>CM057452.1:53557500-54157500 GCA_016271365.2 Neoceratodus forsteri
GAGGAGAGGGAAGTAAAGTGCCTGCCTGGTGCCATGGCTTGGAGGGACAGGAAGCAAATCCTCAGGATTGCAGAAGCAGCATCACAGGAGAGGAAACTAGACATCATTGTCCACCTCGGGACAAATGACCTAGCTAGGTATGAGATCAGTGCAGTGCAGGATGAATTTGTGGAGTTGGGGAGGGGCCTCAAACAGGTAGCAAGCACGGTAACCTTCTCAGAGGTGCTGCCAATCTATGGCAGGGGTGAGGCTAGAGTACTGCACACCATGCAGTTTAATGAATGGTTGCAAAACTGGTGCAGAGCACAGGGCTTTGGCTTCATTGGGAACTGGGGGTCCACCTGGAGAGATGAAGGTCTATACTGGCATGATGGTCTACATCTGTCCAGGAAGGGAAACATGCTCCTAGGTGACAGGTTTAAAGACTTCCTTGGCAAGCTTTTAAACTAGCCAAGGGGGGAGGTGCTGAAGCCCCCCCCCACAAAACATGGCAGGTAGTAGGGTAAACACTGAGGTACAGAGCTTGACAGAGGGCTGGACAGGGGTAAATGGAAAAATGGACAAGGGCAATAAGAGCAGAGATGGGGTAAAAAAGGATAAAGCCAACATTAAATGGAGGGCAATGAGTACCAATGCCCGTAGTCTGGGAAACAAGCTTCCAGAGCTAGTAGCCCTGATGGAAGAGGAACACTTGGATATTGTGGCAGTCACAGAAACATGGTACACAGAGAACCATGACTGGGATGTCAAAATACCAGGGTACACAATCTACAGAAGGGACAGGGAGGGTAAAAGAGGAGGTGGAGTAGCTCTCTACATAAGGTAAGAGATTAAAGCTACAGAACTAAAAAGTAAAGGGGGAGGACAAGAGAAACTCTGGGTCACCTTGGAGACAGGGAATGGCATTACAATCTGCACAGGGGTTGTATATAGACCCCCGTCTCAAGGGGAGGAAATGGACAAGAAAATGATAGAGAGCATTCTCAAAATGGCTGAAAAAGGGGACATACTGTTGATGGGGGACCTGAATATACCAGATGTTAACTGGGTGACATGGACTGCAGCCACGTCCAAGAGCAGGGTCATTCTTGATGCCCTACAGGGGGCTTGCCTTAGACAGCTAGTGGTGGAACCCACTCAAGAGGGAGCAATATTAGACCTGGTACTCTCAAGTGGAGAGAGGATCACAAATTTAGAAGTCAGTAAACATCTGGGAACAAGCGACCACTGCACAGTGTGCTTCTCAGTAAACACAACCATGGAGACAAGCCATACAATGACAAGGATACTGGACTTTAGAAGGGCTGACTTTGGCATAATGGGTGAATACCTGAGGAATGCATTAGCAAATGGCCAGAAAAAAGGGGTGGAAGAACAATGGAGAAAAATCAAAACTGCCATCATGGAGGCAACAAGCCTTTGTGTGAAACAAATAAAGAAAACAAAGCAGAATAAAAAAACACTATGGTTCTCAAAAGAGGTGTCAGGGAAGGTTAAGGAAAAAAAGGCTGCATTCAAAAGTACAAGGAATCACAGATGGAGCACGACAGGGAACTGTATCAATTAAAGTAGAAAGAAGTGGGGAAGGCAGTCAGAAAAGCAAAGGCCCAAACCGAGGAAAAGATAGCCAACTCAGTTAAGAAGGGGGATAAAACCTTTTATAGGTACATTAGGAGCATAGAAAGGTTAAGGGAGGGATAGTGAAGATTAATAAAGGAGAGGGAAGGTGGGCAAAGGGAGACAGTGAAAATGCAGAATTACTGAATGAATACTTTTGCTCAGTATTCACAAAAGAAGAAGAGGAGGAGTTACCTAAACCAAACAGTAGAAGCACTCTGGATAGTGGGGTTGACGCCAGTCCATTTACAGAAGAAAGAGTACTGAATGAACTCCTAAAACTCAAGGTGGACAAAGCAATGGGGCCTGATGGGATTCACCCTAGAATCCTAAAAGAGCTAAGGGAGGACCTAGTGACACCGCTAACCACACTTTTTAACAAATCATGGGAAGATGGGGTGGTACCTGAGGACTGGAGGAAAGCAGATGTGATTCCCTTTCACAAAAGTGGGAGCAAGGCAGAAGCAGGAAACTACAGACCTGTTAGTTTGACCTCAGTGGTGGGGAAAATGATGGAATCACTTCTGAAAGAAAGAATTATTGAGTACCTAGAGGCCAGCGGGGCACATGACCCAAAGTAACATGGATTCACAGCAGAAAGGTCATGTCAGATGAATCTAATCGATTTCTTTGACTGGGTGACCAAAGTAATTGACCAGGGAGGGGCTGTGGATATGGCCTACCTAGACTTTAGCAAGGCATTTGACACAGTCCCGCACAAAAGATTAATAATCAAGTTAGCCAGCCTGGGAGTGGGTCCCAGGGTGGTAGCCTGGGTAGCAAACTGGCTGCACAACAGTCACAGAAGGTAATAGTGAAAAGAACACATTCTGAAGAAAGGGGGGTTACTAGTGGAGTACCTCAGGGCTCAGTACTGGGTCCAGTCCTCTTTGACGTCTTTATAGGTGACATTGCAGAAGGTCTGGAAGGAAAGGTATGACCCTTTGCAGATGACACAAAGATCTGTAACAGAGTTGATACACAAGAGGGGTTAGAAAGGATGAGAAGGGACTTGGCAAGGTTGGAGGAATGGTCAGACATATGGCAACTTAGATTCAATGCAAAGAAGTGCAAAGTAATGCACCTGGTAAATAAAAATCCAGGAGAAGAGTACACAATAGCAGGAGAGGTACTAACAACAACAATAATGGAAAGGGATCTGGGTGTAGTCGTATTAGATGACCTAAAGTGGGTAAGCAATGTGAGAAGTCAGTAAGGAGAGCCAGGGGGGTACTGGGATGCATAGGGAGGGGCATCACAAGTAGAAAAAGGGAAGTGGTTATCCCTCTATACAGACAGTTGGTGAGACCCCATCTGGAGTACTGCGTGCAGTTTTGGAGACCTCATCTACGCAAGGACATAGACAGGATGGAAGCAGTTCAGAGGAGGGCAACTAAAATGGTGCAGGGTCTACATCAGAAACCATATGAAGAGAGACTGAGAGAGCTTAATATGTATACCCTTGATGAAAGGAGGGACTGGGGGACATGATAGAAACTTTTAAATACCTCAAGGGAATCAACAAAGTCCAGGAGGGTAGCATCTTTCAGAAAAAGAGATGTGTAAGAACAAGGGGGCACAATTTAAAGTTAGAGGGGGGACAGCTCAGGGGTAATGTGAGGAAATTCTTTTTCATGGAGAGAGTGGTGGACGCATAGAACTGCCTTCCTGGAGAGGTTGTGGGGTCTAAAACAGTGGGGGAATTCAAACATGCATGGGACAGACATAAGGCAATTATAGTGGGGGGTTGCAGGAAGTAGGCTGTCGGATAACTAGAATCTGCAGCTTATCCAATAGGTAGGGAAATGGGCAGACTGGGTGGGCCAAGTGGTCCTTATCTGCCATCAAAGTCTATGTTTCTATGTAGTCTAGTTAGTCTCCTAGGCAACGTCAATGCTTCCCTGATGGCTGAGCAATGAAGGGCAACCCTCCTGAAGTTCCACCTGCAAGCATCAGAACTCACTACCTAGGATGGGGCTAGTGAGGTTGAATGGCTCCTGTTCAGTGATGGTCTCCTTAACAACCTCTGCAAGCTTGGGAAGAAATACGAAGGAATGCAGGGAACCCAATCTTCTTTGAGATCTCTTAATAAAAGGGTTTTTGGAAGGCATGGAAGAGGCAGGGGCTGCTCCTCCGGCTGGTCACCCCATTTTGAACAAGGCTCCTATGTCTACCATCACTTCTCCTGAGGCTGGGAGGATAGAGGCAGGAGCTTCAGAGCCAAGTCTGAAAAGCCAGAGGGACTCAACCTACCACACCAGCTGCAGGTAAGTATCGCATTGACAACACTTGTAGATAGTTTATTATTTGTGTCCAGGTCCCTGAAATTGGCAAGTAGGCTTGCAGTGATTGTTTTGAACTGGGAAAAAATATCTCCCTGGACCCTTGGGTGCTAAAGGCGATAAGTGGTTACTGCACAGAGTTCTTTTTTGATCCACCCCTACTGGGGTAGACTCCTACTCATCCTTTCTCTGCAGAATATCATGCACTTACCTCTGGAGAGGTTCAGTCAATGCTAACAAAAGGTGCCATTATTTCTTTGCTATCCCCTCTTTCCACATTTGTCTGCTCTTTGTTCCTTGTCCCCAAAAAGGACAGAGGAATGCTTCCTATGATCAATTTAAAATCCCAGAATGCTAACATGTCCTATTACCATTTCAAGATAAATTTCAAGATGAAGGGCATCCATTTGTGGAGGGACAGCCTTTGTCATACTTTATAGTCCATGCAGACCTCAAACACATGTACCTTGCTGTCTCAGTCCACTCCTTCCAGATAAGCACTGGCTGGGGTTCCAGTAAGAAAGGATGACATATTAGTTCACCAACTGCCTCCCCTTCAGCCTTTCTCCAGTCCCACTGTGCTTTCTGAAGGTGATAAAGCCAGCAATGGCCTGCTTTTGGGCACTGGGGATAAGGCTTAAGGTCTACCTGGATTATATCCTGATCATGCATCAGGACTGCAAGGTCCTGCAGGCCACAGCAGCTCTGGCGGTTCACTTCCTGGCACTGCTGTGTGTCATGTTCAGTCTTCCATAGTTCTTGCCCAGTTAATCACTTTTCTGGAGTTTGATATTCTGGCAGTAGAGGGTCTCCTCAAACTTTCACTTTTGAAACTGAAAGACTGAAAGAAATCCATTCAGCGATTGCTCAAACAACAGTGTGTTGCAGTATGGGGCCAGAGTCGTTGGTCAGATGTCCTCCTCCATCCAGGACATCTTCCCCGGTCTCCTGCATTACACAGCCCTACAAAACCTCAAGATCCAAGCCCTTCACCATTCCAGTTCCTACAAAGCTCGGGTTCACCTTTCAGTAAAGTAAGTAAAATTTTATTTATATGAGGCGCCCTTCCAAAGCACAGGGCGCCATTACAATATACAATACAATAACATAAACAATGTTATATTTTTATTATTTTATTTATTTATTGAGACTTGGATTACAACACCTTTGAGCAATACAACTCATTTACAAAGGTTCCATCAGTAGTACAAAAACAAAAAAAGGTAAACAATAGATAAGTAAATAGCAGATATCAAGAATATACTTAAAAAAATTAATACATCAAAAGTAATCAAAATAGCATTGAATGTTGCTCAGTATAACAGTAGAGTGGGCTAGAAGAGAGGGCAGCCTGGGATGCTTGTCAAAATCTCAGAGAGAAGGTAATGGGGTGTAAGGTGGGGGATGGGAGAAACAAGAGGGAGAAGGAGATGAGTTGCACAGGAGGTGGAGCGGGAAGGAGCGGAGTTGCAAAGGAGGTAATGGGAATAGGGAGATGAGAGGATGGGGAGGTGGAAGGAGGGAAATGGGGGTGAGTGCAGATAGAGAAGGGGGAGTGATGGTGAAGTGAGGGGAGGAAGACAAATTAATAGTATAAAGAGAAGATGTGGTGTTTAGTCAGGAGAGGGGGCAGTCTTGTCGAAAACCCAAGACAGAGAGATTAATATGGCTGGGAACGAGGTAAGAGAGAGAAACATAGGGAGAAGGAGGGGAAGAAGTTGCAAAAGGGGTGGCATGAGATAAGAGAATGGGTGGAGGGTGGAAGGGGGAAGATGAGGAGGAGCAAGGGAAGAAGTTGAAGATGTGTGAGCAGAAGAGAAGAAGTAGGGGTGAGGGGTGGATGGGAAAAGGCTCGAGGGTAGGATCAAAATGAAGTGCCAAGAGTTAAAAGTGCTGAAAGGTATAAGTACAATGATAAAATAAGCAGAAGGCTGCTAAGGACGTCAGTCACATATACTGTTTGCTAATAGATGTTGTCGGAGTTTGTGTTTGAAAGGGCAGAGTTTTGACTCAGCAGAGTCAAAAACCAAAACCAATAAAACAGTAGCAGTCAATGAGTCCCTGTGAATGCCTGGTTAAACAGGTAAGTTTTTAAGTATTTTTTAAAATCCTTCCACGGTCAGGCTATCTCGTATCTGGTGAGGTAGAGAATTCCACAGGATAGTTGCCATAAAGGCAAAAGATCTTCCTCCAGATGTTTTCAGGGATACCCTGGGACTCTCTAGCTATCCCCCACCAGAGAATCAGAGTGAGCGGGAGGGGCAGTAAGAGGACAGGAGATCTTTCAGGTAGTGAGGTCCTAGCTCAGGAGAAGTGAAATCAAAGCTTAGTTGGTGGCTCTGCCAGCAGAATCTCGGAATGAGACAGTGATCTTCAGAGCCCTCCCCAAGGTAATCATAGAATCAGATTTGAGATACTAGGTGGCTAGGTGAAGGTGATCTCAGCAGAGAGCAAGTGGTCAACCTTAGAACAAGATCTTCGCATCAGTTGTCTGGAATTTCTGGTGTCTGAGTTCACAGTCAGGAGTTTCACCAAGGGACACTAAAACTCCACATTCTTCTGAAACTGGACAATGTGGTGGCAGTTTGCTACATCAGCTACCTGGGGGGCACAAAATCTTCTCCTGACCAAGTCAGCCCTGAGCTTTTGGTCATTTTTCCTGCAACACAACCTTCGGGTTCAGGCCCTGCATATTTTAGGTCTCTCCAACTTGGCGGCAGATTCCAGAGAAATCCTTTTCCACAGGGACTTCGTTGAGAAAATCTAGCAGCATCAGGTCACGAAATAATATGCTATGATAGTGCTGGTGGCACCAGTCTGGCCCTCCCAGGCATGGTATCTGTTGCTCCTGAATCTCTGAGTGGAGACTCATCTTCTGATTCCTCTGATGCAGGAAACCCTGAGAGACTCAGAAAGATACTCAACCAATGACATTAGAAGGGTCCCTGTCTCTAACAGTCTTGACTGTTTTGGGGGTACTTGGAGGGGTTGCTTGGATTATTCCGAAATCAGTTCCAAAAATTCAGTTTCAGCATTCCTACATGTTTTTACCTCCCAACCCCGAAGAAGCCTTGTGACTGGCTATCTCGAACTGAGGTCCAGCCCAGAGAGGAAGCCATCCTTGCATGGCAGCCTGGGGCAGTAAAGGGAAGCAACACTGTGAGTTTGGAGCTTCTAGCCCCCCCGGGAAAGGCCTCAAGTTGAACAACGGAAGTCAAGGGAGACAGGCCTTCAGCTCAACCTGGTCTGAGTGCACTGAAGCCTGGGTAGACCTGGTACCTTATTCCCTTGGGTGAAGACCAGATGACAGAACCCTACTCTCTGGAAGTCTCGATGAGGTCAAATGTACCTAGCTGAGGCTGAGCAGAGTTCCACAAAGTCAGGTCAAGACTACCTCCACCTCCTACTGAAGGGGTGAATGGGACTTTGGGGAGAGGACCTGGAGGCAGGTTCCATGACTAGATGTCTGAACCCTGCCCTCTGGAAATCTGGATGAGGCTAAATCTGCCTGGCTCAGGCTGAGCTGAGTTCCACGAGGAAAGGTCAAGGATGCTTCCACCTCCCACCAAAAGGGTGAATGGGACTTTGGGGAGGGCAACTGTAGGCAGATGCAAGATTTTCGGGAGTGTGATTTAAAGTGGGGAAGGCCCTAGGCCAAGCAGGCAAGTGGGATACTGTTGGAAAGGTCTCAGCCTGGGGATCTCAGAATGGTGGTCTGAATACCCTTGGGATTGATCCACCCTGCCATGATCTGTGTTTTACCCAGGAGCCAAGTATTTGAAACCAGGTCAGTCTGATGGCCAGGATGCCCATGGAAAGCTTTCCTCCTTGGAAGCATCAGGGGAGTGAAGGCCAGCATCCGTGCAAGTTTGGTGCACCTAGCCCCCTGGGAAGAGCTTCAAACAGAGCTACAGAAGTCAAGGGGGACAGGTCAGCAGCCCTACCTGGCCTTAATGCACCAAAGCCCAGTCAGGCTCAGTACCTTAGCCCTCGGGCAAAGACCAGTACCGAGCCCTGCCTGTGGAAGTCCAGCATATGGTCAGATTACCCTGCCTGGGCTGAGCAGAGTTCCTTAGGGTCTGCCTCAGGGTGCCCCTGTCTCCCACCAAAGGGGTGATGGGGACTCTGGTGTGGGAACTTGCAGGCAAGTTCCTGCAGAATGATAGGAGGGTGACCTTGAGTGGGAGATCTCCGGCTGGGTGAGGCACCAACAAAAGGCTCTCTGATCAGGAAAACAGAGGAGGTGACTAGGGTTAGCATGGGACTCAACCCTGGTCCTTGACGGAGGCCAGAAGCCAACAAGAGGAGCTGACCCACAGCCCTAACTGACCAGCCTCACTGCCTGCACTGGAGACTGGATCAGCCAAGGGGGCCCAAAACCAGCCTCCTAGTCTTGAGACCAGATAGCAGAGCCCTGCCTATAGAAGTCTGGCATCAAGTCAAATTTGCTTCACCCTTGCTGAGCAGTGTCCCACAAGGTCAGCCTCGGGCTGCCCCTACCTTCCACTGAAGGGGTCTTTGAGGCGGGAACTCAGAAGTAGGTTCCAGGACCAGATGGCCGAAGCCTGCCTACAGAAGTCTGGAAGAGGTGGGATTTGCCCTGCCTTGGCAGAGCAGAGTTCCAAGGGGTCAGCCTCAGGGTGCCTCTACCTCTCATTGAAGGGGTGAAGGGGACTTTGGGGATGTAACCTGTAGGCAGGTTCCTGCAGAATGATAGGAGGTCAACATCGAGTGCGAAGACCTCTGGTCAGGTAAGGCATCGATGGGAGTCCCTCTGCCTGGGCAAGCAGGGGAGGTGACTGGGGTTAATGCAGGATCCCTCCCTGGCCCTAGGTGGAGTCTCTGAAACTGGTACAGCAAGTGGGCCTCTGGCCCTACCTGGCCAGCCTGCCTGCCTACAGGGAAGACTGGGTCTGCTAGGGGTGGCCCTGGTCTCCTAGTGTTGAGACCAGATGGCCGATCCCTGCCTGTGGAACTCTAGCATGAGGTTGGATGTGCCCTGCATGGGCTGAGCAGAGTTCCACTGGGTTATCCTCAGGGTGCCCTTACCTCCCACCCGAAGGGGTGATGGGGAGTTTAGGGAGGAGAACCCCTAGGAAGATTCCTGCAGAATGGGGATTGATGTTAAGTGGGGAAACCTCTGGCTAGGTAAGACACTGACAAAAGGCTCTCTGCCCAGAAAAGCAGGGGAGGTGTCATGGGTTAATTTGGGACCCCTTCTAGCCCTGGGCAGAGGCTGGAAGTTGGCAAGAGAAGCAAGCCCCTGGCCCTACCCAACCAGCCCACCTGTCTGCACTGGAGACCGGGTCTGCCTTGAGAGGGCCCAGGCCTCCAAGTCTTGAGTCCAGATGGCCAAACCCTGCAAACAGAAGTCTGGCATGAGGTCAGATTTGCCCTGCCTGGGATGAGCAGGGTTCCATGGGTTCGGCCTCAGGGTGCCCTGCCTGCAACCGAAGGGGTGAAGGGGACTTTGGATAGGAACCCATAGGCAGGTTCCTGCAAAATGATAGGAGGTCGATGACAAGTGGAGAAACCTCTGGCTGGGTGAGGCACTGACAGAAGGATTTTTAGACATGCAAGTAGGGGAGGTGGCTGGGGTCAATGTGGGACCCTTCCCCAGCCCTGGGTGGATGCCAGAAGCCAGCAAGAGGAACAGCCCCTAACCCTACCCGGCCTGCCCACCTGTCTGAGCTGGAGACTGGGTCTGCCAGGTGGGGCCCGGGCCTCCTAGTCTTGAGACTAGATGGCCAAACACCCTGCCTACAGATTTCCAGCATGAGGTCAGATTTGCCTCACTCAGGCTAGCAGAGTTCCACAAAGTCAGCCTCAGGGTGCCCCTACCGCCTGCTGGAGGGGTAAAGGGGACTTTTGGGGAAGGAGCCCATAGGCAGGTTCCAAGATCAGGTAGCTGAACCCTGCCTACAGAAGTTTGCATGAGATCAGATTGGCCCTGCTCAGTTTGAGCTGAGTTCCATGAGGTTGGTCTTAGGGTACCCCTACCTCCCACCAAAGGGGTGACAGGGGACTTTGGGGAGGGAACTCTGAGACAGGTTAAAAGACCAGATGGCCAAACACTGCCTATGGAAGCTTGGATGAGGTCAAATTTGCCCTGCCTGGGTCAAGCAGAGTTCTACAAGGCTGGCCTCAGGGTGCCCCTATCTCCCACCGAAGGGGTAAAGGGGACTTTGGGGAGGGAACCCATAGGCAGCCTCCTGCAGAATGATAGAAGGTAGACAATGAGTGGGAAGCCATCTAGTTAGGTGAACAGCAATGGAAGGATCTTTGCCCTGGCAAGGAGGGAGGTGGCTGGGGTGAAATAGGATCCCTTCCCTGCCCAGGGCAGAGGGCAGAAGTCAGTAAGGGGAGCAGCACCTGGCCCACCAGCCTGCTTGTACTGCAGCCTAGGTCAGCCAGCGGAGGCCTGTGCTTCCTAGTCTTGAGACCAGATGGCCGAATCCTGTCTACAGAAGTCTGCATGAGGTCAGATTTGCCCCTCCCTGGGCTGAGCAGAGTTCCATGAAGTCAGCTTCAAGGTGTCTCAACCTCCCGTAGAAGGGTAAAATGTACTTTGGGGATGGACCCCATAGGCAGGTTCAAGGAGATTTTCATCAACACATTTGTTTTGTGCAAAATCATCCGGAGACTAAGTCCAGTCAAGAGTGGTCAGGGACTCAATAGGGCACTCTGGGTCCGGAGACAAAGCACCTTTCTGGGCTTATCTTCCGGAGGTGGTGTTCAGTGATTGGAGACTTGGTTCAGGGGTGACATTTTGTGACAAAAATGCAAAGTCTGGATCTTTGCAGTACTTTTAGGGCCTGGTGGTGCCCTTCTTCATTTCATTTTATTGTTCGGGTAAGTACACTGGAATACCATTACGTTTACAGGTATGACCTGAGATCAGATACAGAGCATACCTCAACAAAGGGCAATGAATAGGGACTATGAAAGTTTAACCTGGGGGAAGAGGCCTTACAGCAGGGTTGATGAGATATGTGGTCCCTCTGAATGGAGCCCCTTCTCCCAGATGTCTCTCAGCACAAAAGATTATAGCCCCCGCTGGGACAGACATGTCTTAGCTGCGAGTGCTGGAAGCACCACCACCCACCATATAAGTGGTCAGGGACTATGATAGGCATTCTGGGTCTGGGGACAAGGCACCTTCCTGGGCATGTTCTTCAGACATAGTATCTGGTGACTGGACACTTAGTCCAGGGTTGACACTGTGGCAAAAATGCAAAGTCTGGATCTTCACTTTCAGGGGGCCTGGTGGTGTCCATCTGATCTGGGGTAGAGGCCTGTTGGCTGGGTTGAGGAGATACCTGGTTGCCCTGAATGAAGTCCCTTCTCCTGGATGCCTCTCAGCACAGACGACCCTGGTCAGGGTGCCCCAGGCAGACATATTTTGGACATGTGGCCAGGAGAACCATCACTGACCAATCAAGGAAAGGGAAAGTGGAAATTGTTTAACCAGGAAAGGCACACCAAGCCGAAGCTTGTTTCCAGGTGTGACCTGGGAGCACAGGGAAGTTAAATGACTTGCTCAGGGCCACACAGTATGCAAGTGGGGGCTGTGGGATTCAAATCTGTTCTCCAGGTTTGCAATTCGGAGCCCTAAACCTCTGCGCTACACTGCCTCCACAGAGACTCTGATAAGCTCTCTGGGTCCGGAGACAAGGCACCTTCTAGGGCTTAATCTCTGTGGGTAGCATCTGATGACTGGAAACTTGGTTCAGGGTTGACACTTCACAACAAAAATGCAAAGTTTGGATCTCTGCCTTCAGGGCCTGGTGGCTGGGTCAAGGAGATGTGTGGTTGCTCTGGACGGAGTCACCTTCTCCTGGATACCTCTCAGCACAAAAGACCATGGCTGGGATACACCATGCTAACATCTCTTGGCCACGGGGGCCTGGAGCACCACCTCCAACACCCACCAATCAATCTGGCAGATGGCCTCTGACTTGGGAAGGCCCTCGTGGTCTGGCTCATCCAGTCATGGTGAGAAGCGGCTTCTCCCCACATGAAGCGTATGCTCACCCCCTCAGCTGCAGTGTGAGATCAAGGCAGTGGCAGCGTGGAAGAGAGTTGGAGCTGGATCCATAATACACCCCTATCATCTGGATTAATACACTGCAAGTCTCTGGCAGCAAGGGGCTTGTGGAGATGTCTGAGTTCAGTTTGTGACCATGCAGTGGCAGATCATGGATTGGAAGGCTGTTTGGGCAGAGTGCTGGAAGAGGAGAGAGACCATTTGTGGTTGCCTGGATGGAACGCCTTAATTGGAGTGGAGGAACAGCATAAACCACAGGTTAGAAACACATCTTCAAGCAGTGTGGGAGAAGGAGACTTGTGATGCCTGTTAACTGGACTGCTGTTTTGTGTACAATTGTCTGGGAGTCTTGTCAGCATAATTCTTGTATAATTGTCTGGGTGCTAATATCCTCAATGTCATACTTTAAAAGTAAGGCTAAGTTAGCCTGGTTAAGGTTCGGGGGTTGAGCTTGGCCATCAGTGGCTGTAGAGTGTGTGTGAGTGTGTGTGTGTGTGTGTGTGTGTGTGTGTGTGTGTGTTGTGGTACACTACAAGCAGTGGCCAACAGAGATAGAAGGCGAGTCCAGGCTTTGGGCAAAAAGGATCCAAGTCTGGGGGGAGGGGGGGTGCTTGGGGAATCCTGCAAGCACTGGTCAAGGGAGATATAAGGTGACTCCAGGTCATAAAGTGCATCTATGTCAAATAAATAGTCTTTAAGTGCTTCTTCTACATTCCTACTAATGGAGTTGGAGGCAAAAGGCAGAACACTGCATAGAAAGGGATGCAAGAAAATGGAGTTGCCATGAAATTGAAAAGTAAATACTGTACTGTTAACTACCTCACCCTTTCAGCAGGGCTAAACAACAGAGTAGTACATGTTAGGAACTGTAAGCTACATTGTGATGGTATTTAGGAGCAAAACTAGCTTACCATTCAGCGGGGAAGGGGGATTATATTTTGCAAACAAAACTGCCTGTCTTTCTGTTCCATAAACAACTAATTTGTTTGCAGTTCAATCAAAAGGTAAGACTAAGGTCCCGGGGTTGAACTTGGCATCGTGGGGGAATGCTGCAAAAAAGGAAAAAAATTGACAGTAAGTCCTGGTCCCAGCTACCTTTTCCAATGCTCCCCATGCTAAAACTGCATTCTTGTTATTTTTTACACTCTCAAACTACTCCGTGGTTTAAGTTCCTCACTATTAAACATTCCCTTGTAAGTTGTATCCTCGATCTAGTGCTGCTTTTTATGTTTGCTTGTACGCATGTGCAAGAAACATAGTGCCATCATCGGAGATTTTGGAGGTGTGTCATCTCCTCCTCCAATTCAGACAGGGAGCTGGCAGTCGGCCCTGTGTAGTGCATTTTGGAGCTGTCTATGACAAGCTCCAAAATGCAATGCTTCTGAGTTGAAAAGGGAGCTACCTTGAGTGAGCAGCGATAAGAAGCTGCTCACGCCGCAGCTCCCCCAGCCGCAGGCGCAGCGCCTCTCGCACGCAGCGTGATAGCCGACGGGTGCCCAATCCCCGCCAGCTGAGCTGCATCCGTCTCCTTCCCCCTTCCCAGTAGTTGGTGCCACGCTGGGGGCCCACCCCAACATGGCAATCAATGAGCCCTGCCGGCGAAGTGCCCAATCCCCGCCGGCTGAGCCGCCCAAAGTCCTTATGCCACGCTGGGAGCCCACCCCAGCGTGGCAAGCAATCCCACAAGGTTTTTTATATTTTTTTGCCGGACAGGTGCCCAATCCCCGTCGGCTGAACGCCTCCAAAAGCCCTAGTGCCACACTGGGAGCCCACCCAGCGCGTAAGCGTCCCATCGACGCTCTTTTTTTGTTTTAACCTGTAAACAAAACGTCCAGCGGCGGGTCTCCTGAACCCCCTCCCGCAACCCCGCACCCACCCACTGCGCACTCCAGCCTCCCCACCCCTCCCTCACCCCATACTTACCTCGGACTCTGGCGCTGATCTTCGGTGGACGAGAACACATCTGCACTCTTCAAAGCCGACCGCGAACTGAGGAAATGCCGGTAAGCTGTATAATGGGCTAGATAGGAGGGGTTCAACTTTATTGCATATCTCAGGCATTTTTGGGAATTTTTGCACCAAATTTTCAACATGGGGTTTTTGGGACCCCTTCTCATGAATGATGTCACTGTCATGGCGTTATTCAGGCTCGAAGGGTGATTTCGCGCAGTGACTGCGCAGTGACTGCGAAATCACCCTTTGGGACTGAATACCGCCATGACAGTGACATCATCGAAAACCAAGCTGTATTGAGAAGTGGTATAGTCAAAAAATGACTGTTTAACGAGCGTGCGTTGCGCAGTTCCTACGCAGGCTCGTAGGTTCGCGAAATTTCAATATTTTCACTCCAGATTTTCAACATTGTCATTTCACCACACTATCTTATGAGTAGTATAGCTGTCATTTTTCACATCTCACCCAAAATGTGTTTCCGCCCTTGTAGCGCAGAATGGCGCAGTTGGTGTGCGAAATCAATGTACAGGACAAATTAAGAAAAATCACAGTGACACTGTTCATGAGCAGAGGTCTTGAAATGGCTATGTTGAAGATTTGGGTGAAAAAATTCCTAAAATGACTGTTTCTGGTGTGTGTTGCACAGTTCCCGCATGCCTTTCGTGGGTTTCTGAATTTTCAATATTTCCACTCCAGATTTTCAACATTGCCATTTTCCACACCTCTTATGAGCAGTACAGCTGTCATTTTCACATCCTGCCCAAAACGTGTTTCCGCCCATGTAGGCACAATGGCGCAGTCGTGTGCAAACTCAATGTATGGGACACATTAACAAAACCACAGTGACACTGTTCATGAGCAGAGGTCTTAAAATGGCTATATTTGAAAACTTGGTGAAAAATGCCTAAAATTACTTTTAGGAGCGTCGTTGCACAGTTCCTATGCATGCTAAATAAGTTTGCAAATTTAATATTTTCCTCTAGATTTTCAACATGTCCATTTATTAAACTTCCTTATGAACAGTACAGCTGCAATTTTCATATGTCACCCAAAATGAGTTATCGCACATATGGCGCACAATGGTGCTGTTGGTGTCACGAAAGCAATGTTTAGGACAGATTAAGAAAATCACAGTTACACTGTTCATGAGCAGAGGTCTTAAAATGGCTATGTTGAAAATTTGGTGACAAAAGTCCATAAAATGACTGTGTTATGAGTGAGCATTGTGCAGTTTCCACGCATCCTCGTTAGTTCATGACTTTGTAATATTTTCAGTCAGATTTTCACTAGTGGCATTTTCAACACTTCCTTATGAACAGTACAGCTGCCATTTTTCACAACATGGCCGAAGTGTGTTTTCACACTTTCAGTGCAGAGATGCGTGGTCGCTGTGGGAAATCATGGTTCGGCACAGACAAAGAAAATCACAGTGACACTGTTCATGATCGGAGGCACCAAAATGCCTGAGTTGACAATCTGCTATAAAATATCCCAACCTACTTATATAATGGGTGTGCGTTGCACAGTTTCTATGTACGTCATGGACTTCACCATTTTTAAATATTTTTACTACACATTTGCAACATAGCCATTTTACACCTCCCCATGAAAGAGTACAGCTGTCATTTTTACAGCCTGTTCGAATATTTTTGCACCTGTGGTGCTACATCCCGTAGTCACTGTGCATAAGCAGCTTCGGCTACCAAACTGATATTCCCCTGTTCATGAGGTGGGTCACAAAACAAACATGTTGAAAATTTGGAGTTAAAATACCAACGAATGCCTGAGGTATTAGGCTTTTTAACTAAATCGCCCAACCCTATAGAGAATGACAGGAATCAGGGGTGTGACTTGGGATTCTTGCCTGTGATGCTCATACCATTCCACCCTGCAGTCACTGAGAGGCATCGAGGTATGCCTTGGACTCTTGACCCCAAACTTCACCCCATTCTCTATATTGCACCCATCTCACCGTGTTTCCTAATGAAATGGGGTCGCATAAAGACCAAGACCCCAAGGAACACGTGACACTTGTCAGTCTCTGCAGAGTGGGGTGTGGTGAAATAAGTGGCAATTATGCCTAATGACCCAAGCGCACACCCCATGCTGTCACTCTCTGCAGGGTGGTGGTGGGGTTGGCTTCAGTTCAATACTTCACTGCCATTCCTATTACGCAGCTCTGTAACTTCTACACTACCACTGCCAATGCCAGTAAGCAAACATTCGGCATTGACAAATGCTTGTTCTTTTAATTTTTTGGAGGGAGATGCTGAGACTGTGTGTGTGTGTGTGTGTGTGTGTGTGTGTGTGTCTGTGTCTGTATCTGTGTCTGTGTATTTGTGTGTCTGTGTCTACGTCTTTGTGTGTTTGGAGGTGGTTGAACCCAAGTCTGGTGCTAGGGTGGGGGTTCATCTGTTTCTGATGTTGGTTGGACATCTGTATCTGGCTTTGAAGGGGCTTGAGACTGTCCACCGCTGGAAGGGGATGGGATTGAACTAGAGTGGTATTCATTATCAGAGCTGGACAGATTGTGCAAGGTAAGGTCCTGACTCTCTTGTAACTTTACAGGTTTAAAACATTTCTGCCAAGCAATCCATGGCACAGAAGGGTGGAACTTCATAGGCCCCCCCCCCATATTCAGTGCCGGCAACAAATGCAGCATATCCTGTTGCACTGCATTTGCGATAGTGCACATGTGGCCCTGAGTGATAATTCAGCCAGTTAGCATGCGCCATTGGAATATGCAGACTGAATATCAGCACAGCAATAAGTAGACATGTGTTGCGCTGACATGGACCAAGACTGCACATGGCACACGGGAGACAGTGCTGGCTGAAAAGGGATAGAACAAGGGCTCCTGTGGGCTGTATTCAGCCTGAGCATTCAAGTGGGCTCATTGGGCATGCAAGATGCTAACGGGCCATCTGCATATCATTATGGGCTCATTTGCATGCATAAACTGGACCCCTAGTGTTGATGCTGGGCGGCAGCGATAACACTTCTCCTGGTAGTCTAGTGGACCCCCCCACTCTCCCAACCAATTGCTGACCCACACCCCCTTACTCCGATTGCCACTCATGAGTAAGAAGGGCACAGAGTTGCGGCAAATACAGCCCTTCGCTCACCTCCTCAATCATCTACCATCTGACGGTCACAGAGTGGGATCATGTACATGGGGGTGGGGTGGGGGGTAGGGTCTAAATTAGAATAGAAATTAGAAAATATGAATCGATCTCCTGCTTCCAGCCATGCCCCCAACCAACAGCAAATAGCACGCATTCTCAGTGTCCGAATGATCCCTCCCTCCCTGTCAGCCTGTGTGCCACAAGGCAGCCTGTCAGCTAAGCAAGCCAATGCCAAAGAACCTAGCAGGCCCGAATAGCCAATATATTTTTAGCTGCAGCAGAGAGATATTTGTTACGGGGTGGGGGAGGTGAGCTGTGGCTGCGCGCGCTGCTTACTGCCAGACATTCTGTAGCCATTCACATTGATGCCAAAGCAGCAAAGCCTGAGTAGTGAGGGAGTGCCATTTGTAGCAGCGAGCACAGCAGACACAGTTGTTGGTTGTTGGTGGTGGTGTCAGGCTGTGGAGATTGGAGAAGTTGAGAGTGGCGGTGGGGTCTCAGAGTCAGACCCATCCAGGTTCCAGACCCAGAGCAGATGGTCATCAGTGGTGTGTGGTGATGACCAGGCTAAAAGTAAGTGGAAGGACAAGCCGAGGGATGGCTTGGTGTGTGGCCTGGTCTGTGCTGTGCAGGTGCAGTGCTGGGGGTGCCCGACCCAGGCCGTAGATACCTTTTACAAGAGCTGTTGTTTCTTCCATGGGGCGGGTTAACCTGGGGGAGAGGGAACAAAGCAGCGGCAGAGTGCGAGAGAGTGGGTGACAGTTGTAAGGGGCAACAGTTGTGGTGGGGGGTCAGGCAAGTGCACGGGGTTTGGGCAGAAAACAAAATCTGGTTCAAGGGGGAGCAGCTCTTGTTTGAGAGGTGTGCTAGATGTAGCAGGGAGACAAAGAACAAAAACAGACCGCTGGTGTCATGAGAGCAGTCAGGTTGTGTTTTTTAGGGATAGAAATTCAAATGGAAGTATTATTGTTTGTCTGCCTCCGGGGGTGTTGGTTTGTGGTGTTGGGGTTGAGTCGGGGGGGGGGGTGTAACTGTATTTGCATTTTGCGGTGCTGTTGGCAGAGGCAGCGCTTCTCCCCTCAGGAACGATGCAATTTCTATGGGTTCATTCTCCCCCTCCCACTGGAGCCTGCAGAATTCCCTGTAGGGGCACTTGAAACTGTCCTGTGTGTGGGTGTCCTAAATCACTTTAATCAGGTCTCCAAATTGGTCTCATCCAATCCACTGTCTGCTGTCCTTTAACTCTGGAAGCACGTGTTTGCTTGCTATCTGCTTATGAATTATGTGGTCCTGGTAAGAGGGTCACTCATACAATGTAATTGCCATTGAATGTCTTGTCTATTTATTCAGTATGTATATGTATATTTTACCTATTACTGCTCACTGTGGACTATCTATGTTTATCTTGCTCTCCTGTAACTATGTACATTGCCCTCTTGTCGTTATGTACCCTGTTTGAACCTATATTTTTCACTGTACTCTCCCAGGCCGTATCTGAAAATAGGCATACAGCTTGTCTAGTGTACCTACCTGGTCAACAAAAGCTAAATAAATAAATAAATAAATAAATAAATAAATTCTCCTTATGGTATTAGTGGTGGTCCATTTACTGCCCGCTGAATCGCTGATGCTCACTGAAGAATGAATCGCACTACACAACTCTTTAATCTAATTCTAATCCTCCTTTCTAAACCCTGAGCCTGCGGATCTGGCTGGGCTGGCAGTTTCATACCTTCCAGGTCTCCCTATTTTCAGGGAGTTTCCCAGAATTTGGGCCTCCCCCCCTTTTTTAAAGACCTCCCTTGCTTTTTATGGCACCAGTACATGTCGCTGTCCCTTAAATCATCAGAATCAAAGAGCAGACTTTTCATTGGCTCTGGGTATCGCAAGTCTTCATCGAGCCCTTTGATACCACTTTTCTTTTTCTCTGGTTTATTACTGTTATGGGATCCTGTGGAGCTAGACAAAACAAAATAAGGGGCAACATGTCGTTTCACCAACACACAGTAAAAGTGAAGCTTTAGTTCTTGCCGAATCTAAGTTTCATTTTTTTGCTCCATCCCAGCCTCTGTGGCATTCATAGAAACATAGATTTTGATGGCAGATAAGGACCGCTTGGCCCACCCAGTCTGCCCATTTCCCTACCTATTGGACAAGCTGCAGATCCTAGTTAACCAGCAGCCTACTTCTTCCTACCCCCAACCCCTAGAATTGCCTTATGACTGTCCCATGCATGCTTGAATTCTACCACTGTTTTTGACTCCACAACCTCCTCCGGAAGGCCGTTCCATGCATCCACAACCCTCTCTGTGAAAAAATACTTCCTTAAATTACCTCTGAGCCGCCCCCCCTTCTATCTTCAAATTGTGCCCTCTTGTTCTTGCACACCTCTTTTTTTGAAAGATGCTACCCTTTTGGACTTTGTTGATTCCTTTGAGATACTTGAAAGTTTCTACTCCACTCCATTGGGACCTTCAAGAGTACTCCTTTGCTCGCTGGACTCACACCCCACTGCTAGGTCCCACCTCCATGCTCTCGGAGGAGTACGCTGCTTGTTTTGCTCTGGTTAAAGTTAATCCCATTCCATACTTTGAAACCTCTGTACTGCCATCAGAGGTGGTTTTGCTTTTAAAGTCAGGAATGATTTTTGGTTGGTGGGACTGGTGTACTAAAGAACTGGGTGGCATTGGGGGGGCATGGAGGCTGTCATGCAATGTTTTGTAGTCAGGAATTTTCCTGTGTTCTCCTTCTCCCCCTCCTCTCCAATGAGGGCACACACGTTGTAACATCCTGGGGGACACATGGCAGCATGTGGTCACCCACACCACCAAGTGCGCCTCCGCTTGGCTACCACCCAGAGTCACTTTAGGAGTGGTGTTCACCAGTCCTTTCTTCCTTTGGAGGAGCGCATCTGCACTGATGTTCCTCGTCCTCCCCACCGGTCTCTGTGCACCAGGTGTCCTGGGTGTGGAGTACAAACCCAGGCCACACATACCATTGCCCAACACCACAGAACCTAAGGTTTATATATATATATATATATATATATATATATATATATATTTATAAAATGGGTAGGGAAAATGCTGATATTTTATAGCATGAAAAGCATGATGTGACTGTGTGTATATCAGAGCGCGACTGCACACCTGCACTTTTACCCCCCTTCAAAACAATTTTGACATTTTATAAGCTAGATAAACCACTCTAAGGTGTGCGGTCACGCTCTGATATACACACGTCTTGGGTGGTTGACGTACTCAGCCTGCAGCCTTGTGCGTAACAATGCACACCAAGGCTTGAGTATATTAGAGCACGACGGCACACCTCAGAGTGATTTATCTAATATATATATATATATATATAAAATATATATTTGGGTGTTAACTGCGGTTAAAGGAATTTTTAGTTCTTTGAGTTCTACACATTTCTTTCTTTTTTCTTTGCTTGTTTGAATCCCACTCCAGCCAGTGGGTACTGTGAGACTTTTAGCAAGTGACATGATCTTTATGCAGTTCAGCCACTCCCAGTGGTAAAACTGGTTAGAAGTGTGCCCCCTCCTCAAAACAAGATCCACTGTGTTGTTCAGGGTAAATAAATAATACAGTTTAGAGAAATGGCTTTTATTTAGCCCAAAGTTTAACTTCTGTATTTTTAATCATGGTTTTGTTTCCTACACACTGAGATCTTGTCCTCTCCTCGGGCCCTGCAAACTCCTATCCCCATCACCCTGGGTCCTGCAGGACCTGCTTCTAGTGGCACTGGGCCTGAGAGTACCAAATGCCCTCCTTCAGAAACACAGAAACATAGAAAAGGACCACTTGGCCCACCCAGTCTGCCCAGATTTTTCCTGCTTATTCTGTCTTCGCAGACCCTACCCCCCATGCCTGTTTAACAATATTCCCTTATGCCTATGGTTTGAAGACCCCAACTGTTTTCACACCCACTACCTCTGCTGGCAGAATGTTCCAGGCATCCACCACTCTTTCAGTGAAGTAGTACTTCTTCACATCCCTCTTAAACATCCCCCCCTTTCCAGCTTCATTGCATGCCCCCTTGTCCTAGTGCACTTCCTGATTTGAAAGAGACACCCTCCTGCAACCTGTTTATACCTGTGAGGTGCTTATAGGTCTCTATCATGTCCCTACTCTCTCTCCTGTCTTCTAGGGTGCACACATTGAGGTCCCTCAGTCTCTCCTCGTAGGGCTTTTGCTGTAACCCCAGCAGGCCTGGCAGTGTTTCCTGGTTCTTCATTTGTCCCTCCTTCCTCCTGCCTCCCTCATGGTGATGATCTGTGCCCCATAGTGGTCCCTCAGATCAAAGCCACCCCCTGTGAAGGAGTGGGAACCCATCATGGTCAACCACAAGGGTTGCTGTGATGGTGGAATTCAATGCCACCCACCCTCGATCATGGAAGTGCTGCTGCCAGACCCCCCCAACACTGGTTGCCCATTTGCAGGTGATTCAGTCTTGCTCCCGAATCTGGGTGCCCAGTGTCAAAGCACAGCACACTACAGCAAGGCCAATTTGCAGCCTGTCCCGACTTTCTTACCTATTTTCTATTTTTCACTTGTTTTCACTTCAGGCCAGCTGAACCTCCTTCCATCATACTAATGCTGACATCCCACCTGAACAATTCCCAGGTACTCCTCACACCATTTCAGCCTTGGCTGACCCTCTATTGTTTGGTTCCCATAGTAACCCATGGCTAATACCCCACCGGGGGAGCCATAGAAGCAACCAACTTCCAAGCAATAGTCTGATTTAATGAACTGGTGGGGGGGACTGCATTGGAGGAGCTGGTGAGGTGGAGTGGAACCTGGAGAACACCGGTGAACATAGTGGGTAGGGTGACTTCACATGTCCAGGGTGCCAAAACTGTCTTCCTTCTAAGGCCCTTCTGTTAACCCTCCCACTAGGGGACATAGCATTCAGTGATGGCCCAACATGATACTAAGGCCCTGTCCAGACTAGATGGCTTAAAATGGTTTAAGTTGCTTAAACCGTTTTAAATTTCTCTAACATAGGCCCTGACACACTAGAGAGCTTAAAACGGTTTAACTGCCTTAAACAATTTTAAGGTCCCGGAACACGGTTTGCCTTTACACTGTAACACGGTTAAAATCGTGTTACAAACCAGACTTTTAAAAATCATTTCAAAAATCCTTGCCAAAAGTGGTCTTTAGCACGTGTTTTAAGTAACATCGTTGCCTTAATCCGTTAACAGCAGTGTGTATGCAAACCATGCTGTAACACAGGTTAAGGCAACCCGTCCTGCGGGAAAAGTATTTTTTTAGCAACAGGATTTAAAAAAAAAAATGGTACCAGTTTTGCCTAGTAGCCCTTAAAACACTGGTTCGGAGGATGTACTTTTTTCCCTGATCGCTTTCGGTTCCTGTTCACAGGTATCCCATCATGCATTGTGGCACACTGCGGTATCCATAATGCTTACACTTGGTGCCGCAGTTATGCCTGGGAACCCGCTTTTCCTAGCACAGTTGTCAGAATGCAATGTGGATGCTCTGACAACCGTGCTAGGGATCGATTTATAAAACGATTTTAATAACGTTTTATAATCGGTTGCTAGTGTGTACAGGGCCACAGATTGCATCCACACTACAAGCAGGTTTAAACACAGAATCAAATACCCTGTTAAAGGACTCGTAAACAATGCCGAGGAAATGCAGCCAACAAAAACCACAGCAGCGTCAGTTACCATTTTATTCACAAAATGCTGCAGTCCTTTTGCGTGTAAAGTCTGTCACTCCCAAGTTGCTATGGTTTAAACAACATGGTACAGTGTAAACAAATCTCTCGTCTGTATTGAAACCCGACAGTCCCGTAGCCTCCTAAGATGGCGGCTATGTCTGTATGTGGTGATGTAATGTAAGCGGCATCACTCCCGAGAGTTACTGTATTCTGTATGGGGACCTTGTAAAGTATATATGATAACTTCATTAAAAAAAGCGTGCTGCATCAAATCCTATACTGTGCAGGTGTGATAAGGTTGTTACACCTGCACAGTATAGGATTTGATGAAGCAGCTTTTTAATGAAGTTATCATATATACTTTATAAGGTCCCCATACAGAATACAGTAGCTCTCGGGAGCGATGTCGCTTACATTACATCATCGCGTACAGACGTAGCCGCCATCTTAGGAGGCTACAGGACTGTCCAGTTTCAATACAGACTGAGGGATTTGTTTACACAGTACCGTGATGTTTAAACTGTAGCGACTCGGGGGTGACAGACTTCGTAAGCAAAATGACCGCAGCATTTTGTGAGTAAAATGGTAACTGACGCTGCTGTGGTTTGGGGGCCATGATTGGGCACCCCTGTTTATGTTTCCTTTAAAGCCTTGATAGGACTTAGGCTTCGACACGGTTTTTGAAATGTATTATAATAAAGAACCATGTTACCTGCAAGTCTGGCAGCACAGGCATGGTTCCACCTCTGCTTCCGTCCTCTGAAAGCTTGTCCAGCAAGCCCCATGGAGCATGATTGGAGCAGCAAGTATGGACCCTGCAGAAAGGATGCTTTGCCCATGTTAAAACATTGCGGAAGTCGGGTGGGATGCAGCAACATGTAAGTGATACACATTTTCTAAAATGTTACAATTTACCATTTTATAGTCTGGATACGTACAGAATGGGTGGTGGGGGTGGATGCAGTAGACAACTTTAAAAGAGCCAGCTGGCCCGCTGGCGCTGGGGCAGGGTGCTGACCTGCAACGCTGGCGACCCGGGTTCAGGAACAGATCCGGGACATCAGAGGGCCAGCTGGGGGGAGAAGGATTGAGTATCCAATGACTGCTGTCCTTCTCCAGGGGGGAAGGTGGTAGAGTGTTTGGCACTATATGGACACCTAGTGGAGGCTGGGTGCACCACATGCACCAATGTCAATTTATCTGGGTGCGGACGCTGGCCGTCATTGCACGACCCCATACACCGGGGGAAAAATACCGCTGCCTGCTGCCTAGATGAAGCCTGCCTCTTGCTTCAATTAGCTCCCAGGCTGGCTCTCTGACCTATCACATTGATTGCGGCACTTCGGGCCTGTGCCGCAGCCCATGCCAGGGGATATCAGGGAGTCACAGCCGATGGAGTGGGAGAGAAGGGTCCATGACTGGGCTGAGGTACCGATGACATGCAAGTGCAATAAAGCACAATAAATACAAAAAGCCTTGGACACACACATGGGCCTAGCGGGCAGAGGGCAGGTGGGTAAGAGAGGGAGGGGGGTCTTCCTGGGGGGTGGGTTACAGGCAGACTAGATGGGCCAAGGGGTCCTTTTCTGCTGGTAGATTTCTATGATTCTATGATTAGTGAATAGGAGCCCTCAGAGAACTTGCAAACATTCCTCCAGACCTTTGCTGGCAATCAGATCAAGGACCTGGAGTCTTGAAGCAGCTCACCTAATAATTAAGGTTGTGCAAAACAAATACTGTTAGGGAAAAATACACAGAAATATGGCACTTTTTTACAAATACTATATAAATATCACTTGCAAATATTTGCATTTATGTCAGACCATATAAAGGAGCATGAAACCCTGGGTGAGGCTCCGGGAGACTGTCACAGAGTGCTCTGTGAAGAATTGTCCCCCCCCCCCCGGTAGCTGTAAGTGCTTTTTATGGCTACTGCCTGGAAGCTTTGTGTGATGCGCGTACTGATGCATAGACAGGCTATATAGCTCAGCCATTTTATTTTGTTAGTAATATAAAAAGAGAAGGGCAACTCCTTTTTGTTCTCTAAATGTGTAAAATGAATAAAGAATGTCAAGACTGCTAAATCCCCTAGATGTCCTGTCCCCTTTGCATAAATTGTATGTTTAAAGTTGGTTGGGCACCTTGTAAAATAAGCATTTTGATTTCCCTGATAAAATGAAAGTTTTGAGCCGTTTATACTCCATGAGGAGGTTAGCTCCGTGTTAAATGTTTGCAGAGGCGGGGGGAGGGGCCTAGCCCTGATCCAGTATGGTTGCATAGAGAGATAGCTCTTGCAACACAGGGATAAATCCGACATTAGCGTCACTAAGACCCTCTATTTCTGCCAGAATTTTATCGTAGCAGAGAGGAATCTCCTGGGCATAATTTTGGGACTTTTCTTGCAAGTTCTCTTTGGAAATCACTGTCTTTTTCTTCTCGAAGTGCTGGATTTGTGCGCGCCCATAACATGCAGCCTTCTGCAGAATCATCGAAACTGAAGCAATGTTCAGCCAGCTTATGACCCAAATGGCACAACTTACAATTGCAGTCAATGCCACTACGCAAACTTTGCAAGGGATCGAAGTTAGGCTTTTCCACAATGAAAGACAAATATCCTCCCATGATGCAGCTCTTCATGAAATGACTGCTACTCTGAGGGAACAAGCCAAGCTTATCCACACACTGCAAAATAAAGTAGATGACCTGGAAAATCGCAGCCGTCGAAACAATATACGGCTTATTGACTTTCTGGAAGGTACAGAACAGAAATCAGCCATCGACTTCTTACAGTCAACCCTCCCGAAGCTGCTCAAACTACCAGCTGATTTTCACCCTCGGATAGAACGGGCGCAACGCTCGCTTGCCCCGGTACCAAGGCCTGGAGCAAGGCCTAGACCCCTGCTTGCCAGATTTTTGGATTTTAGGCAAAAATAATCTATTCTGGCTGCTGCTCGAACTGCGGGGGAAATTACTTGGCAAGGGCATCATATCCAGCTCTCTCAGGACTATTCTAAAGAACTCTCCGATCGCCGTAAGGAATATGCCCAGGTACGGAGACTGTTACAAAAACTAAACTACTCTTACTCACTGCGGTATCCAGTGACCATGTGGATTGTACACAATGGATATCCCCTTCTGTTTGAGACCCCAGAGAGCTTGATGGACTTACTGCAGGCTAGACACCCTGCGGAGTTTCAGGACCCCAACAATCAGAGTGAGCAAATACAACACTCTCCCTCTCCGTCTGCAGCGAATATTTCCTCGGCTCCTAAACAAGACATACCTGAGTCTGGCGTGTGGATTTTTGATGCATTGCTACCATCGAGGCCAAGGAAATGGCAATCATCTCATCGGCATGATCGACAACATTCTACTGAAAGAGCCGGCACCTCGAGCCCACAGGTGACGGCTCACTCAGACCAACTTTCAGATCAGCAAGATCCCATAGATCTGCAGACTTTCTTCTCACCCAACCCATTTGCTGTTCTACAACCGGACCTGCAGGACTCAGATACTGCACAAGGGATTTCAGAAGGGGCAAAGATGGACATATGTGGGTCGACATCCTCAAGACCTATGCTCTCCACGTCTCAAAGCAAATCCTGGGCTGACATTGCTACCGCATCCCCAGATCATGCAGCCGCCCTTCCCACTGCGAACTCATGAGATGGAACTCTCGATGCTACAATTGGTCTTCCCAGACCTGGCTCAGAACCCCCGGACTGAGGACATGTTTTACACTGTATGGTACCAGTTTAATATGGGGAGTTGAGTATGTAATAAGGGAAAGGGAACCTCCTTTTTTTTTTTTTGTTTGGTTCTCCCTCTATGTGTTAACTTCTCGTCCCTTGGCTTGCCATGGGATCTAAATTGCGGGGAGTATTAAGCTCAGCTCTCCCTATCCCTTGTCTATCGGCTAGGAATATTGGAGTACTGTAACTCCTTTTGGGACATGCTTTTGAGGATATTCTGCTATGTGCTTAGGGCCCCATGGTCCTAGGGGGGATTCCTCTCATACGTCCTCAAGGTGGTCTTAGCTCTAACTGTATTTTTACACCCCATAGTATGGACAAGCTGTTCTGGAGGGTATTTCCTCCTGTCCTGATCCCAGGCCAACCCCCACAGATACCAAAGGAGGTCTTGCGACTTCGGTCAGTGACATATTACCTTTGGGACTCCTAATGACTGTAGACAGGCCGATATGTGTATATAGTTGGTTAAATGTTATCAGTCAATATTATGTTTTACAAGTTGAAATTGTTTATAGGTTTTTCCAGATCGTGATTAGTACATGTTTGGGGGGAGGGATTGTGTGTGTAGTTGGGGTCCCTTGCTGGTGGTGTTTACATTGATTAAAACAGATTTTCTGGTTCAGATGATATGGGGAAGACCTTCACTCTCAGTCTCTATTAGGTTCTATAGCTCATTCCCTTCTAAATCAGACCTCCCCCTTCTAGACTATGGCTGACATTCACTATATCACCTGGAACGTACGGGGCCTTAATACCCCTATGAAGCGTTCTCAGGTGCTGAATCATTTCAAGAGATTGGGTGTGCAGGTAGCCCTACTCCAAGAGACTAAGTTGAAAAAGTTGGACCATGACAGGCTGAAAGGCTCTTGGGTGGGACAGGTTGTTTCTTCTTCAGCCTCCACCTGCAAACGAGGGGTAGCTATTTTATTTCACAAATCCCTTCAGTGGACACAACTAAAAGTGCAGCGAGATAGAGATGGCTGATGGGTGGCGGTTTTGATGGATACTCCGACAGGTACCCTAGTGATAGCTAATGTGTATGGCCCTAATGACAACCAGCCTGAAGTGTTTCACTCGCTGACCCAAGCTATTAGCTCCTTAGCCTCTCCACAGGTCCCTATAATCTTAGGGGGTGATTTCAATCTCCCCCTGGACCCTTTTCTAGCTCACATGTCCACCTGCCCAGATCATCAACAGAAATGTCGCCTCTCATTGCAGCAGCTGATCACAGATATGGAGTTACAAGACCCCTGGTGCATTCTGCACCCGAGGGACAAAGATTATACATTCTTTTCTCTGGTGCATAACTCACACTCTTGGCTGGACTACTGGCTTGTATCCCCTTCTATTATGAACAGTACCAATGATGCTGTAATTCATCCAGTTATCATATCGGATCATGCTCCAGAACAACTTCACACACTAAGTAGTCCCTCAGCCCCTAGATCCCTGAGCTGGCGTTTGAACCCGCTTCTCTTGAGGGACCCTAACTTCCCTTAATGGTTTTGGATACAGGTCACTAATTTTCTGCAAGATCATGCTACAACGGAGGTCCCCCCCAACAATGGTTCAGGAGGCACTGAAAGCCACTATACGAGGCGCTATCATGGGATATTCGGCGTATCGCAGGCGGCGGAGAGGACACCAGCTTAAAACATTGGAATCCCATCTTATAGAACTCGAGACCAAATTTAAAAGTATGCCGCACACTTCCTTACATTCCCCGATAGGCAAGGAAATCACTAAAATCCATCATCAAGTACTTTACCTACTTGCCAGGAAAACTGAACTAGCCTTCCTCAGACTACGGCATAAATACTGGGAGGGGAAAGAGAAGGCTGGGAAAGTACTAGCCTACAGACTCTGGAAACAGAGGGCCGAGAGCCATATTCCTGGACTCAAAGTACCAGATGGCCCTGTGCAAGTTCAACCAGAATGCATAAATGAAATTATGACAGATTTCTATAAACAGCTATATTCTTCCTCTGACACTTTTAATGTTGCACAGGTATGAACTTTTCCGACATCTATACCTATCTGTCATCTAACTCCTTAGCAAGCTGCTACCTTGGAGTCTCCCATTACCCCTCAAGAAGTCACAGACGCACTTCGCAATTTAAATCACAGGAAGGCCCCTGGTGGGGATGGATTTCCCCTTGAAATGTGGAGCCTAGTTGCACCACTGACCTCCCCCTACTTAGTGACGTTTTTAATTTGGCCCTTAGTTCAGAATCCCTCCCCCCCATCCCTTCGGAAGGCAATCATTACTGTATTTCCCAAAAAAGGGAAAGATGCGACTTTACCATCCAGCTATTGCCCTATTTCACTTATCAATTCGGATAGTAAGATTTTTGCAAAAATTCTTGCTACCAGGTCAAACCCCTTGCTTCCCCACCTTATACATCCTTCACAAGTCGGTTTGTCCCAGGTCGGCTCAGCAGAGATCATATACATTCCCTTATAAATATTATATATCAGGCCAGTAACTTCCCGGCACCAGCTGCTGCAATAGCAATAGATTTTGGGAAGTCATTTGATTCCCTCGAATGACTGTACCTTCAACAGGTGCTAGAAGCTATGGGCTTTGGTCACAATTTTAGAAGCTGGGTGACAGCTCTGCATCACAACCCTTTGGCTCAGGTCCTCACCAATTCTAGTCTGTCCGCACCCTCCCCTCTGGGGCGGGGCACGAGGGCTGCACCCTTTCTCCCTTACTTTTCATAATAGCAGTGGAGCCGGGGTCACGTGATGAGCTAGTGTGAGGTAGACGTCTCTTCCGCAGCTCCCGAGTCCCGAAAGCTATTTAATTTAAAATAAATTAATTCTTTGGCTTCCGCGACGGATCGCGAGTGAGGGGCGTTGTTTATAAGGAGCTGGGACAGCTGGGAAACCGTTTTGGGGTCCGGTCTGGTGGACGAAAGGACTGCAGCAAACCCAAGCAATCTGGCTCGTGAAATGGCCGAGATGGAGTCAAGCAGCCCCAAGCCCCTCGTAGGGAGAACACCGGCAGTGAAACGCTCAAAGCCCCACTCCCCGGTCCCAGACGAGCCTGAGGTCTGGAAGGGGGAGGGCCCGGAGGGTCAATCAACAACAGGGGACATTTTAGAAATTAAGCAGCTCCTGAAGGGGCTGGTTGCCAATTTCACTATACTAAAACCTGCATTACATGCTCTCACTCAGAGAGTGGGTGACCTGGAGGTTAGAATGGTATCACAAGAAAGAAAAGTACTACGGTGGACCAAGATATAATTATTCTGAAAAGGCAAGTGAGAAAATTAGAAAATTGTCTGGAAGATCAGGAGGCAAGAAGCCGAAGGAATAATTTAATTATGGCTGGGCTCCCCGAGAAAACAGAAGGCTCAGATTGTGTTGCCTTCATGCAAGATCTTCTCTTTAAGTTATTTGGACCCACGCCGTTTGGTGAATCTTATAATCTTGAGAGGGCCCACCGGGCATTGAGAGAAACCCCCGGGGCGCGGCCTCGCGTAATTATAATGCGTTTTCTTAATTACAAGGAAAAATCTCATGTATTGATGAAAGCCAAAGCTAATAGAAATCTCCACTGGAATGGGGCTTCGGTGTGGTTGTTTCAGGACTTGGTCCCCTCGGTGAGGGAAAAACAGAAGGAGTACGCGGACATTAAAAAGAAGCTGTATATGGCAGGTTTGAAGTTCAGACTGCAATATCCTGCCACTCTAGTAGTCAAGTTGGTGAATGGGGACAGAAAATACCTCTCGGCAGAAGAAGCCTTGGAAGGCCTTAAAGTGGAATTACCTGATTTATTTAAACCAACTTCTTAAGAGCAAAGGCAGAGTTGGACAGAGAATATAGAATAATCTGTCAAACGTTTAGTTACGCTGCTCGAAGGACTCATATGGGGACTATTTAATTGTTTTTGAATTGTACTTGTTTGTATTTTTCTCTCAATGAATATTCATAATAGGTTAGTGAGCTTGGCGGGTAAAACCCCTCCCCTTTTTTTCTTTTTTTTTCCCACTGTACAGGTGTGGAGCGGTAAGCCATGAAGATAATGGCTTTAGCTATTGAGATATAATTTCTCCAATTATTAATTTGGATGCTTAGATGCGATGTTTTGCTGTCTGGTTTGTACCAGACGATATGGGAGAATGAGGGTTTCTAAGTGTTATAGAGGGACTTGGGGGCTGGAAGGGGATGCCTGGTGAGTGGGCTCACACATGTTCCGGATCGATTTAGGAGGGCGATCGAAGGATCGGGGGTAGCATGTGGGGGGTTTATGGGGAGGGTAGGAGAGAGAGAGAAACCATGACAGGTGGCCCAAGGGAATTTAATAGTCAGAGAGGGAGGGTTCTAGGCGTGGATATGGTAGATGGGGTCACTTAGAATTTTGTCGTGAAATGTGAAGGGTCTTAGGGGAAGGAGGAAAAGATTGGTTATTCTCAGATATATTAACCAGATGGGGGTCCATATCGCTGCATTACAGGAAACCCACTTACTGGCGGATGAATTACATTTGCTTAGGAAAGGATGGGTTGGCAAGGTATTTGGAAGTGGGAATGCGAAGGCCTCTGGTGGGGTGGCATTATTAATTAGGAAGGGATGCCCATATGTGATCGAGAGCTTCAGGTCGAGGGAAGATGGCAGAGGAGTTTATACAATGGGCTCGTGCTTTGGACACCCACTGGTGTGTGCCTCCATTTATGGTCCCACTCCACCCAGATCAGTATTCTTTGCCTCTTTGGAGGCTGATTTGGCCACTCTCCCGCAAGGCTCCTTTATTCTGGCAGGCGACTGGAACATTTGCTTAGATAATAGAGTGGACAGGAGTCCCCCTTCCAGTAAAGCTATCAGTTCCTCCCAGGCGGCATTGCATAGATTCCTGCAGGTCACAGCTTTAGTGGATCCATATCAGATCTATAGAAAGGGAGAGACTGAGATGACCTTTACTCGGGCCTTATAAGGTTTATACCAGGATCGATTTTTTTGATTAATCAGGAGGTCCTAAGGGGGGTCACAGGTATGTGTACTTATGAGCGGATCCTTTCTGACCACTCCCCAATACTGTTGATATGGAGGTCGGACAATATCCTCCCTAAGCCAGTTCATTGGTGCTTGGACGATAGGGTCTTAATGAACGATAAGATATTAGTCAGGTTGAAGGGCAAACTCAAGGAAATTATCCAGACTCAAATCCCTACTCTTGCTGATAGGAACTTAGCCTGGCCTGTCTGTAAAGTGTTGTATAGGGGATGGGTTCAGGAATATACTGCCAGATAGAATAAACTGAATAGGGCTCGGGAAGAGTTTATATTGGGGGCCATTAAATCATTGGCGCCATTAAAGGGCTCCTCTGAAGAGACAGATCGGGAGCTTAGAGATTTAAGGGAGGAATATAAGGTATCCTTAATTATAGGGTAGATTTTTGGATAGAGATTGAACGCCAAATAGTTGTTGCAGGGGGATTTGCAAGGCGGATTTTGGCCCATAGGATCAAAGAGCGGAGGCGGAGAGACGATTGTGGCAGTGAAGTTCGTGAGGAATTTGTCTCGGACCCTCAAGGTCTGGCAGATGCTTTTGCCGACTACTATGCTGCAATATACCAGGAAGGGGCGCCGTGCCCGGAGGCAGAAATTAAGGGGTTTTTAGAGACAGTTTCTTTACCAAAAATGAGTCCGGAGCAGGCCCGAGCCCTGGCTGCCCCAATACTGGAGCAGGAAATTTTTGAGGTTATTATGGATTTGCCTAATGGGAAGGCACCAGGCCCAGATGGTCTTCCAGCTAGATTTTATAAAGTTCATGTGGAGGCTTTAATACCTTTGCTGAAGGAGCTTTTTTCAGTCATCATGCAGGAAGGGATCCCCCACCCCCCATTGTATCAGGCCTATATTACTCTGATACCCAAACCAGACAAGCCCAAACATTTGCCAGGTAATTATAGGCCCATAGCTCTAATAAACCAAGATATTAAGATCCTTACTAAGATACTTGCCAATAGGGTTTTGAAAATTGCCCCGTGTTTGATTAGTCAAGAGCAGGTTGGGTTCATGCCAGGGAGGGGGGCCCCGGATGCGTGTTAAGAAAGCTTCATCATATCTTGGAGAGGGCAGCTCTTTCAAATTCGGCTATGGCTTTAATTGCATTAGATGCCGAGAAGGCATTCGACTGTGTCTCTCACCAATTTTTGTTTCTCACTATGGAAAAGATGGGGTTCCCAGGGGAGTTTCTAAGGGGCCTCAGAAATCTCTATGAAGCCCCTACGGCCCGAGTATTATGTAATGGATATCTTTTGAAAGAGTTTCTTCTTAAAAATGGAACGAGGCAGGGATGTCCATTATCACCAATTTTATTTAATATATACCTCGAGCCTTTGTTAAGGTCTCTGATAAAGGATACAAGAGTTCAGGGGATTGATGTTCTGGGGTTAGAGCTTAAGTTATCGGCTTATGCGGATGACATCTTATTACATTTAAGTAATCCATCCGAGAGCTTTCAGCGATCCCTGGAAATTATTGGGGAGTTCTCCAGGGTTGCTAATTATAAGTTAAATTTAGCCAAAACACAAGTACTCCCACTCACAATTCATACCCATAGGGGAGATTTTGAGCAGTTCCAACTTAATTAGGCCTCAGAAAAAATCAAGTACCTGGGGATCTGGGTTATGGCTAGATCAGAAGATGGGATGGAGGCGAATCTTGATAATATTGTATTCAGAATTAAGCAAGATATTGAAAGGTGGAAGAGGCTTCCCCTAAACTTCACGGCCAAGGTGGGTCTTATTAAAATGAATCTTCTGCCTCGATTGCTGTATCCGATCTGTCTCTCTCCCTATTCAATACCGAAGGCTAGATTTGTCAGCATTCAAAGGATCATCTCAGATTTTTTGTGGGACTCGAAACCCCCTAGGAGGAAGCAAAGTATACTACGTCTTCCCTACTCTAGAGGTGGAGTGAACCTTCCCGATTTGCTAACATATTATGTAGCGGGGCAATTAGGATATATGGGACGATGGGATCATCGTATGGGAGATGGGGAATATATTCCAACATGGCTGCAAGATTGAACAGCTGCTTCTTGAAAAACAAGACTCCAGCCAGTGGCATTATTGCACGTGGACCCGAGTCTTTGCCAAGCATAGGAAAGCAATCCCAATATACAAATCAGTCAGGGCTTGGTGGGGTGGCTAACTTCGACCCAAAGGAAGGCTCAGAGGGGCAGGAGAACAACCTTTAGTGGGGAATCCTAACTTCCGCCTGGGAACAGTGTTCTGAAGGGTCAATGGGTATCACTACTGCAAGACTCCAGAGTGGCTGATTTTATAGTCTCTGATAAGGTTCATTTGCCAACACAGGCTGGGGAGTGGGATATTTTTTAAAGGATACAGCTTACTAACTCACTCCAGAAGTTTGTGCAGGACTTTAAGGATAGGGGAGGAAAACAGGTGCTTATATGGGATAGCTTAAGGGAAATTGATCTTTCACAGCACCCTTTATCCAAAGTATACAAGGTCTTGCTAGATTGTGTGGACACAAATTCTGAGTCTCGTATTGTATATTGGGAGAAAGTTTATTCCCCCTGAGACCAAACTGGTCTGAAGTTTGGAAATATGTGAAATATTTGCCTATACCGAAGTATAATATGATGCAATTTTATTTGCTCAAACATCTACTACACCCTTCTAAACTGTGTTCTAGAAAACTCAGACAGACAGATCTTTATTTTCGTTGTGGCATGCAACCAGGGACCTCCTGCATATATTTTGGAACTGTACTCAATTCAACCACTTTGGGGCCTTATGGTTAAAAACATGGATCGGTATTGGACTACTCGGATTACATTAGTCCAGAAATTTGCATAATGGGGGATTTGGGAAGGATTCCGGTGGGCCGAGCCAAATATCATATTTCCCTGATGTCAGCTGTTGTTAAAGCGTTTGTTTTAAGACACTGGAAGAAGGACATAGCTTATGATTATGATCTTTGGGTGAGGGATCTATTGCAGGTCCTAGAAAGAATTAAACGACACATGCTGATGGAAGGGAAAAAAGAAATTTATGAACGGAATTGGAGGACTTTAGAGTAGTCTATGAAGTTCAGTTAAAAGTCCTCGGTTCAGATCTGTCTGTCTGTGGATGAGCAGTGAGATAGACTCTTACTGCACAAGGTTAAAGGGGTTTGTCGAGGTCTGGATTTGATTTCTGGCTGTGGGACAATCTACATATAGGTACAGCTATTACTCCCTCACATAGGGGCTTACCTGATCGTAATACTCACTTGATAGATTGGGTTCTTGGGGTTCTCTCTCTCTCCTGGGGACACAGTTACCTGAAGATGGGCTGGGTAATTTTTATTAGAGCTTGTGCGGATAATTTGAATTATTAATCTGGTCCAGAATCTAGGTTTGTTTAAGCTTGAGCATGAAAATGGAACTGATAGCCTATCCTAGTGAGAAGTGGTGTGTTTGGTATGGGAACTAGCTTTGGTAACTGTGATTGTATATAGTTACCACATTCAGTTTTGGGATGTGGGCCTGGGGTCATAACCCGGGATATATGTTTGTCTATGTTTTGTATCAAAATTTCAATAAAGAGTTTACAAAAAATAATAATAGCAGTGGAGCCACTTGCGATTGCCATACGCCATTCTTCAGCCGTAACAGGTTTTTTCCTTTGGCGATATCACTTTCCCCACATTTATGTATGCAGATGGTTTGTTAGTCCCATTAATGGACGTCACTACTTCCCTCCCTGCTCTGCTTTCCCTCCTTGCAGATTTTACAAGCTACTCTGGCCTAAAAAATCAACAAGTCTAAAATGGAAGTACTCCCCCTCGATAGCTTGTGCACTTTAGATCAGGTAGCCCATCTCGGCCTTCATTGGGCCCCAAGTTCCCTTGTGTATCTAGGGATACGGCTCACAGTAGATCTTACTAAAATATGGGATCTAAACCTTAAACCCCTTCTTGAAGATATAAAGACTGAATTTGTGCACTGGCGTGGTCTTCAACTAAGACTAGCAGGTAAAATATCCGCGATCAAAATGGTGGTAGCCCCTAAACTGTTATATATCATCTCACATATACCATTTACACTACCGGCCCCATGGGTTAAAACCATAGACCAGGCCTTTTCCAATTTTATTTGGGAAGGCACCAAACCCCTTTACAGTAGAAATAAACTTAGAGCCCATTGGTCACAGGGAGGCTGGGGCCTTCCTTGGCTGGAAGGGTATAAATGGGCCTTCACTGCAGCTCAGACCCTAAACTGGTTCCTCCCACAGACATCTGAGCGACCACAATGGATACACATGGAGGCGTATATGGCCCAGACCCAATCCCTAGCAGTTTTACTTTACAATCCCCTTCCCAAACATCTGTCTTCCTGGAAAACAATAGCAGGCTCAGTACTGACATGGCATTTAGTGGAAAAGAAATTGGAGGCAGATTTATGCCCCTTCTGGCCTCCCCTATATGGGGGAACATGCTCATAAAAGTGGATGGCAAACCTTTGCACTGGCCCCTATGGCAGAGTAAATGAATTTTTACACTAAAGGACTTGATGACAGATGACAGTCTCACTATCAAAACATTTCAAACATTAGATCAGGAGTTCCACTTAGGTAAGCAGGCCTTTTGGCAGTGTTTACAGCTCAGAAGCTCAGTTTTAGCTTATATTAAACAACACCACACGACAGATACAGTATAGCAAGGTCCCATTTGTTAATTAAATGGCTGACCTATAAAAGGGGTAAAACCAGTTTTATATATGCCGATCTTAGGAATCATCTCCCTGCACAATCAGCTCAGGCTAAAGGTAAATGGGAGAAAGCTCTTCAACAATCCATTTCGGATGCCCAATGGAAGCTATGCTGGAAATATGCTCATTCTATGTATCCAGATATGAGAAGTAAACTTATGCAAAACAAGATACTGTCGCATTGGTATCACGCTCCTGTTGTCTTGTACAGAATGCATCTCATGGACAACAGTCATTGCTGCAGATGTCTTTCGGGAGAGGGAGACCTTTTGCACATAATTTGGCTTTGCCCACTTCTCATTCCATTCTGGACATCTGTCTTGGATCTGGCTCAACAGGCCTCAGACTCTGCTCTGACTCTAGATCCCCTAGTTTGGATTCTGGACCTTCCTCCTGGGCTGAGAGCGTTCACTCGTCAACAGCACAGATGGCTGACACTTCTTAGCCTCCAAACTAAGAGGCTTATCCTCTGTAGGTGGAGAACCACAGAGGTACCCACCATCTCTGAATTATATAACGCCCTCTCTAATGTAGCAGCACTGGATCATCAGTCCCACTTAGCTACAAACACTTTTTCACAATATTATCTTACCTGGGCCCCTTACTTAGCTTATCTCTCCCCACGTGCAGGGATTGGCTGACTTCCCCTGTGGAATGATCTGGACCAACATAGTAGATACACCAGTAGGAAATGATTTGGAACCCCAAAACCACCCCTCCTGCAAGGACTGTTATCTTTTCTCCTTATAGGATAGGAATTCAGATCTGGACCTTAACGTTGCTAGTATTTTGTTATTATGTCTGTGCTTTTCAGGCTTATTCAGGTATCAGGAGACACTTATGTATTATGCCCACATTAGATGTCTTAACTAATCTAGATGCAGTGGTAATCATGCAATTTCTCATACTTTTCTTTTTTTTGGGGGGGGCACAATACCACAATACAACTTACTGTATAATTTCTTACTGTATCATTATTTAGCAATGTCCTTTCTATGGGCTAGACTTTGTCAATTATATAAAGACACTGCAGTCAATGTGTATGCATATGTGTCATGCTGTATCTTCTTTATGTACCTGGCTATGTCTGATATTATCTTTCAAACATAATAAAAATTATTAACTACTAAATGTTTGCAGGACGCTGTAGAAGAACTGCCCTGTTTCTGTCCTTGCGTGTTTCAGGGTTTAAAATAATAAGTGAGAACCTGGGGGCTCAATTGCTTGCTCCACGAATTGCCCAAATTAAAGAAAACTCCTTCACACCAATACGAGATTGAGCTCCAGTAAGCTTTTAAGCCTCCTTGAACGAGTGCACTGTCATGAGGGTATTTAAATGTATTTAAATATCTAAAGAACCTTGTTTTGTTCTGCAGGGTTTTCTGTGGGCTTACTGATGCCTTTTGGGTTTTAATTAACATAATGCTGGTAACCTTTTCCTTCCCTTCCGTATTCCCCATAAAGTTATTTAAACTAAGTGACTTTCTTTATTGAGTTAGGTTACCAAGTTTCTGTGAGATGGTGCAAACGAGAGCTTTGGTAATTAATTACCTGCCTGATAGTGCGCACTATCGTGAAGGCATTTAGTCTTGTAGATATATTTAGAATACAGTTTTCTGGACATCGTTAAGAGAATTAAGTAATACATACTCCATGACTTGAATGCGGGTATTTGTGGGCTGATTTGGGGTATCTGGTAGGGGCGAGGGTGTTGCTGTTGTGTGGCTGGCATTTTAAAAGCCCCAAATTCATTTTCTATTGCTCCAACTCTCTTTAAGAGCTGGCCGGCCATTTGTAGTCTGCTTTTTAAGCTGCAGCTAGAGGTGGGTAGTGATTATTGATGCTCAGGAGATATTATGGGGTTTTCCTGACATAAAACCAGTAATAAAAATACACTTTCCTGGTCTATTTTTATATCCTAAAGAGAAAGCAAACATATATGATTTTAATCTAGATAGCTAATACAGCCTGATAATTAAGGAAATGAGGGGAAAAACGTCCTTACTTTCCTTCACTGCTTGGTGGCTGATGGTGTGGCCTGTTGCTGGGGAAGAAACACACAGACTAGTCATCAGGTGAAGCTGTATAGGGAGGGAGTGGCTCAATGTGTGCTGATTTTATACTCATGTTGAAGCCTCCTTCCTGTCTTACTGGGCGGAGCATCTGTTAATGCAGCCCACTTATACAATTTAGTCTACTTTATAAACTCTTCAGAGGCATACAATACAAGTAGCGAATTGTAAGGTTGATTATTAAAAAAAACATATGAAAATCTTTGTTATTGCAGTAAAACAACTGTAGTATTGCGTTAAACAAAAGTGTTATTCTAAATTGTTGGGAGGGGTTTCAGATTATGGGAGGAGATTAGACCGTTTTTAAAGAGTAAACTGAGACTCCCAAGTCAGATAGGATTTGGGGTCTGGAGAGGAACTCCAGGGAGCTCTGCCAAATGCTCCACCGTGTTGGACTTTGTCTAATTTATTCATATTTTGTTATGTTGATTTGCTGTTGCACAGTTCACTGTAATTCATGTGTCCTGCTTGGAAGAAGAAAGAAATAAATTTGAACTTTAATGATTGCTGATGTGTCAGACTATCAGTGCTGCCCACTTGCTCACCTGCACCCTTTCACAGACACACATAAAATGACTACTGTTTATAACATGCATACATATTTTATTGATAACTGCATAGTTTTGGCCAGCCCACTGGCACAGCGCTACAGCTCGATGCGTCGACCTGAGTTCAGAAGTGAGCTTGGGAGTCTGAGGGTCAGCCTGGGAGGAGGAGGAGGAGGATCAAGTGTCCCAGGGACTGCTCTCTTCCTCTGGCAAGGGGGTGAGACCAGTGCCCGGCATTAGCCTGGACCCTAACATGGCTGTGAGTCGGCACACCAGTATAGCACACAACGGAGGAGCAGCAGCGAGGCAGATGCTCGTGTGCTGCATACAGAAATGTGCACAGCACAGCCATTAGCATCATTGCATGCCACTTCCTCCACACTATGGAAGAAAAATTGGGAAAAAATGGCGACCAGTAGTTGACACCAGTCTCCTGTAGCCCCCGCACCTGGCTATCTGGGCACGTCTGCACGAGCCCGATCCTGTTCTGGGTGGGGCTTGAGGGGGCCCAGCCCTGGGGAAAGAGGTGGACAGGTAAGTTCCAGAGGATGCCAGGGTGGTGGAGCTGGGGAGAGCAGGAGATGGCAGTCCGCAGGGGAGGGGGGAATAGATAAACAATAAATAAATTCATACTTATTGAAACCTTTCAAATCATTGCTCTTGTGCAATCATAAAACAACACAAGCAAGCCTGAAACATAGAATAAAATATTTTGCAAACACTAATATGCAACCAAATATGGATATAAGTACAAATACCAGAGACACAAATATCACAGATCAGCCCCGTGCACAGCCCTACTAAACAATGAACTGTCAGTGAAAATCCGCCCCAGCTGGGAGGTTGGAGTCACTGCCATCGGGACTCAGGGACGAGTCCCAGGTTTGATTGCCAGTGAGGGCTGTAGGTGCATCTGCCAAAGTGTGTGTGTGGGGAGGGGAACAGTCCTGTCTTTAAATGACTTTAGCAAATAATTTTGAGAACCTTAGAGTTGGGCACAATATACATTAGGGCCCTGTGAAAGTCTCTGATCTTGGTGGAAATCAGAAAATTCCCCTAATTGGGGAAGTGCCGACTTGGAAGCTCTGAATCTATTATTCTAATTTAACTTATACATGGGGGGGGGGACGCTTCACAACAAAAGGGTGTGGTGTTAATATTTTGGCGGTACAGTAGGTAAGTGCCAGTGAAAGTGCCCCTCCCTTTGTGGATATGGGTTTGAGGAACCAGGTACCTCAAGAATAAATGGCACTACCCTCTGGTTTGGGTGGAGGTTAAGGGGGACTGGTGAAGTAATGGGGAGTGGGACCCCCATGCATTTACAAGGGGGAGACTTCTGGGTTAAGGATGGCAGAGAGAAAAAAAAGGTTTCTCCCTTGGTTTGTGGACATCTTTGAAGAAGATGACTGGTATGTTGACAGACAGTGCTAAAGAAAAGCTCAATTGAGCAACTGGTGTACTGTGTACAGGCTGACTGTACCACAGAAGCCTGTCTGCTTCACATGACCAGCTTTAGTTTTTCTCTAGTTACACCCTGTCTATAATTGTATTTTCCCTTAAAGACAGTTATTAAAGAACTAGTGGAACCAAAACAGAGGACAAGAATATGGTACGAATTTTAAGAAGTAGTTAATAGTGTATGGGAGAGTGTTATTGTTACCTGAATTCATTAATTTCCTAGTCTTGTTGTACCATCGTGAGTACATCACATCAATGGTGCAACAGCAAAGAATGTCTTTGCACATGAACAATTTGCAATGCTCCGGACCTCGGGAAACAGCCACGGCGGTGAGTCAGTGCTTACAGGCTCAAAGTAAGGGCATATTTCCCTTTTAATGTTGCCCTTTACAGCCGAAGACTATAGATTTTTTTTTAAAACACAGATGCTGTAAGAAGAAGCGGAACCAGGGATGGAGTAGGGCTTGTTGTTGGATTGGGAAGAGGACAGAGGGTGGGAACAAAGTCTGACATCGTGGCTAAGGAAGAAGTGATCACCAACAAATTTACTGTTGCCCATACACTATACAAGACAATGGATGGGCAACAGTGAACAACAATACTGGTGTTCACTTCTCGAGGTTGAGAGGTATGTTCAGGAAGCATAGTCTGGGTAAATACATTGTAAAAAATGTGAAAAAAACAGGATCCCACAGAAAACAAATAATTACATCTCAGCTGGGCTATTCTGGCTAAATGCATGGAATGGTAAAAATGGGCAAAATGTGGACACCACTGAAAAATGAGATGTAGCATCTCCTCTGTGCTATCCTGGATAACTATAGTGTGAAAATGTGTAGAAACAGGACCCAAGTGAGATACTGGCTTTCACCTAGCCTATCCTGGGTAAATACATTGTCAAATGGGCAAAAGAAGAACACCACTGAAAATTAGGTATTGCATCTCAGCTGCCCTATCATGATGAGTAAATATACAGCAAAAATATGTAAAAGGGAAAGGGGCAATTGTTTAACCAGATAAGGCATACTAAGTCAAAGCTTCTTTCCAGGTGCAACCTGGGAGCACAAAGAAGTTAAGTGACATGCTCAGGGTCACACAGTATGCAACTGGGGGCCATGGGATTCAAACCCAGGTTTGCAGCTTAGAGTCCTAAACCACAGCGCTATACAGCCTCCTCAAGCAGGCAGGAACTTCTACAGTTTGTATGCTACTTGTCAGCCTAGAAAAATGAAACAGGATAGTTTGCTGTAAGGCTTCAGTATTGTTGCAGGATTTGGTACTCAGTTTCTGTTGACTGCTGGCTTCCAGTGCAGTGTTACCCCATTTCCTGGCACGTGGGATCTGGGATTACAGCAGTATTAAAAGAGATGAGTGCAGACTACTGCTATCAGTCTATCCAAGTGCTGGAGTTGCTGTACTTTGACCTTTGATGATTGGTATAATTGTTCAAGATTTTCCTAAATATGTTTCCCTTTTAACTGGGATTGTAAAGATACTTGTATATTTATGCAACAAATGCAAGTCCCTTTTCTTAGACTATATACTGGTCTCTGAATGTATTACATACGAACATATGAAACTTGCCAGCAGAACTAGACCTCACGGTCTATCAAGTCTGCTCAAATGCACAGCTAGCACCCCTATACTGCAGCTGCCCCACCCCATCCCCCCACTTATTTTACTTATTACTTATTTTTCACTGTATGGTGCTGTTTTGCAATATTTTTCATTCTCTGATGTTTGAGACATACAGTTGAAACCAGGAGAACAGTATGAACAAAAATGTACTATGTGTGATTGCTTTGGGTTTCTATTATCATTTGCACATAGTGAATGGGCCAATAGTTGCTATTAGAAGTAAGCTGAACCACCAAAAATACTGGAAAATTTGGGTACTGATCTGTGATTTCAAGGGCGGTTGCTTATATTGTGCTATCTCTTCAGTAAAACCCTCAACATGCACCACAGAATACCAAAAAACCCAGAACTTCTGGGGGCCTGGGTAGCTAGACCCCCAGCCATTGTTTAGTCCCCGGAAAATAAAGTAGACTCCTATGGGTGAGGGCTCCCTTTTTCACCCAAGCATGGCGCATGTACAGAGAACGTTTTGGGAGAGTAGCACACTTTGCAGGCATGCCTCTCCTTTCAATCCACTGCTCCATTGAGCAAGCATGGTGGTCCTGCACCAATGGGTGCGGAGCTGTGTATGACAGCGGTGGTCTTCACTTCAAAAACCACCGCTGTCATGAAACTTACAGCGATCACGCCGCCCCCAAGCGTCATACCGCCCCCAAATCTTTGGTGCCACGCTGGGAGCCCACCCCAGCATGGCAAACATCCCGCATTGTTTGCCGACAGGGGTGCCCAATCCCTCGTCGGCTCCACGGCTCCTCCCAAGCCATCCTTCTGCCACGCTGGGAGCCCACCCCAGCGTGGCAAACGTCCCACGTTGTTTGCCAATGGGGGTGCCCAATCCCCCGTCTGCTCCTTGGCCCCCCCAACTATCCTTCTGCCACACTGGGAGCCCACCCCAGCATGGCAAATGTCCCACGTAGTCTTTTTTTTTGTTTTCACCTGTAAACCAAAAACGGTCCCACGGCGCTTCTCCCAGTCCCTCCTCCCACAACCCGCACCCACCCACTGCGCACCCAGCCTCCCACACCCCTTCACCCTATACTTACCTCCGAGCTCAGCGCGACGATCTTGATGGACCAAGAACACGTCTGCACTCTTCAAAGCCGACCGCCGAACTGAGGAAATGCGGTAAGCTGTATAATGGGCTAGATAGGGGTTTTCAACTTTATTACATATCTCAGGCATTTTGGAATTTTGCACCAAATCATGGGGTTTTGGGACCCTTCATGAATGATGTCACTGTCATGGTGTTGTGGGGCCCGAAGGTGATTTATGATCACTCGCAATCACTGCGCCGAAATCACCTTTGAGCTGAATAATACCCACAACGCATATCATCAGAAATCAAACCCATGTTGATCTCATCAAAAAATAATGATTCTTACGACGCTGCACAGTTCATACGGGCTCGTAAGTTTGCAATTTTCAATATTTTCACTCACATTTTAACATTGCCATTTACCACACCTTCTTATGAGTAGTACAGCTGTCATTTTTCACATCTCACCCAAAACATGTTTCTGCCTATGTAGCGCACAATGGCGCAGTCGGTGTGCGAAATCAATGTATGGGACACATTAAGAAAATCACAGTGACACTGTTCATGAGCAGAGGTCTTAAAATGGCTATGTTCTAAATTTGGTGAACAAATTCCTAAAAATCACTGTTTTACAAGTGTGCATTGAGCAGTTCCTATGCACGCTCATACGTTTGCGAATTTTCAATATTTGTACTCCAGATTTTCAACATTGCCATTTTACCACACCTCCTCATGAGCAGTACAGCTGCCATTTTTCACATCCTGCCCAAAACATGTTTCCGCCCATGTAGCGCACAATGGCACAGTCGGTGTGCGAACTCAATGTACAGGATAAATTAAGAAAATCACAGTGACACTGTTCATGAGCAGAGGTCTTAAAATGGCTGTGTTGAAAATTTGGTGAAAAAATTCCTAAAAGTGACTGTTTTACGAGTGTTCATTGCGCAGCTCCTATGCACGCTCGTAAGTCTGCGAATTTTCAATATTTTCGCTCCACGTTTTCAACATTGTCATTTTACCACACCTCCTTATGAAAGGTGCAGCTGTCATTTTTCACATCTTGCCCAAAAAGTGTTGCCACCCATGTAGCGCACAATGGCACAGTCGGTGTGCGAACTCAGTGTATGAGGCACATTAAGAAAATCACAGTGTCACTGTTCATGAGCAGAGATCTTAAAATGGCTATGTTGAATATTTGGTGAAAAAATTCCTACAAATAACTGTTTTACGAGCGTGCGTTGTGCAGTTCCTACACACGTTCGTAAGTTTGTGAATTTTCAATATTTTCACTCCAGATTTTCAACATTGTCATTTTACCACACCTCCTTATGAGCAGTACAGCTGTCATTTTTCACTTCCTGCCCAAAATGTGTTTCCGCCCATGTAGCGCACAATGGCGCAGTCGGTGTGTGAAATCAATGTATGGGACACATTAAGAAAATCACAGTGACACTGTTCATGAGCAGAGATCTTAAAATGGCTGTGTTGAAAATTTGGTGAAAAAATTCCTAAAAATGACTGTTTTACGAGTGTGCGTTGCGCGGTTCCTACACACACTCGTAAGTTTAGAATTTTCAATATTTTCACTCCAGATTTTCAACATTGCCATTTTACCACACCTCCTCATGAGCAGTACAGCTGTCATTTTTCACATCCAGTCCAAAACGTGTTTCCACCCATGTAGCACACAATGGCGCAGTTGGTGTGCGAACTCAATGTATGGGACACATTAAGAAAATCACAGTGTCACTGTTCATGAGCAGAGATCTTAAAATGGCTATGTTCTAAATTTGGTGAACAAATTCCTAAAAATAACTGTTTTACGAGCGTGCGTTGTGCAGTTCCTACGCATGCTCGTAAGTTTGCGAATTTTCAATATTTTCACTCCAGATTTTCAACATTGCCATTTTACCACACCTCCTTATGAGCATGTACAGCTGTCATTTTTCACATCCTGCCCAAAATGTTTTTCCGCCCATGTAGTGCACAATGGCGCAGGTAGTGTGCGAAATCAATGTATGGGACACAGTAAGAAAATTACAGTGACACTGTTCATTAGCAGAGGTTTTAAAATGCCAATGTTAAAAAGTTGCTGAAAAAATTCCTAACAATGACTGTTTAACGAGCGTGCATTGCACAGTTCCCACGCACGCTCGTAGGTTTGCGAATTTTCAATATTTCCACTCCAGATTTTCAACATTGCCATTTTACCACACTTCCTTATGAGCAGTACAGCTGTCATTTTTCACATCCTGCCCAAAACGTGTTTCCGCCTATGTAGCGCACAATGGGGGTATCGAAAAGGTCATGCTAAAAATTTATTGTGCAAATACTAGCAATCGCACAGGGCATTAGGGTAAAGTACCATACGTGCCAAACACCACTGCAAATACCTGCAAGCAAACGTTCGGCATTGACAAATGCTTGTTTATCTTTTTACAATTGAAAAATTACAAAAAAGTTGCTCTTTAAGTGAAAGACGTTCAGCAAAGATGGAACAATACCAGAATGTTATTGCAGTATTTAACATACAGCTACTTGGGACCAAATGACTGTAAGATTTAAATGCAGTCCTCCTTCTTAAAATACTGATTATTATAAAAGAACATTTTTAACTCTGAAAATGTGGCATTGACACATCAGTTATCTTTACAAAAACTTTTGTTTCTGCATCAATAATATTGGCATGATGCATTAAAAAAGATTTTAAAGTCTTCATGTGTGTGTGTGGTTATTTTAAATTGATGCAAAGTTTAACAAGTAGTGATTTTTAATATTGATACATTTGCACTTGGTCTTGCAATTTTAGGACAAGTTCCACTACTGCAGTTACTGTAAGAATAATTACGATTCATGTAGGAAGGTGCCAGTCAGCTCAGGTGGATGTGCCCTATCCTCCTCCGTAGGTAGCACCCTGGCCTGTGACCCAGCCAGTCCGCCTCTGCCTCCGTTATAGCTAACTGTACATACTAGAACATTTCTGAATGGTCCAACAGAGAGTCGGTAGATTTTAACATTCGGGTTCTATTCTTTGAAACTATTTTGTAAACCCAAATTTGTTTGATGACTCAAGCAAGATCTTACTGGTTCATTGGCTTGAAGCCAGATGTTGCTTAATTTCAACTGAACGAGATTTGTTCTCTTGATTGGCTCCTTGGCTGAAGTGAGCTGTAGTTTTGTGTTATTTAAACACCATTTGAAATGATTTATAGGCTGTACAGGTTGCTGAAATTGTAGTGCTCAGTTCCCTCTCCAAGAACCCGGTTACCTTGTGCTGTAGCATGTGAAACTCTCCTATGCTAAGCCCCCACCCGTTTCCCACAGCCCCTGCCCTCTGCTCAGTCCCTCCTCTTTTTACCTTTATTTAACAGTCCTCTCTGTTTCCTTTTCCACAGCCCCCCCTCGAGCGGTCATGAGGGTCAGGTCTGCTATGGCCCTCCCCTGAGCTGCTGCAAGAGTCACCATGGAACCGGGAGCAGGTACGGCGTCTTTGGCCTTAGGCGCAACGGATGGCTTTTTCAAATCTCTGTGTTGTTATCCCTGCCGATGCTTCGTGTCGGCTGCCCCACTGCCCCCACCAACACCCTTGGTGGTCCATTTCTTTAATAGCTATGATCCAGTCACATGCCACATAAAACTAATCAGCCAACTTTTCCATTTGCAGATTACCTGCAACCACCTGTAGCGGCTGCCACTAATCCTGAATCCTCACCCACTCTACATACAGCTGTAGAATGTTGCTTCCTTACCTAACAGTAGCCTTGCTGCTAGCTCCTTTGGTGTCTCTACTGCCTTCCTCCTTCCCAGAGGCACAGCCTGCCAGCCTGCATTTTACACCTTAGTCACTCCAAACCCCCCTTCCCCCACCTCAACCACTGTTTTGCTCAATGATGTATTCTTCAGCAATCTGTTGGCTGGACCTTCTGTCCTCCCTCCCACCTTTCACTAGGGATTACTTGTCCTAAAATTCCACTCCCACATCGCCCCTGGGCCTCCCTCCTACTCTCCAAATTCCTTTTGTAAACTGCTATGGGTCTTGTCAAAAAATAAAATCCTAATAACACTTTTGCTAATTCTTTTTTTTTTAACTTTCTATTTATGCTCCCTTCTCCACCGCAGCGCCTACTTTTCCTCAGGGACTCCCAAGGCATCATGCCAGCCAGGTCTCCCAGGAACTATAAGACCCTCACGACTCCTCCCTGCCATCAGCCCTTGGATTACCCCCTGAGTGGGGTGGGATGCTCCCCAAACCTCCCAACCTTCATCCAAGTGTTGGATGGACTCATGCGGCTCCTCCCTAGTGCTGTTCTACGTGATGCCGGGGCCCATCTCCAGGTATCGCTGTGGATCTTTTCTACCTTTTCTAGTCCCACCTCCCCTGTGGACGTTGGCATGTGAGGAGGGACCAAGAAGACAGGGGCATGCAGTGATGGGCCTCCGCTCTGGACCCTCGGCTGATGTCCACCCCTCCCTTGTCTCTGCCTCCTCGTCTGCACCACCACATATGGTCACCCAAGTGGTGGTATCGCAGAGAGGATTGAAGATGACCCTCCCTGGAGAGGGAGAGCAGCCCATTGGGTGCTCGATCCCTCTCCCCCTGGCCGACCCTCCAGCAATCTGAGCTCGCTACTGAACTTGGGTCGCTGATGTCGCAAGCGGAAATCCAACTGCTGTGCCGATGGGCTGGCCACTTTTGCTACTTCTATCTGGGGACATTGAATCTAACCCCAGGCCAACCTCTCCCCCTGGTCCCAACCCCTCCCCCCTTTTCAACTCCCTTGTGGCCTAAAACTTGCTTGCCTAAATATCTGCAGCCTATTAAACAAATTAACTGTGCTGCAACCTATTGTTCTCTCCTTAAGACCAGACATATTGATTATTTCTGAGGCCTGGCTGAAACCTTATAACCAGGACACTGAATTCACTATTCCTGGCTACATCCTCTTATGTCATGACTGTCCTGGCAATAAAAGAGGTGGTGGCATAGCCATGTACATTGTCTCTTTGCTTCAGTTTACTCTGGTCCCGTTGCCAATGCCCATGGACACCATCGATGCTTTACTAATTAAACTCTCCCTCCCCCACACAATTCCAATCTTTATTGCTGGATCCTACTGCCCTCCTGACTCCACTATGCCCTGTATCATGGAACACCTGAAAACCCTAACATCTCTGGCCTCCAGGGGCGAACTACATATCCTTGGTGATTTCAACCAGAACTGGCTCTCAGGCTCTAGTTCCAAACTGCACTGGAAAATTGGGTTGAGCAAGACAGAGAATAGACAGAAAAGGAAAGATCCTTGCATTCAAACACTTTCTCCATAACAAATGGGACAGGGTCCTATTCAACCCTGTCACATACACCCCCTCCTTAAGAGGGAACCTGTTTTATTAAACAGGTTTCCAAAACGTTTTATTCTCTAATAACATTTGCTGCTTTCAGAAATTAAGCACAGGTACATCATCTGTTTTTTTTTTATAACAGTACAGCAAACAATAAAGTTTAAACCCATACATTTGTTTTTCAGCCTTCAGAACCCTCAATTCCTGATCCATATCTTGACAGAAAATCAGCATTGCTATTCTGTTTACCAGATTTGTGTATCACGGTGAATTTAAATGGCTGTAGTGCCAGGTACCACCTTGTGATTCTGGAGTTTTTATCTTTCATCTGGTTAAGCCAACAGAGAGAATTGTGATCTGTTACAAGAACAATATCAGTTCCTAGCAAATAAAACTTAAGGGACTTCATGGCCCATTTTGCTGCTAAACATTCCTTTTCAATAGTGAAGTACCTTTTCTCTCTGTCATGCAATTTCCTACTTATTTACAGAATAGGATGTTCTGTTCCATCTACATTTTGACTCAGTACTGCACCTAGGGCTACCTCTGATGCATCGGTTTGTAACTAAAATGGATTCTCAAAGGCTTGGCTTCTTAAAACAGGGGCTGAACATAATGCAGCCTTAATGGCTTGAAAAGCTTCATCACACTCTGGGGTCCATTTCACATTATTTGGGTACCGTTTTTTTGTGAGTTCAGTGAGGGGAGTAGCTGACTCAGCATTTTCATATGTTAACCCTTTATGTCCATCAGACATTTGTTGCCATAGTTTCTTCAGGCATTGTCTTTCTTTCCTGGATTTCTGGATCTTGGAGCTGTGCTCAAACAAGTCCGAATCAAAATCACTGAAAGGAAAAGTGTCCCCACCATCTGAAATTGTCTTTGCCTGAGCTCTGGTTACCACTGCTGCTGAACCATCAGGATTTACTCCCTCTTTCATCAACTCAGTAAACTCTGGAAAGTCATTTCTGATAATCACAGGTACAGGTAACTTAGGTACTACCCCCACTTTCATTTGGTGCAACACACCCTTAATGGTCAGAGCCACTTGGGTGGTGGGATAGTATCGAGTGTCCCCGTGGATGCAGATGGCACCAGTACCTGGTCCCTTTGCACAGTGTTTTCCCAGCACTTTAACATGCACTAGGGTCTGTCTGTTTCCCAAATCAATGAGTCCTTTCACGGTCTTATCCCCCACCTTCATATCTGTTAAGTACTTGCCCCAATTTGCCAAGGATAAATCTGCTTCAGTGCCACTCTCCTTACTACAGCAGTTTCTTGCAAAATGGCCTGGCTTATTACAGTTATAGCAGATAATGTCTTTGGGCACAGATTTGTTACCCCCACCAGAGTTCTTGTCAGCCTTGGAGTTTAAATGGGAAAAAGAGTGTCTTATCGGTGCTTGGCTGTTACCTCGCTGCTGTGGCATCTGTCTGGCCATTTGGTAGTTCTCAGCCAAAGAGACAGTCTTTTCTCCACTCTCTGGTTGGTGTTTCTTTACCCACAGCTGCATATCTGTAGGCAAGATGTTGATGAATTGCTCCATGGCAAATGTGTCGATGATCTGTGGGACTGTTTTGCTCTCTGGTTGGATCCATTTTGTCAGGAGTTCGCTGAGTCAGGTGAAGGCTTCTTGAGGATTGTCGACTGAGTTATACCTCAGAGATTGAAATCTCTGCCTGTAGGTCTCTCCGGAGATGTCATACCTTTTCAGGATTTTGCTTTTCACCAGGTCATAGTTTTCTGACTGTGCAGTGTCCATACTGCTGTAGGCAAGTTGGGCTTTCCCTGTCAGGTAGGATACCAGTCTGATTGGCCATTGCTGCTTTGACCACTGGCAGGCTGTGGCAACTCTTTCAAAAGTTGTCAGGTATGCCTCAATATCATCTGAGGTACACAACTTAGTAAGTTTAATGGCCTTTAAGTTGCTTGCACTTTGTTGCTCATCTGGATCTGTGCTGGATCTTCTGCCTTTGATAGCTTGCAAGGCATCCAGCCATCGCTGCTCTTGTCTCTGCATCTCTTCTCTCATCTAGAAACATAGAAACATAGACTTTGACAGCAGATAAGGACCACTTGGCCCACCCAGTCTGCCCATTTCCCTACCTACTGGATAAGCTGCAGATTCTAGTTAACCAACAGCCTACTTCCTGCAACCCCCAACTATAATTGCCTTGTGTCTGTCCCATGCGTGTTTGAATTCCCCCACTGTTTTAGACCCAATGACCTCCTCAGGAAGGCTGTTCCATGTATCCACCACTCTGTCTGTAGAAAAAATTTCTCACATTACCCTGAGCCGCCCCTCTATCTTTAAATTGTGCCCTTTGTTCTTACACATCTCTTTTTCTGAATGATGCTACCCTCCTGACTTTTGTTGATTCCCTTGAGGTACTTAAATGTTTCTATCATGTCCCCCGTCCCTCCTTTCATCAAGGGTATACATATTAAGCTCTCTCAGTCTCTCTTCATATGGCTTCTGCTGCAGACCCTGCACCATTTTAGTTGCCCTCCTCTGGACTGCTTCCATCCTGTCTATGTCCTTGCGTAGATGAGGTCTCCAAAACTGCACGCAGTACTCCAGATGGGGTCTCACCAACTGTCTGTACAGAGGGATAACCACTTCCCTTTTTCTACTTGTGATGCCCCTTCCTATGCATCCCAGTATCCCCCTGGCTCTCCTTACTGACTTTTCACATTGCTTACCCACCTTTAGGTCATCTGATATGACTACCCCCAGGTCCCTTTCCATTTTTGTTGTTGTTAGTACCTCCCCTGCTATTGTGTACTCTTCTCCTGGGTTTTTGTTTCCCAGGTGCATTACTTTGCACTTCTTTGTATTGAATCTAAGTTGCCACATGTCTGACCATTCCTCCAACCTTGCCAAGTCCCTTCTCATCTTTTCTACCCCCCCTTGTGTATCAACTCTGTTACAGATCTTTGTGTCATCTGCAAAGAGGCATACCTTTCCCTCCAGACCCTCTGCAATGTCACCTATAAAGATGTTAAAGAGGACTGGACCCAGTACTGAGCCCTGAGGTACTCCACTAGTAACCCCCCTTTCTTCGGAATGTGTTCTATTCACTATTACCTTCTGTGTCCTGTTATGCAGCCAGTTTGTTACCCAGGCTACCACCCTGGGACCCAGTCTGCTGCTCCTGCATTTCTTTTTCTCTCCTCTTCTCAGTCTCTTTTTGTTGTATAGCCCACCATTCGAAAAAGTCCATCAGGCTTTTAGGTTCTGTCACTGCCTGTTCTTTTTCCATAACTTCTGCTGGCTGTACAATCTCAGACTGGACTTCTGTCTCTGCTAGTTTGGCTGGCATTCTCCTGGTAACCACTCCTGGACTTGCTGCTGCAGAATCCACACCTTCCTCTGTGCTTCCCTGGTATTAGGTCCAGTGCCCACGCACAAAACTCCTGTCTTAGGGTATGCATGGCTTAAATCCCACTTAGGCTGACACCATCTGTTGTCAAGGCACAGGTCAGGAAGCATAGGGAAAACCAGGAGCAGTTGTAGAATTCACCAAAAATATTTATTTACAGTAGCAGTAGCATAAAAAAAATAAACTTGCTCAGAATAACTATGTACAGAGGAGAAATACAGTAGTTTTACTTTAATCTCTGTGTCCCTTTTTCTTCTAATCTTTTTTGCAGTTGCAACTTAGCTCTTATAAGTCCTTTCAACCCCCATCCTTAGCAAACATCCTATTTTTGTAAATATCAGGCAGGAGCTGCTAGAACCCAGCGTTCTTCTTGAGTTGAGGCCCCTTTTGCATAGCTTTTGCAAAAGGCTTAAAGATTGAACGCTGGTAACCTCTAGCTTCTAAAAGCTTTTTGCAGTCATCTCAAATTATAAATATATACATTTCAACAGTAATGCTATATATTTTCCAAACACAAGGGATCTCAATATCAGTTACATTTCCATATGATGATTTGCACATATTTTTATATCAGCGGATATGCAAGGGAGAAAAACAGACAGCAAGAGAAAACTGAAAGACAGTGAGAGGCAAAGAATTGCAAAACTGTTCTGGTTGATCAAGTCCAAAGTCTCACAGGAAAATTGGGTTGCGCAATTAGTCAGAGAATAGACATAAAAGAAAAGATCCTTGCATTCAGACACTTTCTCCATAACAAATGGGATTGGGTCCTATTCAACCCTGTCATAATTGTCATATGCCCTGCACTATTGTCATATGCCCTCCACTGTTGTCATATGCCTTACACTATTGCCTGCTGTGCCCTAAGTACCATAAACTCTCTGTAAGATTTTGTGTACACCGTATAATTATGTTTGTGTTTCCCCCTTCCCCTCTACCCCCAGGATGCATCTGGAATCACGCAGTATTCTGCTCAGCATGCCTTCCAGGTAAAACCTTTAAATAAATAAATAAATAAATAAATAAATAAATAAAGCTACAGACATTTTAAGTTGATTTGAAAATGGTTCTTGGACAGTTTTCGTTCACAGAACACTATACATACTTTCTGTTTATTAATATTTGAAAAGGTGCAGTGCATAACAGTTCTAATACTTGTCAGTGTTTTCTTTTTTCTAAAGGTTCAGGGAAGATGAAACAGTATCACCTCGTCTGCAGCATGATATTGGGACCGAAAGGGCTAGGGCTGTGAGCACAGTGCTCTAACTAGTGCACCATGCATCTCCTGGTTGACCGAGGGAACATTCTCAGAAAACTGTAAGCCAGAATGACATGTACGGGTATTGGTAGTGGTGAAACTGTAGATAACGTGTTATTCTGTGTTTCTCATACAGGGTTTGTAGGGTGGTGATGGTGGGGAGGAGGTTGTGCACCCAGAACCCGCTCTCCCATCTAGCACTGTAAGTTTAAAAGAGCTTTGCAGCGACCTTGGCGAGTGTGACTATTTTTGGTATAGTGTATCTTTAAGAGTAGTTTTACTCAGTCCTTACATCAATGTGGACTCAAAGTGCAGCCATCAGAAATCCTAGTGATCTCTGTCTCTGTCTCTCTCTCGATAATTTCACCTTACACTCCTGATATAACAAATCAGTGTTTCATACAGTATGCACGGTAAATCAGAGTCCTGAAGCTTTTTTCTGTGAAATAATTGTAGCCGGTCCATGGAGATCGGTTCCTATTGATCCCACCCACTAGAGGGATACTGGATAGGGTTTTTATAAAAGATCGAGCAGTGGAGGCTAACTGGAGGGTCCCTAATAAGAAGTGCTATCAAGAATACAGGGCACAAAACTAGTAAATGCATTGTCCATTGAAAATAAATTCTGCACAAGGTACATTTATTGGCCACAGTTACATATGGACTCAGTCCCTAAGGGGACAAACATATATTTACAGGAGCATTCTACACATAGCGCTTTCACCCGAGTCCTAAATTTACTAGGGATCACTTGCCCCATGGCACCAGGCAATAGGGGATCACCTAGCACGCTGGTGACCCAGGTTCACACCCTAGCCCAGAACGACAGGAGCAGAGGCCGGAAGGGAGGGCTCAAGAACATCTCTCAGACACTCTCCTCCCGGGGTGAGGATCATGGATGCATCGCCCTGTGGCGGTTCCTTGTGGCCGGGCTTGGCATCGCAGTTTGCGATGTGGGTGTCCACATGCTGCATGCGCGTGTATGCAAGGATGCCACGGCGTGCTTTCCTAGTGAGTGGAGGGACATAAAAAGTCAGAAAAATGCCCACCCTTGCTGGCTGGATGACGATGGCCCACCTCCCCTGGTCAGGAAGCCCCCGAGCCACTCCCTCGCCTCCCGACACAGATGCAAGGAGGTGCCTATGGATGCCTTAATCTCCCCTCCAAGTAGCCTCCCATGAATAGGGGGTTCCCCCGACAAAGGGATATGTCGAGTCAATCAGGTTGGCAGGGAGGAGCGGTGGATGGCAGAATGGTTGAGCAGTGCAGGGTGCAGGATTTGTCACCTGAAGGAGTGGGCAGGAAGAACTGGCAGGGAATAAAAAGATCATACAAAAAAAAATGACTAGGGGTCCCCAACTCCAGTTAATAGCCTTTAAAATTGAACACATACCAATCTGTTTGCAGAACAACCAGACATCTTCCTCAGAATCGATATATCCCTGTGAGGTAGCCATTACAGTTTGCAGCTGCACTGTAATGGTAAGGGAACTAGGAGATTTTTTTTTTGAGGGGGTAAACAACACTTTGCTCCTGAAACTGAGCCTAAAATGCACCAAAATGCACCATTTCACACATTACATTTTCAGAATTTCCTGGGTGGTCATGCCCCTGGACCCCACCAGAGAGATTTAGTTTTCCAGGCAGGGGTGCACCCCCTTCTGTAAACTCCTGGATCTGCCACTGAATGAGGGTTACCCCACCTCTCTCTCCTGAGGTGGCCACCCCCAGCCTGTTGGGGCACTTTTTGACTCGCACCTGGGGAGGCCCCCCACCAACATGGAGGTCCAGACCCCAGACCCTCTTCTTGCTCCCTCCCACCCACCAGTGTAACTATCTAGTTGATTCTGCCAGTAGTACATGCTTAGAAACAGAAACATAGAATCTGATGGCAGACAAGGATCACTTGGGTCATCCAGTCTGCCTATTTCTCCCTACCTACACTATTACCGCAGACCATGCCTGATCTACAGCGTTTTATCCTTCCGCCCTTCCTTTCTACTATGGTTCTCTTGTGCTTTTCCATGCATTCTTGAACCCCACTACTGTTCTTGCCCCCACCACCTCTACTGGAAGGCTGTTCCTGGAATTCACCACTTTTTCTGTAAAGAAATACTTCCTCACTTCTCTCCTGAATCTACCCCCCCTCCAGCTTCATAGCAAGGCCCCTTGTTCTTGCACACCTTTTCTTCTGAAAAATACTCCCCTCCTTTGCCTTATTTACGCCCGTGAGGTATTTAAAGGTCTCTATCATATCGCTTCCTTTCTCTCTTCTGTTCCAGGGTGTATACATTGAGGTCCTTTAGTTTCTCCTTATAGGGCTTTTGATGTAGAGTCTGCACCATTTTAGTTGCCCTTCTCTGAACTGTCTCCACTCTGTCTATGCCCTTTCAGAGATGTGGTCTCTAGAACTGGACACAGTACTCAAGGTGAAGTTTTATCTGTGATCTATACAGGGACAACACCGCATCCTACTTTCTGCTGATGATACATAGAACATAGAAACATAGAAGTTGATGGCAGATAAGGACCGCAAGACCCATCCAGTCTGCCCATTCACCCCTCACTATGCACTCCAGCATCCCACTAGCCCTCCCTACTGCCTTGTCGCACTACCTGGACACCTTTAGATTATCCAATATGATTACCCCCAGGTCTCTTTCCTGCTTGGTGGTCGTCAATACCACTCCATCCATTTTTACATTTTGTGATTTATCTGTTGCTCCTAAAATGGCTGATTGTGGCATCTTCTGTTGGTCATTTGGAAGTATCCTTCGAAAAGTTCAATGGAGCTTGTAATACTCTGCCACAATCGGCTACTATGGAGTAACAGCCACACTATTTCATCTGTTACTTCTGTATTCCTGGTGCCACCATCTTGTGAACCACAACTATGCATGCACGAATGCCATGCATGTGCAGTTCCATCACCTCCGCCATCTTGCGGATGGCACTCCTCCTGCACCCTCTCACTGCTCTTGTCTTCCCCACACCCTCCGTTCCCTCCCAGCACCGGTGGATAATGAAACCCTCCTGCTCCCTCCCACTGTTGCAGTCCTCTCTGCTCCCTCTGTTTCCCATTTCTGCACCAACAGCGGGGTGCCCAATCCTTGTGTTGGCATCATGTAACACCCCCAACTCAAGTGGCACACCGGGAGCCCACCCCAGTGTGCCCAAATGTATGTTTTTGTTTGTCTCCCACACCAACATGGGGGTGTCCAATCCCCATGTTGGCATCATGTAGCCCCCAACTCATGTGGCACACTGGGAACCCACCCCAGTGTGCACAATTTTTTTAAATTCATTTTTTCCCCCTGCCGACATCGGGGTACCCAATCCCTGTGTTGGCATCATGTCCATTCCCCCACTCATGTGGCACACTGGAAGCCCACCCCAGTGTGCCACATTTGTTTTTTTACCTGTAAATAAAGAAAACAGTCCCCTGATGTCTTTTTTTACCTATAAAGAAAACGGTCCCATGTCATTGCCCCAGTCCTTCCTCCCCCATCCCCAGCCTCCCACTGAGCTCCCACCTTCCTGCCCCCCTTACCCCATACTTACCTCCAGAGGTCGGCACTGTCATCTTCTCTGGACTGGGACATGTCTGCACTCTTCAAAGCTGAACCGCAAACTGAAGAATCCAAGGTAAGCGCCGTATAATGGCACTCAATGGGATTTTCAACTTATCTTGATATATCAGCCAGTTTTAGGAATTTTGGCCCCACATTTTCAACATGGGGTTCTTGGGACCCCACCTCATGAACATTGTCACTGTCATTTTGTTACTCGGTCCCAAAAGGTGATTTCATGGACACTGCATGGAATCACCTTTAGGGACTGATTAATGAAATGACAGTGCCACTGTTCATAAGGCGGGGTCCCAAAAAGCCCGTGTTGCAAATTTGATGAAAGAATTCCTCAAAATGACTGTGTTACAAGCGTGCATTGCACAGTTTCTAAACACACTCCTAACTTTGCCAGTTTTTAGTATTTTCACTACAGATTTTCAGCATTGCCATTTTTGCACACCTCCTTATTAACAGTACAGTTGTCATTTTTCTTATTCTGCCCAAAATGTGTTTTTGTATCTGTGGTGCAGAATGGCACAGTTGCTCTGTGAAATCACCTTTTGGGACAGGGGAATGAAATGTCAGTGGCACTTTTCATGAAGTGGGATCCCAAAAAGGCAATGTTTAACATTTGGTGAAACAACTCCAAAACATGGCTGAGTTACACCCAGTCATTCCAAAGTTTCTATGCACAGGTGCAACTTTGGTCATTTGGCAGCTTGCCACAGCCATATTGGCTCTGGTTAGCTCTTGTTACTCTACCCATCAGTTCCTGTGCCCTAAGTGCATTATTCTGCACTTTTTTGCATTGAAACCCAGCTGCCATACCCTTGACCACTCCTCTAGTTTTCTCAGGTCTCTACCCATCTTTTCCACCCCCCCCATGGAGTTTCTACACTATTGCAGATTTTGGTGTCATCTGCAAGGAGGCAGACCTTCCCTTCCAGCTCCTTTGTAATGTCACTTATAAAGGCATTAAAGAGGACTGGTGTAGGACTTATCCCTAAGACTCCCCGCTGGTTACTGTCCCTTCCTTGGAGGGAATGCAGTTTACCATTACCCTCTGCCACCTATCCCATAACCAATTTCTTATCCAGTTTACCACATTTGAACCCTACTTCTAAGCAACCCAGCCTGCATACTAGTCTCCTATGTGAAATGATGTCCAAATGCTTTACTCAGAATTAAGTAGCAAGTCCAAAAATTAAGTGTTTGCTCCAGTATGTATGCAGCCAGGTGCAACAAGGGTAGCTACCCCAGGAAATGTTCAAAAGATTCCAAACGTTGCACTCTGCAGTTGAAATAATGAGTACCACAATGTGCTTAAGCTCAATCAAATGTCTATTAATAAAGACACTTTAAATACAGCATTCAAATCACTGTGTGAACACAACAATGATCTGAATGCTGTATTTAAAGTGTCTTTATTAAAAGACGCTTGATTCACTGGTGACCCAGGTTTGGGAATGGACTAAGGTCACTCAGGGGTTGGCAGGGGAGGAAAGGATTGAGCATCCATAGACAGCTGTCCTTCCTCTAGGAGGGGGGACAGTGTAGTGCTCTGCAGACTGACACCCAGTGGTCAGCACCAGAAGAGGGGAGGGTACACATCCAGGGTGTATGGCTGCTTCCACGGAGGCCTCACCCATTGCATGGTTCAGGAGCCCAGGGGAGAAAAGCGGAACAAGGCTGGGAGCTGACAGGGTCCATGATGACCAGACAGGTTCAGGTCAGAGAATGAGTCCCTCCGAGGGCTGGAGTTACCCATTGGCTCTGCAGAGGATAAAGTATAAATAAGAAAAAAAAAAAACCAAAACAAAAAGATGTTTGATTGAGCTTAAGCTTATTGTGGTACTCATTATTTCAACTGCAGCATGCAGCATTTGGAATCTTTCAAAATTAGGTAGGCCACGTCCGCCGCTCCACCCTAATCTAGTTCTCAAAGCTTGTCTCAAAGATTAAACATGCAAGTCTAAGTAAAAATGGATGGTACAGTGAAACTTTGAATGGCTCATTAAATCAGTTATAGTCCATTTGATTGCTGCAGCGTTACTTGGATAACTGGAAATTTTAGCGTTAATACATGCTGATGAGCACTGACCTCTGGGGGTGCACGCATTTATCAGACCAAAATCAGCCTGATTCTCAGCCTGGCAGGTTCAGTGACTTTAGAGAAACTTGGGCCAATCACATGTCCTTGTGGTAGTGACACAACACTTGAATGTCTGCCCTGTCAGTTTTCAGTGGTACTATCTGTGCCTACCATGGTGACCACAGGTAACAGGGAATCAGGGCTGAATTCTGGAGAGGAAGCCTGAGAAATGGCTCCCACATCAAAGGAAGGTAGCAGGGATGCAAATTACCCACTCCTGTCTCGAGGCGGTAGTGACAATAACAATACAGGACTCTTTTGAAGCCCTGTAATGGGAATGAGTACACTTTAAATTCTTTAATGAGGATCTATTCAAAGGCAAGTCTTACACCATCAACTGTGGTTGTTCCAACTCCAACAGTGTATATTAAAGTTGCTGAAGATAAAAAGCTAAAAGCTGGACCTTGGGATCAGATTGGTGGTCCATCGCAAGGTGAGCTACTGCCTGTCCAGCCCTCTTCTCAGCACTCCCTTGATGCTCTTGACTGAGTGTCCTGGGAGTCCAAAGTGTTTAATCTGAAATAATGAGAGTGTTCAAAGCAGGCCAGTCACTTGAATACTTCAGCTAGGAATAATGGAATAGGACTCTGGTTCTAGTTTGTTGGGGTTCAGAGCTGGGCCATGATTAAGACTGACAGCCGGGGGCATTCATATTGTGCTGCTAGATGTGAAATTCTTGAACCAGTGCCAAGATGAACAAAAGCAAAAGTATTTGCTAAGAATGTTTTCTTTACTCAAGAATGATAGTTGGAGGTTTGAATATGATCCGGTACTGCTACCATCATAGTTCTGAACATAAATGATGCTAACCAGTGTCACCAACCCACTCAGCAGGTCAGGCCCTGTACTCCCAAAGTGCCAACCTCTGAGTGCAGTCTTGGGAACAGTTTAACAGAACAAAGTAACCCTCTTGTCTGTTTTGTGAGTTCGGATCAACCTTTGGTCTCAAGTTCTGGAGGGATTCAAACTGTGAACCTCTTGCTAATGCCCAATGCACAGGCTTAGATATTTCTGTCCTCAGGGGGCCAGATATCTTTGCTTACAGGCACCTAACCAAGTATACAGAGATGAACCCTTAAAAACTTTAATAAAGACCTCAGAATTTAAAACGCTTCTCTTTCCAGTTTGGTATCACCATTCAAGCTTATGTTTAGTATCTGCTATAACCATATACTTTTCTTACAACTAAAAAGAAGTCAAAGACAGACCAAGTAAGTTCTAAAAAGAATTTTACTAAAATAGTTAAAAATATGTAAAACACAAAATACAGAACTCTTATATCACAAGACATATAAATCTTTTAAAAGAACAAGGTTTAAACAGTGCAATTCCTACTTACAGTACTTAGATTTGGCTCTCTTTTCTAAATATCTGTTTACAAGTGCTCCACAAATCTTTCCTCAGTCAGAGTCTAGGTAAAAGTGTGTATCTGTGTAGTAAAACAGAATATTCCTTAAGCATACTGTATTGGCCAACCCCTTTTTTGTGTGAGGTCAGCTAGCTCCTCCTCTGTCAGATTATATATAAAAAAATATATATCTTATACAAAAAAAATCAGGATGTCTTTTCAGTATTAATTTTGCAATCATCAGCATGACTCGTGTTTCAAATGACATCTCTTTTGATCCATGTTGCATCCTCCCTCACACAGGCTTCACAGGAGCATTTACAACCCTGCACCTCTGTGTAACAACCTAGGTTCCTCTCCAACGTCATAAAATGGATATGATATAGCAACTACGTCTGTAATAAACTCAGACAAACAGGATCCTTGATTAAGGTCTTCCATGTAACACATTGTCTCTAAAAACTGAGTGTGTGTGAACTCACATGCTGTCAGCATTTTCTCCTGGCTTGCATCTTTCAGCTAAAACCTGGGGGGGGGGTAAGGTCACTCCTAGAGCATCAGATTTTCAGCAGAGACAGTCAAGTAATACATTTTATATTAAAAAAAACAATGATACAGCACTCAGAACTGGCTGTCTATGCCACAACCAGTAGCCCGGCAGTGTTATTCCCATGACCTGCCAAGGAGCTTCTGGGGAACTAAAGTCTTTGGGTTCCAGGGGGGGAGCATGGTTGCAAAGTTGAAACTTAAAGGAATTGATAGAAGGGCACCACCAGGAAGGGGGATCTGGTTGTGTGTGACTCCCTGCCATGGTCAAAAGAGGGGACCTCCACAGACTAGGGAGCCAGAGCATAGTGCTGTCTGGTGGGCACCAACCCAGAGGAATGAGCTTCCATGGGAGAAGGAGCTGGCAGTGTAGGTGCTGTGCCACCCTCCCTCAGTACCAGTGACACCCTTTGGGGACTGGTCACCATCCCCTTGCCCTAGTCTCGGGTACCTATCAGGACACCCTTGGTCCTCCTCAGAGTGTCTGTTTATAGACTCTGGCAGTTCACATGGCCTGCCTGCGGGTCTAACCACTGGCCCACATGGATTGTCACAGGAACCCTGCTTCCCACAGCATGGGGCCAGTATCCACAGGCCAGGAACCCGGATGTTGTGTGAATCCCCAGTCTTGTTTGTGTGGCAACCCAGCCTCCTCTGCAGCCCTCTGGGGTGGACGTCCTGGCTCCTCCCATGTGGGAGGACTAGGCAATACACCATGACAACCCTTAGTGGTTGATTGCTTGGCTCATGCATTGATGAAGAATGCAGCAAGCTGCAAGAACTATGTGAATTGCAGGACACGTCAATGCTCAACACTTAGAATGCACCTTGCAGACCCAGATTACTCCTGGTTGCCCTTGATCTTGTAGTCAAACTACACACCAAGGAAATTCTTCACTTTCCTTTGTCCACTACTGACAGGTGGTCTAGGTCTCCCCAAAATGGAATTATTTATTCCATCTATACCAATAAGGAAGTGGAAATCCCTCTTGGGTGTGCAGAATCCTGTTATCAGGCAGTCCCTAATTTTTGGTGGTAGCAACCTATTGGAGAAATCAAAACAAGCCATTGCTATCATGACTAAAGGCAGAGAGTGCACACACTGGTGAGAAGCTATCTTCGGTCATTGGAAGAATCTAAAATGCCAGGGTAGTAGGGTGCACTATTTTGAAAATTACCAAATTAGCAATGATTTAATTAAAAACCTGGAAACGTTAATGCTGCACACTATATATTGGCACTGTAGTGCAGGCTAATGTTTTCCCCACAAGAGATGCATAAGCACGTGGAAGATCTGACATGATTGCAGAATGCCATGCTCAGTGCTGGGTAAGTTGCTTTTTCTATTACTTTTGAAAACTTGTTCCAGAAAGCTCTGTGCAGTCACTAGCAAGGATGGAGAAGTACTGGAAGATGTAATACACCTTACAGTAACATTTATTTATGTCTTTTTATACAAAAGAAATACATAACTGTAACTGATTACATTTATTTGAAAGTAACTAACCTGTTACTTTCAAAAAATGTAATCTGTTATAGTTATTTATTATTTTTGTATTAAAAAAATAAATAACTATAATTGTAAGGTATATTACTTTTTCTAGTACTTCTCCATCCTTGCTAGTGACTGCACAGAGCTTCCTGGAACAAGTTTCCAAACATAATAGAAAGTAATAGAAAAAGTAACTAACCCAACACTGGCCATGCTTGTGGCACTACACGTGAGATCCTGGGGCACATTTCAGGCCAATTCATTAGGGTAAAAGATGTCAGAATTCACAGACATAAGAAAATTGTCATCACACTTATTGAAAAGCTGTACCATGGTGGTTGGAATGCCATAACTGAGCCCCGCATATTCACTGCACTGGGCAAGCTTAGGAAACCAGATATTGTGTTTGTAAAAAATAAAACTGCTGTTGTTGTGGATGTCACGGTACGCTTTGAGGAAAATTCCCACAACTTGGAATGTCCTTTTCAGGAAAAATTTAAACTTTATTTTATTTATTGGTTTTATGGGCACATCAAAGCTCTTAAATTGCTTTATTTATAGCATGTTTGTTATTTTAGTTTGTTATTTTATTCTCTGATATTTGACTTGTGGATGGGTTGCATTAATAACCTGGAAAGGGGCCACTATAGCGGAACATAATTAGCCAAATGCTTCGACACCTAATTAATGGTGCACAGGAATGGATGAATGAGAGTCCCTATGTCCTCACTTGCTTACTATCTAGTAAAACCAGAGCCAATGGAATAGGCTTGGCAGAATCAGTGGGGAAAGAAGACCCTGTTGAGCTCAACTCTAGTCTGGCACTATGAAGAGACATGAGAGGTGCAGAATAAGTGGGAGGCCTTGGCCACTGGTGAGATATCACTACTCTTATCATTTTTGTCACCCACCCGGTGATACAAGGGGGGCAAGCCCCACCGGGGCTCTCACTTATGGCTCCAAGCACCCAGGACTCCAGGAGTGCAACCCACTTTGAGGTCAGGTGGAGAGTTTGAGTGGGGTGGCACACCTGTCAGAGAGTAATGCAGGTGTCCTAAGATGAGCTCAGGGAAGACAGAAACCTCCTATGGAGCAGAAGGGCAAAAGTTTGCTTGATCTTATGAATAGACTATGAAAGTGGAGCCTCGTGATCCTGCTGACTATTGAGATTTCAAGCAGGTGGTATCAGAAAAGTTACCAGGGGGATAAATGGCTTGTAGTTGTCAAGCTTGCACAGCGATGCTGTTTTTTGTTATTTCAATGTTGGTTGTTTCTATCATTGAGAAGCAGAATTCACCAAGCATTAGATTGTTCACCCACTAATAAGGAACATGAGCGAGGTTTAGACCATTGTGAGACAGGTTAGTTTTACCCTACTGATGATGTGTTGCTGCAATAGTAATCCAGCATAGTACAAGAAGAACCACAGGTTGAGACATTTGGTGTATGTGCTTGGCTGAGAAGCCAATGGTGTGAAGCTACCATCTGTGTGATCTTGAATGAATGACTCTAAATCAGAATCCCACCTAAATGTAATGTTACTGTAGTGCCGTGGATCTCCAGGTGGCTTGAAATAGCTGGCTGCAAGGCTGGTGTGGAGAGACATTTGTTACTGGGTTGGAGCATGGACAGAAGGGGGTTACCTCTCTCCAGCTGCGCACCACATGTTCATAGGGAACCGGGTGCTAAATCATTCGTAAATGACCTGATCCAGGGTCAGGGTTTGAACTTAGCAGAGCAGCAACAAGCTGTGATTTATTGAAAATCAGCCCTTGAGCCAAGTTTTTGTTGCACTTAACCTGCTGGTAGGCTGGGGAGTCTTTGCAGGATTGCTTGGAGCACTGGGAGGATGGTGAACGACTTCGCCCTTGCAGGAAGGATGCTCTGGAGCCTGTGACCAGATGGCCTTCATAGGACTTGTCCTGCTATGGAGACAAGTCCTATGAAGGCCATCTGGTCACAGGCTTCAGGGCACCCTTTCAATGTGGATGAACCTGTCTGTCATCCTCCCAGCATCCTGAGCACTCCCCATCTGGTTAGGTGGGAGAAAAGCAGTTATCTGCCTGTGGGGAACAGATGGTCACTTCCCTACCAGCCTGAACAGATGGCCCAAATTCCTGTCATCTGGGATTTCTCTAAATAATCAGGGTTGGGCTTAAGTCACCAGGCAGGTATTCCTTGGAGGCACAGCCAGGCTTGGGAGTGAGTTCCTGGATATAGCTTTGATGGAGGGGGTGGGTTCTTCTCTCAGTCTGGGAGGTGAGAGGTTGGCCTGACCCAGTGGAGCCCAGACCTGGGTAGGTGAGGTTAGTGGTGACAATGAGGTTTGAGGCTACATAGTCTGTGAAGATGGCCTGGGCTGAAGGAGCCATCACCAGTGTAAGGCTGGCCGACCTAGTGGAGCCCAGACCTGGGTAGGTGAGGTAAGCAGTGGGGAGGTCTTGGGCTACAGAGTCTGTGGAGATGGCTTGAGAAGATTTCCCTAGTTAGAGGGTCCTTCCCTGGTCCCATAGGCGGAGATGAGGAGAGCAGTCCCAGGGCATACCCTGAATGCAGGCACTTGAACCCAGGTCAGAGTGCTGGCCACCCTAGGATCTTGTGGCAGGAAGGGTAAGCAACCTTGTGAGTCAGGGGACTCCCATCCCCTGAGGAAGCCCTCTGACTGGCTGCTGACTGGCTCGACCCTGGGTCCAGCCTGGGGAGGAAGTTGTCACGGCCAGACACATTGGGGGAGGAAGGGGAAGTAACTCTGTGAGTTTGGGACTCTTAGCCCCTGGGGAAGCTCTGCAATTGGCCACCAATCATCTCAAACCCGGGTCCAGCCTGGGGAGGAAGCAGTCCTTACTCAGCAACTCAGGGCAGTAGGGGGAAGCAACCCTACAGGTTTGGGCCTCCCAGACACTGGGAAATCCCTGCAACTGGCTTCTGACAGTCTCAAACCCAGGTCTGGCCCAGGGAGGAAGTTGTAGCTAGGAAGCAACCCTACATGTTTGGTCCTCCCAATCCCTGGGGAAGCCCTGCAACTGGCTGCTGACTGTCTCGAACTGGGGTCCATACTGGGAAGGAAGTAGTCTCTACTCAACACTTCTGGATGGTGGCGGGAAGCAGCCCTGTGATTCTGGGCCTCTGAGATACTGGGGAAGCCCTCCTACTGACTTTTGACCATCTGAAACCAGGGTCCAGCCCAGGGAGGAAGTTGTCCCTACCCAGCACCTCTCAGCAGTGTGGGGAACCAGCCCTGTGATTTTAGGGCTCCCAGCTCCTGTGGAATCCCTGTAACTGGCTGCCAACTGTCTCAAACCTGTGTCCAGCCCAGGGAGGATGCATTCCTTGCCCAGCACCTTGGGCAGTGCTGGGAGGCAACCCTATGAGTTTGGGCTCCTAGTCCCTGGGGAAGCCCTGCAACTGGCTAATGACTGAAATGGAATTTTCAAAATCTATTTGGAATAATCCAAGCACCCTTATTCCTGGGCTCCCCAGTTCCTTTTGACAGTAGCAGCTACTCTTCTCAGAGAGGTTTGGGCACTAGGAACAAGGAAGTCTTATAAGTCAACCAGGGCTTCTTGAGTATACTGGTATGATCAACAATAGCTGGATCCCTTTCCAGCCCCTGTGAAACAAGCGACTGAGCTTCTGTATGACCATTTTCAACAGGGTAAATAGTACAGGTTTATTGGCCATTTTGGCCAGTAGAGGGTAGGTATATTGGTCAACATCTACTTGTTTGTAATTTCCTTATGGCCCTCAAGCGGTCTAGACTGTCCCAGGTGCAGTACCAGACCACTTGGGACATTCGTTGCATCTTTCATCTCATTAGGTCAAGGGGGGGCAATGATGCCTTGTCTCTTAAACAATTGTCTATAAAACTGGTGTCTCTCCTTTGCTTGGTGCTTATCAAACATGTCTGACATCAGGGCACTGAATGTTTCCCATATGTCTTCTACCCTGGAGGGAGTACATTTTTCCTTTCTTAGGAGGACTAAGATGTGCTCTATGGGGGTCTTGAAGCATAGGTTTGCTTCAGATCCTCACCTTTGTGTGGTCAGGTGTTTGCATGCTTACCTGGACAGAACCAACTCCCTATGGGACCCCACTTTGGATCATCTGCTTGTTAGCCTTTCCAAGCCACATTGGCCTGTTGCTGAGCCTACTATAGCCCCATAGGTTCGTTGAACTATGGCCGAACCGGGAATCGCCTTGTCTTGGTTTACTGCTTATTCATTTAGAGGAGCCATAGCCAGCTAAACTTTTCATGTGGGAGTTTGACTAGAGGATAGCACTCTGGACAGCTGATTGGTCAAAGGATTCAGTTTTCCATTGATTCTACCACACACTGGTGGCCAAAACCCTGGCTGCTAGCATTCTGCAAGGAGCTTTGAATTAGTTTGTAAGCAGAGACTCCTTGTCTCAAGGTAAAACTGTGATTGTTCCTAGAGTGTAGCTCAACAGAAAGTCAAGGTTTTGATAAGAAACAAGGATGTGATAGACTACAGCCCTCCTCACCCACCCTGTGTTTTGTTCTCTTTCAGTGTCCTAAGATGTGCTTCAGAAGGTTTTCCGGAGTTCTGGTTCCAGACTGAAATTCAGTTCCTGCTCCAGTAGGGTTGCAGCTGTTACACCGCTGAAGAACAAAGAAGGACATCTGTTGGATGGGAGGCCCCTATATATAGTGTTAAGCCTCATGGGGCACTGAGCACTATGGGAGATGTACAGTAGTTAGAAAGTAGTCTGCACTAGGTAGGGGCCTTCTGGTCCCTTATTCTTACATACTTCTCATTGTTGCAAGACTGTTTTGCTGCTATTCCAGTAAAGAAGGATGCAAACAGCCTGTACTCTATCTCCTCCTTGTCTCTTATTACAGCCTTGACTTTCTGTCAAGCTATGCTCTAGCAAAATCACAATTCTCACCTCTGCTGAGCAAAAGTGACCCATGTACTCTTCACACTGCCACATTTTTTTGTGGGAGGAACAACACATGTAGAGACAGAATGGTGAGGAACTGAGTCATAAAAAATTCTGCAATGGGTGGCTTTAGGAATTACCTCAAAGGGATGGATTGGAGCTTCCTTGACTCATTCCCCTCTGTTGACAAAGCCCTGGAGCTCTTCCTCAACCACTTCAATGCGGCAGTGGATAAATTTACTCCGTTTTGAAAGAGACTGATTAAAGGGTGCAGCATGGACTGGCCACCCCACAAATCCTAAGCCTGATGTGACAGTGTGATCTACTTTTGCAGTTGGCTAGAGCAACTGGGACTGCTACGGATATCCAAAGTTACAAAGCGGCCCGAAACAGGTGCACTTGGGCTATCCAACAGGCTAAGGCTACTTACCACAAAAACCTTTAATCTCAATGCTGGGGTGACAGCAAGAAATTCTGGGCATCTATAAAAAACCTCATCGGAAGCGGTGACAGATTCCCCCCTTCTGCTTCACCACAAGGATGAAGTAATACTTGATGCAGATATTATGGCTAATATTTTCAACAAGGCATATTTGGATTTCAGTGCCATCCTTCCCCCAAAACCAGCTACGTACCTGGATGGAACAGCAACCTCTGACCACTCGCCTTCTTCCTCCAATGCCAGGACCTCCCCAGCCTTTTACTTCAGAAGGGTAACCATCAATGAAACAAAAAAATACCTTACCAGAGTCCTTGGCAAAACTAGGGTGGGTGGTGATGGTTTAGACATGAAACTGATCTCTATAGCCCTTCCCATGGTCATTGGACCCATCAACAAGCTATTCAACCTGTCACTTTGGCTGGCTACCTTCCCCTCCACATGGAAAACCTCTCTGGTCATACCTGTGCACAAAGGGGGTGACCAGTCACTAGACTGGAATTATAGGCCCATCTCAATTCTCTTGCCACTCTCAAAAGCTATGGAGAGAATCATAGCTGACCAACTCATGGACCATATCTTGGTCTCACCATAGATGAGTCCCTATCATTCGACGAACATATACGCAATATTACCATGGTGGTCAATAGGAAACTAGGGGCTCTGTAGAGGCACCAGTTCTGTCTTACTCCCGAGGCCAGGACACAGGCAGTCAGAGGTACAATCCTTCCAATCCTGGACTATGGGAATGTAGACTATGGGGCCGCCACTGAAACTAGCCTGTTTAAAATGCACGCCTCCTTAAATAAAGCCTGTAGGTTTGCGTTAGGGGCAGACCGCCTGTTGCATACATGTGAACTGTACATATGGACTGAATGGCTCCCACTTATGGACCGCATTAAGCTCCATGCCTGCATCTTGGGACAGAAGGCCCTACTCGGACTTACACCTCCCTCTATACAAGCCTTATTCTGTCCTGCTCCAGCTGAACATGCCACAGGAAGTGTTACCAAACATGCATTAGCTGTTCCATTCAGAAGGACTGCCTTGGGAAGACAAGAGTTTGCCATCAGGGCCCCTGCTCGGATAAATAAGCTACCAACTGCTATCACAAGCCTTAGCCAACTTGGCCTTTCAAGTCCGAGCTAAGGAAGTCTACCCACCCCCCTGTACATTGCTATTGCCAATCTTAACCCACGAGCCAGCACGCCTCTGTTCCCCAAAGCCATGCTCCTAAAGACTATCTCCCCTACTGTACGCTGCCACAGCCACTATTAGCCTAGCAGGTACCAGAACCCTAGGCTTGCCAAGGTTCTTATCTCATTCTACAATTTGACACAAAACTCCCTGCTCGCCACCTGCCCATGTCTGCCCACCTGCCTGCTCACCTTTCTCCTCTCACACTCTCCCTGACAAACCCTCACCCACTGATGACCTCCCTACAGCACCCACCTTTGAGCCTACCATCATCCCCCTCCTCTGATTCATCTTCTTCTACCTAATCCTGATTGGTTTCCTCTACCCTTTCTGACTACTATGCCTAGGCTGACTCCTCTGGTTATAGCCTAGTAACCTTTAGGTATCAGTTCTGATGAACAGCTCCATCTCCTGTTTCCTCCCAATACAAGATCCTGCCTAGCTTCCACCTCTCATTTTTTTCTCAAACTAGCACCTACCTCTGACTTAAACACTTAATCATCTGGCATGACGTGTGAACCCAACCCCACTGACTATGTACCCCTGTTTTGGTTATGTATTGTTATTTGCCTACGTTATCCCACATTGTTGTGCTATTGCCAATGTTTACTGATTTCTCCTGTTCTCATTTTTCTTGCTATTAGATGTTCTTGACAATGCCTATTAAGCTGCTACTGACTCCAAACTTATGTACCTTCCCCTACCCTTGTGACGATGATCCTTTGTAAATCAACTTTGAGCTCAAAGGTTGTAATTCTGATTACTAAATAAATAAATAAAATAAATAAGATATTGGCAGAAACTGCAGGTATAAACAATCAAATAAGACGAGCAGGATGTTTTGTCTAAGGTAACATGTTTTATAAACAAGAGAAATGACTTGAACTCTTGACCCATTCTGTAGCTAAATATGGGTAGTATAGAAAACCCATTGTCTGCTTTTACTTATAACTTGCTTATCTGCAATTATCTTCATAAATATAGATACATGTGGAACTCAAATGGAACTAGTTACCCTTTGCAACCATAAACTTTCATCTAATGTGAACTTCTTCACTTTAACCATTGACACCTTAGGGGCAAGCAACTCATGGCAGGAAGCTGACTGCTCCAGGCCCTGAATGAGCCACAAAAATATATTTTTTTATCCTGGTATCATTGCCTTATTTACCTTAGAAGAACTATGATCTCACTTCCACATTTGCAGCCAGCCGCTGATTGTCCACCACAGCCCTGCCCAGAACACTCTGTTTTGATGATGCAATTTAAAGTGGGGAAGGGCTGCAGGGCTATAGATAGCATTATAAACTACACTAACAAGCATTTGTCAATGCCAAATGTTTGCTTGCTGGCATTGGTAGTGTAGGAGTTACAGAACTGCATAATAGGAATGGCAGTGAAGTATTGAACTGAAGCCAACCACACCACCGTCCTGCAGAGACTGACAGGCATTGGGGTGTGCCTTTGGGTCATCAGGCATAACGGCCACACCATTTCACCACATCCTACCCTGCAGACACTGACAAGTGTCACGGTGTGCCTTGGGGTCTTTGGCCCTTATACGCACCCCATTCCATCAGGAAATATGATGAGATGGGTCCTGTATAGGAGAATGGGGTGAACTTTGGGGCCGAGGAGTCCAAGACACACCTCGATGCCTCTCGCTGGCTGCAGGGTGTGGAATGGTATGAGCATTACAGGTGAGAATCCCAAGTCACACCCCTGATGCCTGTCAATCTCTACAGGGTTGGGCATTATTGTCAGAAACCCTAATGCCTCAGGTGTTCGTTGGCATTTTCACTCCAAATTTTCAACATGGGTTTTTTGTGACCCCCACCTTATGAACAGTGGCAATATCAGTTCGTTAGCCGAAAGCTGATTTTGCACAGCGACTACGCCATTTGGCACCACAGGTGCAAAACACATTTTGAACAGGATGTGAAAAATGATAGCTGTACTGTTCATGGGGAGGTGCAAAAAATTGCAATGTTGAAAATCTGCAGTGAAAATATTAAAAAAACTGGTGAAGTCATGAGCGTATGTAGAAAATGTGCAACGCACACCCATAATGCAATTAGTTTGGGGAATTTTTACAGCAGATTGTCAACACAGGGATTTTGGAACATCCGCTCATGAACAGTGTCACTGTGATTTTCTTAATCTGTCCCGAACAGTGATTTCCTACAGCGACCACGCATTTCTGCGCTGGAAGTACGAAAACACATTTCAGCCATGGTGTGAATAATGACAGCTGTACTGTTCATAAGGAAGTGTGGAAAAATGCCAGTGGTGAAAATCTGGACTGAAAATATTAGAAATCCATGAACTTACCAAATTTTAACATAGCCATTTTAACACCTCTGCTCATGAACAGTGTTACTGTGATTTTCTTAATCTGTCCCGAACACTGATCTCGCACACCGACTGCGCCATTGTGCGCTACATGGGTGGAAACACGTTTTGGGCGAGATGTGAAAAATGACAGCTGTACTGCTCATAAGGAGGTGTGGTAAAATGGCAATGTTGAAAATCTGGAGTGAAAATTTAGAAAATTCGCGAACTTATGAGCGTGCATAGGAACAGAGCAACACATGCTCATAAAACAGTCATTTTTGGGAATGTTTTCATTAAACTTTCAACATAGGATTTTTGGGGGCCTACCTCATGAACTGTGACACTGTTATTTCATAAATCGGTCCCGAAAGGTGGTTCTGCGCAGTGACCGCAAAATCACCTTTCGGGCCTGATTAATAAAATAACAGTGACAGAATTCATGAGGTGGGGTCCCAAAAACCCCATGTTGTAAATTTGGGGAAAAAATTCCCCAAAATGCCTGAGATATGCATCAAAGTTAAAAAAAAAACTATTTATTCCATTATACAGCTTACCGGCATTTTCTTTCATTTTCTGTCGGCTTTGAAGAGTGCATACGTGTTCCCGGTCCACCGAAGATCGTCGCTTCGGACTCAGGAGGTAAGTATGGGGTGAGGTGAGGATGTGAAGAGGCAGAGTGCGCAGAGGGTGGGTGCGGGTGGGGAGGGGCAGGACAGTCAGCGAGGGAAGGTTTTTCTTGCAGGTTTCTCCCTTAGACAACATAGGACTTGTGCCACGCTGGGGTGGGCACCCAGCGTGGCAGCTGGAAGGCTGTTTGGGGGAGCAGTGGAGCCATTGGGGGATTGGCACCCCCATCAGCCATACGGACTGTTGCCACGCTGGGGTGGGCTCCCAGCGTGGCACCCGGTAGTCTCTTGGGGGGTGGAAACAGTGGAGCCAATGGGGGATTGGGCACCCCCGTCGGCCATACAGACTGTTGCCATGCTGGGGTGGGCTCTCAGCATGGCACCTAGAACTCTGTTGGGGGAGTGCAGCAGAGCCAATGGGGATTGGGCATCCCCGTCGGCCATACAGTGTGTGTGTGGGGGGGTAAGCATGGGCACACAATGTGCATGTGTGTGTGGGAGGAACGCATGAGCACCCGATATCTTAACACTGCTCATTGAAGCATAGCTCTCCCTTTGAACTGTATGGCACTGCAATTTCAACTGCTGTCATAGACAGCTGCAGCATTCATTGGTGAACTGTGGCCGTGCCTGCAAACACACTGACTGAATTGGAAGACAGGGTGCCACACCTCCGAAAACTCGGATGATGGCACTATGTTTCTTGCACACGCGTGCAAACAAACATAAAAATGCCACTAACAGCTTAACCTGGTTCACTGTCAGTTGCCTTCCATCTGTAACCCCCTTCCCCAGGATAAGGCTGAAAATAGGCAGAATTGTCTAGTCCACCTTACCCGGTCAATAAAAACTAGAGTAAAGAAATTTTAAAAAAGTAAATAAATAATGCTATTGGGAACAGTGGTGACCATTACACATAATTTTTACTTATTTCAGACAATTATATATGTTAAGGGGGAGTACTACATACTTCTCCACTTCGCATCATCACAGTGTGGTATTCTGGGTTGGGCTATGATGGGCACTTGGTGGCTGGCTTTGATTGTAGAAGTGAGATTCTGCTTCTTCTAAGGTACATAAAACAACAATGCTAGGCTATAAAATAATGCATGTGTGTCAGTTAGGGCCTGGGTGGGCAGTTCATTGCAATGCGTTGCCTGACCCTAGGAAAAATACATGTCAGCAGCTCTTTAAGGTCCTCTCAAGGTCAAGGATGTCTTTTTCTGCCCTGTTATCTCCTCCGTTAACTAACCCTCTTTAGTCTATCTCTGCCAGCCTCATTACCACCTCTTCTGGGATTTATCTCCCCATGGCCATCCATGGAATCCTGAAGCCATAGTGGGGGTTGAGACAGCAGGACCCTGAGCTCTTCCAGCCCAAATCCCCTGCTGATCACCTCTCCAACAAGTCTTTACTATTGGGACCTATTCTTCAACTAAGCCACACCTCCTCTTACTGCCCCAGCCAATTAGAGAGCAGAACTCACGGCTCCAAAGCATGGGAACTTTGAAGACCTCTCAGACAAAAGGCTAAGTCTCCTGCCTAGCTGTGACACACAGAGTTGCCTGAAGCTGTAGTGGGGGTCAAGAGGGCTGGAACCAGAACCCTTCCAGCCTGTACCCCCGATGATTGCCTCCCCAGCAAGTCTTTACTATCAGGACCTGTTCTTCAACTAAGCCACACCTCCTTCTGCTGCTCCAGCCAGTCAGAATGCAGCATTTACAGCTCTGAAGAACTCTTAGACAAAAGGCTAAGTCTCTTATCCAGCCACACCACACTGTAGTGCCCCAAAGTTCGAGGGCACCACAGAAAGTTAAATAAATAATGAAAATGCCCTGTAGGGTCCTGTTTCGTGTGGGCAGTGCAGGGGACAGTGTGCTGGGGTCCCCCCTTCAGTGTGTCCCCCCCTTTGCTAGATAGTAAGGCAGAACTGTAAAAATAAATAAAACAAGAAGAAAAAACATTTTTCTTTCCTTGTCCCTGGCTGCCTGCTTCTCTCCACTCTAGATCCCCCCCCCCCAGAGTGAGCAGCACAAGCCAGGGAGCATCATTTAAAGTTCAGCCCATGTTGGGCTGTTGGAGGGTGGCCAGTGTTGCCAGGGCCACAACGTCCCGAATGCTGGCTGCACAGTCAGTTGGAGTCAGGCTAGTGAAGTGGACGGTTGGTCGCTGCTGGTTGGTGTGGGCAAGGAAGAGCCATGGGGAGTACTCTCAGGCACCCAAGAAGACTGAAAGACGTCCGATCTCCATGGTTGTGTGAGGGAGAGCGGGGACACAGGTTGGTAAGTGAAATTGAAAGGCTTACCTGTGGTCCACCTCTCGTCCCTCCTGGTAAGCATCGGGTCCTGTTCTGTGTGGCAGCTGCTATTGTGTCAGCAGTCCCAGTCCCAATCCAGCTCGGTGTGGGCTCTGTTTAGCCCTGTTTTTTGGTTTTATCCATTTTAAAGTAAAAGTTTTGTCCCATGTTGGCAGCAGTGCCCAAGAGCCACATCTGTTTATAGGGAGGAGTGGTGGGAAACCTCCCAGAGACAGAAGGCCCCACAGTAGTCAACCCCCACTGCCTGTTACCTCCCAACCTCCAGCTCCCTTTCTTCACCCTGGGCTGGAGCAGTGAGCTGGTGGCAGCACAGGCTTCAAAGTGCAGACTGCCTGAATTTCAAATAAAAAAAAAAAGAAAATAATTGTTGTAAAGCACCTAGGGTGCAAGGGGAATTTGGTCGAGAGCAGAGATGGGGCGGTTCATGGGACCAGAAACCAGAATAATTTAATATTCATTTTGGGTGGAGCAATGCCCAGAGGTGGAGTTTCCCGTCAGAGAACCCTTCTGAAAAGAAATTAATATTCATAAGTAGGGTCCCTAGGGGAGGAGCCAAGGGCAGTAGGCCCTGTCAAGTAACTAAATACTTTATTTAAAGCAGCCTCTGGGGGAATTAAAGGGGCAAGGCAAGCCCCAGGTACATAAATAAGACTAGTTGGGCTAAGGGAAGAGGGAAAGGGCTAGCTTAGCAAGCCCAAACATGTTACTCCTCTGCCCTACAGAAAGACACTGAGTGGACTGTGAGCTGTGGGTCAATCAGACCAGCCATTTAATTTATTTCTAAATAGTTTGCTCCCAAGTAGGTTGCCAGTGACTGAGGTCACATTGGTGGGAGGGGAATTACAAGGTTCTCCCCACCTCGGACCACACGTAGAGGTGGCTGAGCGCTAGTGTTGACTAGCAAAAAACCCGTCAGGGCAAAGTATAAAGGGAAAAGGGCAAGTTAGAAGGGCTGTACTGTACCTGAATTTGTGAATTGTGCAATTGCCCTGAACTGTGTTCAATTGCCTGCAATTGCCCCGAACTGTGTTCCATAGCCTGCAATTGCCCCAAACTGTGTTCTTGTGCCTATGATTGTCCCAAACTGTGTTCTGTTGCCTACAATTGACATGAAATTTGTTCCACTGCCGGCAATTGTGTTGAACTATGTTCCATTGCCTGCAGTTGCCCCAAGCGGTGATTGCCCTGAACTGTGTTCTATTGCCTGCAATTGCACCAAACTGTGTTCCATTGCCTGCAATTGTCCCAAGCTGTAATTGCCCCGAACTGTGTTCTATTGCCTGCAGTTGCCCCGAATTGTGTTCTACTGCCTGAAATTGCCCTGAATTGTGTTCTTTTGCCTGCAATTGCTCCAAGCTGCAATTGTCCTGAAGTGTGTTCCTACCTCGTTGCAGTGGTTTCCAGTATCAGTCTTCAGCAGCTCCAGGAAAGTGTTCAGCTGGTGCATCCCACACCTTCAGTGTCTAGCCTGAGTGGTGTGACCTTGCAGTGTGAATCTTCTGGGAGAACTTCATTCACGTCTCACACCCCCTTTCAACGTCACATTTGCTGTTTTCCACTGGTATCAGGTTACGTTCAGGCCCTGTGCAGATACTGTCATCCAGTTTGTTGCTTTCCTTTTTCTTCACAGTTCTTTCAGGATCTTCTCTTCTCATCTCCCAATCAACGCCCTTTTGTTATTTTGCATTCTTCCCTGACTCATCTGGCCTTGGCACCCAGAAGCCCACCGTCTGTCTGGCTTCTGAAAATATCTTCATCCTAGTCCTCAGTTCCATGGGTCTGTTCTCATCCATTCCTGTATCATGTCCCGGCAGTCCATGGAGGGGCTGTGGCTGGGTGGTTCCTGCATCTGTACCTCATCCCAGCAGTCCACAGAGGGCTGTGGCTGGGTTGCTCCTGCACCTGACGTCTCATCCCAGCCATCCACAGAAGGATTGTGGCTGGCTCCTTTGTGCTTGTTCCTCATTGCTACATTCTGGCAGCTCAACGGAGGGTTTGTGTCGAGGAGTTCTTGTGCTTATTCCTTGTTTCTGGCAACATCAGGATGGGTGACTTTTTCTTATTACTTTCCACACATTTGGAACTCTCGTCCTGAGATATCCGCTCTGCTCTGTCTGCTTGTTCACTATCCCATCTCCTTAGGCTCTACATTTCCCCCTCCTGCTATTGTGCCTGACTCATCTCCCTTTAGTTTACTTTCTGCCTTTCCTCTTTTCATTTTTCCAATGCTCAGCTACCTTCTTCCCCTCCCTAGACTTGCCTCTGCTGTAATACTAGCTTTGTATACATCAAGTAGCGTTCATATCCCTGGGGTTCCGCTCCTATGGGTAAGGTTTGCCTCCCCCCCACTTCACTTTTTCTGAAATCCTTCCCATTGCTACTTCCTATCTCCACCCTCTCTTCTCTTGATCACTGTTGATCACCTACATTGACCACTTTTATCCTCTATTCATCCTTTTCCATCTATTTATTTCATTATTTTGTCCACCAAATCCTTCCTCCATTTGCTCCCGCCTGCCAATCCCCTTGCGGGGTTTACATCTCGGAGAAGTGAAGGCCAATTTGCTTTCCATCCTTTTTCCACCCATTCCGCTATTATTGCAAAGTCCTCACACTCTTCCCCCAAGTATTGCATCGTAAATATATCTGTGTTTAGTGTTTTGTCATATGTTTATGACTATGTTATTATTACTAAAATGGTTGTTATTCTTACCCCAGGAATTCTCCAATATTCCTAACTCTTGCAGTCAGCCTTTAAAGTAGAACTGTCCAGAGATAGAATGTTTTGCTAATGATGGAACCATCATTGACTCGTGCCACTTATTCAAATGCTGCCCTTATCAACTGCTGCATTCTAAAACCCCCTCAGATTTCTTTCTCTGCCTGTCAAGTCAAGACGCCATGAAGACTTCTCCTCACAGTCGTTCCCAAGTGCTACTTCTATAATTATAAGTATTTTCTCTCATAATTTTCATTTGCTGCTTTTATTTTCTGTTTTACTAGTAAACCGTTAGTTAGAGTAGGAATTTTAAGTGTTTTTCTTGGTTTCTCTCAGTTCGGGATAACTGCTGAGGAACCGAGGTTTTGTTAGTTTAGTTGGAGTTTTTTGACTAAAACTTTACTTAAATTTAATTTCTTTTTTTCTCTGTAAAGAACCAATAATTCCCATTCTTTGTCTATTTATCCAGGTTCCAATCGGAACTTCCTCGGTCCCGGAACTAACCGCAACTGCTAAAAAAAAAAAAAAAAAAGAAATTTACTTACAGCTGAGGTATTTTGGAGTTTTCTTTGAAAATGTCAGAAAATCCTAAGAAGAAAATTGGCCACACAGGGTTTAAAAATTGTACAAAGTTGTGTGGATGTTTTTGCCAAGGCTGACAAACATGACTTATGTGTTGTCTGCCTTGGTAAGGAACATTTCTCTGCTAACTGTGACATCTGTAAGTCTTTACCCCAAAAGATGCTTGAAAAACATTGGGGGAGACTTCACAAAAAGTTGGAGAAGGGTGCTTCAGGCTCTGACCAGCTTTCACCCTCGAACAATGTGGGTAAATAAAAAATTACTTATAATAGTAATTTTGTTTCTCCCAAGGGAATCTTACTGTAGTCCGACAAATGCAGTATGGTCTCACCATAGGACTACCCCAGAGCTGAAAAGGCTAATAGAACCTATGCAAATAGTGGAATGTTAGGCTCAACCATGGCTTTCAAACCACTGTTCCTCGTTGCACTTCCTGCAACCGTTAGAGTCTTATGAAGCATGCATAAATAAAACTAAACTAACCTTTCCTAATATAAAACCAATTCCCCCCAAAAGAACAGCCCCTTCTTTAAACAACAGGGGCATTCCTAAGACTCAAGTCACAGATGCCCAAGAAAACAAACAATCACATCAACAGGTTTGCAATAGAGTATGGACAGCTGGAATGCAGTGCCCATTAGGTTCTAGTAGGGGAGGCAGGGTGGGAGCTCAGAACACAGAAAGATTCCCTTGGAAGAAACAAGATTACTATGGTAAGTAATTTTTTCTTCAAACCCCAGGAAATCTTACTGTATTCTAACAAATGCAGACTACCCAAGCAGTAACTTTGGAGGTGGGCAGAGAACCTATTTAGGAAACAGGTGGAGTTTTCCAACTACGTGCACAGGGCCATGGACAGGGGCCATCTGGTGGGATCTATATTCATAGATCTCACTAAAGCAATTGACACTGTCAATCACTGCATCCTTCTTACTGACCTACTAAACCTGGGCTCTCACCTGAAGTGGTCCACTGGTTCCAAGACTACTTATCCCATAGAACACAAAGTGTCAAAATCGGGACAGCCATATCTCCCTCACGGGAAGTTACACTAGGGGTTCCCAAGGGTCAATATTGGGGCAGCTACTATTTAGTCTATTTATAAACAGACTCCCTGAAGCTTGTGAGAGCAAGATCATCCTGTATGTGGATGATGCCATCATTCTGTGCAGCAGCAAGCAGCATATGGCCCTGCAGGCAGAGCTTCAGAACTCATTCAATGGGCTGGAGGATTGGTTCTGTAAAAAAAAGCTGCTCCTCAATCACAAAAAGACAAAGACGATGATCATCTCTAGTCCCCAACACAAGAAAACCCTCCCTGCCCTTACTATCACCAATAGCCAGGCTGCCCCACTGGAGCAGGTACACTGTTTCAAGTACCTAGGGGTATTATCGACAACACCCTCTCCTTCGTGCAGCACATCAGCTATGTGGTAAAAGCAGTAAATGCAAAGCTTGGTGTGCTCTATAGGCACAGGCAATACCTCACACCATTAGCCCTTCATCTCTCAGTTTCCTCCTCAGTTCTGTCAAGTCATCGATTACGGACTTGTGGCATATGAGGCCGCCTCCAGTACTGCACTTGCATGCATTGCAATGGCCCTTAACAAGACATGTAGGCTAACACTTGGGACAGACAGCCTTATGCACACATGCTCCCTCTTTGAGCAGACCAATTGGCTTACCCTACCCAACAGAATAAAATACCAAACCTGCCTGTTGGGCAAGAACTCACTACTAGGCAAAGTGACTCCATTCCTCAGCGGCTTGTTGCCTGCCTGTAGATCTGGGCACCAGACCAGAGGCCACTCCCGGGGCTCCCTAGTGGTCCCCTTCAGAAGAATGACACTTGGACAGCAGTCATTTGTGTACCGTGCGCTCCCCTGTGGCTTAACGAGATCCCAGCTCACTTACTGACAAACTTGAGCCTACCTGCCTTTAAGGCCAAGCTTAAACAGTACCTCTCTGGAAGCATGGCCTGTTGCTGTAGGCAGTAATTGCATTACCAGCACTTCAAGTCTTAAGACACAATTGCCTGGCTAACCAACATGGATCAAGTCACTTCCCACACCTTTTTTAACAAAGCCCCCACAGGGCCACTGCCCACATCCTGGATCCCCACCCCTAACTCTCTACATCAATTCCACTACATAGATGGATCTAGCTCCCTGGCTACTGAAGATTATACCTTTGTGCCTAGCCTTTGGCTGTTGTAAATTATATGTGTGTACCTGACAATGCTTGGCGTTGTCATGGTTCTTTGCACTTACCAGATAGCTTATGTCTCTGTTAGTAATGTTTCACCCTTGTAATTTGCTTACACTGGTGCTCCACCCTCCTTTGTTTTCTTGTTCTCATATGTTCATACTTTGTTGTACCTGACGTGGGACCTTTGTAAAAGAGCTTTTGCTCAAAGGTAATGTCCGACTCTTGAAATAAATAAATAAATAAAAAAACAGGCTCTGCAGTACTGCTGTGCCAAACCTGGCATCACTTCTGGTCTTGGTATCCAAGCAGTAATGCTTGGTAAATGTGTGGACAGTTTTCCAGGTAGCTGCTTTGTAGACTTCCAGCAGAGGAATATCTCTCTGCTATGGAGGCAGCTGTCTCCCTGGTAGAGTGGGCCCTGAGACCCACAGGGGGCTGTTTGCCCACCTTGCTGTAGCAAAACTGAATGCAGACAACAATCCAGCATGCAATCTCCCTTTTTGTAGCTGGTTTACCTTTTCCCGCTTCTCCATAGGTCAGGAAAAGCTAAGTATTGTCCTGCCTCTGGCACTTTGTGTGGTCCAGGTAGTAGCTGATAGATCTTTTGACATCCAGGCTACGCAGTCTATGTTCCCCTGAAGTGGAATGGTCAGTGAAAAAGACAGGCAGTGTAATGGACTAATTGAAGTGAAGTCAGATACCACCCCGGGGAGAAACTTCTTATTAGTCCTGAGGACAGCCTTGTCCCTGTGGAATGCAATTAGAGATGCAGCAAAATTAAATTCCGCCGGCACAGTGAAAGCAAAGTGGCCACTTCACATTATCATAACGCACATGAAGTGGCCATTGGAAAGTGCTCACTTTGCTTTGTTATTATGACTTCACGTTGTTATTCCGCCTTAATGTGAAGTAAGGCCGAATGACAACAAGATAGGCAGCCCCCCCCACACATCACATGGATTACAGTACTGTAAGTCACATGCTTTAGACAGGCAGGAAGGAAGTGAGTCTTATATAAGCACAGATGCTTTCACTTTCTCCTTTGCAGAGGTAGAGAGAGGAAGCATTTTGTGTAGGAGAGGAGAGTTCATGTTAACAAGTTTCTTTCTTGAGCAAATTCCAAAAACCCAAAAGCTTTTTTAAAAGCTAATTCTTTATTTTTTTGTACTGTTCTGTCAGTTCTTTTTGGTGACCAATTTCTTTGTTTTGTAAGTTTGGCTGTGTGTGTGTGTGTACATGTGTGTGTGTGAGACTGTGCTGTGTGTGTGTGTGTGAAGTTGCTCGTCACGTCGATGAGGGAAGGAGTTTTTTGTGTGATGGACCAGGGACAGTATGTGGCCCATGGCTGGAGGGGAGTGTGCACAAGTGGGGGACATAGCCGGGTGGTGTTGGACTGCTCCAGACTCTTTGGTCCTGCCTCCTCCCCTCCGGAAGAAGTAGCAGCACCACCAGTGCCACTGCCACATCCACCAAGTCTACCACCACCACCAGTAGCAGCTGCAGGAGCTCCAGCAGCCCCAACTCCACAGCAGCAGGTGGAGCCCCAGTTGCATGACCATGCTGCCGGCACTACATCTGCCCCTTCTGTGCCTGGTCCCCCCCGGCAGCTCCCCAGTTTGGCAGTTTTTCAACTGTGTTGGGGGGACAGCAGCCTTGTGGTGTGTCTGCTTTGTGGTGTGCAGGTGGGCTGTGGCCCCCGGGGGACACATCTAGGGACTGGGTGCATGTGGACACATATGTTGAACCACCACAAGGTGGAGTGGCAGGCTACCACCGAACAGGCCAGACCTCCACCTGCTGGCCCTTCTGTGGCAGAGGCAGAGGGTGCTGCTGGTGTGTATCACCACAGCAGGAGGAGGGCCACAGCAGCAGCTGCATCTCCACCACCCCCACCACTGCCACCAGCACCACCCTCACCCTCACCACCACCACTACCTGGTTCCCCCCCCACCAGTGGACCCCACAATGCCTGCAACTCAGGCAGACATAGTACTTTTGTGGGCTGTGGTGGAAGAGAATAACGAGAGCGTGGGTGCTGTCCAGCAGGAGGTGAAGCAGATAGAGCAACACTAGTTACAGTTTATGTTGATGCTCCATCTGCTGTTGGAACATCAGGGGATTCCCATTAGCTTTTTTTTTTCAGCACACCTCCCCCCCACTGCTGTAGTGTTTTGTCTTTTGTTTATATTTAATAACAGACAGAGGGAAGGCCACAATATTAGTTTAAAGGGAAGCAGTCAGCAACAGGAGGTCCCGCCCCCTGCAAGGCTTACCCTCCGGTTAAGGCTTTTAAGTATGTTGCGGCATTTTTCTCGTGCCGCAACATACTTTATTTTAATAAAGAAAAGTCAGCGACCTAGAAGTATGGTAGACGCTATGGGGGGCTTCATTATGTGTAAAGGTGCAACGGTAATGCACCTTTACACCTAATGGAGTCCCCATAGCATCCGCCATACTTCTGGGTCACATACTTTTCTTTATTAAAATAAAGCATGTTGCAGTGCGAGGAACAATGCCGCAACATGCTTAAAAGGCTTAACCAGAGGGTAAGCCTTGCAAGGGGCAGGAGCTGCTGTTGCTGACTGCTTCCCTTTAAATATTTACATACAGACACACATGCTCCTTATTGCCCTGTTATTATAATCCAGTGCCTCAGTAATGTTTATTTTCTGTTGTGGAGTGGTTGTGGAAAAGCAGGTGTGAGCAATGCAAGTATGATGTGCTAAATTGCATGTGTGCAGTCAGTGTTGTTTCCTGTGTGTGTGTGTGTGTGTGTGTGTGTGTATGTGTGAGACTTCAGACTTTGTCCAGCTTCTTGCAAACATATATATGCTGACTTGTTGCAGTGTTTATGGCATAAGGAATAGAGATAAGAATAACTTATATTTTATTGTTACCCTCATCTTCCGCAGACTAAGTGATATGATATTTTTTCAGAGGTGTCTGGCCAGAGTGCACCTTAGTCACATACTGCACACATGACTTTTAGGAGAGCATGCATTTTTTGTGCTATGATCTCCACAAAGTCATGTGTGCATTGTGAGTGACTGAGGTGCACAGTGACCCGATACCTCTGAAAACATATCATATCACTTATTCCGCTGGTGCTGATGGTAGAAATAAAATATACATCACATATTCTTTCTTATCTTTATTCTATACATACTGCAAGTCACACCACGTATATGTTTGCACGAAGCTGGACAATGGCTGCACACACAGGAAAGAACACTGACGGCACACATACAGTTTAGCACAACATACTTGCACTGTTCAGTCCTGCCTTTTGCGAAACACTTCATGAGTCCTGACACAAAGTAAACATTACTGAGGCTCCAGAAATATTTCTTTTTGAAATAGACATTAAAGCAGCAGTGCAATAATGTGGTGAAAATTTTGATCTATACTTTTTTATGCTATTTTACATAGCCACTTTACTTACCTCCTGACTTGTGTGATACCATTCTTTCCAGTATTTGAGACTGCTTAAGTACTTTTTTTCATGTCTGAAATAATAAAAGGAACACTCCTTTTAACACGGTGTGGACCAGATCTTCGTCAGTATTTTCTGCTGTTTTTCTCCATTAGTTGTTTATATATTACTTCTGTTGTAAAATTAACAATTATGCAGCAGGCAGTGTTTTATGACCTCACAGAACAATATTTGTTCAAAAACAGCTGCAAATAGTGATGAAAACCTGGTCAGAGCCATATTAAAAGGTGTGCTCCTTTTATTTTTCCAAACATGAGAAAAAGGAGTAAAGCAGACACAAATTGTGAAAAGAAGGGTATCATACAAGGCAGGAGGTAACTAGTGGCTAGCAATCTAAAATAGCATAAAAAAGTATAGGTCAAAATTTTCACCACATTGTTGCACTGCTGTTTTAATTTATAACTTAAGTATGACATTATGTGCTCACAATCACAACACACAAAATTCCCAAGTGCTGACGAAGAGAAATGGGAGCGTTACACCACATGCAAAGTCCCCCAGAATGTATTGCGCAGTCACTCATGCACGCAGTGGTCACACAGGGTTCCCAGAATTTTTCTGCATCCCCAAAATGCAACTGTCTTGTGTCCAGAAAATTCCCAAGTGCCGATGAAATGAAATGGGAGTGTTACACCACATGCAAAGTCCTCCAGAATGTATTGCGCAGTCACTCATGCATGCAGTGGTTACACAGAGTCCCCAAAATTTTTCTGCATCCCCAAATTGCAACTGTCTTGTGTCCAGAAAATTCCCAAGTGCTAATAAAGTGAAATGGGAGCATTACACTACATGCAAAGTCCCCCAAAATGTATTGCACAGTCACTCATGCATGCAGTGGTCACACAGTGTCCTCAGAATCTTTCTGCATCCCCAAAATGCAACTGTCTTGTGTCCAAAAAATTTCCAAGTGCAGACGAAGTGAAATGGGAGCACTACACCACATGCAAAGTCCCCTAGAATGTATTGCGCAGTCATTAATGCGTGCAGTGGTCACACAAAGTCCCCTGAATTTTTCTGCATCCCTAAAATGCAACTGTCTTGTGTCCAGAAAATTCCCAAGTGCTGACGAAGTAAAATGGGAGCATTACACCACATGCAAAGTCCTCCAGAATGTACTGCACAGTCTCTAATGTGCGCAGTGGTCACACAGCGTCCCCAGAATTTTTCTGCATCCCCAAAATGCAACTGTCTTGTGTCCAGAAAATTCCCAAGTGCTGATGAAGTTAAATGGGAGTGTTACACCACATGCAAAGTCCCCCTGAATGTATTGCACAGTCACTCATGCGCACAGTGGTCATACAGAGTCCCCAGAATTTTTCTGCATCCCCAAAATGCAACTGTCTTGTGTCCAGAAAATTCCCAAGTACTGACGAAGTGAAATGGGAGAGTTACACCACATTCAAAGTCCTCCAGAATGTATTGTGCAGCCACTCATGCATGCAATGGCTGCACAGAGTCCCCAGAATTTTTCTGCATCCCCAAAATGCAACTGTCTTGTGTCCAGAAAATTTCTAAGTGCTGATGAAGTTAAATGGCAGTGTTACACCACATGCATAGTTCCCGAGAATGTATTGCGCAATCACTCATGTGCAAGTGGTTACATAAAGTCCCCAGAATTTTTCTGCATCCCCAAAATGCAACTGTCTTGTGTCCAGAAAATGTACATACTTTGTGATGATGATGTCATGATGCACAGTGTCTTGCCAAACTGTGTGAAGGGGCGATAACATGACATGAATCCATTCAGTGTTCCATCAGAAATGATGACTGTGAGAGAACTGTTGCTGGTCCAAAGTGTGCTACGATTCCTGCAAATGCCATGCGATCACCTCAACCGGATGGAAGGGTGCCCTTTGTGTGTACACTAATAGTAGCCTTGGTGAGTTGATATATATATATATATATATATATATATATATATTATATATATATATATTCTAGGTGGGGTTGACATACTGTATATATACATGTACTCATTGTATTATTTTGTATCACAGGTCACATACTGTACTGTTGATGTGCGCATTCCAGTGCTTGATGAGAAATTTTTGGTGTTGAAATTGGAAATGGAATACTCTCAAGCCAAAGAAGGTAAGTATTTTTTTTTTGGGGGGGGGGACGTATTTGCAAGTGGTCTCATTAATGGTTTATTATTTGGTTACTTCTTCACAAATTTCATCTGCATCCTTCTCAGTCCGTAATGATGGTCTTGGTCATTGACGTAAATGACTTCTCTTGTTAGATGTCTGCCCCTGCCGGGGGGGGTGGCATGATGTTGAGGACGTTCTTTGGATAATGCAACTATGACACAACAAAGCATCTGCAAGTTTCCTAAAAAAAGAAATGAAGGACTTATTACAACTTGATTGCAGCAGTAAGACATTATGTTTAAGTTGTGGCTGTTCCACCACGGGTATCTGGATTAACACAGATCGCAAGCTGTCCCACTTCAATCATCAGATCACAATTTAATTTACTACCAGGCCATGTAACAAATACACTGTGTCAGTGTCCCTGCGTCTCAACTCAAGTTACATTTTAAAACCACATCTTGTCAAGTAACACAACCCGGGTCCAACTTTTTCAACACTGTCATGGCTGTAGCTACAAATTTGGAATACAGTGCACGATATGTTGCAGAAATATTTTTTGTGACATACACATGTCACCTAGTTTATGAATCCTCAGTTGGATTTGTTGCAGTCTTTTTTAAAAAAAAAGGAACAGATGAAATAAAATTGATATACTTACCAGTATGGATTCGAAATGGATAACCCATAGGTTCCTGTAGACAGTGCTGCTGCTGTACCATTGATACAGACCTTCAGTGAAGGAGAGTCATTTGTTGTTAACCTGTAAAAAAACCAAATAAGTTGACCATATGTGTTTAACCATTGCACCTCAGAAAAGCAACACAAAACAAAACACACAGCTAAAGGAAGTTGAATAGCATGAAAAACATTAGTACACATACTCACTTTATAGTTTTAATAGTAAGACGCCTTGTGCCTGTGGCTGATGGATGTGGTCTCCTGTTCGACTCCCTCTGCCTTGGCATGGTCAATGTAATGGAAAAACATTGTCACAATGGCACTGGTGGGTGGTGGTGGTGATAGCTGCTGCACATGATGGCATTCCCTCTCACATCTTCCAGCATCTGGTGGTGGTGGCAGTGGCGAACAGCAATCTTATGGTGGTGGTAGTCCAGGGAGGGAGGACACATGGACACATTCCCTATGGTGGCAGTGACGAACAGCATCTTATGGTGGTGGTACTCCAGGGGGACACACAGTCACATTCCCTATGGTGGCTGTGGTGAACAGCATCTTATGGTGGTGGTACTCCAGGGGGACACACGGTCACATTCCCTATGGTGGCTGTGATGAACAGCTGTCTTATGGTGTTGGTAGTCTGGGAGGGACACATGGTCACATTCCCTATGGTGGCAGTGGCGAACAGTGTCTTATGGTGGTGGTACTCCAGGGGGACACATGGTCACATTCCCTATGGTGGCAGTGGCTAACAGCGGTCTTATGGTGGTAGTGGTCTGGGGGCCAGGATATATTGTGCTCTGTGTTATAAATGTGACGTGACATATGGAATTTGAGTCACTATGAGTGTGACAGTGATTTAACTTTATGAAAAAGAAAACATGTATCATACAAGACATGTGACAGCTTTTTAACCACTTAAGTTAAAACCTGCCAGCATTAACCTCATCATCATTCATCATCATCCTCAGAGAGAAAGCTGCCCTCGCAGTCTTCTATGTCTGAATTCTGACCACAGGGAAATTCTTTCTCCATCGACGTCAGTGGTAGGCCACTTCATGCTGTCACTGCCACCAGGCTGGTCCCTTTCTTCAACATCAGCAATACCATGAGTATGCTGGGGTATGAATACTGAGGTTGTAGTCTGAGCTGGTATGTGTCTCTCATTAATTTTTATGAATGTCAGCAAACTGACATTTTCAGGAGAGAGGTGTGTACAATGATCCCAAACTATTGCACCTGCTGAGCTGAATATCCTCTTGACACTTACACTGGAGGGTGGGCACGTCAGGTACTTCAGTGCCACAGCGGTCAGCTCTGGCCATTCACTGATCTTTCCACTCATAGAAACATAGAAACATAGACTTTGATGGCAGATAAGGACCACTTGGTCCATCTAGTCTGCCCATTTCCCTACCTACAGGATAGGCCACAGATCCTAGTTAACCAACAGCCTATTTCTTCCTACCCCCCACAACAATTGCCTTATGTCTGTCCCATGCATTCTTGAATTCTCCCACAGTTTTAGACCCCACAACCTCCTCAGGAAGGCTGTTCCATGCATCCACTACCCTCTCTGTGAAATAATACTTCCTCACATTGCCCCTGAACCGCCCTCCCTCATCTTTAAATTGTGTCCCCTTGTTCTTACATGTCTCTTTTTCTGAAAGATGCTACCCTCTTGGACTTTGTTGATTCCACTGAGGTACTTAAAAGTTTCTATCATGTCCTCCTTTCCCTTCTTTCCTCAAGTGTATACATATTAAGCTCCTTTAGTCTCTCCTCATACGGCTTCTCTTGCAGACCCTGCACCATTTTAGTTGCCCTCCTCTGGACTGCCTCTATCCTGTCTATGTCCTTGTGGAGATGGGGTCTCCAGAACTGGACACAGTACTCCAGATGGGGTCTCACCAACTGTCTGTACAGAGGGATAACAACTTCCTGTTTTCTGCTGCTGATGCCTCTCCCTATACATCCCAGTATACCCCCAGCCTCCCTACTGCCTTCTCACATTGCTTGCTAACCTTAAGGTCATCTGATATGATTACCCCCAGGTCCCTTCTTTTTGTTGTTGTTACTACCTCCCCACCCATTGTGTATTCTTCCTGGGTTCTTGTTTCCAGGTGCATTATTTTGCACTTTGCATTGAATCCTAGCTGCCATACTTCTGACCATTCCTCCAACCTTGCCAAATCCTTTTCATCCTTTCCACGCCTCCTTGTGTATCAACCCTGTTGCAGATCTTTGTGTCATCTGCAAAGAGGCATACTTTTCCTTCCAGTCCCTCTGCAATGTCACTGATGAAGACATTAAAAAGGACTGGACCCAATACTGAACCCTTCGGTACCCCACTAGTAACCCCTCTTTCTTCAGAGTGGACTCCATTTACAATTACCTTCTGTGTCCTGTTGTCCAGCCAATGTTTTACTCAGGCTACCACCCTGGGACCCACTCCCAGGCTGGTTAATTTGACTATTAATCTTTTGTGTGGGACTGTGTCAAATGCCTTGTTAAAGTCTAGGTAGGCCATGTCCACAGCCCCTCCCTGGTCTACTACTTTGGTCACCCAGTCAAAGAAATCTATTAGATTCATCTGACATGACCTTCCCACTGTGAACCCATGCTGCCTTGGGTCCTGTGCTCCACTGGCCTCTAGGTACTCAACTATTCTTTCCTTCAGAAGTGACTCCATCACTTTCCCTACCACAGAGGTCAGACTGACAGGTCTGTAGTTTTCTGCCTCTGTCTTGGTCCCACTTTTGTGAAGTGGAATCACATCCGCCTTCCCCCAGTCCTCGGGTACCACACCATCCTCCCATGATTTATTAAAAGAGTAGCCAGTGGTTTCACTAGTTCCTCCTTAATTCTTTTAGAATTTGGGGTGAATTCCATCAGGACCCATTGCTTTGTCCACCTTCAGTTTTAGGAGTTCTTGCAGAACCTTTCTTCTGTGAAAGGACTGGGATCGACCCCCCTATCAAGAGTGCTTCTGTTAATTGGATTAGGCACTTCCCCCTCCTCTTTTGTGAATACTGAGCAGAAATATTCGTTCAGTATCCCTGCTTTTTCACTGTCCCCCTCTGCCCACCCACCGTTCATTCTATTCAGCCTCACTATCCCTCCCTTTGTCTTTCTACGCTCGCTGATGTACCTATAAAAGGTTTTATCCCCCTTCTTAACTGAGTTGGCTATCTTTTCCTCAGTTTGGGCCTTTGCTATTCTGACTTCCCTCCCTGCTTCCTTCTGCCTTAACTGGTACAGCTCTCTGTCCTGCTCCTTCTGTGTTTCCTTATACTTCCAGAATGCTATCTTTTTTCCTGACTTTCACAGCCACCTCTTTTGAGAACCATAGTGGCTTTTTCTTTCATTTTGATTTGTTTATTTGCTTCACACAAAGGCTTGTTGCCTCTGTGATGGCAGTTTTGATGATTCCCCATTGTTGCTCCACCTCCTTCTAGCCTGTTTGCTAGTGCTTTTCTGAGGCACTCTCCCATCTTACCAAAGTCAGCCCTCCTAAAGGCCAGTACCCTCACTTTTGTATGGCTTGACTCTGTAGCTGAGTTTAACATGAACCACACTGTTTGATGGTCACTTGTCCCCAGATGGCAACCCACTTCTAGATCTGAGATCCTCTCACTGCCCCTGTTTGAGAGTATGAGGTCTAAGATTGCTCCCTCATGAGTGGGTTCTGAAACTAGCTTCTGAGGCCTGCCACCTGTAGGGCATCAAGAATGGCCCTGCTCTTGGATGTGGCTGCAGCAAATGTGCTTCAGTTAACATCTGGCATATTCAGGTCTCCCATCAACAGTATCTCCCCTTTCTCTGCCATTCTAAGAATGCCTTCTATCATATCCTTGTCCATTCCCTCCCTGACATGGGGTCTGTACACAACCCCTGTGCAGATTGTGGTGCCCTTTCCAGTCTCCAAGGTGACCCACAGTGCCTCCTCTCCTCCTGTTTACTCTTTTGTTCAGTTGCTTTATCCCTTCCTTTACATAGAGAGCTACTCCCCTCTTCTCCCCTGCCTGTCTCTCCTGTAGGTTATGTACCCTGGTATGTTAACATCCCAGTCATGGTTCTCTGTGTACCATGTTTCTGTGATTGCATGATATCCAGGCATCCCTCTTCCATCAAGGCCACCAGCTCAGGGAGCTTGTTGCCCAGACTACTGGGCATTGGTACTCATTACCCTCCATTTCCTGATGGCCTTACTCCCTTTTCCCCATCCCTGTCCTTCTTGCCTTTGTCACTTTCTCCATTTACCCCTGCCCTTCTCCCTATCGACACCTCTATATTGGTGTTTGCCGCACTTACTACCATGATTATTTGGGGGGGCTAGGATTTCCCTGCTCCTTTCCAGTGACTTCCCCCTTGGCTAGTTTAAATGCTTGCCAATGAAACATTTAAACCTATCACCTAGGATCCTGGTTCCCCTCCCGGACAGATGTGGCCCATCATGCCAGTATAGGCTTGCATCACTCCAGGTGGACCCCCAGTCCCCAATGAAGCCAAATCCTTGAGCTCCACACCAGGTTTTCAACCACTGATTGAATCCCATGGTGCAGAACACCCTAGCCTCTCCTATGCCATAGATGGGCAGCACCTCCGAGAAGGTTACCGTGCGTGCTACTTGACTAAGGCAATATAGTCCCAGCAGAGAAGTCCAGTCACACAGCAGTCCTTTCTCCTGGTGTCTTCTGCCAAGCTATTACCAGAATCTTTCTAAGGCAGTCTTTAAATGTAGCTTCCTTCTAGCTAATCCACTCCCCCTACTTACTAGATCTTTCTACAAGTAATTTAAACCTCCCAGCTATTAAGTCCTTTCAATCACCTGAGATTTACACCTAGATAACTGTTCAGATACCCATTCAGTTCAGTTAACGCAGACAAACACACACTTTTTTCTTGTTTTGTTTGTTAGTTTTTTTTTACCCTAAATTAACGGTCCAAGTACAAAAGTTCTTCTTCTTTAGTCCCAGCAGAGAAGTCCAGTCACACAGCAGTCCTTTCTCCTGGAGTCTTCTGCCAAGCTATTTCATCAATTTAGATTATTAAAACAACAACTTTTCTTTGTTTTGTTTGTTAGTTTTTTTAACCCTAAATTAAAGTTCCAAGTACAAGAGTTCTACTTCTTTAGTCCCAGCAGAGAAGTCCAGTCACACAGCAGTCCTTTCTCCTGGTGTCTTCTGCCAAGACACATACGACTCAACCATTTGCTGTGCTGCTCTATGTCCAGTGGTTGATGCATCATCCGCTGCTCTGGAATCATTTATGTCACAAATCCCCAAAGTGGGTTAATGCCAGCCGCTTTTGATGACAGACCATCTGGAACTGCAATCCCCTTCCCCTTAGAGGATATGCTTGATACTACTCCTCCAGGTTCACCTTCAGCCTAATTATGATGCTCAGGTTTCCTGACCTTGGCACGTGACTTCTGTGCCCCATGAACCAAGCGCACCAGTTGCCCACTGACAGTTTTTACCTGTTCAGGCCTGCCCTCCAGTACTGAGGCAATTCCACGTTTGTATCATGGGTCCAGCATTGTTGATATTGCAAAGCTGTCACTACGCTGAATGCTCAAGATGTCATCTGAGGGAAAAACTTTTGTGACGGATGTTGACAAGATAAATGTATTGAATTCCTTTTTTGTCTCTGTTGGTGATGCATTTAATAAAATGCATCCAGACTTGACACTCCCTGTTTTGGATATTGATTTTGGTAGTGGACTTAAACGACCTGTGTTTTCATTTAGTTCAATTGAATTAAATGATGTTAAAAAACAGTTACAGACTTTAAATATTAGGAAAGGTCCTGGATGTGATGAGATACCCCCCTTTTTTCTGAAATTGGCAGCTGAATTATTAGCACCTCATCTTACATATATTTTTAATTTTTCTTTGGATAGTTGTGAATTACCAATTGATTTGAAAACAGCTTTTGTTACTCCAGTATTTAAAGGGGGTGACCTATCAAACCCAGGATTTTATAGACCAATTTCAGTATTACCAATATGTGCAACAATACTTGAAAAACTTGTGAGTATTCAATTGACTAATTATCTTATTAAGCATAATATAAAAACACATTTACAATCAGGATTATATATATACAATTTTAAAAGTAGTTGATGACCTGTTGAATGCTTTCGACAAAAACCAGGAAGTTCCATCATTATTTCTGGATTTGTCGAAGGCATTCAACACAGTTCATCATATTATATTACTTAATCAGTTAAAAAATGTTGGATTAGGTATTCCAGCATTAGGCTGGTTTCATAGTTATTTGATTGGGAGATAACAATCTGTTAAAATAGGAGGTATGTGTTCAACATCAGCTACCTTATTAAATGGGGTACCTCAAGGGTCTGTGCTTGGCCCCCTCCTTTTTCTATTATATATAAATGATTTACCAAAATATTGTTCACCTAAAACTTGTATACAGCTTTATACAGATGACACAATTTTGTACACTAGGAGTGATGACGTGGATACGGCAATGGTTGTTTTGCAAAAAGATTTTAATAAAATACAGAGGGAACTTGTTAATTTGAGATTGCTTCTGAATGAAAAAAAAAACACAGTGGATGATGTTTGGTAGAAAATATTTTAAAGATTCAACTATAAAACAGCTTAGATCTTTGTCAGCAATTGACATAGAAAGAGTAAACTCCTATAAATATTTAGGAGTTATACTAGATAAAAAATTTTACTTTTGAATTGCATATAATGTCTATGTCAATGAGACTGAAGAGACTTCTGAGTTTTTTTTATAGGGATAGGACTCTTTTTAGTTTAAAGATTCGGAAATTATTGGTTTCTGCCTTATTCTTACCAATATTAGATTATGGTGATATAATTTACAAAAATGCAGAAAAATCATTGCTGTGCTCTTTGGATGTTCTCTTCAATAGTGTGTTGAGATTTATAACAAATCTTCCTTTTAGAACTCATTGTTGTGTGCTATATCAAAATTCGGGTCTCCTTTCATTATTTGATAGGAGAGATTATCATTGGGAATTTACTTGTGTATAAGTTTGTACAACGGTCATTGCCTATCTTTTTGTTAAATATATTGCAAATAGGAATACAGAATCAACATAATTGAAGATCTTCTGTCCGGAAAGGTTTTATTAGAGCTAGAACCAGAACAAAATTTGGTGATAAAACAATCTCAAATTAAGTGCCTAAAACTTGAGAACAAATACCTGTATCTAAAAGGTGGAAATGCACAATATTGCTACCATTTAATCATTTTAAATCTCTTTTAATGACTTTATATAGCAAACACTGTAAATGTTATGGGTAAATTATTGATATTTGGGTCTGTGCATAACCTAAATTAATCAATATTATATTGAAACTGAAATTATATATGTATGTTTGTTTATGTGATGTTATGTTAAATGTGGATTCAATTGCAAAAGAGATAATTTTATCTCAATTTGAAATCCAATAAAGTAAAGTAAAGTAAGATGTGATGATTCTGGTCAAATATTGTCAGCATGTGTTTCAGCAACACACTGCTAGCACTGTCTCCGGCACCATCAAGACTATGCTGTACATTCACCAATGTCTGCCTCAGCACCTGCAGCAGTGGAATTGATTGACTAATTGAGGCAGACTCGTCACTCACCACCTGTGTGGCATGTTCAAAAGGCCTCAAGATTGTTATTACAGAGTCCATGGGGCGCCACTATTCAGTCGTCATAGACATGGAGGCCACGGAACTGTCTCGGCTAGTGTGCATGACAAGATATTCTGAGATGGCTTTGTACTGCTCATACAACCTCTCTGCCATATATAAAGTGGAGCTCTACTAGGTGACAACTTCCAGCTTCAAGCAGTGCTGCGGGAGGCTGTTTCGGATCTGCAACTGCCGCAGTTGGTCACGGGCCTTTGCAGAGTGTGAAAAGTGAGAACAGATATGGTGTGCAACTGTCAGCATTTCCTTTATATCAGGATGCTGCAGAAACTCCTGCACCACAAGATTTAAACAGTGGGCCATGCATGGAACCCGAAAAAAGCCACCATTCGTGATGCATTTCACCACATTTGATCCATTGTCACTTGTTATGAACCCAGCTCTCAGGGACAGGGGATTCAGCCGCTTGTCAGTTTCATTCAGTACCAGGTCCAACATGTTTTCACCAGTGTGTGAACAGATTACATTGTGCATAGGAATCAATGCAAGCTGTCAAATTCCTGGAAGATTGCTACCATGACACTCCACCTTACTACACTGATTATTCACACTACCAATAGCACAAATAACGGCACCTGCACCCAGTGTGCAGTTATACACAAATATGAACTCCTCGCTGTTTTGCCAATTGTCCACATATCCATACTTACATGGATGAATGGAGAGGAGGAATGTTGCAGGGCATGTCTTACTGAGTCAGACACAGTACGGTAAAACTCTGGGACTGCATAGGTTAAAAAGTATGTCCTGGATGGGACTTTCTATTTTGGACAGGCATGTGCAGCAAACTGCAGTAACCCAGAATTCTCCACAAAGGAGAAGGGCAAATGATTAATTGCCAGCATTTCAGCTACAGCAGCATTAAGTTCACGTGACACTGTATGATTGGGTGGGTACTTCAGCTTATGCACAAAAACACTCTGTAACGTGGGATGACTTAAACATTTTACATTGTTGTAGAGTGTGGACGTGTGATGAAGACGGTTGCACAGGTAATGGTAAACCCAGAAATGCAGTTATTTTCCCAGATTTACCAACAGGAGTTGATGTACCACTTGCACTAGACATACTGCATTGACCACCACCACCACCAAAACTGCTACTCTCACCACCGCTGGACAAGATTTCAAAATCATTCTGCTCTTCCACCTCATCATGCCTGTAGTAATCCTCTGCTGTTATTTCATCACTACTGCAGACATTTAATGTTCTACTTGATGCTAAAGTCATGGAAGGGGATAACATGCTCATTATGGTTGACGACAAGGGTGAACACCCCACTGCGGTATAGGTATTACCTGCCATCTTGTGCTGACTCCACAGCGCCATGTGCTTATTCTTAAGATGTGTATGTTGTCCCCCTGTGCCCAGATGGCTCCCCTTTTTACCTCGACTCACACGAACCTGGAAAACCTGGCAAACCTGGCAGATTGCAACTGACTCATAATTTGCATCTTCCACAAAAAAATCCCAAACAAGGGATTTAGATGTTCTAGATTTAACATGTCCCCCTTGATGCTACATATTGGACTCCATTTTTTTAAGCCATGAAGTGGGGGGTGTACTACATGATTTTTCAGGCAGGACACACTTGGATTGCAACTGACCACCATGAGTCTGACTACCTAGCATTATTACTGGGCCATCATCATCAACTGAAAATGGTAAATAACAACTTTTTACAGGGGGGGGTGAGGGAATGCAAACAGACCCAGACACAGCCACCTTGAGTTTCTTTTTCTCCGGTTCCCAAGAGGGGTCACTGACATCATCATCATATTCATCAACATCATCCACATCTTCTGCTTTGATGCGGGCATAGGGACTGCATGTTGCAACCACAGCAACATCATCATCATCAGCAGCAGCACCATCACCCAAGATTTTTTCACCACACTGAATCACTGCATGGCAAATACATGACCTGAACCGCGATGGAAGAAATGTCACTTTGTGTGCTATCGTTGACATGATGATCTAAATCTTCATGTTCAGTTACTGGGATGTTACTGGGGAGTATGACATCATCTACATTGTCACTCACTGCCATTGCTTCACACTCCACTATATTTTTGGACATGGTAAACTGGTCAGAAGTGGAACTTGAAGCAGCAATACTCATACCACCACCAGCAACTGCAATAACACCACCAGCTGGGACAACATCATCTCCTCCAACTATGAGTGAAGCTACTGATTTTGCTGTACAAAAACACTGAAGGAGAAATACCTTTCCTCACATCAGCAGTGCACTTCTGTGACTGCGTACTACTACCATGCCCACAGACAATCTTACCACTGGCAGCAGTGCCATGGTGAGAAACAGCTTTGCTTGCACATCTCTTTGCAGGCATTTTGGGGGATTAACAGGAATATTCCAAACAAATTTAGATTTTGGAACGTTTACTCTGGGTTGGGGCCATGGGGGGTGATGCTGGATGTGAAGCCAAAAAAACAACTGTGGCTTCAACAACAGATACAGACGCAAAGTCACAACAAGTCCAACAACACATTAACTAACCAGTGCTGTTCTCAAGTCACAAACAATCCAATCTGGAAAAGAATATCTTTTGCCGGTGTGGGGGGGGGGAGCACTGGCTGCAGATTATGACAGTGCAAAACCAAGAAAAGATACCACAATGGCAGTACAAAATCACACAGCTGCAGATGATAGCAGGTTCACACTGCTGCACCTGTAATTACGCTGTGGCACAATAAAAGGTGTGTTATTTGATGTCACGTCACATTGCGCACCACACATACACTCACATACACACACACACACACACACACACACACCATTTGTCTACAAGTAATGCGTAGCAAATTTAAAACTTCAGTAATATACAACGTATTTTAAACAACCTCACTGCTGCACCAGGTCCAGACCACAACACACACAATCAGCAAAAAAATGTCAACAATTACTGAAAATATTACTGTGTGTGTACATTAACACAGTCAGTTATACAAGAAAAATATAACCAAAAAACAAATAACTCCCTATTTCTCCAACTTAAATCTACCTACACCAGATACGCCCCTTCCCCAAAGCACACTTCCACTGTCTCTCAGTACACAGACTGAATGTTGTACATTAACATTCAAAATCCGCACACAAACAATAAACTCTCAATGACATGAGCACAGGAGGGTTTCCTACAATTGATGAATTAAAGTTTCAGCAAAAAAAAAAAAGACTGAGAAAGGCTTTTTTGACAGCTTTTAGGTTTGAATCACAGAGAGCTCTCAGAGCAGGCTGTCTCCTACAGCTTCCTACACACACTACCCTGAACTGAGGCTGTGCAGAACAATCTAGAGCCCATGTGACCTGAAATCCCGTGAATCACTTCAAAATTTGCCTTTGGAGCTTAAAAACAAGGTGAAGTGAGGCAAAGTACATTGTTTTCAATGTACTTTGCTTTAAAATTTGGTGGAGTAGTGGTTTGGGAAGGCGGAGTAATGCAAAGTCATTGTTTTTAATGGACTTCGCGGTACCCATTATAGCGCGAAGTACTCCGCTTCGCATTGTGGAGCACTCAGTGAATTCGCCTTTACTCTGTGAATCACTCCACAGAGCAAACTGAGGCCACTTCGCCCATCTCGAAATGCAATGTAGTCAGGCTCTGTGGCTAGAGCCTGGAGTTCACTAATCCTCCTAGCAGAGGTGATTGCCACCAGGAACACTGTTTTCCAGGTTACATACTTGAGTTCTGCTGAAGACATGGGCTCAAAAGGAGGCTGCATAAGCTGGGTGATTCATATACAGTAGTAAGATCCCACACTGGTGTAGGGTCCCTATGTGGGGGATGCAGATGCAACATCCCATTGAAAAAATTTCCTGAACACTGGGTTCAAAGCCAGGGATGAACCTTTGCCTGCCAATAAGTAAGTCGAGACAGCTGCCAGGTGCACCTTAAGAGTACATGGTCTTAGGCCAAGGGAGAGAAGGTGGGTCAGGTAATCCAGAACAACTGGCAAACCCACCTGATTGTGATCTATGTATTTTCTCTGACACCAGATGAAAAATGTTTTCCACTTAGATTTGTAGGTCTTCCTGGTGGAAGGCTTTCTAAAGACCCTGAGGACCTCCATGACGAGGTGCAAGTTGGCATACTTTAAGTCCTCAAGAGCCAGGTTTTCAGTTTGGAGAACTGAAAGTTGGGGTAAAGGATCCTGCCCTGAGAGGATGTCAGTAAACTGTGCCTCCTTGGGAGGCTGACTGGTTTGGCTACTAACAGGGAGAGAATTAAGGAATACCAGGGCTGCATGGCCCAGTCTGGAGCAATGAGGATCATTGTTGCTGGTTGAGATCTGAGCTTTTTCAGTGCCCTTAGCAACAATGGAAAGGGAGGGAAGGTATACAGGAACGTTCCTGTCCAATCCAGCAGCAGTGCATCCAGTGGGATGTGCCTGTCACAGAAGGTCTGCAGCAGAACTGATGTAGCTGATGGTTGTCTGGGGCTGCAAAGAGGTCCACTTCTGGAGTGCCCCATCTCCTGAAAACAACCTGCAGGACCTGCTTGTTAAGTGACCACTTGTGGTGGTTCTGGTTGATTCTGCTGAAGGCATCTGCCAGGACATTGTCCTTCCAGGTGGACTGCAGAGAGAGAGAGAGAGAGAGAGAGAGAGAGAGAACCAGATACCAAATTCTCATGGCCTCTCTGCACAGAGTTGACCTTGTGCCTCCCTGCTTGTTTACGTATTATATGGTGGTTGAGTTGTCTGTCCTGACCTGCACCACCTGGCCCTGTAGCATCTTGGCAAAGGACTGGATGCCCAGGAGGACTGCTTTGAGTTTCAGCAGATTTATGTGATCGAAACATTCAGACACCTTAAGGGCATTAACAAGGTGAAAGAGTCTAACATGTTTCTATATAAGAAAAATAGCAGGACAAGAGGACACAGCATGAGATTAGAGGGAGGCAGATTAAGGGGTAATGTGAGGAAGTTCTTTTTCACAGAAAGGGTGGTGGATGCATGGAACGGCCTATCTCAGGAAGTGGTGGATATGAATACAGTGCAGGGCTTCAAACATGCCTATCCCATGCCTGTTTGAAGCCCTGCACTGTTTGAATACAGTGCAGGGCTTCAAACAGGCATGGGATAGCATAAGGGAGCAATACAGATGAGTATGAATAGATAGGCCATTGACAGAGCAAAGGCCAATGGCACATTTATAAGGTAGAAAAAGAAATGGGCATACTGGATGGGTCTTGTGGTCCTTATCTGCCATCAACTTCTATGTTTCTATGTGTAACAATGACTCCTGCTTGAGCCATGTACTGTGAGCAGTGTGCTCCCCCAGGTGTGCTCCCCATCCCAGGAGGGAGGCATCTGTGGTTAGCACCAGTGGGGGGTTTTGCTGCAAAACTGGCACACCCTATCTGCCCTTATGAAAATGAAATATATTATTAGCAATATATTTACATATAGTGAAATATATTCCAATCTTCTTTGTTCTATAATATAGTGTAATGTATTGGAAAATCAATATATTTTAAAATTTGCAAATATATTGCAATGTACTGTAAATATACACATTATTGCTGCTTTAGTATATTATGTATATTGCAAAATATATTGATTAAATTCCAAATATATTGAAATAAGGATGGTAAATACAATGGGGTCCCGTTTGTCCAAACTGTTTGGGGGACATCCGAATCGTTCGGATAAATCGGAGTCCAGATGATCAGAATCACTACAATTTTGTAACAGGTATGAGTAAATAACAGTATGAGTAAAATAAAAGCTCTTTATTGTTATTGGTGCATTATTCATTAAAATACACTAACAGCATTACACTTGCTTAAACTTCAGTTTGCTCTCCGTTCTAAAGTGTTAAAGTACAGTACATTGCTTTACATTAAAGTGCAGAGTGTGATAGGTTACATCTGTAAAGTGCAGTGTGTGATATGTTCCAAAAGTGCAGGAATTAATGAGCAAAGTGCAACTTAAAGTGCAGGTGTAAGATTTAAAGTGCAAAATGTGAAAAGCAACAATATTTACATTAAAGTTCTTAGATAGTGTACTGTGCCGCGCTGTAAGCTAAGTTAGGATACAAATGCTAGAGGGCACCAGAAAAGTCAGTTACAGTTTTCTGTTTCATCCCAGTAAGTCATTTTTTACTTGCCTGACCGTGTAAGTTTCTGATTATCATGAGCTCAACAGCGTTTATGTCCGGCTACCTCTCCATGTAGTGCAGACATCTCTCGAAACAGGACACTGCTTCTGCATGTGACACTGGTGGATCCTTCATCACATCCTCTTTGGTCTCCTCTTCCTCACCCTCAGATTCGCTGTTTTCAGTACGGGATCTTACAAAGTTGACAATACTGTCCTAATCCAAAAACCCTCAGCTTTTGCTTAGCCTCACGAACAGCAAAAATTGTGGACTTCCCAACACCATATTCGTAAGCCAGAGAAACTTTTTCTCCATTCTCTAGGTGCTCCACTATTCGGAGCTTCTGTGCTATTGTAAGCATGGTTCTTTTCCATTTTGACACGGCAATGTCTGCAATGTGGGAGCACAGACATAGACACAAAAATGAATGCAAGCCTAAAGCATGAAACAGCATTTTTGTCAGCCATTGACTGTTGTCAATTAGCACAGGATTATAGTGCAGTAAGTGCTAACGAGTTAACCATCATCGTTAATGGGCTGCATTCACACAATGGAGCATTATGCGCGTCATTCAGGGGTCCAGTTACTTTCGATTTTCTGAAGTGGTATTTGCTATAGGTGACATTACCTAAGTCTGTTAGATAGGGAGTTTCAGATGATGGGGGTTCAGATAAACAGGATTCTACTGTATATGTTATTAGTATATTGCCAGTATACTGTATGTATAAATGCATTTTTTTACATTTTAAATGTTGTTTCCATATTTACAAATATATATATATATATATATATATATATATATATATATATCTATATATGTAATAAATATTAGTAGAGCTATTAGTTTACCCAGACAAACACAAAGGAAATCATGATTTACACATGCCTCTATCTGTACAACTGGAGTTCATCTTGTTATTAATCATGAAGATATTTACATTGAATTATTGTTTTACAGTGCAGTTTTAACTCAAATGTCCATTTTATACATTTATATTTACACATATGACTTACCTCACAAGCTCATACTTGTTAAAGGCTCAGATTGGTATTTATACCGCCCATTTTGTTTCACTTTTAGGTCAAGGTGAGATCCTACATGCACTAGCTTTATAACTTGTACCTTTCTTTTCAGTCTGTAAGCTAATGTTGTAAATTCGAAAGTATTGTAAAACTAGAAATTATCATGATTTTGGCTGATAAACGATGTTTTTTTTGAAATACGCAAATCAGTTATGCAAATGTACACATGGTCCGAAACTAAGCATTTACAAAAATACATGTAACATACATAAACAAGCATTTGTCAATGCCGAATGTTTGCTTGCTGGCATTGGCACGGGTAGTGTAGGAGTTAGAGAGATGCATAATAGGAATGGCAGTGAAGTATTGAACTGAAGCCAACCCCACCACCACCCTGCAGAGACTGACAGGCATTGGGGTGTGCCTTTAGGTTGTCGGGCATAACTCCCATGCCATTTCACCACACCCTACCCTGCAGACGCCAAGTGTCACGATGTGCATTGGGGTCTTTGGGCCTTATGCTCACCCCATTCCATAAGGAAATATGGTGAGATGGGTGCAGTATAGGAGAATGGGGGGAACTCTGGGGCCGAAGAGTCCAAGGCACACCTCGATGCTTGTCACTAGCTGCAGGGTGTGGGTGGGGTGGAATGGCATGAGCTTTACAGGCGACAATCCCAAGTCACACTCCTTATGCCTGTCAGTCTCTACAGGGTGGAGCGTTATGGCTGGAAACCCTAACACCCTGGGCGTTCATTGATATTTTCACTCCAGATTTTCAACATGGGTTTTTTGTGACCCCCACCTCATGAACACTGGCAATATCAATTCATTAGCCAAAAGCTGATTTTGAACAGCGACCACGCCATTTGGCACCACAGGTGTGAAAACACATTTCGAACAGGTTGTGAAAAATGACAACTGTACTGTTCATGAGGAGGTGTAAAAAATGGCAATGTTGAAAATCTGGAGTAAAAATATAAGAAAACTGAAGTCACTAGTGTGCACAGAAACTGCGCAACGCACACCCGTAATGTAATTAGTTTGGGGATTTTTTACAGCAGATTGTCAGCACAGGCATTTTGGGACCTCCATTCATGAACAGTGTCACTGTGATTTTCTTAATCTGTCCCGAACACTGATTTTCCACAGCGACCGTGCATTTCTGCGCCGATAGTGCGAAAACACACTTCGTCCAGGGTGTGAAAAATGTCAGCTGTACTGTTCATAAGGAGGTGTGGAAAAATGCTAGTGTTGAAAATCTGGACTGAAAATATTACAAATTCGTGAACTTACGAGGGTGCGTGGAAACTACACAATGCACGCTCGTAACACAGTCATTTTATGGACTTTTGTCACCAAATTTTCAACATAGCCATTTTAAGACCTCTGCTCATGAACAGTGTCACTGTGATTTTCTTAATCTGTCCCAAACATTGCTTTCAGACACTGACCTGCGCCATTGTGCGCTACATGTGCGAAAACACATTTTGGGCAAGATGTGAAAAATGACAGCCATACTGCTCATAAGGAGGTGTGGTAAAATGGTAATGTTGAAAATCTAGAGTGAAAATAGTAAAAATTTGCAAAGTAACGAGCATGCATAGGAACTGTGCAACGCATGCTCGTAAAACAGTCATTTTTGGGAATTTTTTCACCAAAATTTCAACATAGGGTATTGGGTGGCCTACCTCATGAATTGTGACACTGTCATTTCATTACTCAGTCCCAAAAGGAGGATCCACGCAGTGACCATGAAATCATATTTCGGGACTGAATAACAAAATGACAGTGGCTGGGTTTATGAGGTGGGGTCCCAAGAACCGCATGTTGAAAAGTTGGTGAAAAAATTTCCCAAAATGGCCGAGATATGCACCAAAGTTGAAAAACAAAAAACTATTTATGTAATTATACAGCTTACCGGCATTTCTTCAGTTCGCGGTCGGCTTTGAAGGGTGCAGACGTGTTTCCAGTCTACTAAAGATCGTAGCACCAGCCTCCAGAGTTAGGTATTGGGTGAGGGGGGTGTGGAGAGGTGGGGTATGCAGAAGATGGGTGTGGGTTGGGGGAAGGGGCACGAGAGTCAACCAGGAACCATTTTCTTTTGTTCTAGGTGTTTTTTTTTTTTTAACGATGACGTGGGACTTTTGCCATGCTGGGGTGGGCTCCCAGCATGGAGCCAATGGGGGATTGGGCACCCCCGTCAGTCAAACAGTGTGCGGGGGTGGAGGGGAGTGCATGAGCATGCTGGGGTGGGCTCCCATCATGCTACATAGGCCATGCTGGGGTGGGCTTCCAGCGTGGCACCAGGAAGTTTGCCTTTGGGGGGGCAGTGGAGCTGATGGGGGATTGGGCACCCCCATCAATCATACAGTGTGCGGGGCTGGAGGGGAATGCATGAGCACTCTGGGGTGGGCTCCCAGCGTGCTACCTAGGTGTTCAGGGAATCAGAAGCGACTGTCTATGACAGTTCAGATGCAATGGTGACGTGTAGGCAGTTGCGCTGCCGTGGCAGTATGCAAATTTCGTACGTTACCACCGCTGATCGTAGTGGTGGTTTTCTCAGAACTGTATGCCACTGTATCTGAATGACTATCACAGACAGCTCGGCCATTCATTGGTGTGGTGCAGCCATGCCTGCAAAAAGAAGCAGGGCATTGGAAGTGGGGGAGGTACACCTATGAAAACTTGTATGGTGGCACTATGTTTCTTGCACATGCATGTAAGCAAACATAAAAATATATGTAACATGTATAAAATATATGTAACATATATAAAATATATCTAACATATATAAAAAACATGTGTAACATATATACAAATTTTATTTATTTTTATTTATTTATTTATTAGATTCTAGAATTACAAATACCTTTGAACCAAAGGTTCATTTACAAAGGTTCTGTGTCAGATTACAGAATAAACAATACAGAGGACTACAACAATATACAAGTTACAGGGTTTGAAGGAAAAATAATATGCTAACAATTTGAGGAGTATACAAAACAAGCTTGTCAGGCAAAAGGGAGAGGGGGCACAATGGGTAAGAGGCGGTCAAGAACTGACTTTGTCATAAGTACAGTTTACTAGGAGTAAAAGCTGGCTGGAATGCATGGATGGAAAAGTGATGGAAAAATATATGTAACATACAAAGAATACAGTATATATTTTGAAATATACTAATAATATATTTCAGACAATGTATTACTAAATAGATTGACATGCTTTCAAGCAATGAATGAGGCAGAATATATGGTTTCAGTACATGTTGAAATACGTTGTGTGTTATAGTTCATTGAGTCAATGTATTTCTCAATATAGTGACATATATTTTTGCATACTGTGGGTTAGAAGTATATTATGTCAGTATATATAAAAATATATTTCATAATATATGATATATATTACATTGAGATAATATATTTATCGGTGCATTGACGTACAGTAACGCATATTTTTCAATATATTGCAATATATTCCATTTTCGTCAGGGTGAGGTTGTCCCTCTCCTGCCACTACTATGGTGCCTGAAGGAGAGGTCCTGTAACTGGCACTAGCTTTGACAGTGAATCCCTTTTTTGATGCCAGTGTGACCTGAGATGAAACTGAATGTCCCTCATTTGGAACCTGGCCCCTGACACTGTTGCTGTTGATGCTGCTATATCGCCCAGCACCTGCAGAAAATGCCTTGCTGGCCTTGGGGTGTGCAGCTTGAAAGAGCTGGCTAGCTGCACCAGGCTGTCCACTCTTCCCTGTGGAAGGAATGCCCTTCCCTTTACAGTGTTCAGTTTGGCTCCTATGAACTCCAGGAGCTGAACTGGTTCTAGCACTGACTTTTTCAGGTTCACCAGGAGTCCTAAAGATTGCAGAGTATCCTGTGTGACCGCCAGAGCATCCCTGACCTGATGAGGTGATTGACCCATGACTAGCCAGTCATTCAGGTAAGGAAACACTGTCACCCCCTGTCTCCTTAAGTGTGCTATGACCACAGCCAAGCACTTTGTGGACACCCTTGGGGCAGAGGTCAGTCCGAAGGGTATTGCCCTGAACTGATAATGGCCTGATGGCAATCTGAATCTAAGATACTTTCTGTGGGCTTGCCTGATGGGGATGTGGAAATAAGCACCCTTTAGGTCCAGAAATGCTAACTAATTCCCCTGCCTTAGTCTTGGGAGAATGGTTGCCAGATTCACTGTCTTGAACTTTGTATTTTGATAAATGTCTGTTTAGATGTTTAAGGTCCAGTACGGGTTGCCACTCCCCAGTTTTCTTTGTTATGAGGAAGTATCTTGAGTACAGGCCTTTTCCCCTTTGTGACAAGGGAACTGACTCTACTGCCCTTTGTGACAGAAGGTTGGATACTTCCTCCTCCAACAGAGTTGTTTCTAATGGGGTAGAAGGTCTGAAAACCCTTGCCCATAGCTTTGGCAAGATCTTGAAGCTGAGAGCAAGACCCCAGGCCATTACCTCCAGGACCCACTTGTCTGTGGTGATGGTTTGCTACTCCTGGAGATAGTGGTCCAGCCTGCCCCCTACTGGGGTAGGGGAGGTGACCCGAATAGACACCTCAGGGTGCCTGCTTGGCTTGAGCGTCTGGCTGTGTGCTGGGGCTAGTGCGGCCATTGCCTGTTCTACCCCTGCCTCTAAAATATCCCCTCTGCAGCTGATATTGGGGAAAACTTGAGGCTGGAATAATGGCCTATAATGGGCCTTGCCCCTGCCACCTCTGGCCTGGTGCTTTTGGGGTATGGATACCCTTTTCTTGGCCACAGCACTTTTGTAAGCAGTCTAGTAACCATCCATTTTCTTCATGTAAGCCTCTGTTTGCTCTCAAAATAAAGATGTGGGCTCACATGGAAAATCCAAAGCCTTTATTTGGGTATCCTGGGTCAGGTTAGTAGTCCTGAGCCAAGCAAACCTTCTGACTGATATTGCCATCTGCCTGGCTGCAGTGTCATTGGCATCAATTGCCATCTGAAACTGGGCCTTAGAAGCTTCTATACCCCTTTTTGCAACTTCTTCTAGGTCAGATGCCATGGGAGCTGGGACAGCCTTTGCTATTTCCAGGACAGTATTCCAGAGTGTTTTCTGATACCTGAAGATGTAGGCTATATAAGAAGCCTGCCTAAAAGCCAGAGAAGACCCAAGGTAAGCTTTCTTAGCCATGGAGTCTAGTTTTCTGGAGTCCTTGTCAGTAGGATATGATGCCAGTGGGATGCCAGCTTTGTCACAAGCTGCAGTCTGTACCACCATCTCATGGCTAGGGTGCCAGAGAATAAATTCTGCTCCTCCCTTGGCTACCCAATACTTTTTATTCAGCTTCTTGTCCACTGGTGGCATCGAAGTGGGTGTCTGCAATATTTTGTTGACCTGTTTCTTCATGGACTTATGGATGGGCAATAATAGTCTCTTTGACACTGGGACCTTGTCAGGGGAATCAGGATGGTGAGGATCTGGAGAAATGTCAGGTTTAATAGGCTCTCCATAATCCTCATCCTCCTCTTCTTCCTCCTCCTCCTCTTCATCATAGAATTCACCACTCTGTTCCAAGGAACCGGGAACAGAGATTGAACTGGGGGTTTGAACTGGTGTCTGTGCCTGGAGGCACTTTTCAACTGGAACTGGAGTTCCAGATTGCAGTGACTGAATAATCCTGATTGTGTTCGCAATCTCCTCAGTGGTTGGAACAGAGGTTTTTCTCAGTTGTGGTTCCTGCACTGTATGTTTTTCTTTCTTTTTCTTTTACCCAAAGTAGCTGGTTCAGCGGCTGTATCTGCAGTGCCTTTCTTTCCCGAAGAACTGTCATCCCTGTCAGAGGACTGTTCCTCTGGTTTCTTTTGAGGAGGAGTCATTTTATCCGAGGCTGGCTCCGCAGCCTTCTCAGACATTTTCTCCTGCAGCTTTTAAGGCACCTCTCAAGTGTGGACCGCAGAAAGTTTTTACAGATTTCACAGTCTGCCTTCAGGTGGTCAAACCCTAGGCAGAAGACACAAATTAAATGAGGATCAGCCTTAGCAAATGGTTCCCCACACTTACTGCAATGCTGAAAACCTGTAGGGCCCATTATTTTCTTGGTTTTCTGTGATATCTAAACCTGCAAAAAAAAGCACCTCTCTTGTTTTTCAGTTAGTTTTTAACCGTAAAAACCGAGAGTTATCCCGGTTAACCAATAACCAAATTTAAACCAACTTTCTAGAGAAGTCGAAATAAACTTCAATTCTACTGAATTTCACTTCAGAAAAAGTAATAAACGTCGGTTCCCTCCCGGTTCTGAGGAACCGAAAAGGAACCAAGAGCTTATCTGATAAACACTAAATCTAGACAAAGTCTACCTAGTGCTTCAAAAACAAAAGAAAGAAATAAAGGGTACTTTCAAAAAACGATGAAAATAAAAACTCTTCAAGTAAGTGAAGGAGAGCTCTCTAGAGAGGTCTTACTGAGGTAAGCGGAGTAAAGAATCTGATGGTTGCAGGAAGTGCAACCAGGGACAGAGGTTTGAAAACCAAGTTTGAGCCTAACATGTCACTATTTGTATAGGTTCTATTAACTGTTTCAGCTCCAGGGTAGTCCTATGAGGAGACCATACTGCATTTGTTAGAATACAGTAAGATTTCCTGGGGTTTGAAACTGCTATTCCTAAGCAAGCAACCCCTGATTAAGGATGATACGTCAACAGAGAAATGAACCGGTGAACTGGTTGAATCTCCAGTTCCTTCAAAAAGTCTAAAGAAAACAAAGCACATTGACCCCCCCCATGCTGAAAAGCCTAAGGAGACTTCTGTGGTACCTAGCAGTTTGCCTATGCCTCAGGATATTGCCCAAGCATTCAAAGTGATTCAAGTTTTACAGGGGCTGGTATCTCCGGTCCCTCAAGCACCATTCAAACCCTGGTTCAGCAAACAATTGCCTCGATTCCAACCTCACTCCAGGAACACACGGAGTATGAGGAAGAAGAGGATTATGATGAAGAAGAAGAGGAACCCATAGAACCTGAAGTTTCCCCTGATCAATAATTTGGATCTGAGGATTTTTCCTCTCATTTCTCCTTTGTCAGGAAAATGGTTGATGCTCTGGATATAGCCACTAATAAAGTGGTAGAAGATGAAGAGGAGGCAGAGTATCTGGCACTTATGGGGCTAACACCGTCTAAAAAATTGCTGCTCCTTATTAACAAATTCTTTAAGAAAGATATCTTAAAAATTCTGCAGACACCAAATTTTGTTCCACTTCTGGATAAGAGGTCTGATAAAAAGTACCAACTTGATAGGGAGGGGCTGAGTTTCTGTTTACTCACTCTGACCATCAAGGTGTTGTACAGACTGTAGCCTGTGACAGGGCAAAGGTGCCCCTGTCATCACACCCCCCCGAGAAGGACTCTAGAAAGCTGGACAGTATGGTCAAAAAGGGCTACCTGTCAGCTTCATTGGCTATCAGACAGGCCAATTATCAGGCCTACACTGCTCAGTATCAAAACTCACTGTGGCAGTCTGTCTTGGCTATGTCTGAGAAGCTCAATCTGGTCTCTCAGATGATTTAGCTGAAACTGCCAGGTTCAGCCTGGAGGTTGTAAAGTATCAATTTCAGATGGCAGCAGATGCCAATGACACTGCTGCCAGGTGTATGGCTTTCTCTGTGCCTCTAAGAAGGTTTGCTTGGCTCAGGGCCACAAACCTCACACAGGATACCCAGATGAAAGCTATGGATTTTTCTGTAGAAAACAACTCCTTATTTGGAGATAAGGCAGAGGCCTATATGAATAAGGTGGATGAGTGCAAAGCCACCTACAGGAGCACCTCTACCAAAGAGAGAGCTTCACCTTCCACCAGACCTTATGGAAGAGGAGGCAGGGGTAGAGCTAGTTACAGCAGGCCTTTTTATCAGGCTCAAGCTGTTTCCCAATACCAATGTACACTCAGCAGACAAGGTACTTCAGAGGTAGGGGCAGAAGGGGGTCTAGGTATGACTCCCAGGCTGGACAGGCTCAGCCCCAATCCAAGCAGAATCTCTGACTTACTTACCAAGGCCGCCTCCCCAGTCCCTGTAGGGGGCAGACTGGCTCACTACTTCCAGGCTTGGAAAAACATAACCACAGACAAGTGGTTCCTGAAAGTAGTGGGTCAGGGTTTGTCCCTAAGTTTCAAATCCTTTCCCCCACTAAGAACAAGCATTTTCAAACCTGTTTCAAATACAGAGAAGAAGCTGTTGGAAAAGGACGTGCAATGTCTGCTCTTGTCAAGGGCAGTGGAACCTGTTCCTCCTCAGCAAAAGGGAAAAGGGTTTTACTCAAGGTATTTCCTAACCACAAAGAAATGCAGGGAGTGGCAGCCTATTCTAGACCTAAGGTTAGTAAACAGGCACTTACCGAAGTCAAAGTTTGAATTGGTAACCTTAGCAATGATTCTACCAGCCCTTCAAAAATGAGACTGGTTGGCCTTCTTGTACCTAAAAGATGCTTACTTCCACACCCCCATAAAGGAGTCCCACAGAAAATACCTCAGGTTCAGACTCCCATCAGGGCATTACCAGTTCTCAACACTACCATTCGGTCTCATCTCAGCCCCAAGAGTGTTCACAAAGTGCTTAGCAGTAGTGGTAGCACATCTAAGAAGGCTAGGTGTCACAGAGTTCCCCTATCTGGACGATTGGCTTTTGCTGGGAAAATCACTGCAGCAAGTGAGGGAACACTTGCAGGTAACCCAAGAGCTCCTGGAGTCCTTAGGGTTCCTAATAAACCTAAAAAAGTCTGTTCTACAACCAGTGTAGGTTCTGCAATTCATAGGAGCGGAACTAGACACTCTGAAGGGAAGGGCTTACCTGCCTCAGGACAGGGTAAGCAATATCCTACAAATTGCTGGCTCGTTCAGTCTGCATAAGCCAAAGACAGCAAGGCAGTTCCTTCAGCTACTGGGACACATGGCTGCAGCAACAGGCACAGTCCTGGGTTCCAAATTCCAAATGGGGGATATACAGTTCCACCTCGTGGCACATTGGTGCCAAAGGAAGGATCCTCTCTCAAAGTTGATTCCAGTAACAAGGACATTACTGCAAGCCCTCCAGTGGTTGGTGGAAGGAAGAAGACAATCTAAGAGAAGGTGTTTCCCTCCAGAAAGAGTCTCCATCAGTGATTCTCACAACAGACGCATCCCTGCTGGGGTGGGGTGCCCACCTAGGGAAACACACCACCCACAGAACCCGGTCGAGTGCAGAGTCACTCCAGCACATAAACCTGCTGGAACTGAGGGCAGTATTACTAGCCTTGCAGGCCTTCACACCATTGTTGCAAAGCAGAGTGGTACAGGTCAGAACAGACAATACCACAACCATGCACTACATAAATAAACAGGGAAGGACAATGTCCAACCCCCTGTGCACAGAGGCAATGAAGAGTTGGAGCTTAGCTTACTCACTCAAAGCTTCACTGCAAGCTATTCATCTACCAGGCAAGGACAGCACCCTAGCAGATGCCTTGAGTTAGATCAACCAGGCCCATCACAAGTGGACCCTGAACAGACAGGTGCTGGAGGTAGTGTTCAGAAGGTGGGGCGCCCCAGAGATAGATCTCTTTGCATCCCATGAGAACCACCACCTGCCACAATACTTTTGCAGACCACCAGCCAGGGGTACAATACCCCTGGATGCTCTGATTGTGGACTGGTCAGGGAGGCAGCTATATGCATTCCCTCCTTTTCCTCTGATCTTCAGGGTTCTGATCAAACTTGGATCCCAGCCAGCATCTATGATCTTGATAGCACCAGATTGGGCAAGGCAGCCATGGTACTCTCTGCTGCTATCCATGTCTGTAGAAAAGCCAATACACCTCCCTCAGAGGCACAACCTATTAACTTCCAACCAAGGGAGGATCCTGTACCTGAATCTCAGATCCCTCAGGCTCAAGGCATGGCTCTTGAGGACTTAGAGTATGCAGGTTTGCATCTCTCAGAAAGTGTTCTGAATGTTTTACAAGGTTACAGGAAGCCCTCTACCAAGAAAATGTATGCTTCAAAATGGAAAATGTTTTCTATTTGGTGCTCCACCAATGATGTGGTGCCAGAACAAGCAGGGATTCCAGCATTTCTGAACTACCTTACCCATTTGCATTCTCTGGGCTTGCAGCCCACCACTTTAAAAGTCCACCTGGCTTCAGTATCTGCTTACATTTCAGCTGGAAAGGGTGCCACTATGGCATCCAATTCTATTTTCAAAAGGTTCTTTAAAGTTTTGGCACATTTCAACCCCCCCCTTACAGGGAACCGGTGCCAGCTTGGGACTTGAATGTCTGCATTGCCCAGCTCATGGTCCCTCCTTTTGAACTCATGGCCTCAGCATACTTGAAGTATGTTACCTGGGAAACAATGTTTCTGGTAGCCATCACTTCTGCCAGAAGGATTAGTGAGCTTCAGGCTCTGTGTGTCGAAAAAGACTACATTTTACTCCATAGGGATAAGGTAGTTTTGAAAACAAATAGAAAATTCCTTCAAAAGGTGGTTTCTGATTTCCACTTAAATCAATCCATCACTTTGCCAATCTTTTTCACTGAACACTCTAATTCAGGTGAGTGTCAACTCCACAGTCTCAATGGCAAGATAGCCCTGAGTTACTACATGACTCACACTAAAAATCATAGGCAAAACAGACAGCAACTGTTCCTGACTTAAGGGGATATAGGTAAAGGAAATCCAGCATCTAAAACATCCATTTCTTGCATGATAGTTCAGTGCATCCAGTTTTGCTACTAGAAAGCTGGGAAGAATCCCCCAGTAGGACTGAGAGTTCATTCCACAAGGGGGACAACTGCTGCTATAGCAGCTGCCAGGGATGTCCCATTGTTGTAAATCTGTAAAGCAGCTACCTGGAGGACAGTTCACACCTTTACAAAGCATTATGGCCTGGACACCCAGTCCAGAAGTGATGCCAGGTTTGGCAGAGCATTCCTGCAGAGCCTATTTCCGGAGTAGATTCTGTGCCCACCCCAAAGGTATTGCTTTTTAGTCTGCAAAAGTTAGGAATATTGGAGAATTCCTGGGGTAAGAATAAAAAATTTCAATAGTAATCTTGTTTCTTCCAGGTGATTCTCCAATATTCACAACTCGCCCACCCTGCCTCCCCTACTAGAACCAGTAGGCTCTGCATTCCAAGCTGAATGAATAGGTGCAAGGGTGCCACACACTGGCATACTTTATCTTTTGGGCATTGTTTTTCCCCTTCTTTAGGTTATTCTGACATTCAAGGGGGGTTGTTTCCCCCAGTTGGGGGTTTGTTTAGATTAGATTAGGTTAGTTTTGTTTTTATGTAGATGTTATCCATGGTTGGGCCCTTCCTTGCAGGCTCTCCGTGAAATCTGAGGGGTTTTAGAATGCAGCAGTTGATAAGGGCAGTATTTGAATAAGTGGCACGAGCCAATGATGGTTCCATCATTAGCATAACATTCTATCTCTGGGCAGTTCTACTTTAAAGGCTAACTGCAAGAGTTATGAATATTGGAGAATACCCTGGAAGAAACAAGATTACTACAGTGAGTATTTTTTTCTATTTGCTTAATTGTTATACACAGACTTGATCTACGTATTATGTTATGTTCCGTATTCATATTGTATCCCCTCTTTCCCTTTTCCCCAGGATGCATCTGGAAACAAGCTCAGTAGCTCAGTCTGTCTTTCCTGGTGAAACTTTTCAAACAAATAAACAAACAAACAAACCCAGGAGTGGGGGTGTAGCTGATGAACCCATGGCCTGTTCAAAAAGCCTCTCCACATCCCTTTAGTCCCACAGAAATTTTATTAGCCATGCTGATTGGTGAGCCTACTTGCCCCTCCTTTCAGGAATCCTCCTTTGTTTCCCTCTTCTCACTGCACAAATCGTCCATCAGATTAACAGAGGCTTTGAAAGTTGAGCACATATTGCAAATTGTACCATTTTGAGAGTCTTGCTTTAGCTTACTGCAATAGTCTCTGGGTCTGGAGTACTCCAGGGGTTGTCTCAAGTGGACAGAGGTGCACCTCAGGGTCAGGGTAGAGTTATCTTTCCAGTATGCAGAGTTATCTTTCCAGTACCTAGAATTATCTTTCCAGTATTAAGAGTTATCATTACAGTATTCAGAGTTACAGTACCTAGATTTAGAGATTTAGAGCGTCATCCTGCAATGAATCTTAGAGTGCTAAGTTTTTCCCTTTTCTCTGTGACCGTGTCTTCCTTCCTTCCTCCCTAATTATTAATAAATATGGTACAGCACTTGAACCTCATTCTCGACTCCTGCCTCTCTTTGTCAGGTGATACCATCCACCTTTACAGAACCTGAAGTGTCCTCCTGCCATTCCACCTGTTGGGAGTGGCACAGGTGTTGGTAAATAGTGTGCAACTTACCTGGGTCATCAAAATGCTTTTAGATGTTTTAATGTTGTAATGGTTTATAACTTTGAACTTGCTCTTAAAGCTATAGTGCTTTTAAGCGCTTAAGCAAAGTTTATTTTTTCTCCCTCCTTGTGTGCCTCCAGACCCCCACTCTGAAGTCCCAGTGGGGGTCAGTGCACATTAAAGGGACTAGTGCCAGAGCAGCAGCAGCAGTTTTAAAGATGAATGTTATAGCACTTCCATAGTGTGTGAGCAGAGCGCTCCAGCTCACATGTTCGGGCAGGTGCCAGCTCAAACATGCGCAGAATTAGCTGCACGGCACTTGCAGAGGCTCTACCTCTGAGCTGGTGGTTTACCTTTATTCTACATTGTTCCTTTGGTACCCCACCAGGAATACAACACCTGGGTACTGGCAAGAGCACATGGGGACCACAAAACTGGACTGGGGACCAGTAGGAGGGCAGAACAGCACCCAAGGAGCAAATGAGGTAAGTCCCACCCATGGGGGGGTACAGTGAGTTTCCAGGCTGGCTGAAGTTAACCCACAGAGGTCTGTGAACCTACTGGGGAGTCTTAGCTGCCCATGTTGGGGGTGGGTTATATCAATCACAGGCAAGTAGATCCATTCATCACAGGTACTAGTGTTCTGGCAGATGCTGGCAGCTAGGTAGAGTTGTGCTACCACAAGCACTACTGTCCCAGCGGATCCATTTCTTCTGGGACACTTTCCTTACCTCAGACTCTACTGTCCCAGCAGATCTGGGAGACTTTCCCTTAGCTCAGACACTACTGTCCCAGATACTAGGACACTTTCTCTTACCTCAGACACTACTGTTACTCACAGCAGATGTTGGCAGAGCTATGTTGTCATAAACACTACTGTCCCAGCAGATCAGTATCTATTGGGTCACTTGCTCCCTTTCCCTTATTTAAAATACTTCTGTCCCAGCACATGATAGGACACTTCCCTTCATTGCAGACATTACAGATTCCTACCATCTGGAAAAGGGCTAAGGTGGTCCCTGTCCCTCAAACAGCAGCTGACATCTTAGGGGCAGGCAGCTAATGGTAAGGAGCTGCCTGCCCAGGAACTAAATAAGCACAGAAATTATTTTTTTAACCATTGATTTTAAAGTAATTTAACTTACAACAACCACAATCCTACTTCCAAGTCTCAAACCAGCCACTGAGCACCTGCCACAGCCCCGCCGACAAAATCACGTTTTAATGACACGAAATGGAGAAGTGACTGCAGGGCTATAGATAGCATTATAATGCTATCAGGAGCAGTGGTGGCCTTTAGGTGTAACTTGTACGTATTACAATCACTTGTACAGTACATGTTAAGGGGGGGCTATACTACTGCCCCAATTGCATTACAATATTATCTATAGCCCTGAAGTTACTTCCTCACTTCGTGTCATTAAAACCTGTTTTTGTAGATGGGGCTGAGGGTGCTTGGTGGCTGGCCTGAGATTCGGAAGTAGGATTGTAGTTGTTGCAAGTTAAAAAATTTTAAACTCCATGGTTAAAAATGTGTTTCTGTGCTAATTTAGGTCCTGGGGCAGGCAGCCCTTTATGAGGGATTTTAGTGACTGCCTTTGGGAAGATGGCCACTGAGCTGGACTGGTGTCTGTGTTCTCCTGGAGTTACAGAGTTTTTCCTTACTTTCACCTGAACATCAGTTATATTTCTTTTTTTAATGTTATATTTATTGTTTTTCAGTAAGCAGATAAAATTATCCATATTCCTCACACAAACGCACAAGGATAATAACAATAATTCAAGCATCCAATAGAGTTGACATTCAAATGCATGTTATTGGGTGTTTACTCACTTGGTAAAGGTGATTGTGTTGGTTGACCATCCATGGCACTCCAGACATTACATCATGGGTTTTAGCCCACTTGATAGGCTAGTTGATGCACATGACTCTAGGATCAAATTTCTAGTATATCCAGGTCCCAGAAACCCCTGCTCTTCAGTTCGAATCTTCCCAAGCTGAAAGTAAAGGTTAGTAACACGGCCACTACTTAGTAACAACAGTACCTATCCTGTATAAATAATGCAGAGTGAGGCGACATGTAGCAGTGGGCCTGCTCTTCCTTTAATTTCCTATTTGTAATAATCAAACTTGACCCATAAGTGGTCAACGGGCGACATTCTGGATGTCCATTTGCAATGTGGGTTCGGTTATTTTCAGATAATCCTCTTCCCTATAACCTGATCACTATTAGAGTACTGTGTCGGGAGGGTCTTGGAGTGCCATGGATGTCAACCAAAACAATCACCTTTACCAGGTGAGTAAACACCCATTGTGATTGGTTGACCATCCATGGCACTCCAGACATTACATCATGGGTAGATAAGAAGCAGTAGTGTACCCACGGGAAGGAGACAGGGTATTCTAGTAGTGAGAGGAGGAGCTGGTGGCTGAGAGAACCTGTGTGGCAAAGGAAGGCTATAGCATGTACAGATGCTCTAGTCTGTAATGCCTGGCAAACGTGTGGATGGATGTCCAAGTTGCCGCCTTGCAGATGTCCTCTGCAGAAACGTTAGCCCTTTCTGCCCAGGAGGTAGCTACTGCCCTAGTGGAATGGGCCTTTATGGCCGGGGATGGTGTCATCTGTTTTGCCTTGTAAGCCTCCTGAACGGTTCTCTTGAGCCAAGCAGCAATGGTTGTCTTTGAGGCTGCTTTCCCCTGTCTTTGACCCCTTGTGACAATGAACAACCTCTCTGCTTTGCGTAGAGGTTGAGTTCTGGATATGTAGGTGGATAGGGTGTTTCCTACATCTAGGTGGTGTGGGACAGGGTTGTCTCCCAAATGAGTGTTATCTGTAAAAGTTGGCAACTCGATGGGTTCTTCCCTGTGAAAGTTGGAGGAGACCTTTGGTTGGAAGGAGGGAACTGTACGGAGGCAGACCCCTTGTGGGGTGGACATTGATCGACAACTGGGCCTCTGAGGTTGTCCATTGGCCCTGTGCTTTCCTATTTCCTAGGCAGGCACCCCATCCCAGGAAGCTGGCGTCCATCTCTATGGAGGCTTGATAGGACGCCTCCAATGGCACTCCCTGGTTCAGATTGGAACGCACCATCCTCCAAGTCAGTGACTGTCTCACTGGTACTGGCAATGGAACCCTGACCTGTAGATTATATTCGTTTGGTGACCCTCATGACAGGACGTAGGTCTGAAGGGGTCGCATGTGCCATTTGGCCCAAGGTACCAGGTCGATGCAAGATGCCATGTAGCCTAGAAGTTGGGCTAGGCATCCCATGGTGGAGTGATGGCATTGTCGCAGCTGGCTTGACAACCTGATGAGGTTGTTCACCCTTGTCTGGGATGGTTTTGCCCAGCCCTGTAGTGTGTTGATCTGAGCCCCTAGGTGTTCTATCTGTTGCGTCAGGACCAGATGACTCTTGGATTGGTTTACCACCCATCCGTGTTCCTCAAGAGCCCTCAGGGCGAGTTTGGTGTGGTGGAGGGAGCGCTCTCTGGAGCGTGCCCAGATCAGCCAATCCTCTAGATAAGGGATGATGTCGAGACCTTGTTCTCGGAGTCTGGCCACCAGCACAACTGACACCTTGGTGAATACTCTTGGTGCCGAGGTAAGGCCAAAGGGAAGGGCCTGGTATTGGAAGTGCTGACCTAGGATGTGGAATCGTAGGTATTGCCTGTGTTTTTCTCTGATGGGGATATGGAGGTATGCGTCCTTTAGATCTATGGACATCAGGAAATCTCCTACGCGAATACTGCATAGCGTGGACTTTAAGGTGTCCATTTTGAACCTCTGGGAGATAACATGTTTGTTGAGGTGCTTGAGGTCCAAGATTGGGCGGAGTTCATCTGATTTTTTGGGAACTAGGAAGAAGATGGAGTATACTCCTAGCTTCTGTTCGTGTGGGGGAACGGGCTGTATGGCCCTGTTCTCGATGAGATCCCACAGGATTTGTTGTACTTGGTGGGCCGTAGCCTTCTTTGTGGCAATCGGGGAGGTGATGAACCTGTGTGTGAGGGGTGAATCGGATAACTCTATAGAGTATCCTCTGGAGACCACCTCTAGAACCCATTTGTCTGTGGTGGTATGGGACCACTGGCGGCTGAAGAGCGATAGCCATTATCCCACGGGTGGACACCGAACCTGCTCCCAAGGGAATCTGACTGAGTAGTCATTGTTTTCCTCGTTGTCCTCTACCTCTTCCTCTGAATCGTGGTCCACGAGGTCGGAAGGAGGAAGTCTGATAGGAGTGGGTGAAGGGGGTTCGGTGTGGGGTGTGGTTACCACTTCCTCGAAAGGTAGTGGGTGGGTATGAGATGTCCCTTCATGAGTGGTAAGACTTGTTTCCCCCCTGAAACCTCCGCCTCGCTGAAGGTAGGTAGGAGTGTTTACTCTTGTTTTTGAGGAGTTCCTTCCCTTCCTCTTTCTGCTTGAGGTACTCCTGCAATCCCTCCCCAAACACATGTTTCCCTTTCATGGGCAAGTTTTGTAATAGTGTCTTTGATTCATTGTCGGCCTCCCATAGCTTAAAACACAATGCCCGTCGAGCCCTGTTGGTGATGGCCGTGGCCCTTGTGTTCAGTCTTAGTGAGTCCACTGCCATGTCGGCTAGGTACTTTGTCGCATCAAGGGTGCACTCCAATAGTTCCGCCTCTCTTGACTTTGGGTTGGACTGCTCAAGGAGTTCCTCTAGCCAGCGTATCTGGGCCTGTGCCATGTAGATGGCGGTAGTGGATGCTCGTGCTGCCATTCCTTCAGTCTCGAAAGCCTTCTTCAGCATGTCCTCCACCTTTTTGTCTGTGGGGTCTTTTAGTGATATGGTCCCGCATGGCAGGATGGTTCTCCTACTGAGTGCCGCCACCTGAGGGTCAATTGTCGGGGCGGTGCACCAGTTACTTGCCGTGTCCTCTTGAACTGGGTACATTCGGTCTAAGTTCCTTTTGTTGGACATCCTGCTAGGCTCTGTGGAATGCCACTCCTTATTGACAATGTCCTGATGGCAGGGCATACTGGGAAAGTATCCTAATGGTTTGCTTTTGTTGGATCATGGGGTCCAGTTTTGACTCCGGTTTGCTTTCGTCAGTGTCGAACACCATAGTGGCCTTGACTGTTTTCATAAGGCCTGGGACCATATCAAAGGAGCATAGCTTGGAGGTGAGGGATGGAGTGGACTGCAGCTCCATATCCTCGTCATCGCTGTCGGGCCCGTCCTCCTCATCTGGCATGTCCTTGTCCTCTGCTGAGTCTGGTTTGTGGTTGTCTGGAACCGGCTCCGCATCCTCCGGATGGTCCTTGTTGGGGCCCCCCATTATGTTGGGTTCTGGAGGCAGCACAGCAGGTGTTCTGTGTTGGGTGAGGGATTCCAGCTTCTCCATCACCTTCAACATGAAGTTCTGTTGACTTTCCATCATAGCCACAGTGGCCTGTTGGTTCTGGAGTAGGAATGAGCCGGGGTACATCCACGTGGAACCACTGGAGCCTGGCATATTTGGACCTATGCCAGTTGAGTGTTCCAGTGATATGTCATCATCGTCATGTAGACAAGCGGCGCATAGGGGGCCCTGTGCGTGGGGCAGGAGGGTAGCGCTGCAGGCAGTGCATTTCTTGGCCTTGACCATCTAGTGAGAGGGGAGACAAAAGGAGAGAGAGAAAAAGGATGCGCCCTGTTAGGCTGCGTAGCAAAAGTTTTCAATATATGGGAGCCCCATATCAGTTACCTTAGTCTTTCTGTGCCGTGATATGGGCCGGCTGCGCATGTGGGTTGCTGTGGAGAGGGACCTGCATGGTGCCCACAAGTGGAGGTCGCTATGGAGAGGGACCACCAGCATATCAGAACAAGATATATAGGTTGCTATAGGGAGGAACCCATATGGGACTGGGTAGTCTGCCCTCCATGTATAGGGTCGCTGTGGGAGGGACACTATAAGGAGGTAATGATGGGCTGCACTTGATAACTTGGCCTCCTTTAGAAGTGACTCAGTTGTGGGGCTGTAAGTAGTGAAATGACTTAGGGCTGAATTCCAGGGCCCTAGAAGAATTTGCAGCTAAAGGCAGAAAACAGCGTAAAATCCGAAGGGTTTTTAATTGTTGGGGACCCCCGATCTCGATCCTAGGTGTGCACGAGGGTGCGCGCATGGTCGCCAGGTGATCCCTCCAATGCCCCCTCTCCCGGTTGCACGTTGGCCTGGAACAGGTGGCCAGGGCCCTGCAAGGAGAGGGAGGGGAGAGGGAGGCCAGAGGCGGATGTGCCCACAATCGTTTGAGGATTTGTGGCACAAGTGCTCATTTTATCCCCCGAAGGTTGACTATGAGGGAGGGGGATGTGGTCTGCTTGCGTAGCTAAGGCTGGCCATGCTGCTGGGGGAAGGGAAGCTTCCCAAAGGTCCTGTGGCATGGCCGAACTGCCTAGCAGTGAAAAGCTGACAGCAGTGCTGAGCTTGAGGTGCCGCAAGGAAGAGAAGGGGATGTGCCCTTAACTGGCAACCGCGATGCTCCTGGGTGCCTGTAGGGGAGGCGCATTCCCAGCGCTCACGACCACGAGCGAGCATGGGTTGGGCACCACGTAGGTAGACCTTAGGGCTACGAGAGTTGGTGTGGTGCTCCATGTGGGGGGAATGCCAAAAAGCCGTAGGAGCCTGGGGCTCGCCTTAGGAGGCGACAGGGGGGAGAGGAGTGGTTCTCCCTTGCTAGCACTCGGAGACAGAAGCGCCGAGTGAGTGGAAACTCCGTTCTTTGCCCTCGCAAGGGTGAGGGGGCTAGAGAGCCATCTAATGGTCATTTCAGACCTCAGACAGGGGCTCCTGGACTGCAACGCGGTCCTACCCCTGACAGAACCAGAGGAAAAGCACTATAGTTCGACAAACATGACCACAACACCATAGAGCTCCATGGTGAGTGAACAACAAAAAAACAAGCATGCGATTCTACCGTAGGGCAAACAATAAGAATGAAGGCTGGACAGATATCACAGTAGCATTGAGAGATAAACATGTTCTATTATATTTCTGAGCTACAAACCAGTGCTAGTCTTTCTCAGAATAGCAGGGGAACAGAAGGGTGTCCCTTAGAGTTTTAAATACCAGCAAAAAAACACTTCTCTAAAAAACAGCAGCATAATCAAGGGTCTGCAGCCCAAATTAAACATAAGAAAACACAGGTCTGAATTTAGGCTTTGTAGTCTCATTTTTTTAAAAACAAAAAGGCGACTGCATGTATTGTATTTCCTCTCTAAAAAACAGTAGACCAAGTAGCTGAATATGAAAGAGGCCTACCTTCCTAAACAGAGAAGCAGCAGGGAATCCTGGTGTGCTAGTAGCCTGATCAGATGCATGATTTGAACTGAAGAGCAGGGGTTTCTGGGACCTGGATATACTAGAAATTTGATCCTAGAGTCATGTGCATCAACTAGCCTATCTGGTGGGCTAAAACCCATGATGTAATGTCTGGAGTGCCATGGATGGTCAACCAATCACAACCTTGTATTCTTTTACAATGGTGGGGGGAAGGGGGCTTAAGAAAATGTCCATGCAACTGTGAGGAAATGCTAACCACATCAATGGAAAGGTATAATTCATGTAGGGAGAACAACTAAGGCACAAAACTTGTTGCTATTAACCTAACAAGACTTTATTTTGTTTTGTTTAGTAATTTAACCAGGTGAGACACACTAAGCTGAAAGCTTTTTTGCAGGCACAACCTGGGAGCACAGGGAAGTTAAGTGACTTGCTCAGGGTCACACAGTATGCATGTGAAAGCTGTGGGATTCAAACCCAGGAATGGTCTGCTGGATGTCACCAGATTTACAGCGCAGAGCCTTAAACCACTGCACTATACTGCCTCCCACTTAGTTTAAAGTAGATAGAAAATCCCCTACATATAACACTCTCCATACCCCCACTGCTGGGGAATTTGGGGCCAAGAGAGATTGAGGGAGAGAGCCAGGGAGAGAAGAGCCAGGGGGTTTGGCCCGCAAGTTCAGCTGGAGGGCTGTGGCGGGGCCAGGGTGGTCTGCTTGCCACCCTGGCCCACCACCCTTGAAGATCCGTGAACTGGAAAGTGATGGTTTGGGAAAGTAGAAAGGGGAGCAAGGGAGAAAAGAAATGGAGCAAATCAGAAGGTGCCTGTTGGTGCACCTGAGAGCTGAAGCCTGGGGATTAGAATGAAAAATGGAGGACCGCCAAGTGAACTTCGGCACCTTGATAGGGTAAGCACCGATAGGGCCTAAATGCCCAAAAGAAAGAAAGATTACCCATGAGTAGTTCAGTTGCTGGGTCAGACTGGTTTACTGTGGGTGGGCCCGTTATGGCAAATAGGGTTTGGATCGTGGCTTGGAAGTGGCAGCCCAAGCAGTTGAGGGTATAACGGTGGCAGGGTTATCCCTAACCCCCAGGTTGGAGGCCGTCACAGAGTTGGGACCACGGTGTGAGCCACTTTTGGAGGCAGGGAAGGTCCATTTTGGGGGAGTAATGTTTGGGATCACAGAGGGGTGGCAGTCCATTGGTGATCTGTGTGGCACTGGCAGAAGTCCCCCTGATGAGTCAGTTCAGAGGTTGGAATTGCTGCATGAGCAGAGCATGCTGGTTAGGACTGGGATCAGGTTCTGGACACCCAAAACCCCAGAATAAGGCCCAGCCACCAGCCGAGGCATCAGCAATTGGATGTCTGAAAGGGTTCTGGTGGTTCAGTTCTTGCTGTAAGAAGAACATCACCTGAAAAGTACAGAATTAAGATCTAGAAGGGAAAGACAAGTTGCTCCATTAAGAAATAGCCCCAGCCGGCCTGGTAGCATAGAGGGTTGAGGCGCGGGCACCTTATCTCTTACCACGCCGGCGACCCGGGTTTGGGAACGGATCTGGGGCTGGGGGGCTGGCAGGGGAATGTGAAGATTGAGTCCGCAGGACTGCTCTCCTCCCCTGAGGTGGGTTAGGGACACATGGTCGCTCTGCAGTGGCACCCAGTGGAGACTGGGAGCATTGCAGAGGGAGCATTTCAGGGGAACACCAGAAAATGGAAATACCGCTCTGGAGACTGGCCGGATGATAGCTGCCGGCCTAAGGACACCTCCGAAGACTCCCGGAGGCCACGCAAAGTCTCAGCAGCACCCGGGACCGAAATAAATAGTATGCTGGTTTCCTCCCAACGGTACATTCCCCCTCGGAGGAGAGGGACCCACCTGCATAGGTTACTGGCCATAACCGAGGTCAGCTGCGTATGGGCAAAAGGTGGTTTGCATGGAGATAGTAGGAGGAATGTCTGAAGGGTCATGGCAGCTCAAAGGAGAGGCAGCTCCTGAGCATGACAGGGGGCCAAAATAGATAACTCAAAAAATAAAAAATAGCCCCTGGGTGGAAAAGGTATAAGATCAGGCTGTGGAAATGAATTAAAGAGAGTGTAAAGGATTGGGACAGTAGAAATGTCTCATGCTGTCATAAGCCAGAGGGAATGTATAGGAATGGACTAGCCTGAAGAGAAGCGAAGGGAAAGGAATGTAATTGCTGCAGAGAGAAAGAGAAAGGAATGAGGCATGAGTTGGTGAATTGTTGCCGTGTTAAGCTACCTTACTTAGTGACCTTTTTGGCCCTAGAAAGTGCTGCCAGGAATTATAGCCTTTTTGGCTGAAGGGAGATCTGCATGAAATAAATAGTCTGTTAGCAAAAGAGACTGTTGCAGTAGATGTCCCAGCTGTGTCTGAGAAAAGAAACCCACCGTTTAATACATCTTGCTCCATGAGGTAGCTTTTACTGTTTTTTCAAGTTTAATTAAATCGTTTTGCAGTTTGATTTCAGAGTGGACAATGAACTTTCTCAAAATGACTGTGCATGCCTGTTTTCCTAATGAACATTACCCCTACAGGTGAAGAGCTCTGCTGTAAGAATGAAGCCTGCTTCCCCAGACTGTGACTCCCAGTCACTAAGTTCTAAGAATCCAGGTAATGAGTTAGCTTTGCTTCAGATGCCTAGGACTGGTTGCTTGTATTTGTCAAGTGCCTCCTCCCAAAAATTTAACACCTGGATACCCCTAGACGGGGAAGGGAGGCTTACAACATGGGGGCTCATCTGGGATATGAATAAAAGACATTTTAGGAAGCAGATCTTGCCTGGGTGCATGCTAAAACCTGTAGGGGCCATCCAAACCAAATGTGCAGGCCTTAATGGGCAATATCAATGGAGGCACCATTTATCCACTGTACTGCCTTGCTCCTGAAAGTGGCACATGGACTAGGAACATAACTAAACTTGTTATGCAAATGCTTAGCTGTGACTGGCTGTTGGGACTAAGAGACTATGGTGTGAAATTCCTCAGCTAACAGCCGTCACCATTCTGTGAACCAAATGGAACTTGGGTGTGGTTCCTAGTTGTGTAGAGTAGTGAAGAGAGCCGTATAATGCAAGGAGTAACCAGAGAATGTACTGTACTGTAACTATTCCATTGTCAGTATTGTCATTGATTTGGGATAGGATGGAGCACAGTTCCACTATGGACAGTTGTGTGGTGTGCCATGCCATAGATGAGAGACTGGTGCATTTGCCCGTGTGTCTGGCTTGTGCAGATGGAGCGGTACCCTATCCAAAATGATGCCATGGTGCCCTGTTTGGAAAGTTGGGGCTGGCCCAGTGCTCCCGTTCCTAGAGACAGACTAGATTCCTTAGCAGGAGCACTGGCATGGAAATAGATGAGGTGAGTACTGCAGGATCTAGAAGGGGAGAATGCTGGGAGTGGCAACAGATGTCTGCCCAGCCTTTCTGTACAGGTAGATTCCATGTCTCCCAGTGCCAGCTGGAAAGGCTTTGGAAGGGCCCATTCTCCAGATGTAACTCAGCCTACTTGCCCTGGTAACCCCTCCAAGGCAGAGGAATCGCAGGAACCAGGTATGGAGGTATCTGTGAGTACTTATTCTGCCTATTCTACCATAGGTCCGCAGGATGCAGAAAATATTCCATCATTGCAAATATTTTTTTGAAATTTAAGATTATTAGTTTCAAGCAATACAACGCAAGCAACAAACCAACAACAAAACAAGCCAAACAAAAAAGGAATAACAGAACCCCCACCCCCAACCCCCCTTAAAAACAAATATACAGGATATCAGGAAGGGTTAAAAGACAAAGTAAACACAAAATATATATCTTGCAACCAAACTTCCAAGAAAGTACATAATCCCCCACACCTCCCCCACCCTCCCCTAAGGGTGCACCAGTTAAGACCTTAAACACAAAAATCTGGAATCTGGGTACCATAGCCTATTTACAGAGTAACATAGCAGCCTAGGACCATTTAAGTTGTTAACAGAGGGGAGAGAACAGGTCTAGGATCCATAATAACATAACAAAAGCTAAGGAAAGCACCATATAAGCTATATAAGGGCCAAGGGATCGGGTCATCAGGCCTGACTGTTAAGGTAAACATAAGGACTGCAGCTTACCCCATCTTTTGTGAAATAAATCCCTACAGTCCTTATAGCTGGTAATTAAATTCTCGGATTGAAGATACGACACTAGCTCCTTTAACCAGTCAGCATATGATAAGACCAAGTGATCTTTCCAGTGTCTTAAAACCAGTTTCTTAACTGCCATAGATACTAAGGCCATATGGTATCTGCGCTCCACACTGTCTATACGAGAGAAATCACCCAGCACACAGATTTTGGGAGAGAGGAATCCACTCAGACCCAGAAGGGGATCCAGATTGTCCCGGATCAAAGACCACAGTGGAGCAACTTTAGGACATTCCCAAAAAATATGAATTAAATTGCCCTCGGCCTGTAAACACCTGAAACAATCTGAAATAGCAAGCAGTTTACGCTGAAAAAGTTTAACGGGAGTATAATAAAGATTGTTAACAATATTATATTGTACTAACCGAAACCTATCCTGGGTATGGTATCTATGTAAGTTAGACCAATACTTTCTCCAGAGCGGGACATCGTCAGGGAGAAGACTTGTCCAGATCAAGGGAACCCCAACCTCCTCTTGGGAATTAAAATTCTAAAGATATGAATAGATCAGCGAGATGGAATGAGGCTGAAAAGCTAAGCTTATGATGTCAGATAAAAGGTAAATCATCGTGTGACCCGTAGTACAAATTTGGTAGCTACCAAGTGCCGGAGCTGAAACACCTTAAAATGCATTTGGTTGGTATATCAAACCTAGTAAGAATGTCATCTGATGTAAGGAGCGAGTCTTGTCCAAACAAATGTTCCACCCTAGAATCTTTGAGTTGTGGAAGCCAATTTGGACCTATCCAAGACTTCCCCAATCTAATATTGGGATTGAGAACTAACGGTTGCCCCAGATCCGTGAAACTAGAGATCCAAAAGAACTTGAGACATTGCACCCATGACCTAAGAGAAACTGCCACAGTCTCATCAGAAACCAGCTGTGAGAGGGCTTTCGGGGTCTGGTAGAATAAAGCGGACATATCAACTCTAAGGTCGGAAAGAAAAGCCTTCTCCAGTTGGAGCCAGACTGGGCAGTAACTCTCAGCATTCATAGAGAACCACTTCCCTAACTTAGACAGATGGGCCGCCCAATAATACAGAAGAAAATTAGGAAGTCTCAGGCCCCCTTTATCCTTGGGGAGCGATAAGGTGGCATAGGAGCGTCGCACCCCCTTCCCCCGCCAGATAAAAGTGGAAATCAGTCAGTGCAGCTGATGAAAAAGGAAAGAGGGACCCAGAGATTGGTAAGGTTCAACGGAAAGAAAATCCGGGGAAGAACATTCATTTTAATAATATTAATTCTACCCCACAGTGAAATAGGGAGGGCTGACCAACGTTGTAGATCCTGGCTAATCGAGTTCCTGACTCTAATCAAGTTTAATTTTTTAAGAAGGGAGGGTTCAGTGGAAAAGTGAATTCCAAGATATTTAATTGATCTAGGGGTCCACCTCATTCCAAAGGAAAGGAAATCTTGTTTAAACGTATAATTATTTAAGGGAAAAATTTCACATTTGGAGATATTTAGTTTGTATCCAGAAAAAGAGCTATATTGCCTAATAATATCGAGGGCTGCCTCTAAGGATGGTACTGGTTCCATCAGATGCAGCAGGACATCATCTGCATACGCAGACAGAACTAGTTCCTGCTCATGGAGCTTGATACCTTTCACATGGGGGGGGAAGACTTGAGTTTAATCAGTAAAGGCTCCAGATATAAATTAAACAGCAAGGGAGAAAGGGGACAACCCTGTCTGGTACTGGCATGGAGACGGAAAGAGGGGGACAAAACCCCATTACAGTAAATTTTAGCGGAAGGGCATTTATAAAATACCTGAATCGTGTTCAAAAGGAGGTCGGAAAGCCCATTTCTTCCATTACTGTCCATAAAAGGACCAGTCAACCGGTCAAATGCTTTCTCAGCATCAAGAGAGATTAAAGCCGCAGGGGTTGGGATAGACCGGCATACTGTGAAATATGTGACAAAGTCCTCAAATGGTCAGCCGACGACCTCCCAGGAACAAAACAAGTCTGCTCAAGACTCAGAAGCTCCAGCCAGATCTTCTTGATCCTATCAGCAAGTATTTTGGCTAGTATTTTAATGTCGTAATTTTGGAGGGAAATAGGGCGGTAACTAGCCGGATCAGAGGGTTCTTTATCCGCCTTAGGGATTAAGACTATAGTAGCCTCGAATAAGGCAGGATCAAGCTCATACAAAACCGGGAGATAATTATATAACTTAAGGAGAATGGGAGTTAAGTCCTTGACAAAAATTTTATAGAAGTTTGCCGGAAAACCATCTGGCCCTGGCACCTTGTCTGGGGCCAAAGAAGCAATAGTGCTACTGATTTCTTCAGCTGAGATAGGGGCTAGTAGACTCGCTTGTTGGGCATCTCATAAGCTTGGAACACCTATTAGTGCCATGTGATTGGGATTGGAAGGAAAAGGCACGACAGGAAGGGTTGGCGAGGCGCCATGGATCACCCAGACCCAGCAACGAAATCATCTCACAGAAAGCTCTCTGAGCTGGGGAAGGCATGCGCCTATCCTGAGGCTCCCTATCCATTGTCGATGAGAGAGGTACATTCCAGTCCCCCCCAAGATAATTTGGACAGGTAGAAAGCTAGCTAATTTACTGGTCAGAATCATAAAAAATTCAGGGTTCCCCCCCACCGGTCCATATACTGAGCCAAGAACTACACTTTCTCCGTTTAGATTACCTTTCACTAGAACATATCTCCCATCTGAGTCTGAGAGAACTAGGTCTTTGGTGAACAGAACATGCCTTTTAAGAAGAATCGCCACCCCCCTGCTGAAACAAGAGTTCCCCGCCAGATAAATTTGAGGAAAAACCAGAGCGAGAAAGCAATTTGGCCTCACCATGGCATAGGTGTGTTTCCTGCAAAAAAAGGATATCAATGTGGAGCAATGAGCAGTGAATAAAAACCTGCAAACGCTTGACCCGATCCCTAAGCCCTCTAACATTCCAAGACGCTAATTTAACTGTACTACTAGCCATTTTAAAATTATGTCAAACCAACCAGATATCCAGACAGAGTAATCATCAGATAAGGTAACAAGGTACCTCCCAAATAAAGATCTGAAACCCCATCATAACCCTCCCTCCCTCCCCCCCCCCAGAAAATCCAGAAACCCACCAGTAACCATATCCACCAGAAAAAGCCTTTAAATGAAATATCCAGGATACAAACAAATCAGAGGAAATAGCCAACCACAGCCCCCACCCTGTATACTCCCTCCCCGGCCTGAGTCCAGAACATGGTAAGGAACCCATAGTGCCAGAAAACCCCCTCCCGCCCAACAAAATCAAAGAGATCAAAACTATTATGCCATACGTTAGCCCCCACAAAACGCCCAAATACGAACCCCAAAAACTATGTACAATTGGAGATCCAGCAAGATATAGTCTCACATATGGTATGTTATCCCGAGTTACTGATCTCCATAATCCCCACGCGAACCTCCAGACCCCAGATCTGTGGCGAGTATCCATATACAGCAAAATAAAGTATACCCTAAGTGAGAGGAGCACCTAGCGATATTAAACCCAGTCCTTCCCCAATCCGGCCCTGGGCAGAGGTTAGCAACCCCCCTAATGCGCGGTCCATAAACCCACATCCACCAGCCTCACTAAGTCCCTCCCCCATAGCCGCCTCCTCCACCCCAGCCCTCCAACATGTAGGTAAAGTAGACCAGAACACAAAAAAAGATACGAGGGATAGGCATGGGAAGAAAAGGAAATAAAGTCAACACACAAGGGCCATAAGGTCCCAAATTTTGAGGGAAGCCAAGCCCGAGTCGCCCCAGCGGAACCAGCAAATCCCCATCACCTTCCTCCATAGCCAAATACTAAGCACACCTACCTGGTTCCACGCCAATCCTGGGCATAGAAAATCCAGTTCTTCAGATATCGCTCCAAAGGGCGATAGGGAGACATCCTGGAACCGCCAGATCGAGGGCTGCCGTTTCAGAGGGGACCGATATCACCATAGGACCTAGGGCGGTCCACCATCCCGGAAGTTCCCCCGGAAACCGCAACCGCCAAACAGGAGTTCCGCCACGGGGGTACAGACACCAAAAAACGGACCGGGAGCCCCAGCCAACACCCAGACCCAGCGATCCATCCCATTCCAACCCCAACAGAGAGCCCAAGAAAGGGACCAGAAGGGAAACCCCCCCCGACAGCCAGAGCAGAAAAGCAACAGCCAGTAGAAAAAACAAAGACCAAGACAGGTAAGAATACGAAGGAAAGACGCAGACGGGAGGCCAGAGAAAGGAAAGTAAATTAGCAGGGAGGGACCAGAGACAGACAAATCAAAGATAAAAGGTCAGTTTGGGAGAATGCAAAAACAGCCATCCAAAATCCACTGCAATATATATCAGCCAGTCCCTTTAAACAAGTCCGGCAGTCTATTTACGAGTTCTTTGTGGGCCGCTTCGGGGGTACTAAAACTGATAGCTGATCCTCCGACAGTCACTCTCAGAGTTGCAGGATATACCATCCTAAAAGATATTGCTGCGGTGATTAATTTCTGTACAATAGGGTGGTATGCTGCCCTCTTCTCCCGGATTTCCTTTGGCAGGTCCTGGGCAATTCGAATCCTCGATGTTCCCCACAAAATCTCCTTCAGCTCTCGGGCCTTCAAATAAACGTGTTGCCTTTCCACGTAACTAAGGAATTTCATGATGATCGGGACGTGGGGAGATCCAGCTGCAAGTCGAGGCGCAGTGAGCGATGAGCCCTTTCCAGGTGGTAGGAGGAACTTATAGGGGATGGGCCTACTATTTTAACAAGAAATTTTTGTAGGAAGGCCATGAGGTCTGGGCCTTCTTCCAGCTCAGGAAGGCCCATTATCAGCAAGTTATTTTGGCGGTTTCGTCCCTCCAAGTCCTCAGTTTTAAGCTGCAGCTTCTTCATTTGCTGCCTGAGCTCAACTATTTCTTTTTCGGCCCTGGATCTCCACTGCTCTGAGGAAGCGACCCTGACTTCCACATCTGAGACCTTTTTAGAGACCGAGGACAGGTCATTCCGCAAAGATTTGAGCTCACCGGTCAAATCCAGGAGAAGATCCTTTAGAGGGTTCAGCTCTTGCAAGAATTTATCTTCCGACAGTGGTGTAGGTTGTGGCATCTTGTCTCCTCCGTGGTCCGGCTAGTAGGGGCCTGGTTTCTTTTTTTGCGGCTCTCCGGGATGCAGGAGGAGTGCTGAAGTTAGGCCTGCTTCCCATCCACCTCCATCGCGACCCAACAAAAACTTAATTCCCAAAGATAAAGTCTCCACTCGATGGTAGGCTATTGGAGCAACTGATATCTAGCGAAATTTATCGAAAAAGCTCCGAAATATAGTGTAAATTACACAATGCAGGCGGCCAGAGGGGGGAGCTCAGTATCCCAGCTGCTGCTTAGGTGGATGCCATCACGTGACTCCCTCCCATCATTGCAAATATGCTTCTCTGATTCTGAGAACAGTATTGCAGCTGCTGCCCCAGGTCCCAAGCCCAAAGTGTTTTTGTTTATTGATCCATGTATCACGGGGGATATTCTACAACCATATGATCTGCCACCTGATGGATTGTCTGTGATCCCCTGGCGGCTGCCGTATCTATGTAAGCGAAGGCGTGACTGGATGGAGTCCCTAAGCCCTAGACAACCTCATGTGTTGGGCTACAAGTTTAGCACCTGGCTGCAGAAGGGTACCACCACAGAATCAGAAAGGCTAAGTAACATTCAGTAGTCTTGTGCAAAGTGTTGGATGAGAGAGTGGGTTAAGCAAGAGTATTGTACAAGTGATAACCCGTATTTGACAGAGAGCATATGGGATATCATTGTAGAGAACCAAGAGGCATGGATGTTCCAAAAGTCTGTATATTCTATGATGGCTCATGAGGACTCAGACTATGAGCTTCCACAATCAACGAGAAATAAACGTTTCCGTAGAGCCAGGAGAATGTATGATTTTTCAATTTGGACGGGTGTTACTCTCTTTAAGACATTCACGTTAGTGCAAGAAGAGAATGGCCTGCGAATCAAATGTGACTTTATCTCCAAGGACTCCACTGGTAAAGTCATCACTAAGCCAGACCCAAAATATTATTAGATTATGTTGACTCTCAAAATAAATCTAACACTTCTTTCCTCCACAGGGTTTGGGTACTGGGGCAGAAAGTGCCATGAACTTTTACTGTTTCTATTTTGAGTAAAGAGCCACGTTATCTAATGATGTCAATCAAGTTGTGCTAAGCTGTTACTAACTGAATAATGTGTTTGAAAAGAAAGATATGTTTTAGTAGACTATAATGTTTATCAGATGTAGGTATACCTGAAGGAATTTAAATTAGGGCATGCCCTTTAAGAATATAGTGATGTTACAAATTAATTTAGAGAGTACAGTTAAAGTGTGCTTAGAGACTGCATGTGGAGGGAATGGAGCTTTTTCTAGTCTGGAGAATAATTACAAGTGACTGTGTAGCTTTTGCTAGTAGTAGTGTAACATGTTTGCTGAAAAAAAAACATGAAGAAGAACTGCAAGAATGTGTTTATGGTTATTGCTATAACGTGTACGAGTGTTGTGTAGGGGGCACAATGAGTGAAATGTTCCCATTCCTGGCAGCGTTATTTCAGTAGGTGGCATGGCATAGTAAAGGAGTAAATTAAGTATGAATAGTGAAGAAGAGACTGTGTTTAGTTTAAGTAGAGGTGGGAGGAACGCCACTACTGTAGTACCTGGCAGATGACCGTGAGAACCGGCGGTGGGTTGCCTAGTTAGCCCTTGTATAAGAGGATTAAGAGAGTAGGAAAATAAATAGTAAATTCACCACACCAGCGGTGTTGCCTGTACCGTGCACTGACCCTGGGGAGGGGGGTGCATATCTCTCCTCTCATGAATCGGTGGTACAGCCTGGTCAGGCGTTCACCAGGGGGTGAAATTTTTGTGTGAGGGGAAAGTGTAAGCACCATCTGGGAGCTTACTAGTTATTTTCTGGTTGCTAGGAGATGGCTAGGCAGAGAGGGAGCTAGTGAAGCCGCTTAGTCTGGCATGTGGTGCTGCCTGCTGACTGTAGGTGGGGCCCCTCCCCAAAGGGTATATATAGCAGGGGAATTTGGCACCAAGGGAGATCAAGGGAGAGAGCCGGGGAGAGAAGAGTTGTGGGGGTTCAGCCTACAAGTTCGTAAGGAGGATCGTGGTGGGGCCAGGGTGGTCCTCTTGCCACCTTGGCCCACCACCCTTGAAGACCCGCGAATTGGAAAGTGACGGTTCGGGAGAGTAGGAAGGGGAGCAATGGAGAAGAAATGGCGCGAATCAGTAGGGACCTGTCGGTGCACTTGGGAGCCGAAGCCTGGAGAGAAGAATGAAAAATGGAGGCCCGCCAAGTGAACGTCAGCACCTTGGTAGGGTAAGCACCAATAGGGCCTAAATGCCCAAAAGAAAGAAAGATTGCCCGTGAGTAGTTCAGCTGCTGGGTCGGAATAGTTTACTGTGAGTGGGCCCGTTATGGCAAATAGGGCCTGGGTCGTGGCTTGGAAGTGGCAGCTCAAGCAGTTGAGGGTATAACGGTGGCAGTATCACTCTTATTCCCCAGGCTGGAGGCCGCCGCAGAGTTGGGACCTATGGTGTGATCTGCTTGTGGAGGCAGGGAAAGTCCATTTGGGGAATGATGTTTGGGACCCCATTGGGGTGGCAGTCCGTTGGGTGATCTGTGTAGCACTGGCAAAGGTCCCTCTGATGAGTCAGTTCAGAGATTGGAATTGCTGCATGAGCAGAGCATGCTGGTTAGGACTGGGATGAGGTCCGGGGCACCCAAAACCCCAGAATAAGGCCCATCCACCAGCCATGGCATCAATGATTGGATGTCTGAAAGGGTTCTGGTGACTCAGTTCTTGCTATAAGAAGAACATCACATGAAAAGTACAAAATTAAGATCTAGAAGGGAAAGAAAAGTTGCTCCATTAAGAAATAGCCCCTCGAATGGAAAAGGTATAAGATCAGGCTGCGGAAATGAATTAAAGAGAGTGTAAAGGTTTGGGACAGTAGCAACGTCTTGTGCTGTCATAAACCAGAGTGAAGGTATAGAAATGGAATACCCTGAAGAGAGAGTGAAGGGAAAGGAATGTAATTGCTGCAGAGAGAAAGAGAAAGGAATGAGACATGAGTCGGTGAATTGTTGCAGTGTTAAGCTACCTCACTTAGTGGCCCTTTTCAGCCCTAGAAAGTGCTGCAAGGAATTCTAGCCTTTTCAGCTGAAGGGAGATCTGCATGAAATAAATAGTCTGTTAGCACAAGAGACTCTTTTTGGTTATATACAAAGATGGCGGCTGCACTGGGCAGCTGTCGCTAGTAGCTTAGTAGCAGCCTGGTTTTGTTCATTTTGTTGTGCAATTTTTGTTAGCTTCATTTGTATGTTAATGCTTCGTTCGTATGTTAATGCTTTTTTCGTTAAGCATAGTCCGGGTACTACAGTGATGTAGATTAGCTTTATTTTGCATTTTGGTAGATATTAAATTGTTAAATGCTAACACTAACGTTAGCGCTAGAAGTTCCAAGTCTCCATAATTGCATGTTGCACTCCGGACGCCAGCTTTTATCAGGTCAGCACCGTGGTTTTGTTTTGGATTTGCTGAGTGCTTTTCTGTACTGTGATCAATTTCATTGCCTGCCTCTCTGCTGACCTTTAGGGGACAGGATGTAGCCGGGACCTGGGAACTTGTGAACTCCGGAGATATCCTGAATTGGATTCACGGTGCTGGTTATCTGCAATGGCATTTTCTGAGCTGAGATCTGCTGCCTACTGGGTCAATGTCTCACACATACAGTACAACTGCACGTGGAATATCGCATGGAATACATCACGCAGTGCACTAGCACGACAGGGTACAAAACCCTGCAAGACATATATGTTGTGCGGGTTTTGAAATTGCTGCACATGGGTGGGAGGAGGAGTGTTGTAGGTCAAGACCTTAGTTCAGGAGGTGGTCCGCTGAGCTGCTGCCATGGGTCAGTGGAATGAGCTGAGGCAGTACAGGAGGTTGCTGTTAGTCTGTGGACCAGGGCTCCAATCCTGGTCCCAGACTTTTAAACGACATTGCGTGATTTATTTTTGTCTCTCCATGATCTTTCTCCCCATCTTGATATTTCTACACAGGTTGATTTATTTTAATAAGGGGAGTTCGGGGGGAGGGTGCGTAGGGGTACGGGGGGTGGAGCCCCCTGCAGACAATAAAAAATCCACATGTCCCTTTTGCCAAAATGCTTTTCGGCACTGTGTCTGTGTGGCAGCAATGTATCTGCTGAATTTACAGTGTGGTACATTGCTACGAGGTTGTGTCTTTCGACATTATGACTCCGTACATATCTGCTGTAATGGACTCTTTTGAGTGGAAGGAGGTGAGTCCATTTCTGTTGGGAGCCAAGGGGTGATTTGACATGCTTCTGCTGTGCTTTTTGCCTGGATTCAGATTACTGGGGATCTGCTGCAGACTTGGTGGACCTGCCGGGATTTGGTCGCTCACTTGGGGGTTGTTGCCCTGCTTGGGCTGTCTAGCAGGGAGGTGTTGGAGGATGCCTGCTGGGGGGCACAGTGTCCCTGTTTGCCTCATGGGGTCTCCTTGAGTATCATCAGAGGGTGGCACTCTTTGGGGGGGCCCTTTTCTGGGGGGCTGCCTGGGCTGGGGGAATCTTCACTTAGGCTGGTGCTTCTGGGATCTGGTGGTTGAAGAAGTTTGAGAAAGCCTTCCGGACTGGTTGTAGCCCTTCCCTGGCATGGTTGCTGCACTGGGGTGGCTGTCTGGCTTGGGCTGTCCTGCAGGAGATAATGGGAAATGGTCACCAGAGGGTCGCATGGCCCTTTTAATCTTGGGGGTTACCTTGGGGGGTTCCATTGAAGGACAAACGCTCTCTGGGGAGCCCAAGCTGGGGGGGCTGCATGGGCCAGGCAGTCTGTCTCCAGGGTGGTTCACTTGCGACCAGTGGTGCATAGTGGAGAACTGTTCCCATTATTTGGACTGGTCATCCCTTGAGGTCACCATTGGCTCCCTGCTGGAAGTTTTCTGAACTGGGCAGGCTTTAAAATTCAGTTGCATTTGAACTTGAAAGCTGTGAGAGAGCTTCACTGACTTTCCTACTCTAATTTTTCAGCAATATTCTGGACTGCAGTGGTGAGAGTGCTACAGTTTGGGACTAGTCCTTAACATGCTGTTGGGTGGGGGTGAGAACTCCACTCCTGTCTGAAGCTTATTTTATCTATTTTAAAGCTCTAGCATCCATTAATTTTTATACTGGAACAGTAACTCTTCATCAGTGAGGAACTGCTACTAACTCTGGTCAGTACCCTGACTTGTTTGTTCTATTATTGTTTGGGGATCAGGGGGTTTCAGGGACTGTTTTTTTTCTTCTGTTTTGTGTTTTATTGTATAGCTTGTGAAGTTCTATTAATTTAGTTTTTGGGCTGCTATTAATTTGGTACATCCGATATGTGTTGGCAGGGATCTCAGGTGGTCGGGCACTACTCTCCCACTAGGCTACGGAACCTCCGCCCCTTCAGCTGTCCTCCACTGTCTGCCGAGGTTTACAGGCATTGTCCTTGTGGCAGAACTGCATTCCGCCAGTCCAGAAACCAGGTGGAGGGATGCCTTTTCTATCTACTTCTAGTTTCTTACCTGAAACCTGTTATGCAACAGTATCTTTCTAATCTATCCTTTACTCTTTTCAGTTCCTGACATACATTGGCCACTTACGTCAGTCGTAGCTATATCTCACTGAATCTTTATCCTCCTTTTATTTCTGTTTTATTAAATCAATCCCTCACGAAGAACTCCCCAAAACAAAGGCACCATGTCAAGGCCAGCATGCTAGCTGGAAGAAAAGAAGCGAGGTGAATAAACTGGCCATAAGTGCCAGAATATAAAATACATGTGGATGAAATGCATAAATACTTATAACGTGCATCTGGGCCTTTAAAAGTATTTTCTGATAAAGAAACAAAGTGCAGCAGTGCATTTAAATGTATTGTTGTAAATAAAGTGCCATTTGTTTAAATAAAGTGCTGCAGTGATCAGATGAATAAAAAATAAAGTGGCAAAAACATAATTGAAGTACAATCTGTCTAAAGATATAAAAAAAAACAGACTGTTTGATAATGTTTATAAAGCAGGGTTATTGGTCACAGAGCGGCATTTCATTTCCTTTTCTTGCCATCGCTCTGTGACTTCTATTGTTGATCCCTTGTTTTGGATAAATAATTCAATGGCAGGGAATGCCCCTGGCTTGCTTTACAAAGAGAAATTTATTTAGGTAGCTATGCAGAGGAATTTACTGAAATTGCAGTAAAAAGATGTGCAGCAGCCAGGTAGAACTGCTTTGAGATAGGGCTGCTCCGGTTTAGAATTAATTACCTGCATTGCAGCAGGATTTGTAAAGACCGAGCGGCTAAAACTTTTCCTTTGTCGTTGCTCGGTATGTGTGTTTAAATTCCCCTTCTTACTCCACAATGGTGGAGGACTCCCGGCTGCTGGCTTTTTGTAGAAATAAAAGGAACTGTACCAGCCAGCAGTGGAGGAGTCCGTGGAGTATGTGCAGCCAGTCCAGGCTGCTAGAGGGCAAGAGACAATCCTGAATTGTTTCAGGATTTTCACTGAGCGGCAGACTTTTACTTTGTACTTTGCTGCCGTTCCGTGACTTTAATCCAAGTCCCCTGTAGATAAAGAAAAAGAGAGAAAAGACCCTGGCTGCTGGGGAGAAATAGATAGTGCATGGGAATAGTTGACAACAGGGCTAGTCTTTCACCAAGCTGGTACTGTGACGACGGATTACCTCGAGAGCGCAGGTGAAAGATTAGTCCTGTTGTCAACTGTTACCCATGCACTTTTCTTTATAGTGTATGGTGGAACGTCGTTTTTTTGGGTGGGAAAAAAATCACTACAGCATGTTTCTGCTTCAAAACATTTTTACTGGGTTACTTGAAGGAAAAAAGAACTTTACATTTTGAATGTTTTAACGCTAAACATTAGTACTGCCGCCGACATTGCTGCTTTCGCTATGTGTCCTGTCTATGGAGTGAGCCCTAACTGCCAAATGCTGCTCGAGAACACAGCGTGTGATGTGCGCAGTGCAGTAGAACAAAAAATTGTTCTGCTGCACTGCGAACGTCACTAGTAACATAGAAACATAGAAACTTAGAATTTGACGGCAGATAAGGACCGCTTGGCCCACCCAGTCTGCCCATTTCCCTACCTACTGGATAAGCTGCAGATCCTAGTTAACCAGCAGCCTACTTCTTTCTTACCCACCCCAGAATTGCCTTATGACTGTCCCATGCATGCTTGAATTTCACCACTGATTTTGACTCCACAACTTTCCTCCGGAAGGCCGCTCCATGCATCCACAACCCTCTCTGAAAAAAAATACTTCCTTAAATTACCTCTGAGTCACGCTCTCTATCTTCAAATTGTGCCCTCTTGTTCTGCACACCTCTTTTTGAAAGATGCTACCCTCTTGGACTTTGTTGATTCCCTTGAGGTACTTGAAAGTTTCTATCATGTCCCCCTCTCCCTCCTTTCCTCGAGGCTATACATATTAAACTCCTAAGTCTCTCATATGTCTTCGTGCAGACCCTGCACCATTTTAGTTGCCTCCTCTGGACAGCTTCCATCCTGTCTATGTCTTTGGGAGATTGGGTCTCCAGAACTGCACACAGTACTCCAGATGGGGTCTCACCAGCTGTCTGTACAGAGGGATAATAACTTCCTGTTTTCTACTGGTGATGCCTCCTTATGCATCCCAGTAACCCCCAGCCCTCCTTGCTGCCCTCTCACATTGCTTGCCCACCTTAGGTCATCTGATATGACTACCCCCAGGTCCCTTTCCATTTTTGTTGTTGTTAGTATCTCACCCCATTGTGTACTCTTCCCTGGGTTTTGTTTCCAGGTGCATTACCTTGCACTTCTTAGCATTGAATCTAAGCTGCCATACATTTGACCATTCCTCTAACCTTGCCAAGTCCCTTCTCATCCTTTCCACCCCACCTTGTGCATCAACTCTGTTGCAGATCTTAGTGTCATCTGCAAAGAGACATACTTCCTTCCAGTCCTTCCGCAATGTACGCTTATAAAGACATTGAAGAGGACCGTCCCATCACTGAACCCTCGCGGTACCCTACTAGTAACCCTCCTTTCTTCTGGAGGACCCATTTACTATTACCTCTGTGTCCTATTCTCTAGCCAATTCTTTACCCAGGCTGTCATCTTGGGACCCACTCCAGGCTGGCTAACTTGTATATTAATCTTTGTGTGGACTGTGTCAAATGCCTTGCTAAAGTCTAGGTAGGCCATGTCACAGCCCTCCCTGATCTACTACTTTGGTCACCCAGTCAAAGAAATCTATCAGATTTGTCTGGCATGACCTTCCCACTGTGAATCCATGCTACCTAGGGTCCTGTGCCCCTCTGCCTAGCTACTCGACAATTTTTCCTTCAGAAGTGATTCCATCATTTTCCCTATCACTGAGGTTAGACTAACAGGTCTGTAGTTTCCTGCTTCTGCCTTGCTCCACTTTTGTGAAGGGAATCACATCTGCCCTCCTCCAGTCCTCAGGTACCACCCCATCCTCCCATGATTTGTTAAAAGGGTAGTCAGTGGTGTCACTAGTTCTACCCTTAGTTTTTAGAATTCTGGGATGAATCCATCAGACCCCATTGCTTTGTCCGCCTTCAGTTTTAAGAGTTCTTTCGAACCTTTCTTCTGTAAATGGGCTGGTATCAACTTCTGTATCCAGAGTGTTACTACTGTTTGTTTTATGTACCCTCTTCATTTGTAAATACTGAGCAAAATATTTGTTTAGTATCTCTGCCTTTTCACAGTCTCCCTCTGCCTACCCTCCTCCCCTTATTAAGCCTCACTATCCCCTCCTTGGTCTTCCTTTGCTCCTGATGTACCTATAAAGGTTTTATCCCTCTTCTTAACTGAGTTGGCTATCTTTCCTCGGTTTGGGCCTTTGCTGTTCTGACTACCTTCCCAGCCTCCTTTTGCTTTAACTGATACAGTTCTCTGTTCTGCTCCTTCTGCGATTCCTTGTACTTCCTGAATGCTTTCTTTCTCTTGAACCTTCACTGCCACTTCCTTTGAGAACCATAGTGGTTTCTTACATCGTCTTGTTTTGTTTATTTGCTTCACACAAGGCTCGTTACCTCTGTGATGGCAGTTTTATTATTCCCATTGTTCTTCCACCCTCCTTCCTGCCCATTTGCTAGTGCATTCCTTAGGCACTCACCCATTTTGGCAAAATCAGCCCTCCTAAAGTCCAGTACTTTTGTCTTTGTATGGCTTGACTCTATTGCTGTGTTTATTGTGAACCATACTGTTCGATGGTCGCTAGTTCCCAGATGGCTACCCACTCTACATCTGTGATCCTCTCTCCATCTCCATTTGAGAGATTCAAGTCTAATATTGCTCCCTCTCAGTGGGCTCCAGTACTAGTTGTCGAGGCATGCCTCCTGTAGGCATCTAGAATAACTGCACTCTTCAAGTGGCAGCTGCAACTGCACTCCAGTTAACATCTGGCATATTCAGATCACCCATCAGCAATATCTCCTTTTCTGCCATTCTAAGTATACTTTCTATCATTTCCCTGTCCATATCCTCCCCCTGAGAAGGGGGTCTGTATACAACCCTGTAGCATATTGTGGTGCCATTGCCTGTCTCCAAATTTGCCCACAGTGCTTCTTCTCCTCCCTGTTTACCCTTTTGTTCTGTTGCTTTTATTCCTTCCCTTATGTAAAGAACTACTCCTCCTCCTCTTTTACCCTCCCTGTCCCTCCTGTAGACATGTATCCTGGTATGTTTATGTCCCAGTCATGGTTTTGTGTGTACCATGTTTCTGTGACTGCCACAATATCCAGATGTTCGTCCTCCATCAAGGCCACTAATTCAGGAAGCTTGTTACCCAGACTACGGGCATTAGTACTCATTGCTCTCCATTTTTTGATGGCTTTACCTTCTGTTGCAGCATCCCCCACTGACCGTTCTACCTCAGCCTTTTTCTCATTTAGTACCCTGTTTTGTAGGGAGAGGCTGGGATTTTCCTGCTGCTTGTCAGTGCATCGCCCACTCCTCCACTAGTGTAGGAGAACAACATTTCAACAGCGATGGATTTCGGTGGAGAACGACGTTCCACCATACACTATAGAGATAGTACTGTGTACAAAGAGGAGCACGCCAGCTCCTCCCTTGCGCACTCTCTCTCTCTAAGAGAACTGCAATATTGCAGTTCAAAGCAGGGCGGCAATGACTTTTACTTTCGGCCGCCATTGGTTTCAAATATAGCCTGTGCGCTCCGACGCGAGTGCATGTGTGTGATGGACAGTGGTGTCCCTAAAACCTTAATAAACTAAATATATTAAGACAAAGAGGGTCTGATAGAGCCCAAAGCAGAGTGGCTGGATAATTACTTTCTTTTTCAGTCAGCCGCTCTGCCGTAGCATGGCAAGGAAGTGATTTAAAAGAACAGGGACGTCCCTATATCAACATCATTTGTCAATGCTGAGTGTTCGCTTGCAGGTATTTGCATTGGTGTTTGGCATTTATGCAGGGCCCCGCCCCCCGTTGTATCCATGTCCCTTTAGCATCCATATCCCGACCCAACAGAGTACCTCTCTGCAACCCCTCTTGCATCACATCAACATTTCACCCTCATACTTCTAAAGTGTCTGTCTTAGGAACCCTAACACCCTGGGTGTGCTCAAGGGTCTGAGCCTGTGTGGAAACTGTGCAACCAGTGCTTGTAACACAGTCATTCAGTGGAATTATTTCACCAAATTTTCAATATAAGCATTTTGTCAGCTCTGGTCAAGAACACTGTCACTATGATTTTCTTACTGTGTACCCAGCAACCATGCTATTCTGTGTCGGAAGTGTGAAAACACATTTCAGCCAGGATGTGAAAAATGACAGCTGTCCTGTTTGTAAGGAGGTGTGGGAAAATGCAAATGTTGAAACTCTGGAGTGAAAATATGACAAATCTGCGAAGTTACGTGTGCGCGTGGAAACTGTGCAACGTACGCTCATAAAACAGTCATTTTTTGGAATTTTTGCACTGAATTTTCAACATAGGCATTTTAGGATGTCTGCCGATGAACAGTGTCACTGTGGTTTTCTTACTCCGTACCTAACATGATTTCCCACAGCGGCCGCACTATTGTATGTCGGAAATGCGTAAACACATTTCATCCAGAATGTGAAAAATGACAGCTATACTGGTCATATGGAGATGTGGGAAAATGGCAATGTTGAAAATCTGGAGTGGAAATATTACAAATTCACTAACTTACGAGTGTACATAGAAACTGCGCAATGCACCCTCGTAACACAGCCATTTTATGGACTTTTGCCACCAAATTTTCAACACAGGTATTCTAGGACCTCTGCTCAAGAACAGTGTCACTGTGATTGTCTTACTCTGTAGCAAACACTGATTTCCAACAGCGACCATGTTATTTTGCTCTGGAAGCGAAAAAATGCATTTCGGCCAGGATGTGAAAAATGACAGCTGCACTGTTCATAAGGAGGTGTGGAAATATGCCTATGTTGAAACTCTGGAGTGAAAATATTACAAATTTGTGAATTTATGAGTGTGCGTGGAAACTGTGCAACGCACGCCATTAAACAATAATTTTCACCAAATTTGCAACATAGGCTTTTTGAGAGCCCACCTCATGAACACCAACACAGTCATTTCGTTAATCAGTCCCGGAAGGTGATTCCGCGCAGTGACCACGAAATCACCTTTCAGGACTGAATAATGCCATGACAGTGACTGAATTCATGAGAAGGGGTGTCAAGAACCCCATGTTGAAAATTTGGTGCCAAAAGTCAAAAAAATGGCTGAGATATCCACCTAAGTTGGAAAACCTCAGTTCGTGGTCAGCTTTGAAGAGTGCAGGCGTGTTCCGGTCCACTGAAGATCATTGTGCCAGGCTCTGGAGGTAAGTATGGAGTGAGGGGTGTGGGGGAGGTGGGCTAGCAAAGGGTGGCGCGGGTTGGCAGGGGGGCCAAAGACTTACCAAGGGACCATTTCTTGTTTTACAGGAATTAAAAAAAAAAAACAGATGCTTTTGGGATGCTGGGGTGGGCTCCCAGTGTGCCACCCAGGTGAGGGGGTGTGGGAGGTGGGAGCGGGTTGGCGGGGGGGGCGAGGGACTCACCGAGGGACCATTTTTTTGTTTCACAGGAATTGGAAAAAAGAAAAAAAAAAGACGCTGTTGGTACACTGGGGTGGGCTCCCAGCTTGCCACCTACGTGTTTGTTGGGGGGGCTGGAGCTGGCGGGGATTGGGCACCCACGCCGGCTATACAGTGTGTGTGGGGAGGAAGCAAGAGCATGCTGGGGTGGGCTCCCAGGCGTGTCAACTAGTTGCTTTTTTTTTGGGGGCTGCAGCCGATGGGGATTGGGCTTACGTCGGCCTACAGTGGTGTGCTGGGGCGGATGACCGGATTGGGCACCTCTCAGCGCAACAAGGAGGGCCAGGAGAACAGTAAGGAGGGAGGAGGGAATACATGAGCAGATGGGGAAGTGGGAGGGATTTGATGCCGAGCTGTGCATGACAGCAGTTCGGCTGATGTCGTAAGCTAATTGCATACATGCTACCAACGCTGATTGCAGTGGACCTTTTCTTAGAAGTGAAGACCAACACAGCCGAGCTGCTGTCATACACAGCTGGGCATGTATTGGTCCCATAGGGTCGCGCCTGCTACACTGAGCACTGCATTGAGGAGGCGGGTCACACACCTCCAAAAGTCATACTGTTGCAAGCGAATGTAAAAACCTGCTGCTCTCCCATTCTAAAAATGGAAGACATGGCCTGTACATATGAACAGACACCTTTAGTCCTTATCTGGAGACATATTGCATTCTGTTAAGAGTGATATTGTTGAGATATATACCTGTATATATATATATAAAAAATACAAAATCACACATGCCCCGCATTGTGGGGGCATGTGTAATTTTGTATTTTCTTGAAATTTGGCTTCCCAGCCAAATGCCCTTTGGGGTAACCCTTGCCTCAGTGTTTGCGCACAGAGGTTCTTTGTCTTTTAAATGGTTTTTTATTTTAATGGGTTCACCACAATATATCCCAGGCACACTGCCTACAGGGTAGCTGGTCCATTCCACTGGGGTGTCAAACAGGCGAGGCATGCTGATGAGTCCTGGTGGGATGGCTTGCGTGTCTATGTCTTCTGATAGCACCCTTGCAAACTGTGTGAGGCCTTTGACTTTGCACCATGCAATTCTGCTTAAAGTTGGACCACCATAACATTCTGTGGTGATTTGCATATGCAGCCCATGATGCTTTGCATTGTGGGGGATGTGTGATTTGTATTTTCTTGAAACTTGGCTTCCCAGCCAAATGCCCTTTGGGGTAACCCTTGCCTCAGTGTTTGCGCACAGAGGTTCTTTGTCTTTTATATATATATATATATATATATATAAACGTTATAAATAAAATCATTACCTGACCTACAGAGCAGTTCCACACCAATGAATGTTATAGGGGAGCAGCGGCCTCTAGTGGCCCATTTTATATACACAGCTTAACACAGAAACATAGAAACACAGAAGTTGATGGCAGATAAGGACCACAAGGCTCATCCAGTCTGCCCATTTCTTTTTCTACCTTATAAATGTGCCATCGGCCTTTGCTCTGTCAATGGCCTATCTATTCATACTCATCTGTATTGCTCCCTTATGCCTATCCCATGCCTGTTTAAAGCCCTGCACTGTATTCATATCCAACACTTCCTGAGGTAGGCCGTTCCATGCATCCACCACCCTTTCTGTGAAAAAGAACTTCCTCACATTACCCCTTAATTGGCCTCCCTCTAATCTCACGCTGTGTCCTATTGTCCTGCTATTTTTCTTATATTGAAACGTGTTAGACTCTTTCACCTTGTTAATGCCCTTAAGGTGTTTGAATATTTCGATCATATCACCTCTTTCCCTCCTTTGCTCTAGGGTATACATGTTGAGCTCCGTTAATCTGTCTTCATATGTTTTCTGATGCAGTCCCTGCACCATTTTGGTTGCCCTTCTCTGGCCTGCTTCAATTCGGTTAATGTCCTTGTGAAGGTGTGGCCTCCAGTACTGCACACAGTACTCCAGATGGGACCTAACCAGTGTCTTGTAAAGAGGGATTATTACCTCCCTCTTCCGACTTGTGATACCCCTACTAATACGCCCTAACATCCCCCTAGCCTTACCTACTGCTTTAGTGGTCTGCTTAAATGATTTCAGGTCATCGGTGATGATGATGCCCAAGTCTCTTTCTTCCCTTGTGACTACCAGCAACTCCCCTCCCAGCCTAAAGGTGGCTTCAGGGTTTCTCTTCCTTATGTGCATGATCTTGCACTTCTTTGCATTAAACCCCAGTTGCCACTCTGACCATTTTGCTAGTTTATCCAGATCTCTTCTCATTCTGCCCACCCCATCTGGATCATCTACTCTGTTGCAGATCTTGGTGTCATCTGCAAACAGACAAACCTTACCCTCCAGTCCATCTGCAATGTCACTGATGAAGATATCGAAGAGGACTGGCCCCAGGACTGATCCTAGGTACCCCACTTGTGACTTGCATCTCTTCTGACTGTATACCGTTTACCACCACTCTCTGTTTTCTGCCCATCAACCAGTTTGTTACCCAGTTGACCAATGTCTGACCCACTCCAGGCCTACCCAGCTTATTAATCAATCTTCTATGTGGAACAGTATCGAAAGCTTTGCTGAAGTCAAGGTAGGTGACATCAACTGCTCCCCCTTGGTCCACCACTCTGGTTACCCAGTCAAAGAAATCTATGCGATTAGTTAGACAGGACCTTCCTTTTGTAAACCCATGCTGTCTTGGATTCTGTGCTCCTATGGATTCCAGGTGTTGCACCATCTTTTCCTTAAGGAGTGCCTCCATAATCTTGCCCACTACTGAGGTAAGACTGACTGGTCTGTAGTTCCCTGCCTCCTCCCTGCTACCACTCTTGTGGAGCGGGATCACATGAGCCCTTCTCTAGTCTTCTGGGACCTTTCCTGTGATCAGAGACTCACTAAACAGTTCTGATAATGGCTCTGCTAGTTCCACCCTTAGCTCCTTTAGTACCCTGGGATGTATGCCATCAGGTCCCATTGCCTTGTCCACCCTGAGCTTATCGAGCTCTTGTAGGACCCTTTCTTTTGTAAAGGGACTAGTGCTCACCTCCCTCCCCCCTGTGTCCATGGTGCTGAGCTGTGGGCCTTGACCTACCTTCTCTTCCGTAAATACTGAGCAGAAGTATCTATTTAGGATAGATGCTTTTACATGGTCCTCCTCCTCACATGCCCCCTTATCGCCTTTGATCTTAGCAATACCCCGTCTGGACTTTCTCCTTTCACTAATGTATCTATAAAAATTCTTGTCACCTTCTTTTACTGTCTGTGCTAGTGTTTCCTCGGTTTGGGCCTTTGCCTGCCTTACTGCCTTCCCTGCTTCCCTTAGGGAAGTTTGGTATGCCTCCCTATCTTCATCCCGCTGCATTCTCTTATACTTCCTGAAGGCTAGCCTTTCGGCTCTGACCTTTTCTGCTACTGTTTTTGAGAACCAAAGTGGTTTCCTTCTTCTTTTGCACTTCCTTTTCTCTCTAACACAATGGGATGTTGCTTCAAGTATTGCATCCTTAATGTTTGCCCACTTTGCCTGTACCCCCTACCTGTATTTCTTTTTGCCAGGGCTAGCTTAACACTGTTGGCCATCTCATCAAAGTCAGCTCCTCTGAAGTCCAATATTTTTGCATTGGAATGGGATGATTTAGTTGTAGTGGCCAAACTGAACCATACCATGTGATGGTCACTGGCCCCCAGGTGACCCTCTACCTGGAGATCTGTGATCCTTTCCATGTTAGTCAGTACTAGATCTAGGATAGCCCTGTCCCTTGTGGGTTGTTATACCAGTTGTTTGAGGCCCTCCCCCTGCAGGGAATCCACCATGTGTCTAGTTCTGGCAGATGTTCCTGCTGGTATTGACCAATCTGTATCTGGCATGTTGAAGTCTCCCATTATCAGAGCCTCCCCTTTAGCTGTCACATTTTGTATATCTTCTAACAGTAATGTGTCTATGTCCTCCCCCTGGTCTGGGAGCCTGTAGACAACCCCAGTTCTTATGGCTGTCCAATTTCCTGTTTCCAGGGTGACCCACAGTTATTCTGGCTCCTTATGTATTCTGAATTTCTGTAGCTTTGATATTTTCATTTGACATACAGGGCCACTCCTCCCCATCTTTCTGCCTCGGTCTCTTCTGAATAATACATAGCCAGGTACTGAAGTCTCCCAAGTGTGATTACTGGTAAACCACGTCTCACTAATTGCTACTATGTCCAGTTAGCCTCTGTCATTATTGCCTGCAGGTCTGGGATCTTGTCTCCCCAGACTGCGAGTATTTAATGTACATTATTTTCCATTAGCCAGATTTGATTGTGTTAGTTGTTGGGTGAGGTCTGGCATTCCCTAGTCCGTATGGGGAGCTGGACCTTTTCCTTGCCTGGTGATGCTTATGAACTGCAAACATGCTGAACTCCTGTTTGACCACTAGCTGGGGGGGGAAGGGTGTTCTTCCCATTCGACATATTGGGTGCTGCACCCCTCTCCCCATTTGCTAGTTTAAATATTCTGCAAATATGTCAAACTTCTGCCCCAATGCACTGACTCCCTCCTTAGTCAGATGCAATCCATCAAACTTAAAGAGCTTTCACTCCCAAAACTGTTGCCAGTTCTCTACAAATTTTTGTCCTTTTTCTTGGCACTAGCCCTTGAGCCACATGTTTAGCTCCCCTATCTCCCCTTCTCTGACCTTCTGTCCATCTGCCCTCCTCTCACAGACTGGCAAGATCTCTGAGAAGGAGATGCCGGATGAAATGGATGATACTTTGTCACCCAGCCTGGTCAGGTGTTCCTTGGTCTCCACAACTGACCGGCTGGCGAGATCATTAGTCCCTATGTGTACCAGGACATCAATGTTTTCCCCTGCTTCCTGAACAATTTTAGCAATGCAGTCAGTGTCTCTCCATGCTGATGTACCGGAGACTCACAGACTGGCCAGTGGGTGGAGCCTAGCCTAATTAAGTAATTAAGCTACTTTTTGAGAATAATCCTGGCCAGCATTTTAAACTTGGTGTTTTTCATTATTAGCGTGAACCCTCTTTAACCAAGGCTTAGAAGCAACTGACTGTTTTATGTCTAGGCACGGTTGCGAGCCTTTGAGGGATGTTTTTGTGTTAATGAGCCTTTGTGGGCTGGCCTAGCATTAAGCGGGAGGGCTATATAAACCCTCCAACTCCATGCATAGGCAGCTAAGCTGAGAAGCTAGTCTCGCTTAGAGTGAAGGCAAAAGGAAGGATCTATACCTGAATAAGTATTGACAATATCGCAGTATGACAAATGAAGTATTGAATTGTGTTTTGAAACCTGAAGTAAGGTGATTTTGTTTGAACATAGCATTGGGCTATTTTTCTTTCCTTTTGTGAATATTTTTATTTCTATTTTATTTGCTTTTATACTGCTTTTGTATAAAATAAAACACACTGTGGTGTGTTGTACCCTTTTACTGTGTCCAATGTTATCCTTACCCATGAAAGTATTACAGTCGTGCCTTCGGGATAGCTAGGAGGAGGTGGAGGGGTGGGGACCCCGGGCTTGGTGGGTGTGCAGAACTGGGGGGACGGATGGGGGTGGTGAGGGCCAGGAGATTGCCTGGGGTGAAATGGGTCCAAGAGAGGGGTTCTCCCTGCTGGGTTCCCATACCAAAGGGCTTCACTTTTTTGTGGGCAAATAACAAGGCCTACCTCGGAATCCCATCTTATTTGGGCATTGTTATGCAACACCAGGTCTATTAAAAACAAGACAGCAGTCATTGCTGAACTTGTTGGATCATCTGACCTGGCTTGCATCACCAAGACCTGGCTGGATGAGAATGCTGGTCTGATCTTGGAGTCAGCTATTCCGGCTGGGTACTCGGTGATGCATCACCTGAGGGAAGATCATAGGGGCAGGGGTGTAGCCCTCTGTTTTAAATTTGAACTGGGCCTTGTACATGTACTGGGGGGTAACCAAATCCTTCGAGTGTATCTTGGGTGCAGGTGTGGGTTGCAGGATTCTTCCCATCTACCGTCCACCAGGGGGCGAGAAGCAATTCCTATAGGAAGTCATGGACTTCCTCATCGACATGACATTAGAGTACCCCAGATGGATGGTTCCTGGGGATTTCAATGCCTGGGTCAATGACAAATTCTTGCAGTTTAGTCAGGACTTCTTTCAACTAATGACTGTGTTGGGCTTCACACAGGTAATTATTTCTGTGACCCATAGTCATGGTCACTCGCTGGACTTGGTATTCCTTCTGGGGATGGAGATCTCTGACTTGGTGGTGGAGCCAGTTGGATGGTCTGACCATCACACTATAAGGTTCAGCTTCCAGGCTTCTGTCAATAGACCTGCTCCTATGGAGATGGTCCGGTACTACCCCTTAAGGGGTTTTACTCCAGATGGTCATGTGGTGGTACTGGATCTATCAGGTATACCAAGTGTAAGCTTGAATCCAGGAGATCTGTTATTTGCCTATCATACGGCAGTGATGGTGGCCCTGGATTCCATAGCTCCTGTCCATGTTCACCCCCTCACTCTTCACCCTTGGTCTCCTTGGTTTGATGAGACCCTAAGGGAATTGAGGCGAAGGGGGCGAAGGTTGGAGTGGCGCTGATGGAAATCTGGCCTTGATGTTGACAAACCTAGACTGATGGCCCATTATAAGGACTATCAATCAGCCATCTCCCATAAGAAGGCAGAGTTCCTGTCCAGGGAGATTGCCGCTGTGCAGAATCGACTGGCCCAGTTCTTCCAAACTGTTGACAGGCTGTGCAATCCAGCCTGTCTGCAGTCTTGGAGAGCATTTTCACAGAAGAAATGTGATGAGTTTACTTGATTCTTTGCAGATAAGGTTGCCAACATCAGGGCGGAGATCTGTGAAGCACTCTCCAATGGGTGCAGCTATGATCGGTGGGAGGTTGCAACTGCCCTGTGTGTTAGGTCCGACTTCAGCCAGCCGGCCATCAGTGATATCGTGAAGATCAATCAGGGTATGCGGATAACCTGCCGTAGTTTGGACCCGGGTCCAACCTGCCTTCTTGCAGGGGGTGTTGAGGTCATCGGCTCAGTCCTGGCTAAGATAGTCTGGTACTCATTAGAGACCAGTGTGTTTCCCGACATCTTGAAGGAGGTGGCGGTAACACCTCTCCTGAAGAAACCGTCTCTCGACCCTGACTGTCTTGCCAACTACAGACCTGTCTCTAACCTGCCCTTTGTGGATAAGATTATCGAGAAGGTGGTCATGCTGCAACTGGAGGATCATCTTACCATCCACAATATTTATGATCCTTTCCAGTCTGGATTTCGGAAGAGGCACAGTACTGAGACTGCACTGGTTCAGGTACTTAATGATCTCCTAATAGTGAGAGATCAGAAGAGCTGTTCCATCTTGGTTCTCCTTAATCTCTCTGCAGCATTTGACACCATGGACCATGGAGTGTTACTGGAACGCTTGTGACTAATCTGTGGACTGTCTGGGATAGTCCTCAGGTGGTTTCAATCTTTCCTCATAGGCAGGACTCAGAGAGTGGTGTCAGGAATTTATTCCTCGGCTCCACTCCCCCTGTCCTGTGGGGTGCCTTAGGACAATGTTCTATCTCCCATGCTGTTCGCAGTGTATATGCTGCTGTTGGGGGACATTATAAGGAGGTATGGACTGAGTTTCCACTGCTATGCAGACAATACTCAGCTATACATGTCCTTTGTGCCTGAACAGGGTGGCGCTATCTCAGTATTTAATAACTGCCTCTCTGAGATCTAGGACTGAATGAGTGCCAGCTGGCTGAAGTTGAACCCCGACAAAACTGAAGTGTTTGTCATGGACCCTGGTTGTAGGGCATAGGGGTAATTGGCTGGTCAACCCTTAGGGCTCTGGCTTTGGAGCAGTCAGCTGTTGACCTCGGACAGGGTGCGGAATCTGGGCATTATGCTGGACGGTGGGCTTATGCTTAAGTTTCAGGTGTCGTTCGTCATCAAGACCTCATTCTACCATCTGTGGAATATCGCCCGGGGTCAAACACCTTGCTCTGCCTGAAGACATTCCGACATTTGTTCACGCCTTTGTGACCTCCTGTCTGGATTACTGCAATGCCCTGTACCTAGGGCTTTTGGGGGTCGATATCCACCGCATGCAGCTGATGCAGAATGCGGCAGCCAGGCTGTTGACTGGCTTACCTAGATCATGCCATGTCACGCCTGTGCACCACAGTTTGCACTGGCTGCCTATTCAGTGGTGGATCACCTTCAAGGTTGGGTTACTGGCCTATAAGGCCCTATATGGACAGTGGCCCTGATATTTGCAAGATCTCCTTTACCCCATCACTCCCTCCATCCTCTCTGCTCCTCTGACGAGGGATTGCTAGAGGTTTCCAAGGTTTATTTGAAGTCTTCTGGTACCCGGGCATTTACGGCCCCAACCCTGTGGAACTCTCTACCTCATCAGGTAAGAGAGTGCCTGACTGTGGAGAGTTTTAAATCGACGCTGAAGACATATCTTTTTAATAAAGCAGCACTGCAACAATCTGGTGAAACTTTTGACCTATACTTTTTTATGCTATTTTAGATTGCCACTTACCTCCTGACTTGTATGATACCCTTCTTTCCACAATCTGAGTCTGCTTTAGTACTTTTTTTCATGTCTGAAATAATAAAAGGAGCACTCCTTTTAATATGGCTCGGACCAGGTTTTCAGCAGTATTTGCAGCTAGTTTTGAACAACTATTGTTCTGTAAGGTCAAAAAGCACTGCCTGCTCCATAAAAGTTCATTTTAGTCACAACAGAAGATATATATAAACAACTGAAGAACTAATGCAAGACAGCTGAAAATAGTGATGAAGACCCGGTCTGCATTGTATTAAAAGGAGTGCTCCTTTTGTTATTTCAAGCATGACAAGAAGTACTAAAGCAGACTCAAATTCTGGAAAGAAGGGCATCATACAAGTCAGGAGGTAAGTGGCAATCTAAAGTAGCATACAAAAGTATGGATCAAAATTTTCACCAGATTGTTGCACTGCTGCTTTAGTATGGCATTCCCTAATTATTGATAAATCTGGTTTGTTTAATTCTGGAATTTTAATAGTTATGTGATGTTTATAATTTTAAGTGTTATTTTATGTAAAAGCGCTTTGATCTCTGTGAATTGCGCTTTTTAGAAATAAAATTTGATTAATTGATGTCCTAGCTGTGTCTGAGAAAAGAAACCCACCGTTTAATACCCCCTGCTCCATGGAGTAGCTGTTACTGTTTTTTCAAGTTTAATGAAATCATTTTGCATTTTGATTTCGGAGTGGACAATGAACTTTCTTAAAATGAATGCAGATGCCTCTCTTCCTAACGATCATTGGCCCTACAGGTGAAGAGATCTGCCGTTAAGAAAGGAGCCTGCTTCCTCATGTTGTGACTTCCAGTCACTAAGTTCTAAGAACCCAGGTAATGAGTTAGTTTTGCTTCAGATGCCTAGGGCTGGTTGCTTGTGTTTTTCAAGTGCCCCCTCTTAAAAACTTAACACCTGAATACCCCTAAATGGGGAGTGGGTGCTTACAGGTGAAAACACCACCTAGCGAACTGGGTACAGCAGTTCACCACGTGGAACCAACTGACCTGTGTAATGGCTCCAATTACAAAAATCCCAAAGAGTCTCTATATTAAACAGTATCCTGATTACTCAGTCAAAACATATGAAATAACTTTCATTCCCCTAACAGTGGAGAGTTCAGAATAAGTCCAAAAGGAGTCACTCAAACTTGTTCAGCTTGTGAATTTAGTAACCTGAATATCATTGATCAGTTCTCACCAGACTCATTCTCTCCAGGCTGTGAATCTGCTTGAGCACTGGCTGTGAACTCTCCCTCCATATGGTCCACCCACTGACCCACATCCTTTGGATCTGAGAACTGCCAACTTTTGCCATTGTAGGTGATGCACAGCTGGGCTGGAAGGAGAAATGAATGCCCAATTCCAAGGGTACAGAGGTGCAGCCACACTCCATCGAACGTCTTCCTCCGTGCCCTGGTTTGGAAGGAGAGATCAGGGAATAACTTGTTGTCCAGTTCATTGATTGGCAAAGAATAACCAGCATGTGTCATTGTAAGTCCCTTATACCCATACCAGAGGCATGCAGCAAAAACAGGCTGAGACACGTATTGAGGTTTAACCTGGGGGTTGAATCGATAAGCTTTCTACAAGGAATCCCATAAAAGTCAGAAGAGAGTGACAGGGACTCAATAGCAAGGTTTTAAGAAATCCTAATAAATTTATACCTTCTACACCCCTCCCCCCAGATACTCCAACAAGTCAGAGCTTCCCAGACCGCACCTCATTTTTGAGGACCTCAAGCTCGACATGCAGCTGAGTGTTTTCTTGAGTAAGATTAGCAACCGCAACTTGCACTGTTGTAGACCGTTGATTGGCAGCAGCTACAGTCCTGGTCAGTTCCTTTATAGCAGCATCACGATTTTCTAATTTTGCCAACTTTTTTTTCAGTTTTAGAGTCTATTGATATCATTGACTCTAGCATCATGTGCCATGGTGACTCCCCCGAGCCTACTCTGCCAGGCCCCCCAGAACTTCTGGGATCCCCAGTCTTGCCAGCTGATTAAGGTTGTTTCTGTGCTCCCTGTCACTTATTTGGCTGCACCATCCTGATTTTGGTGGTGTTTTGCAGCTGGTACCTTCAGGATTCCAATTATATAGGCAAGAGCTTTATAAAATGAGCACTGTTGAATTTGTATTGCAAAAAGCAGGAGGTAATTGAAGAGATTCCATGTAGCATGTCCCTCCCTCCTGGATGCTGGCTTTCTAGCTCCTCCTGGTTTTATTTCTAGTTTATAGGTTTAGTTAATGACTAGTTTTAGAACAGTTTAAGGACTTTAAAGTGATCAAGTAGCAGGGAGTTAGTGCTTAATATTTTTAGCTGAGGTCCGGTTTTGCTTGGGTACTTTGTTTGTGTCAGTGGCTTACTGGCATTTGGATGGCTGCTTATTCATCTTTAATTACTGGACTACCAAAGTGCTGATGCTTTCTGCTTGGCCACTTTCTGCAGCTGAATGTGTGCTTTACTGCTGTTCTGTGGGATCTGGACTGGGACTGCATGCCCCCCCCCACCACCACCATCTGCAGGCTGAATGGTTTATAGGAGAAGCATGGAGGGGCTGCAGTTTCGATTCTCTCTGCAACAGGAGGTGAGTGGAGCTTTGTGTGGAATTCATCCAGTGTGACTGATGGTGTCAGGACCCTTATGGTCTTGCTGGCCTGCTTCATGATTGATAGCCTGTATACCTAACAACTTGAATCACCTTCTGTGCAGTCACTGCAGTGAGAGGGCAACTTGAGGGCTTGTTGGCCCATTGACAGTGTTAGTGTCAGCCAGAGCCCTAGTGAAAGACCAGCTCTGGGCTGTGTGTAGTCATGCTTGGTAGTGCCTCTGTGCACCAGTGGTTCTGTGTTTGTCACCACTGTGGTGCAGTGAGCTAGCAACGTGAATTTCTCACTGTGCCCAGGAGTTTTGTGCAGGATCTGGCCCCAGCCTAGTAGGTGAGAATTGTTGGGTCTTTTTCTTCCTAACTCTGAAACTGTTTAACAGGCATTCCCTAACTGATCAGCTCAGATATTCTGGGATATTGTTTCACTTAGTGGCAGTAGGTGAGATAATTCAGTTTTGCAACTTGAATTTGATCTAGACAAATGTTGTTACTTTTCATTTTGAATCATTTAATTGTGGACATGTGAGCACCCATATACACTATGGTCTCTATATATGATATATTATTGCAGCCGCTCCCTTTGGCCTGTCCTGATGAGTTTCTCATGGCCATGATGGCCTGGGCATGGGTCAGGGTACCTGCTATGCCTAGGATTATTTGATGGCATGTCTTGAATAAAGTCCCCTTGCAAAAACACCATTAGAATCCGCAGTCTTTCTTGTCAACTCCAGCTACAGAAACAGTCACGATGACATATAAAAGATCACTCTTTACACTAGCTAGATAGCTCAACTGTGCAACTCCTTTAGGTTCATGCATCTCCAACGTCATTGCTCAACACATTTTTGGAGTTGGGACCCCATCCAACAGTTCATTACACTTGTGGCCTAATTCACGTATGTGATATTGGTACACTGGCATGTGTACTAGGATCTTATGTGAGACTATCCCGTTGCTTACAGTTACTTCAGTGCTTCTATACACCCTACCACCACTACTACCAGAACAGCTGTTGTCCCATATAGATACTCGACTGGATACTATACCTAACTCTGGTTCTGGTACACCTTATGGAACAGTTTAACCCCTGAATGAGCCTTAGGTCTATTTCCAAATAAAAATAGGATGCATTCTTCTTGCCTTAGTCTGGAATCTACCTGTTATGTGTAACACCCCCCCCCACTCCCCAACAGGTGGGGTTTACCTTGCTGTTCTCCCCAGGTGCTGTACAGTCCTCCTGACCACTTAGTCCCACCAGGCCCAGTCCTGTATGGGGCTCCTAAATGCTTCTGCTGGCCCCATTGTGCTTCCCTATGCTGTGGGGACTGGAGGAACATAGTAAACATGAAACCGCCTGTTCAGCAGTTTGTCGATCTCTGCGCAGCTCTGGTTGCACACATTCAAGCCAGTTCTTGCTCAAATATGCAAGCTGGTGGATTGGTGCATAGGTCTCAACAGCGCTGCAGCGCTCAATGTAAAAGCTACTCTGATGGCTCCTGTTCTGGTCCCTTGTTGTGTGCTCTGATCACTGAGACTTTAGAAATAGCCATTGGGGGAGAGGGGGTCGGGAGGCACTTGGGGAGGAGAGAAAATAAAATGTTTGGAAGAGCTCTTGCATGCTGTTTTTTTAAAAGGGGCATTGTTACTTTAAGAGCAACCAAGGCTGCTGAATGAATGGGAGTTCTAACTGTTGCCTGGGGGATTACAATTTGGCTCCAGCAACAGAATGGGGAAGCCCCTGTTTAGTCCCATTCTGCCACTGGGCAGAGGGGCAGTTTCTGGACAATGGGGACATTTAAACTTAAAACAATGTAGTTTGGCTGCAAAAGGACTGTAATGCTGAGACTCTGTGTAAAGTGAATTGTAGCAGCCATATTGTCCACCTTTGACCCTGCAAGCAGCCAACAGAAATTCAAGCATCCCTAGAGGACTTAACAAAGGGACTTCTGGGAAGAGGCAAGGACAATGTCTTGGAGTCAAATTAAAGAACAATAGGGTGCTGAGTGAGCCTAATGCATATTAATTTTTTCAATGGACAGCTGTATCAGCCAATCAGAGGCTGCCCTGAGCTCACCAAACTCTGAGGACAGATTAATCTTGAGTCAGTTCAGCTGAGCCCCCTCCGGGAGGGGGGGCTCCATGATGTTGCTTGGAGATGTGAAGAAGGCCTGCTTTGGGTCTTGCATAGCCACCAGCCCAGGGGCCCTGCATTGCCTTCTAATGTCTGATAGGAGCTGCTTCAGAATCAAAGTGTTGATTTGCTGTCCAGAGTCAAGAAAGCTGTTGGAGAGATCCACAAGGAAGAGGAAACCTTTCTGTGATCTTTGATTGAAGAAGTCTTGCCTGGGGGCTTATGAAGCCACCAGCCTAGGAAGTGCTCTGTGTTGCTCTGTGTTGCCTTCCGACGGTTAAAAGGAGTTAGTGCCAGAATGAAAGTGTTGTGGAGAGAGAGAGAGAGAGAGAGAGAGAGAGAGAGAGTCTGCTGTCATGTCAGAGAGATGTTTGGAGGCTGCTTGGGGCCTGAGTGACCAAACAGCCAAGGGAAGCCTGCCAACCTCAATATGCTGGACGTAGACAGGAGCCTCCCTGCATCAGCAACAGCCAGGAGCAGGTTTATCCTGAACTCCCTACAGGGAGTTTTCCCTCTGGTAGTAGAACCCACATGGGAGACAGCAATACTGGACCTGATGCTCACAAATGGGGGCAGTGTGATGGGGGGGTCACAGTAGGAGAACACCTGGGAAGCAGTGATCACTGGTCAGTGGGGTTTAAGAGAACTGAAGAGGCAGAATTCAGCTACAATAAAATAAGAATCCTTGACTTTAGGAGGGCAGATTTTGGAAAAATGGGTAAATGCTTAGAAGAGGCATTGGCTGGAATCAGGGAGAAAATAGGGGTGTGGGAACAGTGGGACGTGATCAAGTCCAGAATAACAATTGCAACAGAACTATGTGTTAAACAGGTTAGGAAGAAGAAGAAGATGAGGAAGAGGAAGAGGAAAGCATTATGATTTTCAAAGGAGGAAGCTGAGAAAGTGAAAGCAAAAAAAAAAGGAATTTAAACAGTACAAAAAGACACAGGCAGAAGGGGACAGGGAGCGGTACCAGGAGAAACAAAGGGAGGCAGGGAGGACAGTAAGGGAAGCCAAGGCACAAATGGAGGAGCACATTGTGAAATAGGAGGTGGGGGAAATAAAACCTTTTACAGGTACATCAGGGAAAAAAGGAAGGCTAAGGAAGGGATAGTGAGGCTTAAAGAGGAGGATGGGTGTAGTGAACAGAATGACAACCGCAAAGCAGACATACTGAGCAGATACTTCTGCTCAGTCTTTTTGGAGGAGGGGGCAGGATATGGGCCAGAAATGGCAAGCAATGTGAGAGGGCAGTAAGGAGGGCTGGGGAGATACTGGGATGCATAGGGAGAGGCATCACCAGTAGAAAACAGGAAGTTGTTATCCCTCTGTACAGACAGCTGGTGAGACCCCATCTTGAGTACTGTGTGCAGTTCTGGAGACCCAATCTCCGCAAGGACATAGACAAGATGGAAGCTGTCCAGCGGAGGGCAACTAAAATGGTGCAGGTTCCGCACCGGAAGACATATGAAGAGAGACTAAAGGAGCTTAATATGTATAGCCTCGAGGAAAGGAGGGAGGGGGGGACATGATAGAAAATTTCAAGTATCTCAAGGGAATCAACAAAGTCCAAGAGGGTAGCATCTTTCAAAAAAAGAGGTGTGCAAGAACAAGGGGCACAATTTGAAGATGGGGGGCAGCTCAGAGGTAATGTAAGGAAGTATTTTTTTACAGAGAGGGTTGTGGATGCATGGAACGGCCTTCCAGAGGAGGTTGTGGAGTCAAAAACAGTGGTTAAATTCAGGCATGCATGGGACAGCCATAAAGCAATTCTAGGGGGTTGGGGTAGAAAGAAGTAGGCTGCTGGTTAACTAGGATCTGCAGCTTATCCATTAGGTAGGGAAATGGGCAGACTGGGTGGGCCAAGCGGTCCTTATCTGCCATCAAATTCTATATTTCTATGTAATGGGTAGGAAGGGTAGGATGTGCACAGAAATGGATATAAGTCCTTTTCCAAGGGAAAGGGTCCTGAGGGAACTGGAATCAATAAGAGTCTATAAGGCAGTGGGGCCAAATGGGGTACAGCCCAGGGTGCTAAGGAAGCTAAGAGAGATGGTGGCAGAACCTCTGCAACCTTGTTCAAACTGTCATTGGAAACAGGGGAGGTACCCAAGGACTGGAGGAGAGCTGATGTTCCACTATACAAAAGCGGAAACAGAGAGGAAACAGGTAACTACAGACCAGTCAGCCTGACCTCAGCAGTGGATAAGATCATGGAAACACTACTGAAGAAAAGAATAGTGGAATACCTGGTTGCCAATGGTCTACAAGACCCAAGGCAACATGGTTTTACTGGAGGGAGGTCGTGCCAGACTAACCTCATTGAGTTCTTCGACTGGGTGACAAGGGAGGTGGATTGGGGGGAAGGGGCAGTGGATATGACGTACCTGGACTTCAGCAAGGCCTTCGACACTGTACCATATAGAAGGCTATTAAACAAGTTGGAGAACATGGGAGTGGGCAAGTTGGTGGTAAAATGGGTGGCAAATTGGTTGGATAACAGGACACAGAGGGTGGTGGTAAATGGCAGTCACTCCACAGAGGGAAAGGTAACCAGCAGGGTACCAAAGGGATCAGTGCTGGATCCAGTCCTCGTCAATATCTTTATCAGTGACATCACAGAGGGCCTAGAAGGGAAAATGTGCCTGTTCACTGATGACACAAAGCTCTGCAACAGGGTGGACACTCCAGAAGGTGTGGATAGAGTGAGGAGAGATCTGTAGAAGATTGAGGACTGGTCAAGGGATTGGTGGTTGAGATTTAACACAAAAAAAGTGTAAGATAATGCACACGGGGCACAAAAACCCAGGAACAACTTTCAGGAAAGCAGGAAAGGGACCTAGGGGCTATCATTTCTTTTTTTTTTTAACTTTATGTTTATTCATTTTGCAATAAGCATATGAAAAGCAGTACATTCAGAGGAACAAGGGTTACATTAGCTCCATCTTGTGGTGCATTACATGAACATGTTAGCGTTGGGGATATTTTATCCTCTGTTATTTGATACAGCACTTGGGGTACCATCCTTAGTTTAAATTTAAACACTATTTCCAACATTCATTTAGTATGGCTAGCCACATTAGAACAGGTGGGGTAAAAAAAAAACTACCTTGAATCTTTTAGGAAATGTAAACCATGATCACAGGGATCAGTGTCCCTACCTAAATAAACGTCTGATTACAGGAATGATAAACCTTACCATAATTACTGCACACCTCACCCGCTAATATCCCCTAACAACTGCACAATAATTTTTTAACATCACAATATTTATTAACATCTCAGCCCTAGCTCTCCCAATAATACCACTCATAAAATATCCTGTGCTTCATTTATGAAAAAACAAAGACAACATGTCATTCAGTGAGCACTAAATGAAATTAGAAACCACTACTCGTTAGTTTCAAGTTCAGCGTTCATTGGAGAAACTGCAAAGTCATTTTGAGATCGAGCCCAGCGTAAAAGTAAGGAAGTCCCCCTTGTACTTCAAGTGGACATAGTTTAAGGATTTTTAGGAATCCAGGCATCAGAATCTCCAACTCACAAAACCGTTCAACTCAAGTAGAATGCGTGGAGAGAGGAGCCATAAGGAAGAAATTAAAAGAGTGATACATTTTACCCTCTCTTCTCAGTCCTCTTCATTATCTGAATCTGAGGGTAATCCATGAGGTGTAGCAGGTCTCTGTCTGAATTCTGTTGCTATGGACTCAACTTTCTGTTCTGCCTCTGCTGGATCATTATACTGGAAAGTCTTGCCCCTGTAAGTCAACCGTAGCCGAGCTGGGGCCAGAAGAGAGTGGGTTACACCAAGGGCTTGGAGCTGTTTCCGTAGAGGATCAAATAATTTGCACCTTGTACGAGTCGCATACGACCAGTCTGGAAATACTTTTATTTCCTGGTCCTCGATAGTGAATGGGTAATTAGCTCTTGCCCACTGCAATATCCGGTCTCGGACTGTAGGCCCTGTAGTAATTAGCATGATGGTGCGTGGGGTCTCTCTGTCGGCCTGTGCTCTTCTAAAGTTTATGCGAAAGGCCTGAACCAGGGAGTCACCATCAATTTGTAGCTCAGGAGGTAGATTATGCTGCAGCCAGTTCTTTAAGAACCCCAACAGGTCCTCTCCCTCAGTGTACTCCGGAACCCCCACCAGCCTTATGTTCATAGCCCTCGCAGAGTTTTCTATGGTTTCCTTTCCGGCCTGTAAGTGATTAAGCTCCGTTGTGGATTTTACAAAGGCAGCCTATATGCTCTGTGATCGATCATCCGCCTCTTTAGCTATTTTTGTTGTTGCTTCGATTTTTAGGTCTTGTACTCCCAGCGGTCCAGAACCTTCTCCAACTTCTGATCCATTTCTCTTACTGCAGTCAGAACTGTATCCCAGGGTGGCACCTCCATAGCTCCACTGGAGCCCGCTGCTTGATCAGGCCCACCATGTGGTATCTGCGTGGGTTGAGTCATTGTTTTTTGGTGCGATCCTGCCACATTAGCCTTTTGCCTGCCCATACCTTTTCAGTATCTACAGATTCACCGTCGTATGAGCTATCAAGTGGTGCAAGTTATTTTCTGGTAGCTGAGGAAAAATTAAACTTCTTAATATCGTTTGGTAACAGGGTGTGCAGTGGTCGAGAAGGTGCTTCCAGTCATGAACGTGGCTCTCTAGCGCCCCAAGGTTATCATTTCTGATGACCTCAAGAGAGGAAGTCAGTGCGACAAAGCAGCAGGTAAAGCAAACAGGATGCCGAGATGCATAGGTGGGGTATCACCAGCAGAAAAAGGAGGTCATAATTCGACTATACATGACATTCGTGAGGCCACACATTGAGTACAGTGTCCAGTTCTGGAGGCCTTACATATGTAACCCCCTTGTTATCCAGGGTTACTAGAATCCCAGTAAGGCCTAGTGGTAGGCAGGGAAGGCAGCTTGTGAAACTCCAGTTAAATGGGTTTCACACTGTCTCACTCTGTTCTCAGTCTCAGCTGAGACTGAGGGATGACATCACCAATAGAACTTTCGCAGCTGCATAAGCCACATTGGAATCTGCAGCAGAGGGAGTTAGATAGAATGTTGGGAGTTTTCAAAGAGTAGTAGTCAGTGTCCAGTTTGTGTTCAGTAAGTGAAAGTGTGCTCAAGTGGTGAAGACCGCTGTTCGGGTCTCAGTACCCCTCCCTCTGGGGGGGGGGTGTAAAGATCCCCATGCAGATTCCTGGGGCATTCCCCTTAATTCCGCCAAGAGGAAGAAAAGCTGCCAGTTCAGTTCAGCATTTATTTTGAAGGTTGGAAGATTTGTGAGTCGCTTGTGGGGCACCTGCAATTAAAGGGTGAGTGTCTGCTCTGACTAAGAGGGCAAAATGTTTTCTTCACCCTGAGACATGTGTGGAAATCTAGGGATTGAGCTACAATTTGGGAGGCCTATAGGACTGGGCCAAACAAGTAAAGTAGTGTCAAATGCTAGAGTGCTGTGTGATTCAAGTAATATGTAGAGGAGATGCACCCAGATCATCTACCCTTTAATCTACATTCAGAAGTTCAGAAAAAGGAATGGTTCAGTTTTCCCAGGGAAATGGCCGGGTATGGGCTGTGGGAGCTGGAGGTGGGCAAACCCCCCATCTTTAGTAACCAGGTCCACCTCTACGGATTTCTGCTGTGGTTGCTACTTTGCCTCATGCACTTGGCCAGTGATGGGGGAAGTACCCAGACATGGGGTTGCAAAAGGGAAAATCTCTCTAGGAGTCATGGACTCTAAGTGGTGTGGGGAGCCACAACAAGCAGGAAAAATTCTCTTTGTGAGATGGGGAGTCATAACAAGTAAGGAAGAATTCTCTCTAGGAGTCGCAGACTCTAAGTGGTGTGGGGAACCACAACAAGTAAGGAAAAATTCTCTCTGTGAGTCGGCGACTCTAAAGTGGTGTGGGGAGCCACGACAGGATAAATGGTTCATTCTTCCAATGGACCGTGGGGAAAACCCAAGTGTGTACAAGTCGGGCTGTGTACCCAAAGTGCATGCAAGTCCGGGCTGTGTGCCTGTTAGGTCCAGAGCCTGAGGGCTATAAATGGTGATAAAGTGTTTTGTAGTCTCTAATCTGCATTATCAGGAAATGTAGCCCCATGGGGGTCCGTCTATGCTTTGTTTGTTCAGCTAGTATGTGAATAAAAGCCACACTGAAGAATCCCATTCCTGGTTCTGGACATTACAGTTATTGCTTCCTGTGTTTGGATTTACTTGGGTGCCCCTGTGCAGAGTAGCAAAACCTAGGTCCCCCTGTGCCGGGTAACCTCATTCTCCCCGAACCCAGGTCCCCACCACTGCTGTCAGCTTCAACAGCATGCCACCTGTCATTTTGCTAAAAAGGCAGGGGTGAGAGGTTACAAAAATAGAGGCACTGCTTTGGATTTTGTCCGGGAAGGAAGGTGCTTGCAGGGCAAGGCTTTGGTATCTGGCTAGGTAGCCCAAAAAGCTGAAGCAATTTCCTAGTGTGTTGCTGTGTGCTGTGAATCTTGTGCTGCTGTTTAAAATGCCAACTGTTTACCAAGGAGCAGTAAGCCAAAGAGGTGCCCTTGTCCTGCATCAAATTGTCTACAGCGTTTAAAATGCTTTTAAAAATGAACTGTGGTAAAGAAAAGTGTGGAAGACTAGGGGTAGCAGCAGGAAAATTGTGCCCTGGACATTTGAAATGCTTTTAAAATGAATTGTTGTGAAGGAAAGTGCAGAAGACTAGGGGTAGCAACTGGAAAATTGTGCCCTGGATGTTTGAAATGCTTTTAAAATGAATTGTTGTGAAGGAAAGTGTAGAAAACTAGGGGTAGCAAAAGGAAAATTATGCCCTGGACGTTGGAAATGCTTTCTGAGTGAATTGAGAGACTGCAGAGTAAATGGCTATGTTATATGGCTGAAATGGGCTCCCGCCGTGGAGTCAAGTGAAAAAAAAAAAATTTGCATTCTGCAGTTTAAATTTGCGTGCTCGACGATCGCCGTGAGAAGAGCCCTCGCGAGGAAGAAGAGGCTCATTTGCATGGCGTCGTGTGGTTGGTCAGGCTGCAATCAGTCCCGCCCCTCAGCCTGCTCTACAGAGACTGCCCCGGTGTAACCCCCCTGCAAATGGGGGTTCCCAAAAGACTTCCAGGAGCTTGCTTGAATGCTCCAAGCCTGAATGGTGTTTGTCGTTTAAGCCATTTATCAGTGAGTGTTTTTAGAACCTCTGGTACTGTCTCTTTAAGAGCTGTCTGCTTGCAGACATAATTAGTTTGTATGGGGGACTGTGTGCTTCTCTGTTTGAGTACCACTCGAGCTGCTGCCAATTTACTCCATTTTTGCAGTCACTAGGGTGCAAAGGAACCTATCTGAAAGATGTAACTGTTTGCCAGAAATCATTTACAGTAATAATGAAATTACAGTTTGTCTAACCTGCTTTCTTTGCAGTCAGAACTGTGTCTGCCTAGTCCCATTCTGGTTTTGAACTGCTGAACTAGACCAATCAGTGTGGGTAGCTAGCTCTAAATGGTGCCTTGGACGAATCACAACTTGGACTCATAATCTGAGCCAGCCACAAGAGGATTGTAAGGGCAGTGACTTGGGAGATGTAGTTTAGACTTCGGCTCCTTTGACCAACAGCAGCAGTCTATTGTGAGTGACAGCCAATCCAGTCAAGAACTGGGAGGAACTCAAAGGAAGTGCCTGGTTTTGTTTGTTGGGAGTTTCAGTTGAGCTTTGGCAGTGCAGGGAAAGGAACCCTGTGCTCTTCAGTGCACAGTTTTAGTCAAAACATGTGTAAGGTCCAGAGTTCCGTCTACAGCTTGTTAGACTGAATCCGTCCTGTGAAGAGAATCAAAGGATATCTGAAGAGTAGAAACCAGGCTCACCCTGTAGAAGACTGGAGGAATTGCTGAAAATTGCACCTCGGTCTGTCAGGAACTGAATCTGCTGTGTGTTCTCCCAGGTATTGTGCAGTAATTACGATCGGATACAGATGCAGCCTGCCTGGTATAGTGCTTCTTTTACCATATAAATGTGTGAAGAGGTTTGTGTACCTCAAGTGAATCCTGCTGCCATTAAGTGACTTTGCCTGTGACTGTTTACCATATAAATGTGTGTGAGAGTCTCTTGAGCTCAAGAGTAGCCCTGCTGACATTGAAGGACCCTATCTTATTTGGAGGTCGTGAGTACTAATTCAGGGTCGCCTCTTTGAAGCCACATTAAATCCAAATGGAATTACTGTACTGCTGACTGTTTAATTCTCCTTTCTCTGTGTGAAAGGGCCCCTACCAGCTGCCACGGTTTGGACTAGCCACTAGGGCTTGGGTACCTAGGACAGTAACTGATAGGATAGGCCTGTGCACAGAGCCATAGGTAGATGAGTAGAGTGATAAGCTAATTAACCTGATTTCCCCTGTCCTTGTTATATCCCCTAAATAAATCAGAGCTGCTTGTTTCAGCAAAGTTATACTGCCTGAGGTATTTGTCTATGTTAAAGTACTGTACTGTGATTGTTTCACTGTATCTTTATTTCACAGGAGGTCCCAGTGCCGGAACCAGTCCTGGGGTAAGTGTATACAAAGGTAATTTGATATATTGTGGGCCACTAGTGTAAAGAAAGGGGTTGCAGTGTCCCAGAGGGCTGTGACCAAGTTAGTTTAACTATTGTAAACCCTGACCTCTGGGTGGAGGCACCCGCCATTGGATCCAGGCCCCTCAACCTGTTAGTGGCAAATCAGGCAGGGGTAGTAGCCCCTGGGATAGCGCCATCTAGGGGTTACACCAGTATTCGAGAGGGAGTGAGAGTGGAGTGTGTGTACTGGCAGTGGAGGAGCGTCGTGGAGTGTTCAAAGCGTTGTAAACAGTACAAAAATAGACTTAATAGTTTAAAATCAGGCTCAACCCACTAATCGATCGTCAGAATTGCAAGTTTGGTGTTTAAAACGATGATCGCTAGGACTGCCCGCCCGTTTGTGTACCGAGGCCTTCAAGAACTGGCTGCAGGCCGTTTTTCCCATCGCAGCAAATTGCTACTGATAATAGTAAGTAACCATCCTTAAAACTGCTCAAACAGTGATTTTCAGCCTATGCCATATAAAATGTGTATGCAGCAGTGTAGTCGCTCTGCAAGTAACGACTGTATAAAGTCCTGCCAGCAAGTGCAAGTCTGTTAAGCCATTGACTGTGTGTATAGAAGTGAAATTAGCCTCAGTTTAAGGTTTGCAGCCAGAGAGAGAGTGGGTTGTAGCAAAGTGCAGCACTAGAAATGAAGGCAATCCTGTGCTAAAAACCTGAAGCTTTAAGGGACTGTGAATAAAACAAATGTTACTAGCATGTGAAAAGTCCAAGGAAAATCCTGTAAATGTGTTTAAAGCCAGATCAGAGCAAGTTGTGCAGTTTGAGTAAAAGTTATCAGTAGTTAGTAAATCAAGTAGTGGCTTGGACCCAGATTCTAAATGTTGATGCACAGGAGTGCTGCCGCCGCCATTACAGGGTGGGTAGTAGCAAACACAGCAGCAGAGGAGCCATTTTACAGCTAAAGAGTGTGTTCAGTAAAGTGGGACTTTCAGTTACAGTGAACTTTTGTTTATTTTTCTGCAGTTATGGCCTCAGGACCAGCTCGTTACCCGGATCCCCGGGTTGCAGTAACAGCAGCAGTAAATAGACTGAGAGATATTGAAAAGTGGTGCTATGGAGGGCAACTGCCTCCTCAGGTGACGATTCCTAATTATCCAGTGCGTGTCTGTCAAATATGCTTGGGAGCTGGAAGGGACGTCTTCATGATTCCTCACTGTGCTGGATGCCTACAAAAATATGGCTTGTATAAAGTGTCTCCAATTCGTTTGGCCCCCACATGGACAAAAATTCAGGAATCTGCAGTTGGCAGCACACAGCACCAGGCGGAGCCTGTGGAGGAAGGTCCCTTGGGGGAGTGTGGCACAAAGCTAGAGGGTGCAGAGTTAGAGACAGAACCTGAAGTTGAAGTTTCGGATGCTGGATCCCAGAAAGAAAGTTCGGATAAAGCATCAATAGACCCCTGGGGGGGGGGCCTAGCCCGAGTCTCTTAGGTGAAGATGAGATGCGGGAGGCCTTTGAATGGGAGGTGTCGACTCCATGCCTAGTGATGAGGGATAGTCTCAGGGTGAGAATGACTGCTCACTCCTGGCTCCAGATCCTCAGTGAAGAGGAAGATGAGGGGAACCTGTGTGGCCTTGTGAAAAGGAACGGGTACACAGCCTCAAGATCTTGCCTCGGAGGAATGTATGGAAGAAAGTGGTGATGCCACTGCCCTGGCTTTACAGGAGAAAGAAGTCAGGGATCCGTTTCTAATTTCCTTAAGGATGCATAGCTGGCAGAACCAGGACTGGCCACCCCTAAGCCAGGCCAGCGGTCTCAGATTGACCAAAGCAAGTAAAGAGGAGAGACTGGTTCATAGAAGGGCAAATGAGATCTATGGTATGACCTTTCCTACCTTTCCTCAAAAAGTCTGGGAGGAGATTGAGAACTGCAGGAAATCCTGGATCTGGGATGAAGCTATGAAAAGTGTGCATCCTGGGGCCAACAAGCATGTAAAGAATAGACTGTTCCACGAAAAGTATACCCAGTGGAAGAGAGGCAGGACACTGTTTATAGACAGAGTGAGAATAGTGGACGGAGGAGGGACGTGAAATCTCCCACTGTGTGAGTTATGTGCACCCAGACGGAGTAATAATTCAAGCTCCTGACCCCCGGTACTATTGGCCTCAGTGCAAGGACCTCTCAGCAAATGTGCCCGTGCCTACAAAGTGGAGAGCCAAGCAGTGGTAGTCAATACTGCCACATCAGACTGTGAAGTGCCTTATTGATCCGCCAATATGAATATCCAGGACTCAGGTGCCCCACATTCATCAGTCTACAGTGTACTGTCCTTCCCAGAAACCATCGACTGGCCCACCAGATGACTTCAGATCCAGAGAGGACACCAGCCCAGCTGTTTCCTGTTCATCATCTGGTAATCGGATGACGTCGGACCAGCTGTTTTCTTTTTGTTCCTGTTCTAAGGTTCCATCTCCAGAGATGACATCAGCCCAGCTGTTCCCAGATGTGCCCTCCTGTGGTTTCCGGAAGATGTCCGCCCAGCTGTATCGGAAGAAATGCTGCCAGGGAGAGTCTTCGTCAGAGGTGCAGGTTGGTGCCAGAAATCTCGTACTACAAGTGGCTGGTAAGTCCGAACTTTTCTATCTTTATGACATTGCAGTACACACCCTACACCAGCAGACTTCAAAATGTGTGAAGTGCCCTCAAAGACTCTCCTCTTCAGGACTTTGGCCTTTAGAACTGTGCTTCACCGGGCTCCAGCCCAGGAGAGACTCTTTATTGGACTAGCCTTCGGGCCTTGTGGTCACTAGTTGGGACTTTTAGGGCACTCCATCCCCCCAAAATGTGTATTGTAAATAATGTCATGGTTTTCTAATGTAAATACTGTTTTTCTACCTTTTTCTAAAAAAATCTTTTTGGGATTTTTCAGTGTTTTGATGGTAGGGTCTAGGTAGACTGTGTATGCAGATTAGGAGTGTGTTTGTCTTTCTTTTTCTTACAGGTGTTCCTGGGAAGACAGAAGAGAAGACAAGAAGAGGAGGAGGGGCTCATCAAAGTTCCTCGACAGTGCTTTATTGTGTAGAAATTTAAAGTACTGTGGTGTTATTGTTATGGTTATTGCTGTATTGACCCTTTCCTTCCACAGGTGTGGTTGTGGGGGTAGGGAGGAGGCAGTACTGTGGTATTTTAATGGTGTGTGGTTGCAGGTTGCCCAAGGTCGGGGAGGTCCCCGGGTTGTTTTTTTGTTTTGGAATATTATGTTAGAGGCAGATAGGTTTTCCCTAGAGGGTTAGGGGGGATGGACAGGCTGTGGCCCTAACCTGCAGTAGGGACCGCAGTGCTGATCTATCAGGGCTATGCTCTGGATGGTTCTACCAGAGCCACTGGGTGTCCATAGTAAGTGGATAGCGAGAGGCTGATATGTCAGCTCACAGGCCTCTAGGCCCTTAGTGTTGCCTGCCTGTGCTTGCACATGGTAGGAGGGGCCTGATCACCCCCCCTCCAGAGTAGCACATAGGGTGGGATGGCCTAAGGTCGGGTAACAATGGACTGTGACAGTCATTTTCCTGGTCAAGGGCGAGTGTAACTTTTGTTATCTGGGGGTTACTAGAATCCCAGTAAGACCTAGTGGTAGGCAGGGAAGGCAGCTTGGAAACTCCAGTTAATGGGTTTCACACTGTCTCACTCTGTTCTCAGTCTCAGCTGAGACTGAGGGATGACATTACCAATAGAACTTTCGCAGCTGCATAAGCCACATTGGAATCTGCAGCAGAGGGAGTTAGATAGAATGTTGGGAGTTTTCAAAGAGTAGTAGTCAGTGTCCAGTTTGTGTTCAGTAAGTGAAAGTGTGCTCAAGTGGTGAAGACCGCTGTTCGGGTCTCAGTGTCCCTCCCTCCGGGGGGGGGGATGTAAAGATCCCCATGCAGATTCCTGGGGCATTCCCCTTAATTCTGCCAAGAGGAAGAAAAGCTGCCAGTTCAGTTCAGCATTTATTTTGAAGGTTGGAAGATTTGTGAGTCACCTGTGGGGCACCTGCAACTAAAGGGTGAGGTCTGCTCTGACTAAGAGGGCAAAATGTTTTCTTCACCCTGGGACATGTGTGGAAATCTAGGGATTGAGCTACAATTTGGGAAGCCTATAGGACTGGGCCAAACAAGTAAAGTAGTGTCAAATGCTAGAGTGCTGTGTGATTCAAGTAATATGTAGAGGAGATGCACCCAGATCATCTACCCTTAATCTACATTCAGAAGTTCAGAAAAAGGAATGGTTCAGTTTTCCCAGGGAAATGGCCGGGTATGGGCTGTGGGAGCTGGAGGTGGGCAAACCCCCCATCTTTAGTAACCAGGTCCACCTCTACGGATTTCTGCTGTGGTTGCTACTTTGCCTCATGCACTTGGCCAGTGATGGGGGAAGTACCCAGACATGGGGTTGCAAAAGAGAAAATCTCTCTAGGAGTCGTGGACTCTATGTGGTGTGGGGAGCCACAACAAGTAGGAAAAATTCTCTTTGTGAGATGGGGAGTCATAACAAGTAAGGAAGAATTCTCTCTAGGAGTCGCAGACTCTAAGTGGTGTGGGGAACCACAACAAGTAAGGAAAAATTCTCTCTATGAATCGCCGACTCTAAAGTGGTGTGGGGAGCCACGACAGGATAATTGGTTCATTCTTCCAATGGACCATGGGAAAAACCCAAGTGTGTACAAGTCGGGCTGTGTACCCAAAGCGCGTGCAAGTCCGGGCTGTGTGCCTGGTGGGTCCAGAGCCTGAGGGCTGAAAATGGTGATAAAGTGTTCTGTAGTCTCTAATCTGCATTATCAGGAAATGTAGACCCATGGGGGTCCGTCTATGCTTTGTTTGTTCAGCTAGTATGTGAATAAAAGCCACACTGAAGAATCCCATTCCTGGTTCTGGACATTACAGTTATTGCTTCCTGTGTTCGGATTTACTTGGGTGCCCCTGTGCAGAGTAGCCAAACCTAGGTCCCCCTGTGCCAGGTAACCTCATTTTCCCCGAACCCAGGTCCCCACCAGGTACTGCTGTCAGCTTCAACAGCATGCCACCTGTCGTTTTGCTAAAAAGGCAGGGGTGAGGGGTTACACCTACATAAGGACATAGATAGGGTGGAGGCAGTCCAGAGAAGGGCAATCAAGATGGTGTGGTGGGGGGACACTAATAAGTAGCTGAGTGAACGGTAGCAAGGCTCCTGAGCTCTGCACCAGAAGTTACTAAAAGTGCTTTAAAACTCTGTTTTTTTACTTAAAAACTTTGTCTTTTGTGGCATATATCGAAAGGAGAATGGATGAGTTTCTTACCTTGAGCAAGCCAGCTCGGCAGACAGGCAAAAACACAAAGAAAACAGCTGGACCAGATGGAGGAGGGGTTAGTGGACCAGGCCCCACATCACTGTCAGTGGCTGAAATTGCTGTACTGCGCCATGTGGTCTCCGAACAGGTCTTGGTGGATCTGAAGCCTCGCTGAGACAATCTGAAGCAATCATTGAAAGGTATCACACAGGAAATAAAATAACACTCCAGACAAATTAGCAAAGTGGAGCAATGGTTGTCTGATTTGGAAGACGCTAATCATAAGGTTCCTGACAAAATACAGAAGCTGGAAAAGGAGCTGGAAGACCTTAAAGAAGCCCTAGACTACCAGGAAAACTACAGCGGGTGTAATAACCTGCAAATTCAGGGATTGCCTATGGGAGTGGAGTGGAGGGACCTACATACTTTCTGTGCTGAAATACTGCCCACCCTCTTGTGGCTAGAACTGCCAAAAAAGAGATTGAAAACTGAAAGGGCGCACAGAGCCCTTGCCCCACGCCCGCCAAATGACCAGCCTCCAAGGCAGGTAATAATCCACCTGCATCACTATCAGGACAGACAGGCTTTGCTTGCGGCCTTTAGAAATAAAAGGGAGCTGATGCATGAGGGACATAAAATAACACTACATCAAGATATGTCTTTGCGGATCCAGAGGAAAAGACAGCAATTTAATGTGCAGATGGATACCCTGAGAAAGCGTGGGCTGGAATTCTCCATGATTTATCTTGCCACAGTGAAGGTTAAACTGGAGGGAGCCACTTACTCCTTTTGGGAGTCAGAGAAGCTTCAGACATTCATTGATGAATGGGACCACAAGCATCAGACGACCTGAAAGATGAAGCTGCAAAAGAGAGGGCAGGAGGCTGACTGGTGACCATTTTTCTGTAACCCTCACTGGGCTATGTGATGGAAGTAGCCCTTGATTGGGGATATAATCATAGACGCTTCCCCCCTTTCCCCACCTTTTTATTTCTTTACTTTCGTGCTCTCCCTTTGTCATTCAAAGGCCATCAGTTCTGGATATTAAATTTTGTTGTTGGAATATGGACTGCTAAGAGGAGTGGCGCTTGCTTCAGGAGCCTTGACACTTGTCTGGGTGCTGCTTATGGATTCAAAGATGTGGTAGTGGCAATTTCTCATCTCAAAGACTAGAGACAGAACTGTGTAAGTAAAACCACAAGCTGTAGGAGTGCATGACCTTGAAGATGTGACTGGAAGGGGACCAGCTCGAGGTGCTAGGGGGGTGGGACCTGCTTGGGTATTTTGCTCTGCACCATTGTTTGGGAGGCCAATGAACTGGCACTATAAATGGGGATAGTGGGTAAGCACTTGGGGAGAACCCTCCTCCCTTATGGGAACGTAGATGGTGTGTCTTTTCTTGGCCTTTTAACACACCAGAGCTCACACTTGGTCCGAATTGGAGGGAGGGGAGCTAAAGGCTTACTGGGCTCTGGAGTCTAAAAGAGGGGAAGATTGGGACTCCCAATAGAGTGGAGGGTTACAATGCCGGAAGGTACTTCATGTGGGCCTGGCACCTGGAGATATTCATGACTAGACTGGGGGGGGTGATTACAGGTGGATACAGATTGGGGACATAACAAAACTGTCTCTGGGGGAGGTTAAACAGCAAAGTAAGGGCACTGATGCTATGGGTAATCACAACATGCTATAGCAGAGGGGAGCTTTAATTATGAGCACAAGGTTGCAAGATACATAAGGGGTGCAGGGTGGGAGTAATGCATATGTAACCCATCCCCACCGGCCACCCTTGTTCAACTAGCAGGGCTGCTCCTCTGACACATGGCACCAACAAGAGGGATGGGGGTTGTCACTACAGTTCTGTTTACCAATACTTCTACTTTGGAGCCTGTCATCCTTAGACAGGCAAACCAAGTGTGGCAACTAACTGGCTCACACCTGGGGGGATCATTTACCATGGCCATCAACCTGGGTCCCTAGGAGAAAACGTTTGCTCACAATTATGCTAGGTTTGTACTTCTGGTCAGGGGCACCCAAGTAAATCCAGACACAGTGGAAGCAATAACAGTACTGTCCAAACCAGGTTGGGATTCTAGAGTGTGGCTTTTATTCACATACACAGAGAATAATCACAAAGCGAAGATGGACCTCCACAGGGCTACTCCCACTGGTAATGCAGATTACTGAGGTACAGAGCACAGACACACACAGTGAACACTCAGGTTCTGAATGGAAACAGCGAACACTCACTGGTTCTGAATGGAGATTGGCACACATGTCCAGATCTGGTACACTTCCCTTGACTAGGCACCCTCGGCCAGTACTAGGAGACTTTCCCATATTTCATGAGGAATTACTGGTGGCACCCTCAACCACCAAAGAGCACTTACAGGCTCACAGAAAATCCAACCCACATCTGGGTAAACTATTTTCTTCAGACACTGGCCAAATGCACTGAGAGAAAACAAAGGTGCCCAAACTGAACCCGGAGAGGTAAGCATGGTTACTCCAGGTGGGGAAGGGGTCTCCCACCTTTTGCTTCCAAATTTATACTCAGCCATTCATCTGTTTACTAACACCCTCACAGAAAACTTGTAGATGCTATCTTGAAATGTCTTTCACATTTAACATACTACATTGCACACCTCTGAGGTGTCAAGAAGTTAAAAGTTCTGTAAATGGCAATGTTTCTTTACTAGACCCCGTCTTTAGTAGGCACTTTTAAATCAGACACAAACTAAAAGTTCTGTACTTGGCAAGTCTCTCTCTGGGCTCCATAGTAGGCAGACACTTTTAAACAGAAAACAGTCTTGGTGACAGAGTCCCTTTGTCAGAGAAAAACTCACCAAAGGAATACAGGTGCCCCAGGGCTTTTCCACACAAACGTCTCAGATACTCACAGAGCAGCTGAATCTCAGGCAGCTTCAACACAGTCCAGGCATGGACTAGGGGATTGCCCCTGAATCCTGGAATCCCCCCCATCCTTCTATGGATGGGGGCACTGGAAAAGGCCCTTGGAACAGGTTTCCACCACTTCACTCTCTGTGTTCTATGTTCTTCTTCTAGGATGAGAACAAACTACCCAAACACAGTGGTAGCTGTCTGTCAGAGCTAAAACCTGAGGAGCTGCCTAGCTGCAGCACTCCTCCTCAAACGCCACTCTACAGACTATTCTACAGACTACTACTCTAACTCAACATTCTATCTCACTCTCCCAAGCTATCATTCCAATGTGGCTTATGCTGCTGTGAAAATTCCAATGTGACATCATCACTCCAGCTCAACTGAGACTGCAAACAGAGTGTGAAAGTGTGAAATCCATTTAACTGGCATTTTACAAGCTGCCTGCCACTGATTCTAAGTGGGATTCTAGTAACCCCTGGGAACAAGGGGGTTACATGTAGTAGGGGTTATGGAGTTCTATACTATACCAGTAGGCCACGCTGATATGAAACGTGACCTATCAGATTTAAAGGGAATTATGCACTTAGAAGAGATCTTACTGATGACTGATGGGGAGGGGGGGGGGATGAGTTCTTGTTCTGATGTTAATGTTGTTTACTGTTTTAGATTTTTACACGGTCTGTTCTGGATCATACTACTTGCCTGCCATAAGAATTGCCCTGGTCGTTCTGGGACTATGCCGTGGTGGGATGGCTAATACACTTACAGTCTGTTCCCAGTTGATGAAAGTAGTGTCGTGGAATGGGAAGGGGTTCACTTCCCCTGCAAAGACAGCGAAGGTCTTAGTGGCTTTTAAAAGAAAAGGCACAACAGTGGCTCTTTTGCAGGAGATGCACCTGTGTCTGGAGGAACACAAAAAACTAGTAGGAGGCTGGGTTGGGGTGTGCCACGCAGCAGCATATAATGCACACAGAGAGGAGTAGCCATTCTAAACAACAAAAACGTTCCCTTTTCAGCACAACGAATTGTAAGGGACCCTCTAGAGGGCAAATGTATTCGCTTGGTGGGTGAGGTTTTTGGTAAACAAATAACGATTGGCAATGTTTATGCACCCTTTGTATTTGACATAGATTTCTATAAAAAAATCTTGGACATACTTGTAAGAGAACAGTTCCCAAATGTAATTCTGGGTGGAGACTTTAACTGTGTGGCAGAGCCCAGGCTTGATTACAAAGGGACCAGGGTCAGGGTAGTTGGGGCAATTCAACAGTGGCAATTGGGACTCTCTGATTTAGGCTTAATTGATGCCTAGAGAACAGCTAACCCAGGAACAAAAGAATATACCTTTTTCTGTAGCCCACATGGGTCATTGGTTGAGATTAGACTATGTGTACCTTCAGAGGGAGCTATACACATACACTAGAAAAATGGGACACAGACCAATATTTTTATCAGACCATGCCACAGTGGACATAGAGTTAGACCTGGCCCCACAGACGCAAAGAAAGGGTAGCTGGAGATTTCCCACCTATCTGATGGCCAAGGAGGAATTCAGAGAATTCCTTAACAATCAATGGAAAATCTTTGAGGACACAAATAAAGGCACTGTGGAATCGGAGGGAATCTTTTGGGAAGCTAGTAAAGCATGTATGGGGGAATAGGCTGGGGCCACTGCTGGTGAGCCTTATGAAGCGGGCAGGGTCTCTAAACATACAACACAGATTAAGGATAGAAACAAGGGTATTTTAAAGGAGGAGGGTTCTATTTGTAACAGATTTAAAGAGTTTTATGACAATCTCTACCAGACAGAGTGCCAGGGCAAGGAGACAGTTTGAGAGAAATTGTTCCAGGGACTGCGCCTACTGGAGTTAGATGAGGAAAGGAGGAAAAAGTTAGGTGCCAAAATAACAACAGATGAAGTCAAAAGGGCAATTGCTCAATTGAAAATTGGTAAGACAGCTGACCCTGATGGTTTTGGTGCAGAATACTACAAACTCCTTAAGGAAGAAATAGCTGGTCCCTTATGTAAGGTGCTGGAAGAGGCTAAAGGAAACAGAGGACTCCCTTATACATGTTGTCAGGCTCTAATTACAGTTATACCAAGCCAGGTAAAGACATTGAGGAATGTGGGTCGTATAGGCTGATTTCCCTCTTGAATCAGGATTGTAAAATAATGACAAATGTTTTAGCCAGGAGGTTGGAGGAGGTGTTGCTACTGCTTGTTCAGGCTGACCAGACAGGGTTTATACAAGGCAGGCAGTCATATCATAATGTGAGACGCCTTTTGAATGTCATTTGGTGGGGATCTAAACATCCAGGGAAAGCCTGTGTCCTATCGATGCACGCTGAAAAAGCCTTCAATAGGATTGAATGGGACTATTTAATGTATGTTTTAGGGAGGGTTGGGTTGGGGGATGGCTTCATTAAACTAGTAGGAGCCTTCTATAAAGCCCCTTTGGCTCAGCTGTTGGTAAATGGCACCCCATCCCCGGAGTTTGGTTTAAAGCGGGGAACTAGACAGGGATGCCCCTTATCACCTCTTTTGTTTGCCCTGGCAGTCAAGATAAAGGAACACTCCAGGATAGAGGGGATTACTGGAAAAGCTGGGAGTAGGCATGTCATCACACTTTACGTGGGTGACATTTTACTGTTCCTAACTAGGCCAGAACAATCGATACCAGAACTGTTGGTAGTGGTGGAACAATTTGCTGAATTTTCAGGATATAAACTGAATCTTAATAAGTCGAAGATAATGTTTCTGGGAAGGGGGACCCACAGGATGACTAACGAGGCATGGGGACTGAAAGTAGTGACTAAGACCCTCACATATTTGGGCATAGTGATAGGGAAAGATTTGGGATCTTTATATGATAATAATTATAAACCCCTGTTTAAGAACATACTCAGGGACTTGAGTAGATGGAAAGCACTGCCTATATCGTGGATGGGTAGGATTAATTTATTAAAAATGAATGTGCACCCTAGAATTTTGTATGCTATGCAAATGCTGCAATTTGGCCCAACCCCTAAGGATGTCAAGCAGCTAGAAAAAAGCTTCTTAGATTTTGGGTGGCAAGGCAAAAAAAAAAAAAAAAACCTGTATTAGCCTTGAAACATTGAAGACCCCTATAGTTAACTTCCCAGACATAAGAGGGTATTTCCTTGCCACTCAATATAGATACCTTCAAAGCTGGGTAAATAGAAGTAAGGTGGCAAGCTGGCTGGAGCTTGAGGAGGATGGTGCAGTAGGTAGGATGTCGGGATATCTGGAACGGGAGGGGCTGAGGGATTATAGTAGACTAAAGACTCCCAATCCCATGGTGGTTGCAAGCTTAAGGGCATGGGATACTGTTCGGAAAAGACAAGGAGCGGATGTAGCCAGTTCCCTATTAGTGCCGGTGGCAGGAAACCCTGATTTCCTCCCAGGACTTGAGGATGAAGGTTTTAAAATGTGGCAGAAGAGAGGGCTTAGGTGCTTAAGAGACCTGGCTGTGAGGGGGAAAATCCTTTCCTTCCAGGAACTGCAAAGGGGTCTACAGTTGCCTCCTACTCACCTACATAGATACTTCCAAGTGCAAGACTATTACAAAAAGGTGATGGACCTGAGCAAAGGCAACACCCAGGGAGAAGTCATTGAAAAAGAAATCCTAGGAGCTGCCAGGAATGAGAAGGGATTAGTGGGGCATGCAGTAAAACTGGACAGGAAGTTTTTTCAAGGGACTACTTAAGTGGCTAAAAAGTGGTGGGAAAGAGATATAGGGGAAGAAATTAGTGAGGCTAACTGGAGGCTGTTAGTAAAATTGCACATAGGGCTGTTAGTGTGTAATAAATATAAGGAGTCACAGTATAAGTTCATACCACGCCTCTACTATCCTCCTTATATGGTGTATAAATTTTTCCCTGAGGTGTCTCCGCTCTGTAGTAAGTGTCAAACAGCATGGGGAACATATCTGAAGAAGAAGAAGAAGAAGAATCAGCATTTATATAGTGCTTTTCATACACAGTATCCCAAAGCACTTTACAAACAATGCTAGACTGGTAGTGAAGTGACTGAATGTGTGGTGTCAGCCATATCGCACATCATCACCCACACACAGCCTGGATAATTGCATGAACCGGTTTATGGGAAGGGGAATGTTGGCCAGGACACCAGGAATGTTCCCTGCTCTTTTGCAGAGTGCCTTGGGTTCTTTTACTTCCACCTGGACACCCACCAGGACAACACCAGGATGGGTAGAAGGGACCTCGGTTTAACGTCTCATCCGAAGGACGGCACACCCCAGCAGTACAGCACCCCCCAGTACTGCACTCGGATGCCCGTGATTTTTAGGTGCAAGTCCAATCCCAGTGTGGGATGAGAATCCACGACCTTCTGGTCCAGAGGCGGATGTGCTACCAACTGAGCCACACTGATGCCCTGCATTATTAGTGGGGATGCCCTGTGGTTGAGAAGAATTGGAGGAGCATAGCCCAAGACATTTCAACAATGAGGGGGCTGTCCACTGACTTTTCACAGAAATCACTGCTTTTTGGGATTGAGGCGGAGGAGCAGGGTGAGTGGGTTCTTTACCCTAGATGGATACGAGTGCTCCTAGTGGTAGCAAGACAGGGGATACAGAATGTATGGACTACATCCTTGGGCCTTATGCTGCAACAATGGAAAAGCCTCACTATGCGAGTGCTCGCAGTAGATAGACTAACCTATACAATAAAAGGGCAGGATAAGCAGTTCCAAAGGGCATTGGCGGGATACCAGAATGCTTTGGGGCACGTGGAAAGGGTTCATTTGGAAGGGGGAGGTCTCCTTTGATCAAAAGGACACACTATATGGATGGGAGATCATAGGGATAGGATATGGAAGTATCTTAGCTTGTCATACTTAAAATGAACTGATATGAAATGAATATGACACAGACTCAGACCAACAGTTTAATAGTTTGCTGAGATTTTTTATTTCACAGGTAATGGTGCTCTTAGTTGGATGTGCACTGGGTTTTATTAAAAACTGACAGTAAGTAGTGGGTAACGGGAACTGGGTACAATTGGTTTAATACGGTTGATGGAGAATTTATGCAACATGCTATTGAAAATGCAACCTGATTTGGAATATGCAGTGTGGGATTTTCCTTTTCCTTTTTATTAAGCAATGGCTTGATAAGTGGAATGTAACCCGTAATGCTACGAACTGTATAATATGTACTGCCATTTAATAAACACATTAAACAAAAAAAAAAAAAGATGGTGCAGGGATTACATCACAAACCCTACGAGGTTAAGCTGAAGGACCTAACTATGTACTCCTTGGAGGAGAGAAGGGAGAGGGGAAATATGATTGAGACATTTAAGTATCTCACGAGGAAGAACAAGGTGCAGAGAAATAACATTTTTCAAAGAAAAAGATGCTCCTGGACAAGGGGACATAGGATGTAACTGAAGGGAGGGAGGGAGGTTCAGAGGGAAAGTGAGGAAGTACTACTTCACAGAGAGGGTGGTGGACAAATGGAACAGCCTGGCAGAGGAGCTGGAGGGGGCAGAAATGATTACAGGATTTAAGAATGCACGGAATAGGCATAGGGGGATCCTGGTAGTTGGGGGAAGGGGAAAACCTAGTTCCAAGGAAGCTTGAAGAAGCACAGTTACTAGCATTCAAGGGCAGACTGGGTGGGCCGAATGTCCTTATCTGCCGACAGCATCTATGTATGTATCTATGTACTGTTTCCAAAAGTTGGAAAGTGAGTGAGAAGACGTGTTCTTCTGTTCAAGTCTGAGCTTCAAAGTGAGAAGATTCATTCTTCTATTTAAGTCTGAGGGCCCTATTTTCAAAACTGGGATGCAGGGCTTGCGGCCGAGCCCTGTGTCCCCACAATGCTTGTCACACCTGCAGCCAAGGGTTTGCTGCAACTTACGCCTGATTTTAGAACCCGGGATGCAAGTTGTGACAGTACCCTCACTTTATGTCAGCTTGCACCAAAGCTATGGCACAAGCCCGCAAACTGGCTCCCCTGCGGGCGCAAAGGTATGCCGAGGGGAGCTGGCAGATCTGTGCTGAGTCGCTGCGAGGAGGAGTGCTGCAATCTTTTTTCCAAAATTGCATTTTCGGCAGGGTTTGACACAAGTCATCACTTGCATCAAACTCCCTGCCGCAAATTTCTTCTGGTGCTCTAAGTAGTTTTGAAAATCAGGCCCTGAGTCTCTACAGTGAGAAGATGAATGCCAGTCCCTTTCCCTGGTCTGAGCATTCAGAACTTTAAAGCCTTTAGAGCCTTTAAAGCTGATGCTGAGAGGCTGTTTCCTGCTAACATTTGGTGGGAAACCTGAAGACTATGTTCCAGTCGAGAAAGAGCCACCGCTGCCTGCTGGCCGTGTGGCTGAAGCCATTTACCACTGAAGTGTCCTGAATACCAGAAAGAGAGTATCTGCCAGTCGAGGACTGTCTGGGGAGTCATCCAGGTAGTATCACCGCTAGGCATTACCCACTGTCTCTCACCTGAGGTGTGTTGGCCCTGGTCTCCAGTAGTGGCCTGTTCCAGCGCTGCTATGACACAGAAAGAAGATGATAAGCTGCAAGAGATGCTGTGAGGTATCCAGCCTGTAAAAGCTGCAAGACCCTGCTGTGAGAAGGCCCATGCTGCAAGAGATGCAGAGGGAAGGTCAAAGCTGCTAGAGATACATAGGGAAGGTCCAAGCTGCAAGAGATGCAAAGGGAAGGTTGAAGTTGCAAGACCCTACTGCGAGAAGGCCTGTGCTGCAAGAGATGCAGAAGGAAGGTCCAACCTGCAAGACTCTGCTGTGAGAAGGCCCGAACTGCAAAACCCTGATGTTAGAAGGCCCCAAGCTGCAAGACCCTGCTGTGAGAAGGCCCAAGCTGCCAGAGATGCAGAGGGAAAGCCCAAGCTGCAAGACCCTGCTGCAAGAGATGCAGAGGAAAGGTCCATGCTGCAAGAGCTTGCTGCTCATCTTAGCATCCAAGTTACTACTAGTTCCAAGCACCCCAGATCCACAGTTTGAAAGTCATCAGCCTAACAAGCCAAGGGACTGTTCTGCAAAACTATGAGTGATTCAGGGCTTGCCCTGCGTCTGGGGAAACTACTGTAAATGGTTACCACCAAAGGTTCTGAACTTGGCTCTCTGGGCGAAAGCGGCTAAGTTTCATCAACTAATTGTTTGCAACAATGCAGAGAGGCTTGAGTTTAAATTGTTTGTTCCCAAAAGTGCACCAATGCTGGCCAACCAGCTGCATCACATCAGGCCTGCAACTGCTCCAACTGGGTACCCAGATAGACAGTGGGAGCTCCCTAGGTAGACACTGGGCGGAGACTGGTACCAGTCGGGGAGTGGGTAAGGTTTAGAACAAGTGAGCTATTGTTTATTCTGATGTGTATGCTGATGGGAGGTGGACACAGTGCCTGCTCTGGTTTCTAGATAAAGTGATTGATTGGTGTTTACCAAATGTTAACAGTTGCTTAACCTCTACACCCAGTCCCTCTTTTCCTAGCCCTACCCCATCTAAATAAATTGTTGGTTAACCTTTTTACAACTGTCTCATGAGCACATTATTAGTGAGAAAATTATTAGCTATAATTTTTAACTGCAAGTATTGAAATATTGTTTTGGTTTATGGTAATCCATGAATGGGGTGACTGTAAGGGGAGGTGGGTAGACACAGCACCCCAGGGGGTTGTATCAATCAAACATCTGGCCCACTATAATTCACTCCAGCTGGAGGCAGGGCACTTTTTATATTCTATCTTGGGAAAGAACTCCCTTTTCCACCAGAACAGCCCAGGCCCCTCAACCTTGTTTAGGCCTGCAAGGCAGGGGTAGTATCCTACAGTGTGCGTGGAGGCCAGGTTACATATGTATTACTGCATCACCCCTTTTCCCAGTTTGCTTCTACTTGTCCTGGGCACCTCTTACTTTTACTGGGACACAGTTTTGACTCACTTGTTTTGACTGTACCCTTTGACTGCCACCAAATAGCTGCTGTTTGCCATGTTGTAAGAGTATGCTATTTTGTACTATGTATGCAGGTTACCTTGTTCAGTTCTTTGTAAACCTCCTGGGTTGTTCCTGAAAATAGGCAATTCTTTCACCTTCAACTTATATTTTTAATAAATTCCTTCTATAACAAACAGAAGCACTTTTACCGCACTTGGGGTAAACTCCATGAACATATTTCTAAACTCTGTTCAATCTCCTTTCATTATAATAACCTTTCGGTAGCACACCCACATAGGGGCTTCTTGCATAATGACATGAAGGTACTTGCTTTTAGTTGAAAATATTTAGTGATGATTTATTCCTTTCTTTTCTTTAGATGATTGTGGCTGTTGGCATAATTCATTTAATAATGTCATAAAAGAGCTTACTTAAACATTTCTATTTTTTCTCAAACTGTACGAGGGTTACACCCCATTGTCAGCTGTATGTTTGGATCACCTGGTGTATTGTGAGGCTTTGGGGGAGGGGTTAGGTGGGGATGTGGGTGGATTAAATAATTCTATATTTTATGGTTTTGTTTTCCCTTCTGTTATTGTTACATATTGTATAATCTGATTTTGTTTTCTGGTTTTTGACATATTTGTCTGTAAATATGTTGTGAAAAGTTAATAAAGAATAGAAAGTTAAAAAAATAAAGAACAATAAAGAAAACAGGCAATTCTCTGTCCATTTTGTGTATCCGGTTAACAAAAAACGAAATAAATAAAACTATACGTTATTGAATTTTTTGTTACCACACTATATCTAAAGTTGAAAGTAGGCATTTTGGCCACTAGAGGGAGTGCATTCCCTGGTTTTGTACGTGCCTCACTATAGCAGCAGGATTTTATTTTATTTATTTCTATTTTGGTAACCAGGTGGGCCCACTGGAACCATTACTGTCCCTTTTTCAGGGGTGACCCGGAGTTAATTACAGGTAATGATACAGAAGACATTTTACAGAGTACAGAAAGAAAATGTTTACAATACAACATACAGCAGTCAAGAACATTGTACATTCCAGACAATTGTGCATTTTTACAATAGGGTAACAGAATAGGTGGTAGTAGTCATAGTGCTGAATAAATCCTCATATATACAAAGACCAGGTCCCTAGCTTGCAATCCCTTTGTGTTTGGGGACCCTAATGGTTTTAAACTACAATCCATTGTCATCCATCAAAGATATTACACTTCCTCTGATAGAGCTCTAGCTGTTACCTCTTCCAAACCCCATTTCTGTTGGTTCCAGCCCCTCATGTTCAAACTCCAGCTCTGGTTCCATTCCTTCCTTGACATATTCAGGGGACCAAACCCTCCAGGCCCTAAAACCATTGATACATATCACGTCAGAGGATGCCCACTTGGTAACAAGCTTTTCCCACCCTGCGCTGTCGCCCAGCAGTCCATTAGACTACTCACTGCTTGGTCATGTGGCCTTCACAGAGGCTTCCAGTCCCGAGAACTGAGCACCCAGAGGTATGCTGAAATTACTGAGGCCAGGAGAAGCATGACTGCATCATAGAAAACAGAGTGTCCAATAAATATATAACCCAAATACCTGTGCCCTGAAATAGTGCTTGTGGCATCATGAAACACCCATCAAGAAAGCAGTTTATATCAGTAATAAGCATTTAATTCAAGCAACTGATCCCAACTACCCACTGTAGAATTAAAACACTTAAATGCAACAATGTCTTGCAGGGACCTAAAGTGGGCTTCACTTTTAGAGCTGGCTTACAAAGAAGTAAACATTGTACAACTGTGTACAAGCAGTTAACTTCTGACAGTAATGAAATGTAGTTTAATACTAGTAATAGGTCTCCTGATTCTCACCTCCTGGAGTGAGCCAGGCCAGTATACCCAATACCCATCATAAGTAAAAACAAAAATATATCCTGTTATTTGAGTTTTTACTTTAGCCCTCTCACATCCTGCTCCCTGGCAATAAAAGGAAGCAAAATAGGAAGCATTAAAACTAATAGCTTGTCTATTCTGTTACAGGTGATACAGCAGTTTGCCAGTTTCTCAGGGTACTGATTTAACTTGCACAAATCAGAAATGATGAGCCTAGGGCCAGCCCCATCAGAGAGACTGTGGGTGCAGTGGGGCCTTAAAATGATATGGACTGCCTTCACATATCTGGGAGTGAAAGTGGGCAGAGACATGGGGGGCGGCTCTATGCCTTAAACTATTAGTACTTGTTTAACACATTTCTGGCAGAAATGTAAGGGTGGAGGGCACTACCTATTTCATGGTTGGACTGCATAAATCTGTTGAAGGAGACTGCCCTCCCATGAATTTTGTATGGCACGCAGGTGGTACCGAAGGGCTCTCCAAATCAGATGTCAAAAAGGTTAGAAAAAGGATTCTTGGCATTCATCCGGCAAAATAAGAGGTTGAGAATGAGTCTTCAAAGGCTCAGAAGTGGAGTAGAACAGAAAGGGCTGGGATTCCCGGACCTGCAGGGGAAATTCATGGCTGTGGAGCACAGATACATTCAGGACTGGATTAAATAAGTGGAGGAGGCTAGCTGGGTGGACCTGGAAGGGGAGGGAATACCGTGCAGGCTGTCTGTCTATCTGGGTCCAGAAGGCAAATGGACCTACAGAGCTGTGGGAGGGAATAATCTCCTGGTTACACGCACTTCAGAAGCCTGGCGGGAAATGCGGTGCAGATGGAAAGCAAAAGCAGACAACACTATGCTGCTGCCAGTATCAGGTAACCCAAGCTTTCTGTCAGGATTAGAAGACAGAGCATTTAAGGAACGGGAGGACAAGGGGGATCTGTTTAACAGTGAGGGTATCTGCCCACTCGCAGACTTAAGGGACAACTTGGAACTGGTGGTTGCACATCACTACAGCTACCACCTCTCCTCTATACCCAACTGATCAGACAATCCTTGGAGCATGAGTTTACTCAAAGGATTCATTGCAAAGGTAGCCAGGCAAGACAAGGTAAGCTGTCAGATCTCTAAGCGAAGGCCAAGAGCTAATGGAACAGGGACATGGGACTATCCACAGTGGATGAATTCTGGGGTGACGTTCTCAGACTGCATATAGGGCTCCTGTTATGCAGTAAATATAAATAATCAGAATATAGGTTTATCCATAGATTATACTGTCCACCAAGCATATGCATAGGTTTAATCCCACAATTTCCCCCATCTGTGGGTGGTGCAAAACAGCAACGGGTACATATAATGCACTATTCGAGGAGTGCATGATGGTTAAACTGTATGGGGCTGTCATAGTGCAGGAACTCACCAAAATACTGGGCAGACCAGTTTTGTGCACCCTCTTCTCAATGTTATTTGGACTGAAAGACATGGAGGAAGAGGGCTGGGTGCCACTGTAACCCACATATGATATCCTATGTACTGTTGTATCTGTAATGTACTGTTACGTTGCTATGATAAAATTCAATAAAGAATATTACAAAAACAAACTAATGGCTACTGTCCCAAAGAATGCGAGGCCTAGGGGCCTATTAGGACCTTGATCAGAGGCTGTGAAGGGTCTGTGGGATAACAGAGGGACTAGATGCAAGCCTTCAGGTTCAACATACAATCTCTGTGCAATGTTTGTTTAAAATACAGGTGATAACCTTCAGCAATGGCTTATCCCTTTTTCAATACATCAGTTTGCAGCAATAGTTTATGCATGTCCTTCTTCTGCACTTAGACAGCACCTACTGACCCACTGATCTAACTTTTTAGTGAATACCTTTTCATCCCTATGTTTGTCTTGTGTGTTTGGGTGATGGGGGGCTCAAATAAAAAAAAATGAGCTAAAGACAAAGAACCTCAGTGTAGAAGCACTGAAGCAAGGGTTACCCCAAAGGGCATTGACAATGAAGTCAAGTTTCAAAGAAACACACTATCACACATACCGCAGTAATGCTAAGCATCATGGGATGTATATGCAAATCACAATGATATTTCAGACTGGCTCAGTTTACAGCAGGATTGCATGGTACCAAAAGGGCCTCTCAAACAATCTGTAATTTACATACATTTAACAACACAACTGTTTTTTTTTTTTATATCTCTACCTCGGTAACTTAATTCCTATAATACAGTTACCTAGTACTTTTTACCTTTATCAAAAACATCTAGTGCCATGGTATTTTCAACATTTACAGGTTTCATACACATAAGGTATATACAGCAAGGTATTTTATGACATAGTGCTATTGCATACTAAATCCAACAATGAGGAACACAGCCTGTTGTTTTATATCAGCTCAGAGGTCACAACAATAACCTCCCTGTATGAGGACCTGAGAGGGAATCGGAAAATTAAAGAGGACACTTTAACATAGTTAAGAAAGGGGAGCGGGTGCCCTTAGGTGGCCAACCTTATGAAATCGAAATTGAAAAGGATAGATTAGGCTAAGAAATAGAAGAACTGTTGCAACAGATTTAAGAAAAGGTAGGTCCTTAAGAGTGGCAGGATCTCCCTGTCACATATCCCCCACCTTAAGAGGGAAGTAGTTATTTCAGACTGCTTATCACCTTCCTGTCCCAGGAAGGAATGGAGTTTCCATCCATCCATCTTCAGAAGCTCTGTCTCAGGGTCCCTATCAATGATAAACATTCCATCATAAACACAGTGGATATCATCATGCTTTACCCTAAGGTGTTAACACATTTCTCAAAAGAGACTATTGGTACCTTCCCTGCACTGCCTCCTTTTAGGAAAAGTCCATTGCATTTCATTTACATCAATTCCTGCACCATATCTAGACATGAAATAAGCATTTACATGTTTTGTCCCTTCAGCCTCATAGACTTCTTCTTGCTTGCTTGGGGTCTTCAACCCAAGCACAATATCACTGGGCACAGTCTTACCTAGGGTTTCACATTCAAGTTCCATACTTGCATCTCCGACCTCCAACAGGTAACATCCTGGAAACACATGCAACAAAGGAATATCCTGCTCAGTTAGGGGGTCCTCCTCCAGCTGAGCCCATGAAAAATCCTCCTCTGATTCTTTATCCAAACTCTCTGGCAGGGATCTCTCTAGCACCTGGCATTGGTGTTCCACCCCTCTGCATAGATGGTCTACCTTCAGCCATTGCCCACTCATACACCATATTAGTCTCACCATTGGGGTGTCATCTTGCATCTCTGGTCTGCCTTGACCCCAGAGTAGTTCCTCATCTGCTTACATCTCTTCATCATCTTCAGGCTTGCCCTTCCTCTGAGCTCCCAGGTCCAGTCCATGCAGCAGCTTCCCTCCCAGTCTGTTGGCCATGGTTCTGGTCAGAACTCAATGGACTTTCTTCTCTGGGTTCTCTGGCAACTCCTGGTGCATCGGCCCACCTGGGATATCTGGGTGACATCCACCAGAAAACATCCCTCTTAGGATAGTCCAGACATTTCCAGTAAGTTATCCCACTTTGAACACCAAGTATGTGGGATAACAGACAGATCAGATGCAAAACTTCAGGTTCAGTACACAATCTCTGTGTGATGTTTATTTAAAATACAGGTAATAACCTCCAGCAATGGCATATCACTTTTTCAATACATGAGTTTGCAGCAACAGACTATGAATGTCCTTCCTCTGTACTTAGTCAGCACCTACTGACCCACTGATCTAATGTTTTAGTGAAAACCATTTCATTCCTATGTTTGTCTTGTGTATTTTGGTGATGGGGTGTAGCTGGGTAATGGGGGGGCTCAAATAAAAAGACAAAACAAGCTAAAGACAAAGAATCTCAGTTCAGAAGCACTGAAGCAAGGGTTACCCCGAAGGGCATTGGCAATAAAGCAAGGTTTCAAAGAAACACAACATCACACATGCCACAATAATGCAAAGCATCATGGAATATAAATGGAGACCACTCTGAAGAAAGAGGCGTTACTAGTGGGGTACCGCAGGGTTCAGTACTGGGTCCAGTCCTTTTTAATGTCTTTATAAGTGACATTGCAGAGGGGCTGGAAGGAAAAGTATGCCTCTTTGCAGATGACACAAAGTTCTGCAACAGGAATGATACACAAGGAGGTGTGGAAAGGACGAGAAGGGACTTGGCAAGGTTAGAGGAATGGTCAGAAGTATGGAAGCTTGGATTCAATGCAAAGAAGTGCAAAGTAATGCACCTGGGAAACAAAAACCCAGGGGAAGATTACACAATAGGGGGGAGGTAGTAACAATAACAAAAATGGAAAGGGACCTGGGGGTAATCATATCAGATGACCTTAAGGTTGGCAAGCAATGTGAGAAGGTGGTAGGGAGGGCTGGGGGGATAAGGGGAAGTATAGGGAGGGGCATCACCAGCAGAAAACAGGAAGTTGTTATCCCCTTGTACAGACAGTTGGTGAGACCCCATCTGGAGTACTGCGTCCAGTTCTGGAGACCCCATCTCCGCAAGGACATAGACAGGATGGAGGCAGTTCAGAGGAGGGCAACTAAAATGGTGCAGGATCTGCAAGAGGAGCCATACGGGGAGAGACTAAAGGAGCTTAATATGTATACCCTTGAGGAAAGGAGGGAGAGGAAAGATATGATAGAAATGTTTAAGTACCTCAGTGGAATCAACAAAGTCCAAGAGGGTAGCATCTTTCAGAAAAAGAGATGTGCAAGAACAAGGGGACACAATTTGAAGATAGAGGGGGGACGGCTCAGGGGCAATGTGAGGAAGTATTTTTTCACAGAGAGGGTGGTGGACGCATGGAACAGCCTTCCTGAGGAGGTTGTGGGGTCTAAAACTGTGGGAGAATTCAAGAATGCATGGGACAGACATAAGGCAATTTTTGTGGGGGGTAGGAATAAATAGGCTGTTGGTTAAATAGGATCTGCACCTTATCCTCTAGGTAGGGAAATGGGCAGACTAGGTGAGCCAAGCGGTCCTTATCTGCCGTCAAAGTCTATGTTTCTATGTATATGCAAATCACAATGACATTTCAGACTGGCTCAGTTTACAGCAGGACTGCATGGTACCAAAAGGGCCTCTCAAACTTTGGATGCAAATCCAGGATTCCAAGAATAGGATTCTTAGAATGGGAGTGGTGTACAGGCCACCATCTCAGATGGAAGAGTTAGACAGAGAACTAGCGGGACAGATCAGGAGGACCTGCGAGAAGGGCAGTGTGGTGATTGTGGGGGACTTCAACATGCCAGGAGTGGACTGGAGCACCCCAACAACCAGGAACAGAAGGGAACAAGTACTGCTGGATGCCTTCCAGGACAGCTTCCTGCTGCAAATGGTCAGGAACCAACCAGGTTAGGGAATACCCTTGATCTTGTGCTGGCAAATGGGGACTTTGTGAGAGAACTTACAGTGGAGGAACCGCTGTCAGGGAGTGACCACCACTCGGTATGGCTCACATTTGATATGGGCAAGGAAGGAGTGGAATCTGGCACAAGAGTGCTGGACTTCAGAGGGCCGACTTTGGGAGGATGGGGGAAGTGGTAAAGGGTACCTGGCCAGAATTCAATCTAGTATGGACACTAACCAGAGGTCGGAGCTCATAAAGCTGGGGATAGTGGAGGCAACCAAACCTGCTGCAAAGCCCAGAGCAAGAAGGCTAGGGCTAGAAACCGAGCTGGTTGAGCAAGGAGGTCATGGAAAAGGTAAGGAGGAAAAGAGCTGCCTTTAGGAAGTACAAGAAAACAGGAGGGGGGAGGACAGGAGGAGTACTTGACAGAATCGGAGGAGGTGGACAAGGGCAGGGGAGCCAAAGCATCTACGGAACTCAGGCTGGCACAAGGCATTAAGAAGGGGAGAAGGACTTTTAAGTATATCAGGGAGAAAAGGAGCTGTAAGGACCACATAGTTAGGATTAGGAAGGAGGGGGTTGGGTAGAAGCAGAGGAAGCGATAAGGCAGAAGACTAAATGAGCACTTCTGCTCAGTATTTACTAAAGAGAAGAGGAGGTGACACCTACAATGGGAGAAATGGCAGAAACAGGGGAGAAAGTGGTGACAGATGGGAAATCATGGAGGCAGAGTTCGAGAGGGTTTGAAGGCACTGAGGGTGGACAAGGTGCCAGGCCCAGATGGCATCCACCCCAGGGTACTGAAGGAGCTGGCAGAGGTCCTCAGGACCCTGGCTGACTATTTAATGCCTCACTACATCTGGGTGTACCTCAAGACTGGAGGATGGCTCATGTGGTGCCCCTCCACAAGAGTGGCCCCAAGGATGAACCGGGAAACTACAGACCAGTGAGCCTCACATCCATCGTGGGTAAGCTAATGGAGACTATCCTGAAGGAGAGGCTGGTGGCCTCCCAGAGGCCAAAGGACTACAGGACAGCAGACAGCATGGCTTCATACATGACAGATCCTGCCACAACCAACCTGGTGAAGTTCTATGACTGGGTAACTAGGCAACTGGACAGGGGCCATGCAGTAGATGTCCTGTATCTGGACTTCAGTGGGCATTCACCCGGTGCTGCATGGAAGGCTGGGAAGGAAAGGAGTAGGCACAGGGGCGGTGCAAAGCTGGTGAGATGGTGGGAAACTGGCTTCAGGGAAGGCAACAGAGGGTGGCGGTGGGTGGGGAGCTCTCACACCAAGGGCAGTGACGAGCGGTGTTCCACAGGGCTCGTGTTGGGACCAGTGTTGTTTGGGATATTCATTGCAGACATATCATGGGACATCAAGAGCAAGATCAGTCTGTTTGCTGACGATACCAAGGTAGGCGCGGTGGTGGATGACCTAGGGGATGGCAGGGTTTGCAGGATGATCTGGCAAAGCTTGAAACCTGGTCAGACACCTGGCAACTGGGCTTTAATGCCAAAAAGTGAAAGGTGCTGCATTTTGGGATGAAGAACCCAAGAAGGAGTTACCAGCTGGGGGGAGTGCAGCTAGCCCAGACAGAGGAGGAGGAGAAGGATCTGGGTGTGCTCATTACAGGGTCAATGAACAACTCAGCACAATGTAGGAAGGTAGCTGCAAAGGCCAACAAAATGCTGGGTTGTATTGCAAGGGGTATATCCTCGAGTAGGGAGGAGGTGATTCTGCCACTGTATAGGTCATTAGTTAGACCATACCTGGGGTACTGCATGCAGTACTGGTGTCCGTATCTGAAGAGGGACATTAAGTAACTGGAGGGGGTGCAGCGCAGGGTGACAAAGATGATCAAGGGGCTGGGGGACTTATCATACGAGAGGAGGTTGAAGGAGTTGAACATGTACTCACTGGAGGAGAGGAGGGACAGGGTGACATGATTGAAACCTTTAAATACATGAAAGGAATAAACAAGACTGGTACAGAGGGGCTGTTCAAAGTAAGGGAGGGGAAGGCCACCAGGGGCCATGATATGAGACTGGAGGGAGGAAGGTTTGGGGGGAGATGAGAAGACACTTTTTTACAGAGAGGGTGGTGGCTGGGTGAAATGCGTTACCTGCAGAAGTGGTATGCAGTAGAACAGTAGACTGCTTCAAAAGGGGTTGGGACAGGACAAGGGGGAGGGTTAATGAAGGGGAAGGGTAGAAGGGAGGAGCAGCTGCAGAATAAGGGGTGCTAGCTGCACATTCGAGCAGACTTGATAGACCTCTAGGCCCTTATCTGCTGGCAAATTTCGTATGTTTGTATGTTCAAACAATCTGCAATTTACATGCATTTAACAACACAACAGTGGGGGTTTCTGATATCTCTACCTCGGTAACTTAATTTCGATAATACAGCCACCTAGCACTTTTTACCTTTATCAAAAACACCTAGTGCCATGGCATTATCAACATTTACAGGTTTCATACATATAAGGTATATACATCAAGGTATTTTAAGACTTAGTGCTGTTGCATACTAAATCCAACAATGAGGAACACAGCCTGTTGTTTTACATCAGAGGTCACAACAATAACCTCCCTGTACGAGGACCTGAGAAGGAATTGGAAAATTAAAGAGGACACTTTAGCATAGTCAAGAAATGGGAGGGGGGGTGCCCATAGGTGGACAACCTTATGGACTCGAAATTGAAAATGATAGATTAGGCTAAGAAATAGAAAAACTGTTGCAACAGATTTAAAGAGCTACTGACACCACAATGACAACTTTAAAAAACAAGATAATTAGGTACAATTCTACTTGCATTCTATTAATATTGCTTAGATTTCTCCTCCACACTATTTATTACTGTGGAAGTTTGCATGAATATGTGATCTTTATCCTTTAGAGTTCCTTTAGAGTCCATCTGCCTCTATAGCTGACTCCATACTTCAAGTCATAATCCTCTGTTGTGACATCACAGTTTGTTGCCATGAGAGTAACTCTAATGTCATAAGCAATGCATTATGACCTCCAGTAGGGAGAAAGAAACAGGAATAGATAAACTCTTTAAGAGCTAAGATCCTAATTTCCTGCAAGTGACCTCAGTAATAAATAATGGGGAGGAGAAATACAGCCCCTAATGTGAAATCAAGCTAAACGTGTCTAAATATTATGTTTTGTTAAAGTTCTCCTGATGGCAACAGCTGCTCTTTAAGAAAAGGTCGGTCCTCAAGAGTGGCAGGAGCTCACCGACACAGAGGCTAGAAAGTGTACTTAAAAATAAAAAAAAGGCTCAAGTGTCTTCCTCCTTGGTGACCTGATCCAGTTGCTTTCCCTATAGCCTTGCGAGCAGCTAACATTTGCGTGGCCCACTTACTGGCTTCAAATTGACCAGAATATGCCCAGATCTTTTCCTTGTGGATGATTCGAAGACACGCAGGATAAACCATGGCATGAATGATAGAGGCCTCTCAAAGTACCTTGTAGAACTCACTGAACATTTGCATTGTCGTGTCATATAGCTGATATATGGGAAAATGAACATTTGCCGGTTATTCTACATAATGGGCCCATGTCTCATCCTTCTAAGTTTTTATTTTAGTTCTCTCACATCCAGCTCCCTGTAAATTAATTGAAGCAAAATAAGTAGCATTAAAACTAATAGCTACTGTACAAAGAATGCGAGACCTAGGGGTATATCAGTATCTCAATCAGACGCAGGAGGCTAGAAAGTTAAGTAAAGCAAGAAAAGGGAAAACTAGAAATAACCTATCTAGGGTAAGGGTACAAAGTAAATTCCAGTAAAAGTAGAGAGTGAAGGAATGGGAATTTGGGGAGTGGTGAAGTACAGTGGACGTAGAGATGCAGTTTTCAGCGAGACCTTCTGGAGACTGCAGTGCTGCTCCTTCTGCAGGCACCTCTCTGGGCTGAGGGAGGAGGTCACTGGACTCTGGGCCAAGCTGGCTAGGATTCCGAGGACCTCTTTCCCCACCCAAGGGCCACTGCGTCTACCACGATACCCCAGAAGATGCCTAGGAGAAGGAGGGCTGGCTAGACTGTGGTGGGCTCCTAAAGAGTGGGAGTGATGAGTCAGGGGAACATTCTTCAGCCTGTGCCACTAAGAAAATCATTTGCCACTCTGGTGGGATGGAACTACTGGGAGGAGGCACCCATAGTAGTGACCAGGGAGGATATGGGAGTCCTCTGGAGAGGATGCCCCGAGGTGGGAGGTAGAGGCCCCTGGCAGAGGAGAAAGCAACTTCTGGTGGGGGACTCAATCATTGAGGGGAAGGGGGGAGGGTAGATTTGGGAACAGGAAGGGAGGGAATGAGGAAGGTTAGGTGCCTACCTGGCACCGTGGCTTGGAGGGATGGAATGCAGATCCTAAGGATCACTAGGGCAGTGGGGCAGGAGGAGGAGCCAGATGTCATTGTCCACCTGGGGACTAATGACTTGGCTAAGGACGGGGATGGGATTGTGCGGGGGGAATTTAGGGCGGGATCTTAGGTAGCATGCTCGGTGGCTTTCGCTGACTTCCTGCCTGTCTATGACCGGGGGAAGGATAGGGTTCGCCTTACCAGGAGCTTCAACTCATGGTTAAAAGAATGGTGCTGAGAAAAGGGGTTCGACTATATTGGGCACTGAGGCCAATCTGGAGAGATCTGGGCTTATACAAGGGTGATGGCCTGCATCCATCTGGGACGGGAACCACAGTCTCCAGTGGACGGTTTAAATAATACTTTGATGAACATTTAAACTAGCTGAGAGGAGTGGTGGAAGACATGGGGAGGCATTAACTGCTTCCCATGGACTGAAGCAGAGATAACGGAGGACCTGAGGGGAGAAAATCCAGCAGGATGCAAAATAAACAAAAAGCAGTGTGGTAGAAAACAAAAGGGCTAGGAACATGAGTTGTAAATAGTAAGTAAAAATTTTTCTTAAGCACCCTTTCCCTGAGGCTCAGGGAGCTGTTTGGGATGCAGAACAGTATATACAAAGCATCATTAACATAGCAAAACAAACATAAAATATGAAGCAGCATTAAACAACAGCTACTTGATAGCCAATATTGTGGAAGTTACACATTAAATACCAAATGCCCCCCTAAACAGATGTGCCTTCAGGCCCCACTTAAAAGCCTCCAGGGAAGGGGCTTCCCTCAAAGATCTTGGAAGCAAGTTCCACTGGGTCAGTTCAGCCACCTCAAAAGAGCGGTCTCCCGATGTTTTAAACTGAGCCCTGGGAACAGCTAGGAGGACCACCACGGAGGAGCAGAGAGAGCACTGGGTACGGTGAGGAGTCAGGAGGTTACTCAGGTAGCCAGGGCCCAGTCTGAATCAATCAATCAATCAATCTATCAATCAATCAATCAGTTAATGTTTATTTGTAAAAAGCGAAATTCACACATGATCAAAGTGCTTGTACATAAGCAGTAAAAAGAATTGTGAGTAAAATATCTAATAAATATTAAAATGCATATCAGCGTAAACTAAAATGAATCAAGACTCAGGAAGGCAAGTTAAAATAAGTGGGTTTTAAGTTCAGATTTAAAACTCTCCACAGTCAAGCACTCTCTTACCCAACAAGGTAGAGAGTTCCACAGGGTAGGGGCCATGAATGCAAATGCCCGGGCACCCGAGGTCTTCAAACAAACCCTGGGAACCTCTAGCAATCGCTTGTTGGTGGAGCGGAGTGGGTGGAGGAGGCAGTAGGGATGACAAAGATGTTGCAGGTAACATGGTTCCTATCCGTGTAGGGCCTTATAGGTCAGTGTATAGGGCTTTATAAGTCAGAAGACCAATCTTGAAGGTGATTCTCCACCTCACCTGGAGCCACTGCAGGTCACGCAGGACCGGGGTCACATGACAGGACCTCGGAAGGCCCATGCTGCTGCATTCTGCACTAGCTGCAGGTGACACAGGACCCCTCCACTGACCCTAAGGTAAAGGGCATTATACTAGTCAAGTCTGGAGGTCATAAAAGCATGTACTAGTGAGGGCAAATCATCAGGCAGGATTACGGCTTTAATCCGGGTGATATTCCAGAGATGGTAAAAGCTTCTCTGGACAACAGATGACACCTGAGCCTCAAATTATTTATTTTATTTATTTATCAAGTCTAGGATTACAAATACCTTTGAGCCATGGCTCTTTTACAAAGGTTCCACGTCAGAGAAATACAAATTATGGGGAACATCAAGACAGACATTACAACAATGTGGACATCGCAAACAGAGTACAGATTAATACAATTTAAGGGTAGCATTGTAACAAGGCAGCCAGCAGCATTTGTCAGAGAAAACAGACAACAGATACGAAGTGCCAGAGTCATAGGGAGAGGGAAGAGGGGGGAGGGGGAGAAGAAATGTAGGAAGGGTGGCGAGAGGGTGAAAAGTCAATCTATAGTCCAGAATAACCCTTAGATTTTTTATCTTAGCAGAGGCAGTAAGTAGGGAGGAGCCCAGCTTCACACCCGTCACCCCTCCAACTACCTCTGCACCCTGCCGACAACCAGGCTTAGTCACCAGCTCCTTCATCTAGTCCAGGTTGAGTATCAGCCAGCTAGAGGACATCCAGTCCTGGATCTCGGCCAGACTTGTGCTTAGCACCTCCAGCGTGTCATGTGTCCTGGGCACAAATGACATATACAGCTGGATGTCATCTGCATTGCAGTGAAATTCCACACTGTAGCATCTAATGATCTTTCCCAAGGGAAGCATGTACACTGTGAACTACATCGGTAAAAGGACTGAGCCCTGAAAAACTCCACAAGGTAGGAGCTTTTAGAGTGAGAATAAACTCCCCATCACCAAGCTCTGCATGCTGTGTGTGAGAAAGAACTTAAACTGATGAGACTGCCAGTGAGTCCACAGAGCTCCCTTAGGTTATCCAACAACATAGCATGGTCCACAGCATTAAAGGCTGAAGACAGATTGAGGAGAATGAGAACTGACCGACCCTCTCTTTCTCTAGCCCTGAAGAGGTTATTATGCACACGGACCAATTCAGTTTTAGTACTGTCTAGACCTAAACTCCAACTGGAGAGGTTCATAGATATCAAAGGTTGCAAGATGTGCCTTGAGCTGCAGAGCCACTATTTTTTTCAATAACCTTACCTGAAAGGAAAGGTTAGACTGGTCTATAATTTGCCAAGGAGTCCTGGTCGAGAGATGGTTTCTTCAGAAGGGGCTATATTAGTGCCTCTTTCAAAGCACTAGGGAATAACCCCTCTGAGAGTGAACAGCAGACAACCTCGGTGAATACTGGACCTGCAGACTCCACACATCCCACAAGGAGGTGGTTGGGCCCAGGTCCAGTTCACAGAATGTGGGCTGCAGCTTTGAAATTACCTCGAAAACCTTTCCACCACCACTGGCCTAAACTCGGTCCAGACAAGTGGAGTGCTTCTAGAGGCAACCAACTCACTACTGCAGGGCTGTAATTGTCCTGTTGGGAAAATCCCAGATCTGCTAGAGGACACCAAGGAGTGGAGAACAAGGAGGATGCTGGGAACCTTCACAAAGGAGACCCACAGGAGGGTGGCATGGGACCCCACAGGAGAAGGAAACAACTCCTGGTGGGGGACTCAATCACGGGGAGGTAGAAGTGGGGGAGAAAGGGCAGAGGGAGGTAAGGTGCCTGCCTGGTGCCACAGCTTGGAGGGACAGGAAGCGAATCCTCAGGATCGTGGGAGCAGCTGCATGAGGGAGGGAGCTGGATGTCATTGTCCACCTAGGAACAAATGACCTGGCTAGTAATGGGATCAGAGCAGTGCAAAAGGAGTTTGTAGAGTTGGGGAGGGGCCTTCGACAAGTAGCACATATGATAACCTTGTCAGAGGTGCTGCCCGTCTATGGCAAGGGTGATGCTAGGGTACTCCTCACTAGGGAATTCAATAAATGGTTGAAAAACTGGTGAGGAGCTCAGGGTTTTGACTTCATTGGGGACTGGGGAGCCACCTGGAGTGATGCAGGCCTATATTGGCGCGATGGTCTGCCTCTGTCCGGGGGTTGGGGTGGGGATCCAGGATCTGATGAGAGGTTTAAATGCTTCATTGGCAAGCATTTAAACTAGCCAAGGGGGAAGGCACTGAAAAGGAGCAGGGAAATCCCAGCCTTCCCCCACAAAACATGGTAATTAGTGAAGTAAACACCAAGGTAGAGAAGTCATTAGGGAGCAGGACAGAGGTAAATGTAAAAAAAGGCTAAGGCAGTAAGGACAAGTATGGGGCTAAAAGGGGTAAGGCCATCAAAAAGTGGAGGGTGATGAGTACCAATGCCCGTAGTCTATGTAACAAGCTCCCTGAACAAGTGGCATTGATGGAAGAGGGTTGCCTGGATATTGTGGCAGTCACAGAAAGATGGTACACAGAGAACCATGACTGGGATGCCAACATGCCAGGATACACAATTTACAGGAGGGACAGGGAGGGTAAAAGAGGAGGAGGAGTAGCTCTCTATGTAAGGGAAGGGATCAAAGCAACAGAACTAAAGAGTAAACAGGGAGCAGATGAGGCACTCTAGGTCACCCTGGAGACAGGAAATGGCACCACAATCCGCATGGGGGTTGTATACAGACCCCCATCTCAGGGGGAGGGAATGGACAAGGAAATGATAGAAGGCATCCTTAGAATGGCAGAAAAAGGGGAGATATTGTTGATGGGGGACCTGAATATGCCAGATGTTAACTGAGCAACTTGCTGCAGGCACATCCAAGAGCAGGGTCATTCTTGATGCCCTGCGGGGCATGCCTCAGACAGTTGGTATTGAACCCACTTGGGAGGGAGCAGTCTTAGACCTGGTACTCTCAAATGGGGATGGAGAAAGAATCTCAGATTTAGAAGTGGGTAGCCATCTGGGAACAAGCGATCACCAAACAGTGTGGCTCACTGATAAACACAGCCATACAATCAAGCCACACAAAAGCAAGAGTATTGGACTTAGAGGGCTGACTTTGAAACTGAGAGAGTGCCTCACAAAAGCACTAGCAAACAGGCAAGAAGAAGGGGTAGAGGAACAATGGGGAGTAATGAAACAGCCATCACAGAGGCAACAAGCCTTTGTGTAAAGCAAATCAACAAAACACAACGAAGGAAAAGAACGCTATGGTTCTCAAAAGAGGTGGCAGGGTAGGTTAAGGAGAAAAGGATAGCATTCAGGAAATATAAGGAAACACAGAAGGAGCAGGACAGAGAACTTTATCAATTAAAGCAGAAAGAGACAGGGCAGGCAGTCAGAATAGCAAAGGCCCAAACCGAGGAAAGGATAGCCAACTCTGTTAAGAAGGGGATAAGACCTTTTATAGGTACATTAGGGAGCGAAGAAAGACCAAAGGAGGGATACTGAGGCTTAATAAAGGGGAGGGAACGTGGGTAGAGGGTGACAGTGAAAAAGCAGAGATACTGAACGAGTATTTCTGCTCAGTATTCACAAAGGAAGGGGGGGGGAGTACCTAAACCAAACAAAAGAAACACTCTGAAGATGAGGGTCGATACCAGTCCATTTACAGAAGAAATGGTTCTGAAAGAACTAATAAAATTGAAGGTGGAAAAAGCAATGGGGCCTGATGGGAATCACCCAAGAATTCTAAAACAACTAAGCGTAGAACTAGTGACACTGCTGACTACTCTCTTTAACAAATCATGGGAGGATGGGGTGGTACCTGAGGACTGGAGGAAGGTGGATGAGATTCCTCTTCACAAAAGTGGGAGCAGGACAGAGGCAGGAAACTACAGACCAGTTAGTTTGATCTCGGTGGTAGGGAAAATGATGGAATCACTTCTGAAGGAAAGAATTGTTGAGTACCTAGAGGCTAGTGGGGCACAGAACCCAAGGCAGCATGTATTCACAATGGGAAGGTCGTGTCAGATGAATCCAATAGATTTCCTTTGACTGGATGACCAAAGTAGTAGACCAGGGAGGGGCTGTGGACATGGCCTACCTAGATTTTATCAAGGCATTTGATACAGTCCCACACAAAAGATTAATACACAAATTAGCCAGCCTTGGAGTGGGTCCCAAGGTGGTAGCCTGGCTAAAAATATGACTAGACAACAGGACTCAAAGGGTAGTAGTAAACGGAGTCCACAGTGAAGAAAAGAGGGTTACTAGTTGGGTACCGCAGGGTTCAGTACTGGGACCAGTCCTTTTTAATGTCTTTATAAGTGACATTGCAGAGGAACTGGAAGGAAAAGTATGTCTCTTTGCAGTCGACACAACGATCTGCAATAGGATTGATACACAAGATGGAGTGGAAAGAATAAGAAGGGACTAGGCAAGGTTGGAGGAATGGTCAAATGCATGGCAGCTCAGATTCAATGCTAAGAAGTGCAAGGTAATGCACCTGGGAAACAAAAACCCAGGGGAAGAGTACACAATGGGGGGTGAGATACTGACAACAGTAAAAATGGAAAGGGGCCTGGGGGTAATTATATCGGATGGCCTAAAGATGGGCAAGCAATGTGAGAAGGCAGTAAGGAAGGCTGGGAGATACTGGGATGCATAGGGAGGCATCAATAGTAGAAAACTGGAAGTTGTTATCCCTCTGCACAGACAATTGGTGAGACCCCATCTGGAGTACTGTGTGCAGTTTTGGAGACCCCATCTCCACAAAGACATAGACAGAGTGGAGGCTGTCCAGAGGAGGGCAACCAAAATGGTGCAGGGTCTGCACCAGAAGACATACAAAGAAAGACTAAAGGAGCTTAATATGTATACCCTTGAGGAAAGAAGGGCGAGAGGAGACATGATAGAAACTTTCAAGTAACTCAAGTGAATTAACAAAGTCCAAGAGGGTAGTATCTTTCAGAAAAAGAGATGTGCAAGAACAAGGGGGCATAATTTGAAGATGGAGGAGAGATGGCTCAGAGATAATGTGAGGAAGTATTTTTTCACAGAGAGGGTTGTGGATGTATGGAACAGCCTCCCTGAGGAGGTCGTGGAGTCAAGAACAGTGGGGGAATTCAAGAATGCATGGGACAGACATAAGGCAGTCCTAGTGGGGGATAGGAGGAAGTAAGCTGTTGGTTAACTAGGATCTGCAGCTTATCTGTTAGGTAGGAAAATGGGCAGACTAGGTGGGCCAAGCGGTCCTTATCTGCTGTCATATTCTATGTTTCTATGTTTCTATGACACTTTGTCAGAGAAAAAACAGAGCAAACTCTGCAATTAGTGGCTGAAACTGCTCTTCTTCTCTGCAGACAGGTAGGATGGAGTAACCTGTCCACAATCTGAAAGAGCAAGCCGGTTTGTTCTTCTCTGAAGCAACCTCCCTGGACAGAAATACTGCCTTTTTATGGGAGATTGCTCTTTGATATGCAGCAGAATAAGTTCTTAAAGCCAGTCTGTCCTCCTCAGATCCAGATCTTCACCAACAATGCTCCAACCTCTGACCCCTGGTCTTCACCTCCCTGAGCACCCTGTCAAACCACTGGGAGCTCAAGCGAGAAGACCTGGGTCATGTACGGACTGGTGCAACAGAGTCGAGTGCCAGTTGGCCCTGTTATAGGCTGTCATGGCATAGAGAGGAGAAAAGAAGGCAGGGCAAAAGGAAAAAGGAGGGGATATCAGGTAAAGTGGGAACAAAGTGTGGTAGGCCATGTGTGAAAATGCAAGAAGTCTAAGAAACAAATGGGTTGTGGTGCAAAGTAAACCACTACTGGGACATGGCCATACCAGGCTATACTTAGTTCAGGGAAGATAGATTGAGAAGGAAGGGAGGGGGATTGGTGCTGTATGAAAGAGAGGGTATCAAGGTGATGGAGACACAGGAAATCCAGGGGGAATAAAGGGGTTGGAGGTACTGTGGGTCACCCTGGAGACAGGAACCAAAGCCAATATTCACAGTGGCATAATCTACAGACTCCATTATAGGGTGAGAAGCTGGATAGGGTGCTGCTGGAATCCATTAGTACAATGACAGAAAAAGAGGAGCTGCTGCTGGTGGGATACTTCAGTCTATTGGATATAGATTGGAGCCTCCCAGCAGCAGCTTCAGCTACAAGCAGGGACATCCTGGACTCCCTGTAGGGGGTCCACTCACTCCCGAACAAACATTAAGCAATGATACTCTTCAATTCCCTCTGATAAGCTGAAAAGTTACAGATCCGAAGATCAGGCTTGGTTCTAACTGGACCCGAAGCTGGTGATTTTCTTTAATAAGCACTACTGCACATATGGTGCCTCTCCATAAAAGTAGTCCAAAGGAATGAACCAGGGAATTACAGACCTGTCAGTCTGATCTCAATAGTGGAGAAACTGATGGAGACTATCCTGAAGGAGAGACTGGTGGATTTTCGCAAGGAAAATGGGCTGCAAGACAAGAGGCAGAATGGGTTTGTGTCAGGGATATCCTTTCAGATTAATCTTATTGACTTTCAATTGGGTGACCAAGACAGTGGACAGGGGACAAGTGGTTGATGTCCCTTATCTGGACTTCAGCAAGGCCTTTGAATCTATACCTCACAGGAGATTGGTCAGAGAGCTGGAGGATCTGGTGGTGGGGGCCAGGCTGGCTAGATGGGTCAAAAAGTGGTTAAAGGACAGAAGTCAAAAGGAGGTGGTGGTTGTAGGGAAATTCTCAGAAGCTAGGCTAGTGACCAGTGGGATCCACCAGGGCTCAATGCTTGGTCCGGTGTTAACATCTTAATCAGTGATATAGCAGATGGGATCAAGTGTCAAATCTGCCTGTTTGCAGATAACATGAAGCTGTGTGGGAGGGTGGACACAGAGAAGGGGAGACAGGATCTAAGGGAAGACCTGCATAGGTTAGAGAAGTGGTCTGGCATTTGGCAACTGGGGTTCAATGCTGAAAAGTACAGAGTTATGCACTTAGAGGTGAGAAACCCAGAGACCAAGTGATGGGTGGGTGGTGTGCTGATCACCAAATCTGATGAAAAAAAGGACCTGGGGGTTGTCATCAAGAGTGACCTGGAGCACTTGGCACACTGCAGGAAAGCTGCAGCAAAACAGAAACAGATACTGGGCTACACAGCCGAGGGATTACCTGCAGGAAGGCAGAGGTCATACCACTGCTGTAAAGGTCACCGATAATAAGTCCACTCCTAGAGTACAGTGTGCAGTACTAGTGTTCTTATCTTAAGAAGGATATCTACTTACTGGAGATAGTCCAGAGAAGGGTGACCAGGATGATCCAGAGCCAGCAAGGTAACACACCTATGAGGAGACGCTCAAGGGGATCAGCATGTACTCCTTTGAGGACAGAAGGGAGAGGGGTGATATGATCGAGACCCACAAATACTTGTAAGGTCTTAATAGGGTGAATACAGAGGGTCTCTTCAGTCTTAGTGGGAACAAGTCCACTAGGGGGCATAGACTGAAGCTGGCAGGGGGGAAGATTCAGGAGGGAGATGAGGTGGCACTTTTTCCCCATGAGAGTGGCAGCCAAGTGGAACAAGTTGCCAGTGGAGATAATCTCCATGAAAACAGTGGATAAGACAGGATGGAACAGAATGGAGTGGCAGGTCCCACTGTAAAAATAAACAAGAAAACAGGAGTCCCGCACTCACCACCTCAAAATAGAGAGACTGCTCACATAAATTTCCAGAGGTACATTTTATTGGGGCCATGTGCAAAGTCCTTATTGTAGACACAGAGGGAAGCTGCACAATCGACAGACCGTAAGGCCTTTATCTGCTGGCATGTTCGTATATTTGTATGTAGGTAAGGCTGTGGCAGCTGTCAAGGCTATGTTTGTTTGGTGACTACTGCTGTCTCAGTTTTGATCACCCCTACTGTCATTTTCATTACAGAAACATAAGTAGTTAACTGTCAGCACTAACAGCCCCACACCCAAGTGTGGGGCTGGACCCATTTGTACTTTGTGTGTAAAAACATTTTTATGTTTGCCTTTGTGCTTGTGCAAAGTGAACATACTTGTATGATAGTGAGTTCTGAGGTTTGTCACTGTCAGTTCAATACAGGGAAGTCTGCAAGGGGCTTAACAGTATCAGACCAATCATAAGCCATGCTGATCATTACACTCCTCTGGTCTTACTGGATGGAAACTTTGTTTAGTTCAAAGAAAAGAGCTGCACGAATTAAAGGACTCTTTTTCCTTTGATCTGTATAAGGCACCCAGCAAGCAGAGCTGATCAGTGTCATGATGGTCCTCCCCCAACATAAAAACAATCCCTCCCACCCTCTGCCAAGCATCCCTCCCACCTCCCATTGCTTCCCCTTCTTAATTTTCAGACACCGGAGTGCCCAATTCTTGGTGCAGGCTAATACCCCCTACCCCAACCGGTTTCACTGTGCAATGGTGGGCAGCCCAGCCCCAGTGGCACCAAACATAACATCAACACTTGGGGGTACAACAGAAACAAAGAAACATAGACTTTGACGGCAGATAAGGACTGCTTGGCCCACCCAGTCTGCCCATTTCCCTACCTAATGGATAAGCTGCAGATCCTAGTTAACCAGCAGCCTACTTCTTTCTGCCCCCAACCCCTAGAATTGCTTTATGACTGTCCCATGCATGCTTCAATTCCACCACTGTTTTTGACTCCACAACCTCCTCCGGAAGGCCGTTCCATGCATCCACAACCCTCTGTGAAAAATACTCTCAAATTACCTCTGAGCCACCCCCCATCTTCAAATTGTGCCCCCTTGTTCTTGCACACCTCTTGTTTTGAAAGATGCTACCCTCTTGGACTTTGTTGATTCCCTTGAGGTACTTGAAAGTTTCTATCATGTCCCCCCTCTCCCTCCTTTCCTCGAGGCTATACATATTCAGCTCCTTAAGTCTCTCTTCATATGTCTTCTGGTGCAGACCCTACACCATTTTAGTTGCCCTCCTCTGGACAGCTTCCATCCTGTCTATGTCTTTGCGAAGAGTGGGTCTCCAGAACTGCACGCAATACTCCAGATGGGGTCTGACCAGCTGTCTGTACAGAGGTATAATAACTTCCTGGTTTCTACTGGTGATGTCCCTCCCTATGCATCCCAGTATCCCCCCAGTCCTCCTTGCTGCCCTCTCACATTGCTTGCCCACCTTTAGGTCATCTGATATGACTACCCCCAGGTCCCTTTCCATTTTGTTGTTGTTAGTGTCTCACCCCCATTGTGTACTCTTCCCTGGGTTTTGTTTCCCAGGTGCATTACCTTGTGCTTCTTAGCATTGAATCTAAGCTGCCATATATTTGACCATTCCTCTAACCTTGCCAAGTCCCTTCTCATCCTTTCCACCCCACCTTGTATCAACTCTGTTGCAGATCTTTGTGTCATCTGCAAAGAGACATACTTTTCCTTCAGTCCCTCTGCAATGTAAACATAAAGACATTGAAGAGGACTGGTCCCTAATACTGAACCCTCACGTGCCCGCTAGTAACCCCCCTTTCTTCAGAGTGGACTCCATTTACTATTACTCTGTGTCCTATTCTCCAGCCAATTCTTTACCCAGGCTGTCATCTTGGGACCCACTCCCAGGCTGGCTAACTTGTATGTTAATCTTTTGTGTGGGACTGTGTCAAATGCCTTGCTAAAATCTAGGTAGGCCATGTCCACAGCCCCTCTGATCTACTACTTTGGTCATCCAGTCAAAGAAATCTATCAGATTCGTCTGGCATGACCTTTCCGCTGTGAATCCATGCTGCCTTGGGTCCTGTGCCCCTCTGGCCTCTAGATAATCGACAATTCTTTCCTTCAAAAGTGATTCCATCATTTTCCCTACCACTGAGGTTAAACTAACAGGTCTGTAGTTTCCTGCTTCTGCCTTGCTCCCACTTTTATGAAGGGGAATCACATCTGCCCTCTTCCAGTCCTTGGGTACCACCCCATCCTCCCATGACTTGTTAAAGAGGGTAGTCAGTGGTGTCACTAGTTCTACCCTTAGTTCTTTTAGAATTCTTGGATGAATCACATTAGGCCCCATTACTTTGTCCACCTTCAGTTTTAAGAGTTCTTTCTGAACCCTTTCTTCTGTAAGTGGGCTGGTATCAACTTCTGTATCCAGAGTGTTTCTACTGTTTGTTTTAGGTACCTCCCTCTCTTCCTTTGTAAATACTGAGCAAAAATATTTGTTTAGTATCTCTGCCTTTCAATTCACCCTCTGCCCACCCTCCCTCCCTTTATTAAGCCTTAAGCCTCACTTTCCCTCCCTTGGTCTTCCTTTGCTCCTGATGTACCTATAAAGGTTTTATCCCCTTCTTAACCGAGGTTGGCTATCTTTCCTCGGTTTGGGCCTTTGCTGTTCTGACTGCCTTCCCAGCTTCCTTTTACTTTAACTGATACAGTTCTCTGTCCTGCTCCTTCTGTGATTCCTTGTACTTCCAGAATACTTTCTTTTCTCTTGAACCTTCACTGCCACTTCCTTTGAGAACCATAGTGGTTTCTTACATCGTTTCTTTTTGTTTATTTGCTTCACACAAAGGCTTGTTACCTCTGTGATGGCAGTTTTTATTATTCCCCATTGTTCTTCCACCCCTCCTTCCTGCACATTTGCTAGTGCATTCCTTAAGCACTCACCCATTTTGGCAAAGTCAGCCCACCTAAAGTCCAGTACTTTTGCCTTTGTATGACTTGACTCTATTGCTGTGTTTATTGTGAACCATACTGTTCGATGGACGCTAGTTCCCAGATGGCTACCCACTTCTACATCTGTGATCCTCTCTTCATCTCCATTTGAGAGAACCAGGTCCAAGATTGCTCCCTCTCGAGTGGGCTCCAATACTAGTTGTCTAAGGCTTGCCCCTGTAGGGCATCTAGAATAACCCCACTCTTCGAAGTGGCTGCTGCAACTGCACTCCAGTTAACATCTGGCATATTCAGATCACCCATCAGCAATATCTCCCCTTTTTCTGCCATTCTAAGTATACTTTCTATCATTTCCTTGTCCATTTCCTCCCCCTGAGAAGGGGGTCTGTATACAACCCCTGTGCGGATTGTGGTTCCATTGCCGGTCTCCAAATTTACCCACAGTGCTTCTTCTCCTCCCTGTTTTCCCTTTTGTTCTGTTGCTTTGATTTCTTCCCTTATGTAAAGAGCTACTCCTCCTCCTCTTTTACCCTCCCTGTCCCTCCTGTAGATAGTGTATCCTGGTATGTTTACGTCCCAGTCATGGTTTTGTGTGTACCATGTTTCTGTGACTGCCATGATATCCAGATGTTCCTCCTCCATCAAGGCCACTAATTCAGGAAGCTTGTTACTCAGACTACGGGCATTGGTACTCATTGCTCTCCATTTTTTGATGGATTTACCTTCTGTTGCAGCATCCCCCACTGACCTTTCTACTTCGGTCTTTTTCTCATTTAGTACCCTGTTTTGTAGGGAGAGGCTGGGATTTTCCTGCTGCTTATCTGTGCCTCCTCCCCTTAACTAGTTTAAAAGCTTGCCAATGAAGCATTTCAACCAATTGCTCAAAAGACTTGTTCCCTTCCTGGACAGATGCAGACCATCCTGCCAGTATAGGTTGGTGTCCCTCCAGGTGGAACCCCAGTCCCCAATGAAGCCAAACCCCTGTTCTCCACACCAATTTTTCAACCATTCATTAAACTGCATGGTGCAAAGTACCCTCGCCTCACTCATGCCATTGACAGGCAGCACCTCTGAGAAGGATACTGTGTATGCTACTTGTCTTAGGCCCCTCCCCAATTCTACAAAGTCCTTCTGCACTGCTCTGATCTCATGTTGAGCCAAGTCATTTGTCCCTAGGTGGACAATGACATCCAGCTCAGACTCCCTTACAGCTGTTCTCATGATCCTGAGGATGCGCTTCCTCTCCCTACAAGCCATGGCACCAGGCAGGCACCTTACTTCAGTTTTCCCTGCTCCCCCCAGTTCTATCCCCCTAATAATTGAGTCCCCCACCAGGAGCTGCTTCCTTTCCTTGTGTTGTCCTCTGCCTCCTTCCTGTGGGCCTCCCTTGTGACAGTTGTCCTCAGCCTCCTTAGTCTCCTCTGCGGGTGCATCCATAGGGGAGCTATGCTCCCCTAGAATGGTGTATGGATTGTGGAGTGGAACAACTGACTAGGTGTGCCTCTGTCCTACCATCCTCACCCTCCCTGAGCCCACTGTGGTCCAACTGCTGTGCTTTCTTCACAACCTCTGAGGAAGTGGTGGTGGTGGCTCTGGTGCTTCCTGGATGGGGTAGGTTCCCTTCCTACCATCCAGTGTGGCCTGGGGGAAGGTTCCCTTACTACTGTCCAGTGTGGCCTGAAGATGGGCAACTTTCTCCCTCAGGGCAGAGAGTTGCCTGCAAACAGGGCAGCATCTCGGCCTCCAGAAAGACTCCCGGAAGACTGCTGCCCCACAGCCATTACATTGCACAACTCCCCACATGTTTATCTACTTTTTTTTTTTGTGTGTGTGATTGGTTTGTTGTATAGAAATATATAATCTCCAGTGTTGGTACCTGAAATAAAGAAAACTGTCCCTCATAGTTTTTTATGTTTATACACCCTGTAAAGGAGAAAACCATCCATCGATGTCTGTTGCTGATGCCGGTACACTGCTGCCATTACCCTCCACCTACTGACCCTCCCACTCAGCACCCATCATCCCACACCCCTCCACCCCACACATCTACCCCACCCCTACTTTTAATTTTCTGACACTGGGGTGCCCAATCCCTGGTGCTGGCTAGTACCCCCTCACCTCCGCCCATTTTCACTGTGTGACACAGGGGGGCTAACCCCCAGTGCCGCCAAACATAACACTGACACTAGGATGCCCAATCTCCAGTGTCCCTAACTGAAATAAAGAAAATTATTCCTTATTGTATTTTTTTTTATTTTTATATATCCTGTAAAAAAGAAAAATGTCCGTTGATGTCTGTTGCTGCTGCTGGCACACTGTCATTACCATCCCCCCACCTGACTCTACCACTCTGCACCCACCACCCCTTACTTACCTACCAGGGTCCAACACTGTAATTCTCTCTGGATTAGAGACACGCCTTCATACTTCCATTATGGATCAGGAACTGAGGAAATCAGGTATGTGAATCAATGTGTTCCAGTGGGTTTTGAACTTGTCCTCATATCTTGGTCATTTTTATGTTGCTTGCACGCATGTGCAAGAAACATAGTGCCATCATCGGAGATTTCGGAGGTGTGTCACCTCCTCCTACAATTCAGTCAGTGAGCTGGCAGGCACGACCCCTGTAAGCCAATGCATTTTGGAGCTGTCTATGACATGCTCCAAAATGCAGTAGCACACAGTTGAAAGAGGAGCTACGCTCAGTGAGCAGAGATACAGCAAGATAGCCCCCTCATTGCAGGCGCAGCGACTTCAAGACCTACTGTGTAGCCAACGGGGTGCCCAATCCCCATCAGCTGAGCTGTCTCCCCCCAGTTGTAGGTGCCACGCTGGGAGCCCACCTCAGTGTGGCAATCAGTCCTTTGGCCGATGGGGGTGCCCAATCCCCTGTTGGCTGAACGCCCCCCCAACGTCCTTGTGCCTGCTGGGAGCCCACCCCAGCATGGCAAACGGTCCCACGACGTCTTTTTTTTAATTTTTTACCTGAAAAATGAAAACGTCCTGGCACGCCTCCCGACCCTCCCACAACCTCACCCACCCACTGCGCCTCAGCTCTCCCCACGCCCCATCCCATACTTACCTCCTCGACCAGCGCGACGATCTTCGTGGATCGAACATGTCTGCACTCTTTAAAGCCGACCGTGAACTGAAGAAATGCTGGTAAGCTGTATAATGGGCTAGATGGGGAGTTCAACTTTGTTGCATATCTCAGGCATTTTGGGAATTTTGCACCAAATTTTCAACATGGGGTTTTAGGACCTTCTCATGAATGATGTCACTGTTATGGCGGTATTCAGGCCTGAAGGGTGATTTCACAGTCACTCGCAGTCACTGCGAAGGGTCCCAAAACCCCATGTTGAAAATTTGGTGCCAAAATTCCAGAAAATGACTGTTTTATGAGCGTGCGTTGCGCAGTTCCTACGCAGGCTTGTAATTTCGCGTAATTTCAATATTTTCACTCCAGATTTTCAACATTGCCATTTTACCACACCTTCTTATGAGTAGTACAGCTGTCATTTTCACATCTCACCCAAAATGTGTTTCCACCATGTAGCGCAGAATGGCACAGTCAGTGTGCTAAATCAATGTACAGGACAAATTAAGAAAATCACAGTGACACTGTTCATGAGCAGAGGTCTTAAATGGCTATATTGGAAAATTTCCAGAAAAATTCCTAAAATAACTGTTTTATTTAGAGTGTGTTATGCAGTTCCCACGCAGGCCTCGTAAGTTCACAAATTTTCAATATTTTCACTCCAGATTTTCAACATTGCCATTTTACCACACCTCCTTATGAGCAGTACAGCTGTCATTTTTCACATCCTGCCCAAAACGTGTTTCCACCATGTAGCGCATAAATGGCACAGTCGGTGTGCAAACTCAGTGTATGGGACACATTAACAAAATCACAGTGACACTGTTCATGAGCAGATGTCTTAAATGGCTATGTTGAAAATTTGGTGAAAAATTCCCAAAATGATTGTTTTACGAGCGTGTGTTGCGCAGTTCCTATGCACGCTCGTAAGTTCGCAAATTTTCAATATTTGCACTCCAATGACTTCCAAATACCTGAACAGCACATAGAAGCAAGCAACATTCGGCATTGACAAATGCTTGTTTAATACTGTATTTTTCCCAAATTTTCAACATGGCCTTTTTTTAGGACTCCACCTCATGAACAAGGGTGGTTAAATTATGCAAATCCATCCCAAAAGTGATTTCATGGTTGCTGCATGGAATCACCTGTGAGGTAGGATTTTAAACTTTTCTCCACCCTTGTCCATGAGGTGGGGTCATGTGAAGGCTATGTTGAAAATTTGGTATAAAAATATTAAACAAAGTTATGAGCGTAAGTTGAAAATTTTCAACACACGCTTGTAACTTTGGTAATTTTCAATATTTTGATCCCAAATTTTCAACATAGCCATTTTTTTCATACCACCTCATGAATGTGACAGCTGTCATTTTTCCAAATCCTGGCCAAAATGTGTTTCTGCACCTATGGCATGAAATCACCATTTGGGCAGGATTTGAACTTTTGCTACACCATTATACATGAGGTGAGGTCATAAGAAGGCTATGTTGAAAATATGGGCTAAAAATATTAAAAAACCACCAAGTTATGGGTGTACATTGAACATTTTCAATGCATGCTCATAACTTTGGTAATTGTCAATATTTTGATCCCAAATTTTCAACATAGCTATTTTTTCACATCATCTCAAGCATGTGACAGCTGCCATTTTCCAAATCTTGGCCACACCTAGGCAACCCAAGGTTTTTCTGGTCTCACATCAACGAGCTGATAAAGGGAAACAGCAAGGCAGCCCCAGGCCCTATAGTGGCAAATGGGCAGTTACTGAACAATGGGACCCTCATTGCTGAGGCCCTTAATCACCATTTCACGAACCTTGACGATTACAAGGCTGGGCTTCCAGTGTCCAAAAATGAAGCACACATTCTGGAACCTCTTAACCTAGACCACCCATCTTTTCATCTGAGGTTAGCTAAGGTTAAAGAAGTCCTCACCCTTCTAAAGTCCTTGAAAACAAGAGGATCAGGTGGGCCTGATGGTATCCAAGCTAGACTACTCAAGGACGGTGCTCCAGCACTCGCAAGACCTCTTACCTGGCTCATAAACAGGTCCCTTCTAGAAGGAACTGTCTCAGAGCTGTGGAAACATGCTCATGTTGTCTCTATTCACAAAGGTGGGCCTGCAGAACCTATTGGCAACTAAAGACCAATCTCCCTGCTTTGTACCCTTGCAAAAATTCAGGAAAAACTGGTGTACACTCAACTCTGTGAATACTTAGAGACACACCTGCTTCTTTCCCCAGCTCAACATGGTTTCAGAGCTAAGCATGGGACAGACACTGCCCTAACTAAGTTCTCGGCAGATGTCTTTAGGGAACTTGACTCAGGGTCCTACACAGGTGCTGTTTTCATCGACCTTTCCAAGGCCTTCGACTTGGTCGACCACCGACTCCTACATCAAAAATTGTGTAACATAGGCCTGGACACTCATGCTCTCAGATGGTTTGAAAGCTACCTTACTGGTTGCTCTCAGAGGGTCAAGTGGAAGGACAAGATCTCTGATCCACTGCCCCTTAAGGAAGGGGTACCACAAGGGTTCATACTCGGTCCCCTCCTGTTCTCCTTGTTTGTAAATGATCTGCACAACCACTGCGGGAGCAGTAATGTCATCCAGTATGCTGATGATGCCGTGATTTACAGATCCTCTGACAACCTGGATGACCTTTGTCCATCTCTCCAAGAGGACCTTCTCACTATGGAGGACTAGCTTACTAAGAATAAAATGGTCCTTAATACTACCAAAACCAAGGCCATGTTGTTCAGACCCAGATCCCTTGGCCAAAACAGGACACAACTCCTACAACTCACTTCCAGGGCGGGTAACAAACTTGAAGTGGTTGCCTCCACAAAATACCTTGGCCTTACTTTGGACCAGGGTTTCACCCTAAAACAACATGTTGACTAAGTCACCAAAGTCATCTATCATAAACTTGGTACACTCTGTCATCTCAAGGATCAGCTGATTCCTGAAGCCAGGACTGCCATTGCCACGTGTGTCTTACTCCCAACACTCACCTATGCTGCCCTGATACTTCAGGGAATGGCCAAGCTGGAGTTCAGTAAGTTACAGGTCTTGTACAAAAAGGTGGTCCGTTTCGCCATTCAGTCTCACTCTAGGAGCCACCATTGTGATTCTCTAGCACTACTCAGCTGGCCATCATTCGAAGCCCGTCTCAGGTACCCAGTACTCTGCCTAGCACATAAGTTAATTAGCTCTACACCTCCCCCAAGCCTTGCAGGGCTCATAACTGCCAAGCAAAATCCTCACACTCTACGGACCTCAGGCCAAACTCTTCTCGAAGTCCCTAGGGTAAGGACCAAGGCAGGGAACATGTCCTTTTTCCACACTGCCCCTTCCCTATGGAACAACCTTCCTCCTGAGGTTCGGGAAGCTCCATCACCAGTGAGCTTCCAAAGAAGACTCAAGGCACATCTGCTTGCCACGAGTCAATGCCAATGCTATGTCACCTGACACTTACACACTACCCGCCTGCCCGAGCACTTACATCACTACCACCTGAGCTGGCAGTCCTAACCCTTCTCTATTGGCCCTCCTCCAAAAATATTCTAGTCGGGTAATTGTGACCCAGGTATGGCTCTGGCTCTTCTATACTGTTTCACTTCATTAATCAATGTAACCTGCTATGTAATATATCATTGCTACATATATATGTTAACATGTCACATGCCATAAGCTGTATCTGTACTTATTGTGTATCCTACTAGTCTGTAACTCCCATGTCGCCCCTGAAAAAGGGACCTCCGGGACCCAGTGGGCCTACCCGGTCATCAAAATTCAATAAATAAATAAATAAAAATGTTTTATCACATTTGTGGTGTGGAATGTCAGTTTGGCCACTATTTTATAAACGACACCTGTCATGTTAAGAAGTAATGGTCATAAAAAGACTATGTTGAAAATGTGAAAAAAACACTAAGTTATGAAGAAACATTGAATTGTTTCAACATTTACTCAGAACTTTGGGCTCGATTTTCAAAGAGGGCTTACATCTACACAAGCTGCGACAAACAGCAGCTTGCACCAAAGCCTGGTGTGCCAGGGACCACGCACCAGACTCCGGTACAGGAGGGCTCCAAGCATCTGTTCCCACACTTGCCGCAACCTCTCCTATGCGACAAACAAGGTGCATGGGAGGGGTTTGCTGCAGGCTCCATGCAATAAAGGCTAGCGGTCCCCCATTCCCGATCCTCTGATAAAATAATTCAGGTCCTGTCCCTGGTGGTCTAGTGCCCCCCCATCTCCAATGTCGCCCATTATAAAAATGTATACTAAATCCCCCTTCCCTAGTGGTCTACTGGCCCCCCCGATCCCTGATGTTGCCCATATATGTACGTAATAAATAATACCCATCCCTGGTGGTCTAGTGGACCCCCCCTGGGCAGGTATACTGCATTCAATACTGGACCTATAAGAAAGACAGAAGGTGTTGACCCATATTGTCCATCTCCTGCTCTAGCGGGTTAAATAGTTACCCTTATTAGCCAGCAAGTGTTCCTCCAGCCTTAACTTAAAGGCCTGGAAGATATTCACTTCTACCACATCCTTAGGCAGACTATTCCATATAGGGATAATTCTTTGTGTATATAATAAACCTCCTTGCGTTGTTTTAGGGAATGTTGGATGTAATTGAAATTTATGACTTCTTAAATTTATGTTCCAATCCTGTGACTCTAGTCCTCTGGTTTTCTATTAGGCTTCCATTCCTAGATACCTTGTACATATGTAGCAAATCACCTCTGGTTCTTCTACGTTCCAGTGGAAACAGTTTTAAACTACTTAGTCTGGATTCATAGTCCATATTCCCCAATCTGTCTATCATTTGGTATCCCTACTAAATACTGATATTTGGGATCCTGACATTCAGGGATCCTGAGTACGGCAGCCCGACACACACCCGCCCGATGGAAGGAAGCTGGTGCCGACAGGGGTAAGGTAGCAGATGTGACAAACCACGGCCCTACCCCTTATCTGGCACCACAAGTAAGGAGGAAATGCAGAAGTTGGCTGAATTGCTCCTGTGGCATGAAGGACTAGGCCACTAGCAGCTCAGCCAGCATGGTGCTTTTGATCCAGGTTCTGTTCCTGGGAGTGGAACATTTTTTTTCACACTGTTGTTTCCCTCATAACTTTTTTAACCTACTCCGAGGTCCACTCCCCCTCAGAGTTGGTTATTTTAGTTACAGGGGGTGTGGGAGGCTTGCTCCCTGCATTGCACTAAGATTCTGTTGGTCTTCCGACAGTCAGTCTCCTGAAGTTGGGCTCATGGAGTTCAGGAGGCTGACTGTCTGGATTGCATAGTAAATACTATCATTTCAGTCACCCTTCTTTATATCCTTTCTAGATTATTTATGTCCCTCCTAAGGTACGGGCTCCATAGTAGTGCACAGTAGTCCATGTGTGGCCTAACATAGGCTCTATAAAGGGGCATGCTACACGCTCTACTTCTGGATGTAAAAGCCTTTTTAATACAGCCCACTATTCTGTTTGCTTTCTTAATAACCTTGTTACACTGTGCACTAAAGCTGAGGTCACTGGTGATTCCTAGATCTTTTTCATTGGTTTTGAATACTGAAAAAACAAATGCAGTCCTGTTCGGACTGAGAACCCTGGGCCAGGATAGAAGCCCCCTGGTCTCCTCATCTGGTGTTCAAATAGAGGTAGTGAAGTCTTTTAAATACATGGGCCTGACGCTGGACCAAGGATTTACACTGAAACCCTATGTGGATCAAATAACTAAAAACATGCATCAAAAACTAGGCCTACTCTACCGACTGAATGCCCAGTTGATCCCCAAGACCAGAATTACCATAGCAACAGCATCCTCCTTCCAACCTTGACCTATACTGCACCAGTAATGCAGGGCCTAGCAAAACAGTAGCTCAGTATGATGCACATGCTATACAATAAAATTACTCGCTTCACATCTATGTCACACCTGAGGTGCCATCATTTCGAAGCATTGGCATCCCTAAACTGGCCATCCCTGAGCCACCGGCTACAGTACCCTCTATTATGCAGCACCTATAAATTCATCAATGACTCACCCCCAGTAAGCCGAACTGGAAGGTTGGTTCCAAAGCGCTCAGGTAGACAGCGCCGCACTACTGGGAGAAATCTCTTGGAAGAACCCAGGGTTAGGTCTATGGCAGGCAGCAAATCCTTTGCCTATGCAGCTCTTGTACTTTGGAATAAGCTCCCTGTCCACCTCCAGGATGCTACTTCACTGGGTATCTTCCGCAAGGGGCTTCATGGGCCCCTGCTAGAGAAAAGCACATGCTTTTGCGCCTGAACACAGTAGCACAAATCCAAAATCTAGCTTTCTCTTGAACTGATCAAGACCTTGGAAACCTACAAAGAGAAATAGCTACCATTTGTTTTGCTCTGTCTTAATTACACCTTAGGTATTTTTATAGTCTTAACTGTTATAGCCCTCCTCGGGATAGAAATATGTACTATCTATGGGTGATTGTCTGATCCCCCACTGGGTACTGTCCCGATACTAATCAAATGTAGTCTGCTTTTAAATATTGTTTTAAGCAAAATGTTATTACCTCAAGCTCTATGTAACTAGGATCGCCCCTTCGGGGCTCAGTGGGTCTACCCGGTTACCAAAACTGAATAAATAAATACATCTACTGCCTTTAGTGATACTCCATTAAGTGTATAGGCCACCTGTTTATTGTTGGCCCCTAAGTGCATTACCACACATTTGCTGATATTAAAGCTCATGCCATTATCCGCTGCCCACTTTTCCAATGAATTAAGGTCCTTTCTTAGAATATCTACCATTTCTTCGTTACTGACCTCTATTCCCAACTTTGTATCATCTGCAAATTTTGTGCTTTGACGTCTGATATCTTTGTTCATATCTGAGACAAATAGCAGAAAAAGTACTGGACTGAGCACTGATCCTTGTGGGATGCCACTAATCACAGGTCCCATTTTGGACTCATGCCCTCTAATTCTGTCTTTCTGGGATCTATTACTAAGCCATGAATCAGCCCATCTAATAAGAGTTGCACATACTCCCATAATGCAAAGCATCATGGGCTGTATATGCAAATCACTACAAATTATTATGCTGATTCAGCTTTAAGCAGGCATAAATGCTGCTGAAAGGCCTCTCACACAGTCTGCAAAGGGTGCCAAACAGAAGACACAGACACGTGTTTCATCCTACTAGGACTCATCAGTGTGCCTTGTCTGTATGACACCCCAGTGGAATGAACCAGCTACCCTAAGTTGATCTATTGATTTTGCATTGTGGTGAGCCCAATAAAAACAAAAAACAAGCTAAAAGACAAAGAACCACAGTGTGCAAGCACTGAGGCAAGGGTTACCCAAAAGGGCATTGGCTGGGAAGCCAAGTTTTAAAAGAAATACAAAATCAAGTTGAACCAGCATAATCGTTTGTGGTGATTTGCATATACATCCCATGATTCTTTGCATCATGGGGGTATGTTTGATTTTGTATTTCTTTGAAACTTGGCTTCCCGGCAAATGCCCTTTTGGATAACCCTTGCCTCAGTGCTTGTACACTGCGGTTCTTTGTCTTTTAGCTTGTTTTTTTGTTTTTATTGGGCTCACCACAACCCAGAACCAATAGCCCAACTTAGGGTAGCTGGTTTATTCCACTGGAGTGTCATACAGACGAGGCACACTGATGAGTCCTGCTAGGATGAAACACATGTCTATGTCTTCTGTTGGCACCCTTGCAGACTGCATGAAAGGCCTTTCGACACCATGTATTCCTGCTTAAAGTTGAACCAGCATAATAATTTGTGGTGATTTGCATATACAGCCCATGATGCTTTTGTGATTTTGTATTTCTTTGAAACTTGGCTTCCCGGCCAATGCCCTTTGGGATAACCCTTGCCTGAGTGCTTGCACATTGTGGTTCTTTGTCTAATAAGAGTTGTGGTGATACCAGGTATCTGCATTTTGTTTCTTAACGTGGCATGTGGTACCTTATCAAAGGCCTTTTTAAAGTCTAGGTACAGGACATCCACAGGTGCCTTGCTGAGTTTTTTACTAACATGTTCCTAGAATTCCAGTGTGTTAGTCAAACATGATCTATTTTTTTAAATCCGTGTTATGTATTGTCGTGTAAATTATTGGCATGTATTTCCTCATCCAATCTGTCTTTTATAATGGCCTCTAGTATTTTACCTAGAATAGCCGCGAGACTAATGGGCCTATAGTTTCACACTTCGCCCTTGTTTCCCTTCTTAAAAATGGGAACAACAGTGGCGGTCCTCCAATCTTCAGGCACATCCCCAGACTCAAGAGACATATTATATAGTCTTTCCAGTGGGTCAACCAACTATTCACCTATTTCCTTTAATAGTAACATAGAAACATAGAAATTGTCAACAGATAAGGACTGCTAGGCCCATCCAGTCTGCCCGTAGGCCTTATACATTGTATGTGGTCACTGACCCTATGTGATCAATGGCTTTTCATCACTCCCTCCCCTATTAAGCTTCCCTTGTGCCTGTCCCAGGCATGCTTAAACCCCTCCACTGTGCTTGCCCCCACTACCTCCTGTGGCAGACTATTAGAAGTGTCTACTACCCTTTCTGTGTAGAACAACTTCCTCACATTTCCTCTTAATCTACCCCCTTCCAATTTCATATTGTGCCCCCTTGTTCTAGTACTTTTTCTACATTGGAAAAGGTCCCCAACCTGCATCTTGTTTATGCCCTTGAGGTACTTGAAAGTGTCAGTCATATCCCCCCACTGTCTCCTCTCCTCCAGTGAGTACATATTGAGGTCCCTTAGTCTCTCCTCACATGTTTAGTGGTGCAATCCCTACACCATCTTTGTCGCCCTTCTCTGGATAGTCTCCACCTTGTTTATGTTCCTGCACAGGTATGGCCTCCAGAACTGTACACAGTACTCCAGGTGAGGCCTTACAAATATTTTATATAGTGGCATCACCACCTCCTGCCTCCTGCTAGTGATACCCCTTCCATGCACCCCAGCATGCCACTGGCCCTCCCTGCTGCCTTTGTGCACTACTTTGATACCTTAAGTTCATCAGAGATGATAACCCCTAGCTCCCTTTCCTCTTTGGCGACAGTCAGCTCCTCCCCCCCAACCTGTAGCTCTCCCCAGGGTTAACTCTACCCAGGTGCATCATTTTGCACTTCTTTGCAACAGCCTGAGGTATAATCTATCCAGTCCCACTGATTTGTCTTTTTTTATACCCTTTAGTTTATCGCTTATCTCTGATTTGGTGATTATTATTAGAACATTTTTGGTGGGCTTGGGTTGACTTGTGGAGCGATTGTCCTTTCCCTTTTCGTACACAGACCAGAAATAATTATTAAATATTTGGGTCTGTGCTGCTGGTACTGCCCACCACCCCGCTCCCCCCCCACATCCAAATCCCTGAGCCGGCAACCAGCACAGCCCTCCTCTCACCACCACAGCCAGCTGCCGACTAACCTGTCAGTGAGTGCATATTGAATAATACAGTACATGGTCCTTGACTGACATCTGTCTTCTTATGACCCCACCTCATGAACCTGGTTGGTGAAAATGTTCAAATCCTGCCCAAAAGAGGATTTCAGGGAGCAACTGCAAAATCACCTTTCAAGCAGGATTTGAAAAATTTCACCTACCTTGTTCATGAGGTTGGGTCCCAAAGGCCATGTTGAAAATTTTGCAGAAAAAAATTTTAAAAATGACAACGTTATGAGCACAAGTTCAAAATGCATTGAAATATAGATGCACTTACCTTGTTTCTGCAGTTACCGGAATCCCCGTCTGACATCGAAGAGTGAATATGTGTGAAGATAAAGGGAATACAGGAGGAGGCAGAGGTACTGTGAGTCACCCTGGAGAAGGGGAGTAGAGACTTGCACTGGAGTGATCTACAGACCTCCAGCAGAGGGGGAGGAGTTAGATAAGGTACTTGTAGAAGCCATTGACAAGATGGCAGAAAAGGGTGAAGGTGCTGCTGGTGGGGGATTTCAACTTACCAGATGTAGATTGCAGCTTCCCAGCAGTGGCTTCAGCTAGAAGCAGGGATATCCTGGACTCTCTGGAGGGGTTGATCTTCAGGCACCTAGTCGGTAAACCCACTCGTGATGGGACAGTACTGGACCTCGTACTCACTAACAGGGACAGTGTTGCAGACATCAAGGCGGGAGGCCACTTGGGGGCAAGAGATGACCATATAATGTGGTCAGTGTGCAAGAGGGAGTTAAAGAGTTACAAAAAATAAAAGGAACTGACTGAAAACACACACACACACACGCACACACATGAACACACTCACTAGTACACTACCTACTGTATGAAGGGAATGAAGGCCCAATCAAACAACAGATTGTGAGGGACTGTGAGTGGGAAAAGCCTACAAGAGAGGGGGTGGTGGCCTGCTCAGTTTGTGAGTTTGTGATTTGATGGTAAGAGCTGCAAGAACTCTGCTGAACTGTGAAAACTGGGGGAAAAGGTGGAAGCCCCCCCCCGGAGTGTAGAACCCTATATCTATTTGGGGCCTCAGTGACCCTTATCAGGGAGGGCAGTGGACATGGACTATCTAGACTTTTGCAAGGCCTTTGACACTGTGCTGCACAGGAGATGGATTAAGAAACTGAGTAGCTTAGGGGGAGGGATCCAGAGTGGTGAATTGGGTTAGAAACTGACTAAAGGACAAGCGACAGAAGGGGGTGGGTAACAGCACTCACTCAAATGATGAAGAGTGACCAGCGGGGTACTGAAGGGCTCAGTTTGGGGGCCAGCCCTCTTCAACGTCTTCATAAGTGACATTGCAGAAGAACTGGAAGGGAATGCATGCCTTTTTGCAGATGATATTAAAATCTGTGACATAGTGGATACTCAGGAGGGGATGAAGAGAATGTGTAGGGATCTTGGGAAACTCGAGGAGTCGTCAAGTGCATGGCAGTTGGAGTTCAATGCTAAAAAGAGCAAAATCATGCACCTAGGGCATAGGAACTTAAGAGCTGAGTATAGGAAGGGGGAGAGAATGATGACAGTTACTAAGCAGGAAAGTAACCTTGGGATTATTATATCTGATGACCTCAAAGTGGCAAGGCACTGTGTAAAAGCAGTGGGTAGGGCCAGTGGGACGCTTGGATGCACAGGGAGAGGAATCTCCAGCAGGAGGAGAGAGGTGGTGTTGCCAATGTATCACACGCTTGGGAGATCATGTCTGGCATATTGCGTCCAGTTCTGGAGGCTGCATCTCAGAAAGTACATAGACAGGGTGGAGGCAGTCCAATGGACGGCAGCTAAAATGGTGCTGGAGTTGCATGAGAAGTCTTTTATACCCTGGACAAGAGGGAGGAGAGAGAGAGAGAGAGAGAGAGATGGCATGATAGAAACCTGTAGGTACCTCATGGGGTGAACAGGGTGCTGATGGGGATTCTCTTTCAAATGAAAGAGCACCAGGACCAGGGGGCATGCGATGAAGCTAGAGGTGGAGGTTCAAGAGTGATGTGAATAAATATTTCTTCTCTGAAAGAGTGGTAGACATGGACGTGGTGCAGGCTAAAATAGTGGGGGCTTCAAGCATACACTGGATAGACATAGGAGCATAACAGAAAAGAAACAGGGAGGCAGGAGGGCCGCCAGAGGCCAGATCGGGTCTGCAGAGGCAGATTAGGCAGGGGACATCTGGGCAGACTGGATGTGCCAAGCGCTCCTTTTTTGTCAACAAATTCTGTGTTTCTACGTTTCCAAACCCCTACTTATGTTATGTATTTTGCATTTATTGTGTCTTGTTTTTCTCCTTCTTTACCGGAAAAGTACAACTCTGTATGAATTATGCACCAAATGCACCAGAATGCATCTAAAAACCTATGGCTTATGGTGACTGTCTCCTGGCCTGTTACTTCTCCTGATAAAAATAGAACTTTAAAACCCTTACACTACTATGGGAGTATATGTGTGTGTATATGTGTATATATATATATATATATATATGTATATATATATAATATATATATATATATATATATATAAATATATATATATATACGTCCTGAAACTATATACGTTCAAACATATTTATTTATTTATGTGTATCCCCTTGTTACCTGGGGTTACTAGAATCCCAGTAAGACCTAGTGGTAGGCAGGGAAGGCAGCTTGTGAAACTCCAGTTAAATGGGTTTCACACTGTCTCACTCTGTTCTCAGTCTCAGCTGAGACTGAGAGATGACATCACCAATAGAACTGTCGCAGCTGCATAAGCCACATTGGAATCTGCAGCAGAGGGAGTGATATAGAACATTGGGAGTTTTCAAAGTCAGTCTCCTGTTTGTTGTCAAACAAGAAGGTTCAGTCTGCAGTTTGGGTTTGAGTGTCCAGTTTTAAGTGGTGGAGACCACTGTCCAGGTCTCAGTGCCCCCTCCCTCCGGGGGGGGGGGAGTAAAGTATCCCTATGTAGATTCCAGGGGCAATCCCCTAATTTCTGCTAAAGCAAGAAAGCTGCCTTTTACAATTTCTGTTTGGTCTTAAAAGTGGAAAGAGTTGTATTTCGCCTGTGGGGCACCTGCAACAAAAGGGTGAGTGTTTTGCTCTAATTTGAGAGGGCAAAAATGTGTTTCTTAAGCTTGGGAAATGTGAAAAAATCTGGGATTTGAACTACTATTTGGGAGGTCTATAGTACTAGGACAAACAAATGGAGCAGTGTCAAAAACTAAAGTCTGTGTGAATTCAAGTAATGTTGTAGAGGGGGTGCGACAGTTCATTCACCGTTTAATCTACATTTCGAAGTTTCAGTTTTTCCAGAGAAATGGCCAGGTATGGGCTGTGGGAGCTGGAGGTGGGCAAACCCCCCATCTTTAGTAACCAGGTTCACCTCTATGGATTTCTGCTGCGATTGCTACTTGCTTCGTGTGCCTGGCCAGTGATGAGGTAGGTACCTAGACGTGGGTCGCAAATGGGAAAATCTCTCTAGGAGTTGCTGACTCTAAGTGGTGTGGGGAGCCACAACTTGGGAAAAGAATTCTCTTTGTGAGATGGGAGTCAGAAGAAGTAAGAATGAAATCTCTCTAAGGGTCGCAGACTCTAAGTGGTGTGGGGAGCCATAACAAGTAAAATGGGTTCATTCTCCCAATGAACCGTCAGTCAAGTGGCCAGCAGGGGAGCCGGGCCAGTCAGGCTGTGTATCCAAAGCGCATGCAAGTCCGGGCTGTGTGCCTGGTGGGTCCAGAGTCTGAAAACAGTAGAAATGGGTTCATTCTTCAAGTGGACCACCTTGTAGTCTCTAATCTGCATTATCAGTAAACATAGCCCCATGGGGGTCCATCTATGCTTTGTTATGTTCAGCTAGTTATGAATAAAAGCCACACTGAAAAATCCCAATCCTGGTTCTGGACATTACAGTTATTGCTTCCTGTGTTCGGATTTACTTGGGTGCCCCTGTGCAGAGTAGCCAAACCTAGGTTCCCTTGTGCCAGGTAACCTCATCCTCCCCGAACCCAGGTCCCCACCAAGTATTGCTGCCAGCGCCAACAGCATGCCACCTGTCATTCTGATAAAAAGTCAGGGGTGAGGGGTTACATATGTTTTTGGTGGACTGGGTAGGCAAGCTGATCCAAAGGACCATTTTCAGTTGTGCCCTGGGCCATACAGTGGCAGGCAATACAAGGCTGAAGTAATAGGCACAGGTTACATTACAGAGAGAGCAATATGCACTGAGTAGCATGAAATCAACAGCAATGAAACATTACCCATAAAATCCACACACAAGTTATGGGTAAACGTACTCTGCTATCAAAGAGTAAGCTGATCTCCACCACCACCCTGCCATCCAAAACTCTGACCTAGCTTTACCCCGATGCATGGCAGCTGTAAAAACTACACCCACATGAATTACCGGAATGATATCTCAGAAACACAGAATGTGCTGGCAGGAAAGGGCCGCTGGCCCATCATGTCACTTAGTACATTCAAATGCAGATATCTTTCTACTATTCATCTGGCTCAATACTTTTGTCTGCAATTAAAGTCTCTTTGTATATTCATAAAGCACTGATGACTGAGATGAAGCTTTCATGAGCCAAGATTCCAGTGGGAAAGCTGATTCACATAGGTGTGGGCTAAAGGGGTGGGGTGGGGGATAAAAACAGGTTCTTCAAAACATCGGAATGTGCAACTTTGTTACTCTTGCAGATTTTTAAATGTTTTTTGGGCAGAATAATAGCTGCCCAGAGTTTTGAGGGATAACCCCAAAATGTATGCCTCTTTTTAAATTCTAGGGATACCGCTGCATAATCAGGGTAGGCATTCTTCTCTCAGAAACAATGTACTTTTAAATATTTGGCCAATGTGACATCCATGCTGCCTGGGTCTGGAGGAATAATCTACCTGGGCAATCACCTGTTTAGTTTTTAACAGAGATGCTTATATAGTGTTTCTGACAGTCTGAATGTGATCCAATAGATAGTCCATCCATCTAGCTCCAGAGCTGAGATCCTATCTGACCTAAGTTGGATTTAGGATCCAAGGTTGGATAGTGGCATCTGAAATCAGATAGTGGGATGCCAGAGAGTCATGTCAAGTAGCTGATATCTGACTGCCGGATCCTAGTTGACAGGATCCAGCAGTCAGATGCCAACAATCTATGTTATCCAAGAAAATCGGCTGTGTACAATGGTACCTGATTCCATCCTATACCATCGGAGCAACACTAGTTTTAATTCCATCTTTGCCTCCTAGACATGATGACAAGGTCCTGCTTCAGCTGCTGCCAAGGCCACCTAAGCATTCTGGAGACCTCTGCTGAAGCAACACTCTTGGGACCCTAGGATCCCTTCTGCCATAGCAGTATACTGCTTTGGGTGACCACCCCCAAGGGGCTAACTCCCATTGACCACTGGGAGTCAAGCAGCATACTGTGGTAGTGCTCAAGGGTATTCTTGGAGGTGCTTGTGTACACCCACCACAGGGAGTTCAAATGTACCCTCCTAAAGGGAGTCTGAATAGTAGAGGGAGTTCAAACTGTAGAAATCCTGTTAGGTGAAGTCTTAATAGTATGACCAGTGGGTCTGAATTATATACACCCTCTTATGGGGACTCTGAATTGTATTCACCCTTTAAAGGAAGTTTGAATAGTATACACCTTCTTATAGGGAGCCCAAATCATATAAAACCTCTTACAGGGATCACAAATTTGTATACACCCTCTTAAAGGGAATCCAAATTGTTTAACTGTCTTATAGGGAATCTGAATTTTATTAATCTCTTACAAGTGTTTGAATTGTATACCGCCTCTTACAGGGAGGGAACCAAATGGTAAACACACTCTTACAGAGAGCCCAAACTGTACACACCCTCTTATTAGGAGCAAGAATTCCATACACCCCCTTACAAGGAGCTTAAATTGTATAGATCCTCTTATTAGGATTCCATAGTGTATACTCTTATGGCCAGTCCAAATTGTTAAATCTCCTAACGGGGAGTCTAAATAGTATAGACTGTCTTACAAGAAGTCTGAATTATATATACCCTACACCCTCTTGTGTGGAGTCCAAACTGTATTCACCTATAAAAAGAGTTCAAATGACATACATCCTTTCACAGGGAGTCTAAATTGTATTGACCCTTTTACAGTGAGTATAAAGTGTATACACCCTCTTACAGGGAGATTGAATTGTATATACCATCTTACATAGAGACTGAATGGTATATACCCTCTTATAGGAAGTCTGAATTGTATACACCCTCTTAGTCTCTTATACAAAGTTTGAATTGTATAGAGCTGCTTGCACAAAGTCTGAATTGTATACAGCCTCTTACAGGAAGTCTGACATGTATATAGCCTGTTACACAGAGTCTGAATTGTATGATCCCTGTTACAGGGAGTTTGAATTGTATACACCCTTTTACAGGGAGTCTAAAGTGTAGACACCCTTTTACAAGGAGTTTGAAGTATATGCACCCCCTACAGGGAGTCCACATTGCATACTGTTTCTTACAGTGAGTCCCGTAAGAGGGTTGAATAAGGCCCTGTTCCATTTGTTATGCAGAAAGAGTTAAATGCAAGGATCTGTTCTATCCTCTCCTTTTCTGTCTCTTATCTGTCTGGTTGTGCAACCAGATTTTCTTGTGAGACAAAGGAATTGATCACTCCGGCGGTTTCTCAATTCTCTGCCTCTCGCTATCCCTCTGCCTTCCCTTGCTGTTTCTGTCTTTTCTTCCCCCTTGCATATCTGCAGTCATAAAAAAATATATATGTGAATCTTTTTGTGGAAATGTCACTGACACTGGGATCCCTTTGTTTAAAACTGTATATAGCTATTCTGTTGAAATGATTGCAAAAAAATATTTGGAACTCAAGGGGTTAAGAAGAAGAAGAATCAGCATTTATATAGTGCTTTTCATACATCCAAAGTGCTTTACAAGCAATGCTAGACTGGTAGTGAAGTGACTGAATGTGTGGTGGCTGCCATATCGCACATCATCACCCACACACAGCCTGGATAATTGCATGAACCGGTTTATGGGAAGGGGAATGTTGGCTAGAACACCGGGAATGTTCCCTGCTCTTTGCGAAGAGTGCCCTGGGTTCTTTTACTTCCACCTGGACATCCACCAGGACAACACCAGGATGGGCAGAAGAGACCTTGGTTTAACGTCTCATCCGAAGGACGGCACACCCCAACAGTACAGCACCCCCCAATACTGCACTCGGATGCCAGCGATTTTTAGGTGCAAGTCCAATTCCGGTGTGGGACAAGAACCCACAACCTTGTGGTCCCGAGGCAGATGTGCTACCAACTGAGCCACACTGACACCATAACTGAGATGCCGGTGTGCAAACTTTACAGAGTTGTCAACAACAGGTCAGTTCTGGATCACTATGTTCTTTTTGTTGCACCTGCAAGAACATTGGAAACTGACAAGAACATTCTGTGAGAAGCAGCCTCTCTTAACAAGTTCCCAGACAAAGACTTGTTATAAAAAGACCAGCAACGTTTTACAAGGGGGAGAGAGAGAGAGAGACAGAGAGAGCCTGAGTTTTGAAACTGAGAAGAAACACACAGAAGGAGGACTGTTTTCTCTGTACTGCCTTTGTAAATAGTTATACTGAACAAATTTTTATTTTTTATTTTGCTGTTATTGAGAAAAGAAAACACTATTTGAGAATTTTGAAACTGCTCCTGGTTTTTCTATGCTTTCTGACCTGTGTCTTGATGCCAAGTCCAAATTGCATACACCCACTTAGAGGGAGTCCAAACTGCATACATCCCTTACAGGGAGCCCAACTTATATACACCCTCTTACTGGGGGTCCAAATTGTATACACCCGCTTACAGGGATTCTGAATTACATACACCCTCTTACCGAAAGCCTGAACTATATACCCCCCTTACAGGGAGACCAAATTGTACACGCACCCTTATATGGCATCTGAATAGTGTGTGTGTGTATATATATATATATATATATATATATATACAGCCTCTTACAGGGAATCTTAACATTTATTGTGAATATATAATACAAGGGCATGGTAGTGCCCTATGTAAGCAATAACATCCACAGGGTGGGCGTTATTGGGATATTACAGACTGCCCAGAGGTGTAATGTGGCCCGACATCGCTGGCGGAGGGCATTATAGCCCCTAGAAGGTCCGTTATATCCCACAATGCCCACCCTAGAGGGTATTATTGAACTTATAAAATGAGCAATAGGTGCCCTTGTTTGAAGAAAAATATATAAGAATAAAAAGGTATATATACAAAATAAATAAAAGTAACTTTGCCAGTATAGTAGTCCCTGTACCGCTGGAATCACCACTGGAGGATGCTTTTTTTTTTTTTTTGCTTGTTTGTAAATGTGGTTTTCGATGAGCTTGTCCGCTTGGTTGTCCAGTGTCCCCCCTCATACACACACACACACACACACAAAAAACAAAGGAGAGAGAACCCTTTATTTTACTTCATTTGATCAGTGCTCCGTCAGAACGGGGGAATGTAGTCTGGTGGTCTGTGTTTGAAGACGGGTACTCATTTCTTAGTTTCAGAAGGCCTTTCAAATGTACAAATGTAGTGCAACTCTGCAGCTCAGTTTTAAAGCCCGCTGTGAGTATGGAGCGTGACCGCGTTGTGTTGCAGAAAGTTACATTATTAAAAAAAAAAAAAAAGACAAAGTTTATTGTTTTTTTTTTCTCCATTATGGGGAAACAATACAGCTGCATGGAGAATAGTGATAGCGACGCACGGTTAGTGGTGCGAAGAAACCCATGTGGTATATTGGTGGTGTATTTTAGTGGAAGCAAGATACGAGGCAAGATTTTGGGGACGGGGTTATATTTTTTTTAATGAAACAATGGCTGCTTAGTGTTGCTGTTTGGGTCCTGTCATACTGTGTATGGAAGTGAATCTCGCAAAGCGAATGGGGAAAAATGGCGGCTGGCGGGTTTCGAAATTTGGGGGTGCCCAAGGATACTCTTAGTAATAGGGCACCCCAAATTGGAACTTGTTTTCAACCAGACATTGTTAAAAAATAACAGCAGTGGTGCCAGGGTGTTTTAGCCAGTCAGAGTGCAGTGTTTCACTTGCCCATTTTCTAAACTGTATTACGGTTCAGCAGGCAGTTTAATGTTAAACCTCAGTTGTTGAACCTTAATAACACAGCCATCCTTGGATGGAATAGCATGAAGTTAGGCATGCACAAAGACAGTGCCATGACCTTGCGATCCTATATACCTGTATTTGGTAATGGTCAGATGAACAGTGTAAAACCTCTAGAAGGATGTATACAAATGGGGAAATGAAGACCTGTTTTGCTCACTGATTGCACAAAAAACTGTTGGCAGTTGAAACCTGAAACGTTCATGTTTGCTAGAGTCTGGGTCAAAGATAATTCTTTGGTGGGTGTTTTTTACTGGAAAATGTGTAGTTTTTAAATTATTTAAAAAAATACAGTAAACGTTTTGTGCATCCATTGATTGTTCTCAGTGTTCTGAAGATAACTGTATTTTTGCAGAACTGATGTACATCAGTATTGTGAAGGAGGTCACAATTTCTGTGACTCAAAACTGCCATCTTACTGTAGTTTCAAGTCATAGGAACAGCCCCTGATCTTGTTAGATTGCCAGCTGTCAGAAGCTCATCCCAGCCACCAACACCAGACCCCTAGATGTTTCTCCAGCAGTTGGGAGCCCAACCCTGCTCCAGGCAAGCCCCTACTTCCTGCCAAAATTATATAAGGACTGGTACTGGGTTACCAACCTCGCCACTGTTAGCCCCCTTCAACTGCCTGAACTTCAGCTGCCAGTATCCCCAACCCCACCTGAGCTTTAATGAAACCAGAAGCAGGTGCCCAACCCTCTGATTGGTACCCCTCCCCCAAAATGTTTTTTTTGAAACTAGCAGCGGGCCTCCAGCCTTGCTGCTGATAACGTTCTGCCACCTGCCTGATTATTAATGAACTCAGTGGTAGGTGTCCAACCCCACCACCCATACCCCTATCTCACCCGATCTTTAATGAAACTAGTGGTGGGTTCCCTACGCTACGTCAGTACCTCCTTCCCACCCAATCTTTATCGAACCCTGGTGCCGTTATACCAAGGGCTACTACCCCTGCCTGCTGTCCTGTGTACAGGTTGACGGTCCTGGGTTCGAAATTAGCAACTACTGGGGTCTTCCTACCCACGGTATACATACAATTATGGTGCCTCCACCCAGAGTAACTCTTGTGTGGGTAGCTAACAAGATTGGTACAGACCTCTGGGAAGCTCTAACCACCCACAATCCCACTTAGTGACCTTTTACACTTAGTTTTACAACTGCAACACTTAGAATACAGACTAGTGCCAGCATTAATGATATGCTCATTTACAGTCCACTTATCTGCAGGGTCTAGGCATCCGGTATTCACTCTGCAATCCCCTGTAAATGACATTTTCAATAACACAACCATGTACTTTCAATATATTTTGTCAATGTTTCAGTAGCTTTAAACCAGGTAATGATATGCTCATGAGCCAAGTTAACAGTAAAACAGTAAATCAGGTTTATTGAGGGGGGGTAAACAAGGGAGGGTGAGAATTTAGGCTAATTATTGTTAGGCTGTAACTAGACAGATTCAAGTTACTGATAAGCAATTAGTCCCTGAATGTCTCAGTCTATGCAACTGCTGGGTACCCAGAGTGGAAATCTGGCATGCCTGAACGGTGCCATGGGTTGGCAAGCGTTGCAGCTGTAGTTGGGGCCCTTGATGGCAGAAAGGGTGATCAGATATGAACAATGCACTTATAACACCATAAAGCATTTGTAGTCCTGGCCGGATGGCACAATCATGTTTAAACACTCTAAGCTGGTAAAACAAATCAGATGGCACCATTGCACAACTGGTGTGTTGTTGCAGGGAGCTACCCTGGTTGCACTCACTGTACCCAGATAGGATGATGCTGCAGCTGGTGAAATTGAAGACCCTTCAGGATGTTGGTGGGGACATGGGCCTACATGTCTCACCTTCTCTTCATAGCCTTTCCCTGTAGGTGGCCGCAATCTGCGTTCTGTTGCTGTGCAAGGGCTGAATCCCCAATACTGGTCTCTCACCAGGATGATAGTTCTGGTATAGGAACAGTCTCTCTGGGCCCCGGATGGCATGGGCCCAACTGGAGAATGGCTTTCTGAATACTTGGTAGTTTGGCTAATAGCTGAGTAACTGGAACTGCCAGAACAGATGAAACCCACAATGGTCTCCCCCGCTTGCCATTTGGCAGAAGACGTTTTCCCCACAAACTGGCTCCCCTTTTTACGCGGGAGTCCCAAAAGCAGTTTTCCTGTCAGCAGTTCATGTCACACTACAAATGGCATGAGGAACAAAAAACTCTCCTTTCCACAATAATGGCCAGTTTCCAGCTTCTAGCTCAGGCCTACAGAAACCACACAGTCTGCTTCTTTTCTGCTGTAGGTAGCCCTGGAATCAGTCGATCTACTCTAGGAATCGATCTAGGTCCACAGGAGGCAAATACAGGCTTCTCCCTGTGGACAGTAGCTACACTGCGACTATTCTTCTCGGTGGCTCAAGCAGACTCCAGCTGAACTGCTGTAGAAGTCTCTTTCTCTCCACTTTATTTATTTATTTATTGAAATAGTTTCACCAGGAAAGGCACACTGAGCAACAAGATGCTCGTCTCCTGGTGCGACCTGTGGGGAGGGGGTACAAGGGGGTTGGATAACACGCAGGTTATCAACTGAGCAAATAGATGCAAGTAGCAGCATATGGATACAATTGCATTAAACGACAAACAACAACACATGGAGTACATTGGATATTGTATGGTGCATATAGCAATTCTTGACATATAGCAGCAATGCAAGGGAACATTTAGCACACAGTAATATGCAGGTATAAGCAACAGGAGACATAGAACACATGATGGTGCAGGACAAAAAGGCACAGGACAAAAGTGCATAGGTTGGGGCTATATGTCAGTATTTATAGCAAAGCTAAGGCCACTGGTCGGGCAGTGGGGAAGGTAGCAATTGGCACATGGCCGAGTCAGGTACAGGAGCAATTAGTGGTGAGGAAGTTAGCTAGGGAAGTAGAAAGAGAGCGGGCAGAGGAGGAATGCCGAATTTGAGGTGGGAGATCATTCCATAGCTTGGGTAACTGGTGTGACAGGGCGGCTTGCCCGGCAGTAGCCTTCCGCCTAGGGATTGACAGTTGGCGATAGTCGCAGGATCTAAGATAATGGGGTGGGGGAAGGGGCAGCTGAGAGCATGGAGGAGAGATAGGAAGGGATGGTGCCAAGCCATAGATTAGGTACATATTTAGCACAGTGTGAAATGCGGCAGTTTCTGAGGGACGGTAGTGCCAGAGTACGGTAAAGGTCACAGTGGTGGGTAAGGGGTGAGGCAGACTAAGTCCCTTCAGCTCCTGCAGGGAGGCAAACAGACCTTTTCCTTGCACTTCTCCTCAGCCCTCAATGGAGCTCCTTCTCGGTGGCTCGAGCTGAACACAACTACCCAGGCTCCCTCTCTTGAGAGAGCCCTGGCTGAACTGAACTCCTGTTTTAAACAGGTCCAGCTTGAAGACCGGGATTTCTGTATTCCTGTTGGCTACCTTTGCTGTCAATCGCAGTCTGAGTGCCCCTTATAGTCAGTTTAGGTACCAACAAAGAAAGTTCAGTTTCACCCACAAGGCATTGTAATTAGGACCCCTAAACATAGAAACATAGAATTTGACAACAGATAAGGACCGCTTGGCCCACCTAGTCTGCCCATTTCCCTACCTGATGGATAAGCTGCAGATTCTAGTTAATCAACAGCTTACTTCCTCCTACCCCCCCCACTAGAATTGCCTCATGCCTGTCCCATGCATTCTTGAATTCTCCCACTGTTCCTGACTCCATAACCTCTTCAGGAAGTCTGTTCCATGATTCCACTACCCTCTTTGTGAAAAAACTGCTTTCTAACATTACCTCTGAGCCATCCTCCCTCTATCTTACAATTGTGCCCCCTTGTTCTTGCACATCTCTTCTTCTGAAAGATGCTACCCTCTTGTACTTTGTTAATTCCCTTGAGATACTTGAAAGTTTCTATCATGTCCCCCCTCTCCCTCTTTTCCTCAAGGGTATACATATTAAGCTGCTTTGGTCTCCCCTCGTATGTCTTCTGGTGCAGACCCTGCACCATTTTGGTTGCCCTCCTCTGAACAGCCTCCACTCTGTCTTTGCGGAGATGGGGTCTCCAATTACATGCAGTACTCAGATGGGGTCTCACTAACTGTCTGTACAGAGGATAACAACTTCCTGTTTTCTACTACTGATGCCTCTCCCTATGCATCCCAGTATCCCCAGCCCTCCTTACTGCCTTCTCACATTGCTTGCCCACCTTTAGGTCATCTGATATAATTACTTCTAGGTCTCTTTCTATTTTTGTTGTTGTTATTAACTTACCCCCCATTGTGTACTCTTCCCCTGGGTTTTTGTTTCCCAGATGCATTACTTTGCACTTCTTTGCATTGAATCTGAGCTGCCACATATTTGACCATTCCTCCAACCTTGCCAAGTCCCTTTTCATCCTTTCCACCCCACCTTGAGTATCAAACAAAACTAAAGGACCCCTTGGTTCTGATTGGTCCAATTGCAGGAGACTAGGACCAAAAATGGCAGCTTCCATCGGAAAGTTCAGTGCTGGCAGCACACATAACTTAATTATTCATTCACAATAAAGATTTAGAAATAAATATTTACAGTGCACGAAAGGGCTCCCTCTGTTCTGAGATCGACAGCAGAATGGAGTCAATTAGAGCAAAGCCTGGCTGGTCATGAGCTTCGTTAAACATGTACCCAGCCCAGCCTATTTACACTCTTTGCTGGCTGGAGCTCATAAAGGGACAGCGCGGTGGCACAGCATTGCACACCCACGAAGAGCAACAGCAACATACCATCAGCCATGGCTTCCTCATCCCCTACTGGATGTCGGCCATGCATTGGGCATCAGTGGTGCTCAGGGAGACACTCAAGGTAAACTCCCTAATTGGGGGAGCTACATTTAATAAAACTGGCAATGGGTGCTCAACCCCACCACTAGTACTCCTACGTCCACCTACCTGATTTTCATAAACCCATCAGCAAGTGCCGAACCCCACTGCTGGTATTCCCCTAAACCCCCCAAGTTAGTAACCCTTTCCCCTCAACTACTAGCCAAGTTCCCTCACCCACCCTCCCTCCCTCCCTCCCTCCCTCTTCCCTCACCCATCCCATATACTGAAAACAACCCATCCTCACCTGCCCCATGCCATATACCAAAACAGAAGCCCACCCTTGCCCACCGTCTAGCATCCATGCCCCCTGTTCCTCCCCCACTGGTGCCTTCAGTATTGTCCCACGTTATGTTTTTTTCAGTGTCCCTCATAGCAATTCCTCAGTGTCCCTTGACATACACATGTTCCTGCAAGTAAGAAAAAACTTAAGTTCCATAAACGGGACATATGTTTTTTCCAGTCAAACTAGTATTTGTCAATGCCGAATGTTTGCTTGCTGGCATTGGGATTGGTAGTGTAGGAGTTAGACAGCTGCATAATAGGAATGGCAGTGAAGTATTGAACTGAAGCCAACCCCGCCACCACCCTGCAGATACGGACAGGCATTAAGGGTGTGCCTTTGGGTCATCAGGCATAATGGCGTACCATTTCACCCACACCCCACCCTGCAGAGACTGACAAGTGTCACAGTGTGCCTTGGGATCTTTGGCCTATACACCCCATTCCGATTAGGGAAGCACGTGAGATGTGGTGTGTATAGGAGAATGGGGTGAACTTTGGGGCCTAGAGTTCAAGGCATACCTCGATGCCTCTCAGTGACTGCAGGGTGTGGAATGGTATGAGCATCACAGGCAAGAATCCCAAGTCACACCCTGATGCTTGTCATTCTCTATAGGGTCAGGCGTTATAGTTGAAAAGCCTAATACCTCAGGCATTCATTGGTATTTTCACTCCAAATTTTCAACATGTTTGTTTTGTGACCCCACCTCATGAACAGGGGGAATATCAGTTTGTTAGCCGAAAGCTGCTTATGCACAGTGACTACGGCATTTAGCACCACAGGTGCAAAAATATTCCGAACAGGATGTAAAAAATGACAGCTGTACTCTTTCATGGGGAGGTGTAAAAAATGGCTATGTTGCAAATGTGTAGTAAAAATATTTTAAAAAATGGTGAAGTCATGAGCGTACATAGAAACTGTGCAACGCACACCCGTAATATAATTAGGTTGGGGATTTCTTACAGCAGATTGTCAACTCAGGCATTTTGGTGCCTCCGATCATGAACAGTGTCACTGTGATTTTCTTTATCTGTGCCCAACAATGATTTCCCACAGCGACCACGCATCTCTACACTGAAAGTGTGAAAACACACTTCGGCCATGTTGTGAAAAATGGCAGCTGTACTGCTCATAAGGAAGTGTGAAAAAATGCCACTGGTGAAAATCTGGACTGAAAATATTACAAAGTCATGAACTAACGAGGGTGCGTGGAAACTGTGCAATGCTCACTCGTAACACAGTCATTTTATGGACTTTTGTCACCAAATTTTCAACATAGCCATTTTAAGACCTCTGCTCATGAACAGTGTAACTGTGATTTTCTTAATCTGTCCTAAACATTACTTTTGCACACCAACAGCACCATTATGCACTACATGTGCGAAAACACATTTTGGGCGACATATGAAAAATTGCAGCTGTACTGTTCATAAGGAAGTTTAATAAAATGGACATGTTGAAAATCTGAAGTGAAAATATTAAATTTGCAAACTTACGAGCATGCATAGGAACTGTACAACGCATGCTCGTAAAAGTCATTTTTTAGGAATTTTTTCACCAAATTCTCAACATAGCCATTTTAAGACCTCTGCTCATGAACAGTGTCACTGTGATTTTCTTAATTTATCCTACATTGACCTCGCACACCAACTGCGCCATTGTGCGCTACATGGGTGGAAACACATTTTGGGTGAGATGTGAAAATGACAGCTGTACTACTCATAAGAAGGTGTGGTAAAATGGCAATGTTGAAAATCTGGAGTGAAAATATTGAAAATTGAGAACTTACGAGCCCGCGAGGGAACTGCACAACACATGCTCAGAAACAGTCATTTTGGGAATTTTGGCACCAAATTTTCAACATGGGGTTTTGAGACCGCTTCTCATGATTTATGTCACTGTCATGGTGTTATTCGATCCCGGTGATTTCGCAGTCACTGCGCAAATCACCCTTCGGTCCGAATAACGCCATGACAGTGACAATAATCATGAGAAGGGGTCCCAAAACCCCATGTTGAAAATTTGGTGCAAAATTCAAAAATGCCTGAGATATGCAATAAGTTGAAACCCCTAGCTAGCCCATTATACAGCTTACCGGCATTTCCTCAGTTCAGCGGTCGCTTTGAAGAGTGCAGACGTGTTCCCGGTCCACTGAAGATCGCCACGCCGAGGTCCGAGGTAGGCATGGGGGTGGGGGTGTGGGGGCTGGAGTCGCGGTGGGTGGGTGCGGGTTGTGGGAGGCGGGAGACTCACCGTGGGACCGTTTTTCTTCACAGGTGAAAAAAAAACAGACGACGTGGGACGTTGCCACGTTGGGGTGGGCTCCCAGCGTGGCACAAGGACGTTGGGGTGAGTTCAGCGGACGGGGCTTGGCACCCCTGCCGCTCTGAATTGCTTGCCATGCTGGGTGGGCCTCAGCGTGGCACTACTACTGGGGACAGTGCAGCCGACGGGGATTGGGCACCCCTCGGCTATGATTAGTTGCCACGCTGTGGGCACCCAGCGTGGCATTTGTAAGCGCTTGGGGAAGGCGGAGGAATTGCAGCACAGCCGAGTGATTGGGCACCCTGTCGGCTATACAGTGCGTGCATGCGGGGCGCCTGTGGGGGAGAGCCTGCGCAGTGAGCAGCCTTATTCTTATCGCCGCTCGCCTGCGGTAGAGCTCCTTTCAATCAGAAACACTTGCATTTTGGAGCTGGTCATAGACAGCTCCAAAATGCATTGGCTACAGGGGCCCCGCCTGCCAGCACACTGACTGAATTGGAGGAGGAGGTGACACACCTCCGAAATCTCCGATGATGGCACTATGTTTCTTGCACATGCGTGCAAGCAAACATAAAAAGGGGTGCCTAAAACCAGGCTTAGGGACAATTTGGCAAAATTCTAATTGGGTGATCATGAGGAGGTGGGGTGGTAGTAAGAACTCCAGCCCTAAAATTTAGTAACACATATTAAATCTTCATGTTACCTTACAGTGTCCCATTAACCATAAACAGGGACCAGAAATTTGGGAGGCAGTATAGCGCAGTAGTTTAAGGCTCTGAGCTGCAAATCTAGAGACCTGGGCTTGAATCCCACAGCCCCCACTTGCATACTGTGCGACTCTAAGCAAGTCACTTAACTTCCCTGTGCTCCCAGGTTGCACCTGTAAACAAGATTTCAGCTTAGTGTGTCTCACCTGATTAAACAATTGCCGGGAAAAAAAAGGAATCACATTAGAATGGATATTTATCATACAATAATATGACTGAAATATTAAAAACACTAACTGGAGTTCAGTTTTGGGAGGGCTTTAAGTCTGTGGTTCGATGGGCGGAGCAACAAACGTCACTACCCCATCGAGCTTAAAGCATCACCAACATCCTGGGCTTTGCAAGGATTCCTTTTCATTGCAGCTGGAGGCACTGCTCTCTTCCACCTCTCTGGACTTCTGCCATATTTCCCCTTGTCTCTGCTGCTGCCTGTTCGTTCCATTCTGCCTTGCTCTTTTCCCTTGCCTGCTATCGATCCTGCAGCTCCTGCTGCTTCCTTCCATTCCGCCCTTTCTCCATCACTGCTTTCGAGCGCCCATCACTCTCTGCTTGCCCACCTCCCACTGCCTTTCCCCTCTGCTCTCGTGCTCTGCTGTGTCTGCTCCCTGTCCCCTTGCTCTTCCTTTCCCTGCCGCCTTGTGTTGCACCTTCCCGAGCGTGGTTTTCTCCTCGTTAGCCGCTCTGAGCTCCAGCTCCATTCCTCCTCCTGCTTCCGGGTTCATCCACTTTGCTTCTTATTTCAGGTTTTTATTTTTTCCCCTTCCACCGCACATCTCTCCTGCTGCCCCACCTGTAAGAAACGTCTAAATTCGTATGTGCTGTACCAGTACCTGATTTTGAATTTTGTGTCTGACTTGGTTTTACATGGGTCATACTGATGAGACATCTCTGCTTATGCCATCTATGTATTCTGAGTCTTATTCGGTGCTCCACCACATGCGGGCCATATTATCTGTGCGCTATAGCAGGTATTGTTTATCTTTCTCCTTTGCTTGCAGGTCTGGCTATGCATCTGCCATTTCAGTAGCACTGGGGCTATTAAGGGCAAACTCATGCCATTTCCAGTACCTTAAGAAAATTGTTGATTAGTGCAGCCAGGTAAAAAAAAAATGGAACCACCGCTCTCTTGCTCATGGCCAAGGCCCCTGGAATTCTGCGGTTCTGTGGTTGCAGAATTTGCCGCAGAATTTGCATCGTGCTGCAGAATATATATAGTGCCGCAGAATTAATTGTTTTTGGTGAATTTTCATATAAATATACTGTTTTTCCATAGTGTCAGGCTTTCTTTCCCACCTCGTTTATCCTGAAGCCCCACCTGTATGCTCAGCATACGATGTCATCGATGACATCACATTATATTTAGCCAATGACAGGACTGCATTCTGCCAGAGAAATGAATAAATCATGCTGCAGAAATCAGAAAATGCTGCCACAGAAGTCAAGGAGCCCTGCCGCAGAAATCAGAAAATTCTGCCGCAGAGCACCAGGGGCCCTGCTCATGGCTACGTAATAGCACTGGTGTGGGTTTTTCAGTCGCTGATGTGTTTGATGTGCTTACCGTGGCAGCTAAGTCAAATATTACTCTACAAGGTCCTTCACGCTCTGATCTATTAGTTCAATTCGACAGACAGCCCACTCAAATAGCAATGCAAATCATTTCAAGTGAAGTACCATTGTTTTGCAGTCCTTTTCTCTGACGTTGCACTACTGCCTGTTTTTTCATACTTCTCTCTCATTCCTGTCTTCTGAGAACTCACAATTCATCCATCCCTGCCTGCTCGGTAGCCTAAAGCTCTATTATTGTTTTCTGGTCTATCGCCTTCACTAGCTGTACAGCCATTTATTTTCTCATCTCCGGAAGAACGTGCCTGGTAAGTTTCATGACAGCATCTGTTGCACTTTATGAAGTAAGAGCCCCTGTCATATTCACTCAGGTGGTTAATTTGATGGGACCGCCCAGCACCAAGTTCAGAGCAGAACCATATTGCAGTATTCCCATTGTCCCCTTTCTCAATAATATCCTGCAAGGAACTTCTATCTGTCAGGAGTTAGTATATAAGGATCCCAATTTGCAATGTATATGATGTGTTGATTTTATTGCAGCCTTCAGCAGCAGTTGCAGCACGATACTTTTGTTTTCATTTGGCACTAAGCTTATCATATTTCTAATACATATTAAAAAAAAAAAAGTTGATCGGTTGTTCACCCTCCTTTCCTCCATTTCTCGCCTGGCATCCCTCATTTTGCCCTGTCTGCTCAACATTGCCTCGCACCGCCCTGCTCATTCATTCATTCCATTGCTCAATCAGCCTGCCTCAGCTGCCCTGTCGGTATTTATCAGCAGTCTCCATCTGGCCTGCACTCAATATTCTTTTGGGCATGCGTTTCCTTCCTCATATGTGCTGGATGACTCCATCTGCCTCATCCGCCTTGCCCTACTGCACCTGAATCAACTCGACCCACTCCTCCGGCCATCCTATAGGTCTATTCCACCACATTGACTACTCATGCTTCTGCATGCCCTCATTCTGCTCCCTCTCCTCAACTCTCTTGACAACCTCTCCACTTTCGTTATTCTGTTGGGCGCACTTTTCCTCGCTCCATGCCCTCTCCTCGATCTGCGGCATTCATACCGCCTACATTCACGTTACTGACTACCGTCTTTTCAGCCGTTATCAAGGATTCCCTCCATCGCTTCCCAACTCATACTTGTCTCTTTAGTGCTTCTTTTCTATGCTTCCTCATTGCACCACTGCTCTCTTGAAGTTCTTACTGGCTGCCTTCTCTCGCTCTGCCATCCCCATCATTTGGCTATCTCTGGCCCCTGCAACTTTCATTTCTTCCCGACCATCGATGTGTCGCTCCAATCAATGCCCCTCAGTGTGCATCTGCTGGCTCCATCTGGTCAGCTCTTGATATTTCATTTGAGCTTCATTCACTGCCTGTTTGAACTATGGGTGCCCCTTTCATGAATCATTCCTCACCTTCATGTTCCAGCCTTCACAGCTTCCCTCTATCATCATGTTTTTTAGCCTCTAAGTCTCCTTATTCATCAATCTATCCAGCTTATCGACCCGTGACTTGGCTACCTTGAATCGACCCGATATCCAATCAGATACACACAAGTCCACAATATCTTTCCTTGCCCCGTTCATCTCTTTCATTCGCTCAATCAGTATCTGTCTTCTTGATTCCACACTCTCTCCAATTATGGCCATGCCTTTTGTATGTCACCCTTTGCTACAGGCCGGATTGCTGCTCTCCGCCATCGTTCAAGTTCAATTTCTGCCATCATGGCTTCACTCCATTCTTAACCTGTGCTGCCTTTCCTCTGGCTCCCTCTCTATGTTATCTAGATGCATCCTTGATCTCAAAAAAAGAAAAAAAAACAAACAAACAAACAAACAAACAAATTCTCCTGTCCAGCTTTTCATATTTTCTCACCTGTCTCTCTCTTAGCTGTGATGCTTCTGTGGCTCTATCACCAGTAAGTGGCAGTACTCCACTTTTGGCCCTATACCAGTAGTCCTGCATTGTAGCTGTTGTTCACACCATCTACACCGCAGCATGCATCATACCTCATTTGCTGCTATCAAGAGCTAGTTGCCAGCCTGGCTAGCAGTGCGCCAATACTATGCCACTCAGAATTTCTCCTGCTCACCCTCTGTGTCTCAGTACTCTCTCTCGGGTGCCATTCACATGCCTCCTACACTACCGATCAAAAGTTTTAGAACACCCCCATTTTTCCAGTTTTTATTGAAATTTACGCAGGTTAATGTCTCAATGTACTCTGAAATTAAAGCATAGAACAAATAAACAATTGGAGATAAAAAGAAATCATAGAATCATTTTGTTTAACAAAATTTAGTCTAATTTTGACTCATCAAAGTAGCCACCCTTTTGCAGATATACTTTAACCTTGAGACACACTCGTGGCATTCTTCTACAATGAACATCAAATATTGTTCGGAAGTTCTTTAACACTGTTGCAGAAGTTCCCACAAATGTGTTGCACTTGCAGGTTGCTTTGCTTTCACCCTTCTGTCCAGTTCATCCCAAACCAGCTCGATGGGGTTTAAGTCTGGAGACTGTGCTGGCCATTCCATGATTTGAAGCCTAGCGTCTTGTTCTTTTCCTTGAAGGTAGTTCTGACATAGCCTGGAGGTATGTTTTGGGTCATTATCTTGCTGTAGGATGAACCCCAGACCAACTAGGCGTAGACCAGATGGTACTGCATGACGCTGCAAAATGCTGTGGTAGCCCTTTTGGTTCAGGGTGCCAGTCACTCTGTGCTGTTGTCCTGTGAGCCGTCTATCACGCAAACTGTTGACTCTCAGAAACTTGTCTTCTGATTCTGTTGTGGCTTTGGGTCTGCCAGACCTCTTCCTGTCAGAGTTTCCTCCAGTTTCCAAGTGCCTTTCGATGGTGTAGGAAACTGTACTCACTGACACCTTGGCTTTCTTTACAATTTCTCTACAGCAATTTTTGCTAACCTAAACTTTTTTTTTAACCTCTAGCAGTTTACTGCTTACCTTTGTACCATTTCAGGTTATTCACTGGACTTGAATTGCTTAAATTTCAATAAAAACTGGAAAAATGGGGGTGTTCTAAAACTTTTGACCGGTAGTGTATATCACCTCATGGTCCTCTTCATGTGTGGATTCCATTTCTTTCCTATCTTGTGCGGTATGTCGGATTGATGCTGCCTCTTACCTTGCAGGGTGCCCTGCCCCTGGATTGCTGGCCTCAGACGGCTCGCTGTCCAGTGTTTTCTTTGTGGGGGTTTCTGCCCTACTGACGCTCATTCCTCTCGTAGCCTACAGGGATTCCTGCTTATCTCAACCAGTCTTCTAGGCTTCAATTCACTCATGCTGTCATGTCTCATCTTCACTACTTTCAACATTCACTTCTACTACTATTCCACAGCATCAGGATCTAATCGTTCTCATCGGAGTCCACTTACTCCATGTAGTCCAGCATAGATCCCTTCATTGGAGATCCTTTGACTCATTAGCCCCCCTCAGCTCCATGATACCTCACCTCACCCTGCTCATCTAATTCAATTGATCTATCAGTATGCCTTGGCGTGGTTCGCTGCCAAGTCTGTGCTACTTACTTGCTCCGTCTGGCTGGTTAGTGATAATTCTTTGAGCAACCCTATCATGGATTATTTACCATTTCATCTGACTCGCCCCCATGCAGTTCTTATCTCAAACAGGCTGGGTCATATGCTACCCCATTGACCTCCTACCATCCTTCATCCTTTCCTACCTCGCTTTCCAATACCTGCCTTCATGGTGTCACTTCCTCAGCGTACCTCATGAGTTCCTCTGTTACCTTCCTTGGCCTAGCACTTATTCTCGTCCTGACTGTAATGGATTCTTTCCACTCGTGGCTCCCTCCCCATTGTACATCATCCAATTTGACTCCCCTTGATTGCTGTCCTGAGCTTGCCATCTGGTTCGCATACCCTCTGGTTCCTGACATGCCTTCTTGGCCTCAGTGTCTGCCTCCTTTCGAGGAGCATCATTATTTGCATCGATCCATAGAGCCTGATTCCTTCATTCTAGTTCTTTTCCTTTCATTTCCATCCTCTTCTTCCAGTTCCATACTGGTTCTTCAGGATTCAGCCATCATAGCTTCCTCTCTGATTCGCTTCACTCGTCATCGTACTCTGTCCATTTTTTGCTCCTTGATCACTTCACCTAAGTAGCTTCTGGTTCCAGATCTCCCTTCTTGGCCTCAGAATCTACCTCCTTTCAGGGTGCCTAATTCCTTTACCTCTTTCATGCCAGTTCCTTTTCGGTTCTTTTCTGTCTCCTCCTCTTCCAGTTCAGTTCCAACTATCCAGGCTTCCCTTCGCTCTTGGCCTGCTATCGATATATATTTTTGGGGGGCATACCTACCATAATTCCTATGCCACCTGTCAGCCGCGGCCATCCTGTCTCATGTATCGAGTTCATAACTCCAGTCATATCGAGTTCATGAATCCAGTTATCACTTACTCAGCATTACCTCAAGGTTTATATCTTTACATCATTTACTCAGATATTCATATCATTGAATTCCATACTACCTCATCAACTACAACCTTTGGATCTAATCATTCAGAGTCTAATAGCCTACATCGCATAATCAAATATGCCTCTTCAATCTCTGTGTATGCGCACTTGCATCGCTCAGTCAAGCCAGTCTGCATTATCATTTGTCTCCTCAGCACATCTGGATTCTCCTCGTGAGCACATCTGGATATCCCTTGCTCCTCTGTCTCATACATGGATTTACTCCCTCCCAGCCTTGCTTGTCTGACCTACTATCTCTTATCGACTACTCTAGCGTATCCTCCTTAGGTCCCTGCTAACTTATGTTCCTTATTTTGTCTATGCTTCTTCTGAGTTTTCCCTATCCTATAGTTATCTTCCTTACTTATATCTCTCATCTATGAACCATTCTCTCTACCATCATATGACCTCAAATCAAACGTCGTCAGCCTGGAGGGAAGGCGACCTAGGCCTTGGATCCCCAGAGGTTTCCTCCTCAAAGGGGGTTTTCCTCTCCTCCGTGCCAATGGTCATAATATTAGTGAGAGTTCGTCCTTTCCTTTCGTTAGTTAGTTAGATTCTGCTGTTGGATGGAGGGGGATGGTGGGCCGGCTTTCCCCTCCCTTCTCAGGAAGTTAGCCCTTTTTTCTCACAAAATTCATTCATCATCATCACCTCTTCAAAGCTTGACATCTTTGGGTATTCTTTTTGGGCTTCTTCCTAACTTACCTTTAGCCGACTCATTCATTCCTGGCTCCTGTGGTGGGGGAACCCTTCTCTAGGGTTCCTTGTGTCATACCCCTACAGGGTGGTACATCCCATGGATAGAGAGGCGGAAAGCCACAAAGCAAATAAAGTAACACAAGCATAATCTTATATTATCTCATTCAAGTTGCGTAAGCACATCGAAACATTTTTAATCATAACAATAAACAGAGATACATAGAAACATATAACTTGTTGGCAGAAAAGGAAGGTTTGACCCACCCAGTTTGCCTAGATGTTCCTTGCCTTATCCTGTACCTGATGCACTGCATTTGTCCATACAATTGCCTGTTGTCACATTCCTTAGTACTTATGCTATGCTGTGCCTAGCTGTTATTGCATTACTGACTTGTTTGGCTTCCTTCTCTGTATTTCTATACAGGTGTGCTTACTGTAACCTTTTCACCATGTTATTGTTGTTTGATGTTTGTTTTTCTCCCAGATTGTGCCTGAAAATAGGCAGTGTATTTGTCCAGTGCACCCACCTGGTAAACAAAAACTAAATAATTAATCTGTCTCCGCAGACCCTAACTGTTCTCCAGTGGCCCTTCCTCCTCCTCCCCATTATTTTCTAATACACCACTATGTCTATCCCAGACATGCTTAAAGCTCCCCACTGTTTCTGCCCCCACAGTTTTCTGCTGGCAGTCTGTTTCGGGTGTCTACCACCCTTTCAGTGAATAAATATTTCCTCAATCTCTCTTAAACTCATCCCCCAGCTTCATTGCATTGCCCCAGGTCCTGCTGCTTATTCTCATCTGAAAGAAACTTCCCTCCTGCACCCCGTTCACTCCTGCGAGGTACTTGTAGGTCTCTATCATGTTACCTCTCACTCTCCTCTCTTCCACAGTGTACATGTTGAGATCCCTAAGTCTTTTGTAGAGCTTCTTGTGCAACCCCTGCATCATTTTAGTTGCCCTCCTCTGGACTTCCTCTACCCTGTCTGGACAAAGTACTCCAGGTAGGGTCTTACTAATGAGCAATACAGTGGCAACACCGCCTCCCCCCTTCTGCCAGATGTACCCCTTCCTATACACACCAGCATCCCTCTAGCCCTACCTACTGCTTTATCACACTGCCCTGCCACCTTGAGGTTGCCGGATATGATAACCCCAAGATCCCTTTCCTGTTTGGTGACTGTCAGGACCTCCCCCCGTACTATACTCACTGCATGGGTTCCTATGTCCTAGGTGCATAATATTGCATGTTTTGGCATTGAACCCTGCTATGCTTCAGACTATTACTCAAGTTTCCCCAGATCCCTGCTCATTCTCACCACCCCCTCATTTATATCATCTGTAAAATATTTCTAAACCTTAAAAGCAAAATGTGATTAGTTAAAAACTAGCATTATCTATTGATACCTACTATATCAGTAGTACTGAAAGCTATTCTATTCTGAATGCTAAGGAGGCAGTATAGCGTAGTGGTCAAGAGCACTGAGTTGCAAACCTGGAGACCTGGGTTTGAATCCCATTACCCCCACTTGCATACTGTGTGACCCTGAGCAAGTCACTTAACTTTCTTGTGTTCCCAGGTCACACCTGGAAACAAGCTTCAGCTTAGTGTGCCTTTCCTGGTGAAACAGGTTACCCTTTCCCCTCTCTGAAATACTTTGCTGCAAATGCCACTACTGATCTCTGCTACAGTACATTTCTTTCCACCTGCACCATGCTGTCCACATACAATATGTGTTTACTAGACCCTGTATACTCCAACTGCTGTTTATTAAGTTACTTGTGCATGTGTGTGTGTGTGTGTGTGTGGCACTTTCTATTTAAGTAACAAGTATCGAAGATGCTGGCATTTTCTGGGGATTAGCAACTGTGCAAGTGGTGCTCATAGCCCAGGGCACAGCTGAAGGCCAATACTTCCCGGGCATTAAGACCCAGAAAGTGCCTACTTGTAAGGGCATTATTGAGAATATAAGGCCAATTGCATTTTTGAATTTTCATTGTTTTTACTTACTGTGTTCTGTGATTTTAGTAGTTTCTGTTTTGATTGATGGGTAGCTGTGCCGTGGAGAGTGTGCATGTTACCAACTGTCTATCCTGACATTATGCAGCAAAGTTAAACATTACGAAGTACCCTACTGCAACATTTTTTTAATAAGTAGTTTTATTAGTTTCGTATTTAGGTAGTGGGGCTTTGAAGTTACTGCAGAGCTTTCAAATGTAGGAATGCTGTTGGTGTGGTTGTGTTACCTGTACTGGGCATTTTCTGGGAATTAATGCCTGGTACAGTAACCAGTCACAGAGACCCATATGCTTATGAATAATTAATTAACTTTATAATACTGGTTAATATGCCATAAAGAAAAAATATATTAGAGAAAGCAGTTGAAGGCAACATGTTTAAAACCATGCAGGGACTGTGACAGAGACTGAAAAGTCAGGAACACTCATTTCAGAATAAGGGCTGGCTAGCCTGATCAGACACACAGCCTACAATGAAGCAGAGCAGTCAGGCTGGGCAGTGTCAAGAAACTGAAAAGAGTGCAAGACAAAGTGAAAAGACCTGGTGGGAGCAGCAAAAGTATACCATTGGTATGAAATATGTTGAATCCACTCCTGAGGACACAGACAGTGGTCTAGGTAACAAGCTCCCTGAACTGGTGACCTTGATGGATGAGGGGTGCCTGGATATCGTGGCAGTCACAGAAACATGGTACACAGAGAACCATGACTGGGATGTCAACATACCAGGGTACACAATCTACAGGAGGGACAGAGAAGACAGAACAGGAGGAGGAGGAGCTCTCTACGTAAGGGAAGGGATCAAAGCAATGGAACTAAAGGGTAAACAGGGAGGAGAGGAAGCACTGTGGGTCACCCTGGAGACCAGAATTGGCACCATAATCCACATGGGGGTTGTATACAGACCCCCGTCTCAGGAGGAGGAAATGGACAAGGAAATGATAGACGGCATCCTTAGGATGGCAGAAAAAGGGGAGATATTGTTGATGGGGGACCTGAATATGCCAGATGTTAACTAGAGCACCTTTGATGCAACCACATCCAAGAGCAGGGTCATTCTCAATGCCCTAGAGGGGGCATGCCTCAGACAGCTAGTGTTGGAACCCACTCGGGAGGGAGCAATCTTAGACCTGGTACTCTCAAATGGGGACGTAGAGAGGATCTCAGATCTAGAAGTGGATAGCCATCTGGGAACAAGTGACTACCAAACAGTGTGGTTCACGATAAACACAGCTGCAGAGTCAAGCTATACAAAAGTAAGGGTACTAGACTTTAGGAGGACTGACTTTCTCAAAATGGGAGAGTGCCTCAGAAAAGCACTAGCAAACAGGCAAGAAGGAGGGGTGGAGGAACAATGGGGAAACATCAAAACTGCCATCACAGAGGCAACAAGCCTTTGTGTGAAGCAAAGAAACAAATCAAAATGAAAGAAAAAAGCACTATGGTTCTCAAAAGAGGTGGTGGGTAAGGTTAGGGAGAAAAAGATAGCATTCAGGAAGTATAAGGAAACACAGAAGGAGCAGGCCAGAGAACTGTACCAGTTAAAGCAGAAGGAAGTGGGGAAGGCAGTCAGAATTGCTAAGGCCCAAACCGAGGAAATGATAGCAAACTCGGTTAAGAAGGGGGATGAAACCTTTTACAGGTACTTTAGGGAGCGAAGAAAGACCAAGGGAGGGATAGTGAGGCTTAACAAGGGGAGAGTGGGAAGGCAGAGAGGGACAGTGAAAAAGCAGGGATACTGAATGAATACTTCTGCTCAGTATTCACAAAAGAAAAGGAGGGGGGGTATCTAAACCAATCAATAGAAGCACTCTGGATAGGGGGGTTGATACCAGTCCTTTCACAGAAGAAAGGGTTCTGAAAGAACTCCTAAAACTGAAGGTGGGGCCTGATGGGATTCACCCCAGAATTCTAAAGGAACTAAGCGGAGAACTAGTGATACCACTGACTACCTTTTTTAACAAATCATGGGAGGATGGTATGGTACCTAAGGACTGGAGGAGGGTGGATGTGACTCCCCTTCACAAAAGTGGGAGTAAAGCAGAGGCAGGAAACTACAGACCTGTTAGCTTGACCTCAGTGGTAGAGAAAATGGTGGAATCACTTCTGAAAGAAATAATTGTTGAGTATCTAGAGGACAGCGGGGCACAGGACCCAAGGCGGCATGGATTCACAGTGGGAAAGTCATGTCAGACAAATCTAATAGATTTATTTGACTGAGTGACCAAAGTAGTAGACCAGGGAAGGGCTATTAACGTGCCCTACCTAGATTTTAGGAAGGCATTTGACACAGTCCCACATAAAAGATTAATAAACAAATTAGCCAGCTTGGGAGTGGATCCCAGGTGGTAGCCTGGGTAACAAATTGTCTGGACATCAGGACACAGAGGGTAATAGTAAACAGAGTCCACTCAGAAGAAAGGGGACTTACTAGTGGGGTACCGCAGGGTTCAGTATTGGGTCCAGTCCTTTTTAATGTCTTTATAAGTGACATTCCAGAGGGACTGGAAGGAAAAGTATTCCTCTTTGCAGATGGCACAAAGATCTGCAACAGGGTTAATACACAAGGGTGTGTGGAAAGGATGAGAAGGGACTTGGCAAAGTTGGAGGAATGGTCAAAATTATAGCAGCTTAGATTCAATGCAAAGAAGTGCAAAGTAATGCACCTAGGAAACAAAAACCCAGTAGAAGAGTACACAATGGGGGGGGAGGTATTAACAACAACACAAATAGAAAGAGACCTGGGGTAGTCATATCAGATGACCTAAAGGTAAGCAAGCAATGTGAGAAGGCAGTAAGGAGGGCTGGGGGATACTGGGATGTATAGGGAGAGGCATCACCAGTAGAAAACAAGAAGTTGTTATCTCTCTGTACAGACAGTTGGTGAGACCCCATCTGGAGTACTGCATCCAGTTCTGGAGACCCCATCTCCACAAGGACATAGACAGGATGGAGGCAGTCCAGAGGAGGGCTACTAAAATGGTGCAAGGTCTACAACAGAATCCATATGAAGAGAGACTAAAGGAGCTTAATATGAAAACCCTCGAGGAGGGGGGGGGGCATGATAGAAACTTTCAAGTACCTCAAGGGAATCAACAAAGTCCAAGAAGGTAGCATCTTTCAGAAAAAGAGATGTACAAGAACAGGGGGACACAATTTGAAGATAGAGGGGGGGATGGCTCAGGGCAGTGAGAAAGTATTTCTTCACAGAGGGAGTGGTGGACACATGGAACAACGTTCCGCAGGAGGTCTTGGGGTCAAAAACAGTGGGGGAATTCAAGAATGTATGGGACAGACATAAGGCAATTCTAGTGGGGGGTAAGAAGAAGTAGACTGTTGGTTAACTAGAATCTGTTATCTAATAAGTATGGAAATGGGCAGACTAGGTGGGCTAAGCAGTCCTTATCTGTCATCAAAGTCTATGTATCTATGATCTGTGTTTAGTTCCAATTCACCAATAGGCCTGGTACACACCATTAGGGAATGTACTGGGCTGTATAAGTGTGTGCTGCATAGTCGGCCCCTGTGGGATGCACGGGGCCACATGCATGTCTCCCTGGGCAGGCCTCGGTGCCCCAAGCATGGGGGCATAACTCCATGCTAGGGTCTGGGATGGCTGGTCAGTAGACCTGGGCCAGACTAGGGATTTCCAATCTGAAGCCCCCACTGGGCCCCACAGTGAATCCCCCCGCTCCATCGGAACAGGGGATCATTAAACATGGTGGTTCATGTATGGGCAGCCATGTTCCCAACACCAGGCAGAAAATTGTACAGATTATGTATCTGGCACCCCACAGCCTGCCACCACACCCTGACCCTCCAAGGCATTGATGGGGGCTAGGATCTATGGCTGTGGGGTGCCAGTGTGCCCTAGGATGGCCGGTAGGAGGGGTTGAAAGCCATTATGGTAGCCCTCTGGCTGGAGTATTGGTAGGCCCCGCCGGCAGAGCACAACTGGCATTGTACATGCCATGCTCTGTTGGTTCTCCTGGGGCATGCCCACTCCCCCACCCACACCGGTCATGTAGTTGCACCGGATCTCCTGCACATGGTCCCAACCAGGGATGTGGAATGAATACACACACCATTAGTACATCTGCGGGTGTCTGTCAGACACCGGGGAATGATGTGTCTTGGCCATGGGCACCATGTAAAAGGTGCATAGGGCAGGGATACCCTTGATGCATAGGGCCCAGTATCTGTAGGATTAAGAAAAGGTGCATGAGCTCATGCTTCCTTGTCCCTGTACGGATGCATGGTGCAGCTTGTGTATCTAGGAGAAAAAAAATGGTTTGTAGTTCATATAACCATAGCAATGACAGAGCACCAACAAGTTCATAATAGTGTAATTAGTAATTAAACAAAGTATATTAAAATATATGGTGTTTGATTAACATATGACTTTGCAAATGGAATTCTGCAGTTCCTATGGCAAAACAAGTGTGTTCTGATTATGTCTTCAAATGTAGTAATTATAAAAACATAAAACCCAACCTAAATTGTTTATACAAAAGAATGCAGCATGATTATGCATTTGTAACACACCTATTAAATTTTATCGTTAATCAAGAGTAATAACTGAGCTGTCCATCTCGGTTTACATAACAAACACAAGAAAGTAATTACCCCGTCACTTTATAGTTACAGTGTGGAAGGCTCCAGCTATTTCCGTTCAGCACATAAAAAGCAGATGTTGGTTTCTGTCATCAGCTACTTTCCGACCTGTTTGCCCCTGTTTGAGGAACTTTCTTGCAAGAAGGCAGGTGGCACATTAGAAACTGCTGCTAACAGCTGTCCAACATCAATTCTGCAAAAGCAGATGTTAATCATCTATTAAGATTATATCAGTCGAGTTACATGATGTAGAGCGAAGCTTTGACCCCTGACTAGATCAGGGACATGGTGAACCCGAGCCAGAGTAGGTGCTGAAAGCTTTGCTCACAAGTGTCTCTTATAAAACCATCCAGGGCGAATGATATGATTACATAATGCTGTGAACGCCAGTGAAGGTGATCACAGAGAGGGTAAACGGGTGAAAATGAGATTCTGCAAAGAGGAAATATTTAAGGAAAATTTTTTAAAACCAATCACTTTAGTTTAGAGAATGCCCAACTGTCGACAGATTTAAAGCAAGGTTAAAGGCATCTTTATTTAGTTTAGCTTTTTCTAGTTATGGAAGATATGTTTTAATGCTTGTTTTAAAATTTTATTATTATGTGTATGGTTTTTATGTACAGCGCCTTGGCTCTGAAAGGCGCTGTAAAAATAAAGATGATTTGATTTGATTTGATTCTAATTATACTACACGTGGACCCTCTCCCCCAGTCATCAGAGTTACAAACAGTTTATTCCACAGCAAACTTACACCTGCCATTTTATTCGCAATAAAATGACTGCCAAGAGCCAAGGGCTGCCATTTTATTGTCACTAAAATGGTAATAGTGACATCATCCCCCTACCTTAAAGTGCATTTACTCTACCAGATCCACACCATTGTAAGTGGTGCTGATGAGCTGTATTGGTACAGATCCAGTTATGTAAAAAGCCACTGGAGTGTTGTAAGTCACTCTACTGCAGTGCACAGTGCTCACTAATTTCTTATGTTTGTGTACTGGTGCAGGCATGCCATGGTAATGTGTAAATTCGATGCTTCACAGCACTGGTGCAGCCCCATGGTACCCTGCTCCATCTCATCACCACCACTGTTAACATTTTTTTTCACTGTCTAAATATTTATTATGTCAATTTTATGTGTATGCTTGCTAATCATGTTAGCAGTGCCCTCAACCTCAAAAGGCAATCAGAGCTTGTTCCTAAACAGCTGTTTGTGTATTTCAGAACCCAGGATCTGTGAAATGATCTATTAATACACTAAATACACTTTCAGTTAAAGACATTAGCACAGCTAGTCACATTTGCATTTATTTAAAGGCTATTCCACTTCAGTGGCACATGAATTAAAGAAGATAGAATTCATATTTTAAATACTGGATCAGTTCAAGACTTGTATATGCAGAACACTTACTGTTTTTTTTTTCTTTTTCCAATTGTTTAACCAGGAGTAGCACACTAAACTGAAAGCTTGTTTACAGGTGTGACCCCGAGAACACAGGGAAGTTAAGTGACTTGCTTAGGGTCTCACAGTATGCAGGTGGGGGCTGTGGGATTCAAACCCAGGTCTCCAGATTTGCAGCTCAGCGCCTTAAACCACTGTGCTATACTACCACTCTAAATTTGTTAAATTTGTACTTAACACAAAGTCAACACTAAACATTCACTGGAACCTGTCTTCTGATGCATATATTTAATTGTAGTTGAAATATGTCTTAAGAAGAATTTGGTTTTCTTATGAACTTACAATAGTGTACAAAGACTAAATGGACTTCTCTCACATGTATGTTTGTAGATACATTCGGTGGGGGGGAGCTAAATGAGTAGGAAAATGATCATTTTGCAAAACATCAAGCAACCTGCTTACTGCTAATGTCTATATGGAGCAACACAGTTTATGTGTGAAAGACTTCCAGAATTTCTCAAAGCATTTGTAAGTATCTGTATACTAATATATAGGAGCATACCATTTTTCTGCTTATCAAGGGGATAACTAGCATAGGTGTGGAAACATTTCCATTACCCCCTGCAATACCACCTGAGCTTGTACCAATGCATTGGGTGACTGTGTAAACGTGCAGTGGGAGCACTGCATGTGGAGTGGCAACAAAATGGAGACTGCATCGTAACACTTCAGGTAGTGTAAACACATTCAATTCTGATTGGTCTGCACTAATAGCACTCACAGTATCAGCTGAAAACAAGTACAGTGCAGGGAGTTGGGAGGAGTTGAGTTTCCAAAAACGTAAGTGAAAATATGGGCAAAACAGTACCATTAACTTTCAAACACATGAAGTATAAAAGTGATAATGTGCTAGTTGGTTCACCTTTCTATCCTCAGCAAAAATGTGATTGTCTCGTACGGATAAAGTACTCGGCCTTTGACCTCGTGCTTTTTTTACTCGACAATCACATTTTTCATTTAGTGAGCCAACTAGCACATAATCACTCAACTATGGTACCATATAAATATGGTAAAGTGTTTCACTATGGCCTTAGGAGCAGCCTCTGCATTGGACATTAGTTCCCCATTGCGCAACATTTTTTTAAGGGGGGTGATAACATATAAACATAAGAATATACAACGGTGGTTAAATATCAACATTTCAGAAGTGGAGTGGGAAGGCATTTCACAAAATAGAGCAAGAATTCCAATGCAAAGGAAATTCCAATGGATTCAGTACATGTCACTACAACAGCAGTACAGTGCAGGACATCCAAGATGGCCCACGTACTAAAAGGCAAGGCATATGAGGAGGGACTGCAGAACTTGAACATGCACTCCACTGAAAATAGGAGTCATAGGGATGACATGGTCAAACCATACAGGCACCTCCATGGGATAAATACAGCGGTTGTCAAGGTGCTTTTCTCTTTGAGCTCAAATACAGAGACAAGGGGGCACTCACTGAAACTTGCAGGAGGGAGATTCAGAAGGTGGGCAGACTGGATAGGACAATGGCCCATTGTCTGCCATAATTATCTATGTACAGGGGTTTCTATGTAATATGCATACTGCAGTCTGGAAAATTGCTTATGTTTTCAAACATATATGACAGATCTGGGGAAGAAAGAGCTGATCTGCCACATGTGATGTTTTGGTGCCTTATATTGGGCAAACACTGGCATACTGTCCAGGCAATACTCTCAGAAATCATTGAAACCACAATACATTTATCAGACCAGTCAGTTCTGTTGGGGATGTGTTGAACTATAATAGGTTTCCCCTGGACAGGCAAGGCTTCTATATTTGTCAATCGTATGTGCAAGACTGGGCATTCTTGTGAACTGGAAGACTGTAGACACTGCTTCAGGCAAAGGGTGGCTTACCACAGTGTTGGAATATTCAGTTTTAGAAAAATTGATGTTACACTAGGGGCAGAACAAGTGGATATGAAAATGAATGGTTGCTTTTTTCCACTTAAAAAATGAGATAACAGCTTTCTGACACACCCTGGTATCTGTAGTCCAAGTGGAGTAGTGTGCGGTAATAAAATTGAGCTTCCCCCATGGCATGATCCATAACATTATTAGCAAGGTCACTGGTTTTCAGTTTTTACTAGAAAACCTGGCTCAGTTCCAGAATTGGGACTGCCTGCACACCGGTAAAAACAAAGAATTTCACGGAGTTTGGCATTTTAGACCGGATCAGTAAATCTGCAGAACTTATATTTTTCTTATAGTTGCTTCCTGTATTATTGTCAGAAACACAAGTACCGGAGCTCTCAAAATATGTGGGTGCTCACTGCCAAAATAAACGAAGCACGAGAAACACAAAAAAGGAGGAGCACTAAAGATGTGTATAAAGCAAAAAATAAATCAGCACACTCATGAGAAAGGGTCACAAGAAGACCCGAAGTGCTGGGGATGTAGTAGCCATGGGCTCCATGCTTTTGCACTTTCTCATGAGTGTGCTGATTTCTTTTTTGCTTTATACACATCTTTAGTGCTCCTCCTTTTTGTGTTTCCTGTATTATTGTCAGTTTGCTTCATGTAATGCTCTGTATATTGAGCTTCCTTTTATTCTGATTATTTATACACATACTAAAGCAATGACAGTACAATCCTGGTAAAATCTGGAAATCAGACTAACAGTCACCAGTGCAGTTCCTGGAACTTCAAGTCTTGAAAATGGAATTTCATTATTTTAATCACCATAAATCAGTGGCCATTAGAAATGTCTCTGACTGCATACTACAAGCCTCTGTTGTGTAGATAGAGAATACTGGATGGGAAACCATGCAGAACCAATGTGTTCTGCCACAGAGGGGTTCTGATTCCCTGACCTCAAGAGTGAAGATTGAGAGGTCTCAGAGAATCAGAGTCCCGAGGTGGCAGAACACACTTGTTCTGCATTGGGTTGCCCACACAGTATTTTTTATAGTGTATGGTGCCTGGAAAAATAGTTTAAAGGCTTCTATTTTATACAGAAATAATGTTTTGCTGCTTCGTTTTAGTTTGTGTTAGTGGCTGGTTGCTAGGTTCACTGCTCGCTGCTAGGGAACCAAATCAGCATACATCGCTAGCGCACCTTTCTATTGGCTGGTAGTTTAGTTGGGAATGACTTTAAAAAAAAAAAAACATGGTGGCCATATTCTCATTTCATGAGAGACTTGCTCTAAATATCTGGTTGATCATGCACTGTATATTTTTTTGTATTCCATTATGTGCTTGATAGTTCCACCACCAGAACATGCCCGTGATCCGGTGCTGGGCAATTAGGTTGCCAATCGGCAATGTCGCCGATCATGTTTTTTGTAGGGGGCTGTGCCCCACACTCACCCCTTGTGGGGAGGCTGCACCCCCCCATGCCCCCATACTTATAAATTCTAACTCTGAGGGTGGGTGGACCTTGGGAAGGGGGGGGGTGCATCCTGCATTTGGCACCAAGATTGCCCGGTACCATAATGCCGGCACTCTGAGCACCAGACGAGGTGCTCGATTCATTCATTCTACATGTCATATTGTCAGTTTGGAGTTCCTATCACTGAGCTGCCGTCGACACTGGGACCACTTATCTGGTTGATCCTGCAGTTTGCGGTGAGTACAGAGTGTGCGGGTAGATTTCAAAATGCTTGCACTTTTGACTGAGTAAAACGCTGTTCTGCACATATGGGCTGAACAACATTCTATGAACTTTTTTATCTGTGCTGAACAACTTTTCAGCACAGATAAAAAACAAGTAAATACAATGTTCCACCATACACTATAGTCCTATACTGCATGAATTCTACCTGTTTTTGGATGAACTCTGTGCCCACACCAGTTGTATATTGGTTGAATGTTGACCTTTGTGTTGTCTCTTTAAAATCAGTTAAATTATTGTTAGAAAAAAAAAAACAGAAGAATACACAAGCTTAGGAAACAAAGATCACTGGATAATCACGTTTTTACACACAGTTTTATTTTATTTGTTTTCGATACCAGGTAAGATACACTAGGCATACATATACCTATTTTCAGGTATGACCTGGGTGAATTATAGAACTTACATTATCAGCACAATAAAAGTAAAACACAGTTTGGAAAAAGACATCAGTAGGGACTCACAAGTACAACAGCATCATAACTGGGAACAATTAGTGCAAAATCAAAACAGCAGGTGCAACCATGCATACTTATAATCCACAGTAAATACGAAACAATACAGCGGAAAACAGATACAAGTAGCATTGACAACTTGGATAAAATACAAATATAACAGTAATGAATAACAATGAGCGAATTACACCAAAGGGAAAAAAACATAGCTTACAAAGAATTTTAGGTGATAAATAGACCAGGAAAACAGCTTATTTAGACCAGTAATGCTAGGAACCGAGTTGCTAAAAAGTAAGCACTACTTACAAATATGATGAGATGGAAACGTGTGCACTACTAGGACAGGCTGGGCCTTGTCTCCTAGTCCTAAGAAGGACAGGAGCAAGGACATGGCAGACACAGTGAGTCATTTAGTGGCTTGCAAAAGATCGAGTATCGGGAAAAGGAGTAAGTTAGGTGGAAAGAAGTTCCAATAGGTTGGGGCACAAACTGTGAAAGCCAGTTTTCCAAAGCCAGTGGAACAACTGTGCTCAGGGAGAGGCTAGGAGTCCACAGATATCAGTGATTAGTCTAGAGAGTGGGCACTGCAGGTAGGTGGCAAGGGAGGATGGGGAGCCTGTCCACAAGAGTTTGTCCACAGAGTGGCCCAGAGCAAGGGACTGTTACCTAGCAGTGGAGGGCCAGCTCAGGCTGGAGCTAAGGAGGCAGTGATGTGTGAGCTTAGGGAGGCTAGGGCAAAGTGGCACACCTCATTGTAAGATCAAAACAGAAGGGTTATATTAAATGCACGCTGAAAATAGAGTTAAAAATCTACATTTCGACTTTAGGTCTTCTTCAGGAAATATCTAAAAGAGAAAAAACAAAGTGTAGAGGGGAGGTAAAATGAGGGATATATATATATGTGGTGAAAGAAAAAAGGGGAGGCTCATGGAGAAGAAGTGATAAAAGGCAAGATTAAGAGAGAATCTGTGAAACAAAAAGGTGATGATGGGAAAGGTAAAGCAAAATATGAGTGAAAGAGCTAGAGAAGTCCCCAGGTGGGGATTAATTAACAAGGCCTAGTAGGAAGGCTGAAAGGTGACAAATGTGGGGGAAAGAGACAGAGATGGAGACTTATGGTGAAAATGAAGAGGAAATTAAATGTGTACAGATACAAACAGACTTTGGGGAAAATAAGAGGTGGCTGAAAGGTGTTAGTGGAAAATGAGTCTATCATTTAAACCAGAGGGCTGCTGGGAGCCAAGGCGGATGATCAGCTTGGCTTCCGTGTTTTTTCTATAGTCAGAATCCCAGAAGTCCTGCTGAAGGACACAAACAGAAAGGTCATTGACACTGTGGTCCCTGGAGATGAAGTGGGATACAATGGGTTTAGCAGTGTTACCATTCCTGTCTGCTCTGTAATGTTCCCTGAAATGGTCAGCAAGGCATCTACCAGTCTCTCCAATGTAAATAGCTGTACACTTCCTGCAAAGAATACAATATACCATATTAGTGGAGGTGCATGAGAACTCCTTGGTGATGTGAAAAACACCTGTAGTCCCCAAATTTCAGTCACACTGGAAACAAATTTGCAGGTGTAGCAGCGAGTCCTGTTGCAAGGTTTGGTATCTGGTAGGGAGGAACTATTAGGAGTAGGTAGGCTGCTTTTAACCAGGAGATTCCACAGGTTAGGTGGCAGGCAGTAGGAGGCAATAGGTGGTTTTGTAAAGGAAGCACCAATGTTAGGGTCAGTTTGCAAAGTAGGAAAGTTACTGATAATGATCTTGTGAAGAGAAGGTGTGCTCTCTGGTGGAAAGGAAGCACTAGTGGAATTCGTTGTTGTTCTTGTCTCCTTCCTGCAGGGGTCAAGGTTACGGGGCATGTTACTGACCCAGGAGAGTGCTCTGTCCGCTGTGCTTTTAGGGTATCCCCTGTTGATAAAAAAAACCGTGCATTATTTAGGTCTGCTCAGCAAAATCATCCTCTTCACTGCATAACCTAAGAAACTGTGAATAAGGCAGGCCATTCTTGACATTTTTCTAATGAGACTCCTTTTCCCACAGATGATGACAGTATCGCCAGAACAATCAACTATGTCAATCCCCAGCGAAGTGCATGGACACCCCTTCCAGGATGTTTTGCTGCTGTTGATTATTTTGTTAACCAATGCATGGAAAACACCACAAACTTCAATCTTCATTGCAGGCACAGCCATTCCAACTTGACACCTGGTGAGCTTGCAGCCCTCAGATCTCTGCAATGTAGGAATGACATTTTTATCAAACCAGTTGATAGGGGAGGTGCTGTTGTGGTCTGGTGAAAGGATGGAAGGAGCTGTGGAAGAGGAAACTGTGAGAGTCAGCCGGCAGCCGTCTGGTTTAAATGATAGACTCATTTTCCACTAAAACCTTTCAGCCACCTCTTATTTCCCCCAAAGTCTGTTTGTATCTGTACACATTTAATTTATTTTTCATTTTCACCATAAGTCTCCATCTCTGTCAGCCTCCCCCACATTTGTCACCGTTCAGCCTTATTACTAGGTCCTGTTAATTAATCCCCACCTGGGGTCTTCTTTAGCTCTCTCACTCCTATTTTGCTTTATCTTTCCCATCATCACCTTTTTGTTTCACATATTCTCTCTCTTAATCTTGCCATTTATCACTTCTCCCTGAGCCTCCCCTTTTTTCTTTCTCTACATATATATATCCCTCATTTTACCTCCCCTCTACACTAACTTTGTTTTTTTCTCCTTTAGGTATTTCCTGAAGAAGACCTAAGGTCGAAACGTAGATTTTTAACTCTATTTTCTATTTTCGGCATGCCTTTAATATAACCCTTTTGTTTTGCTTTTAGACCACATGCTGACACAGTGTCTTGTTTTTGTTCTTACATTTTGTATGCTACATTTGCTGTAACCCACTATGCTTAATCTGAAATCTCTTCTGAATTCTCTACGATGCTCCTTCATTTCATCTATGTCTGCATTCCCTTCTTATATTTTTAAGTCTTCTCTTGAATTATTTTCTGCCATTTGCTTAAAGACTAAACTCTGCAGTCACTTACAGTTTATTTCCAAATACCACCACCTGGGTATTATTCCTAAAGGTTTCTGTTTGAAATTCCATCCTTGTTCATTTGGGTCTGAGATACATGTTTCCTCCACTAATAAACTTTTGAAAACTTTCTGTAAGAAACTTATCACAAACACCATTCTCTTCATTAAAACACAGCTGATCTCTGTGGACAAAACCATTCAAAGGCAAAAGGATTTCCTGCAGTGAATGGCTCCACATAACCTTCCTTTTATTAAGCACTGCATCCAAAACCTTAACTCCACTCTCTTTCAGCTCCTCAAAGACACCAAATCTGCAAAACTCCAGTCTCTCACTTAGCAGATGAGCAACCAACATGAGCCCTCGACTCAGACACAACCTAACAATTTGGTATTTTGTATTCCTCCAGACCTTCCCCTGACACAAGATGAGCAATCACTCCTTAGCAAAGGTCTCTCTTTTGTGCCCACACCCAGATATCTTGACGCACCCCAGGTTCAAGTTGGTCTGCAGTGTTCTGTCATAGAGTAAGCCTTACAGCTCATTTTTCTAATTAGACTCCTTTTCCCACAGATGATAACAGTATCACCAGAACAATCAATGATATCAATCCCCAGCAAAGTGCATGGACACCCCTTCCAGGATGTTTTGCTGCTGTTGATTATTTAGTTAACCAATGCATGGAAAACACCACTAACTTTAATCTTCATTGCAGGCACAACCATTCCAACCTGACACCTGGTGAGCTTGCAGCCCTCAGATCTCTGCAATGTAGGAATGACATTGTTATCAAACCAGCTGATAAGGGAGGTGCTGTTGTGGTCTGGCAAAAGAAGTTATACATCACTGAAGCCACACAGCAACTCTCTGACACCAGGTTTTATTCTTCTCTTCCACAGGACCTCACTGCTGACTATCAGACTGAGGTCACCACCACCATCACCTCTGCTATTGAAAACAAAGAGCTCCCTGCTTCTGCTAAGAGACTCATAGTTCAGCATCCCCAGACATCCAGGTTTTATCTCCTTCCCAAAATCCACAAAACAGATAACCCTGGTCATCCTATTGTGTCTGCCTGCTCCTGCCCCACATCCCACATCTCTGCATTTTTGGACAGCCTCATGAGACCCCTTGTTGAGTCCCTGCCCTCCTATGTTAAATACACTAACCATGCTCTTCAGTTATTTGACAGGTTCAGATTCAATGACTCTCATCAGCTCATCTTCACCATGGACATCAAATCTCTTTACACGGTGATCCCCCATGATGATGGTCTGACAGCTTTGCAGCATTTCTTGAATAAGTGGGAAGTCCAGCAGCCACCCCCCCCCCACACACACACACTAATGCATCTGGCAGAACTGTTCTTACACTCAGTGCTTTTTCTTTTAATAACAGTTTTTTTCAGCAGGTCAGTGGAGTTGCCAAGGGTACCAAGATGGGTCCCAGCTTTGCTAATCTGTTTGTGGGTTGGGTGGAGGAACTTTTTTTGTCTCATTCACAGGGACTGTACCTGAACTGTACAAATGCTACATAGATGACTGTGTGCGGGCCACCTCCTTCTCCAGGGAGACCCTCCAAGTCTTCCTTGACAAGTTTACCACAGCCCATCCTTCCCTTCAATACACTGTTGAAGTATCCTCATCTACACTGCCTTTTCTGGATACCCAACTGTCAGTAAAGAACACTAGTCTGAAGACATTTGTTTATTACATACCCACTGACTCTCACAGTTTCCTCCTCCACAGCTCCTTCCATCCTAAACATGTCAAAAATGGCCTGCCTTATTCACAGTTTCTTAGACTTCGCAGGTTATGCAGTGAAGAGGATGATTTTGCTGAGCAGACCCAAATAATGCACAGTTTTGTTATCAACAGGGGATACCCTAAAAGCACAGTGGACAGAGTACTCTCCCAGGTCATAACATGCCCCGTAACCTTGACCCCTGCAGGAAGGATACTGTCACACAAGAACAATGGCAAATTCCACTAGTGCTTCCTTTCCATCACAGCACATCTTCTCTTCACAGGATCATCACCAGTAACTTTCCCATTTTGCAAACTGCCCCTAACATTGGTGCTTCCTTTACAGAACCACCTATTGCCTCCTACCACCTGCCACCTAACCTGCGGAATCTCCTGGTTAAAAGCAGCCTACCTACTCTTAACAGTTCCTCCCTACCAGGTACCAAACCTTGCAACAGGACTTGCTGCTACACCTGCAAATTTGTTTCCAGTGTGACTGAAATTTGGGGGCCTACAGGTGTTTTCCACAACACCAAGGAGTTCTCATGCACCTCCACTAATGTGGTATATTGTATTCTTTGCAGGAAGTGTACAGTTATTTACATTGGACAGACTGGTAGATGCCTTGCTGACCGTTTCAGGGAACATTACAGAGCAGACAGGAATGGTGAAACTGCTAAACCCATTGTATCCCACTTCATCTCCAGGGACCACAGTGTCAATGACCTTTCTGTTTGTGTCCTTCAGCAGGACTTCTGGGATTCTGACCATAGAAAAAACATGGAAGCCAAGCTGATCATCCACCTTGGCTCCCAGCAGCCCTCTGGTTTAAATGATAGACTCATTTTCCACTAACACCTTTCAGCCACCTCTTATTTTCTCTAAAGTCTGTTTGTATCTGTACACATTTAATTTCTTTTTCATTTTCACCATACGTCTCCATCTCTGTCTCCTTCCCCCGCATTTGTCACCTTTCAGCCTTCTTACTAGGCCCTGTTAATTAGTCCCTACCTGGGGACTTCTCTAGCTCTTTCACTTCTATTTTGCTTTATCTTTCCCATCATCACCTTTTTGTTTTACAGATTATCTCTTAATCTTGCCATTTATCACTTCTTCTCCCTGAGCCTCCCCTTTTTTCTTTCTCCACATATATATATATCCCTCATTTTACCTCCCCTCTACACTAACTTTGTTTTGTTCTCTTTTAGATATTTCTTGAAGAAGACCTAAGGTCGAAACATAGATTTTTAACTCTATTTTCTATTTTCAGTGTGCATTTAATATAACCCTTGGTTTTGCTTTTAGACCACATGCTGATGCAGTGCCTTGGTTTTGTTTTTACATCATTGTAAGATGTATCCCATCTAGACAGGATCACTCTTAGGAATGTCAGAAGCTTGTAGGTGAGACCTGGGAGGAGTAACCCTCTAACTATGTACAGCCAAACAGCAGGGCATAAGCAGCCCTTGACTCTGAAAGCTAAGCCCAATTTAGCATTTACTGATTTGCAGATTAAGGAGACATAAGAGAAGAAATCAAGGGAGCTGCTTAGTGGAATTGTATTTTTCAAGTCTGGTCTTAAAGTTGATAACAGTATTAACTGATACCATTAGCACTGGTAGTCTGTTTCCAGAAGCCACCACTCATTCCATAAATTTGTTATTCTCAACATTCCCCTGTGAATTTCATTTTTTCCAATACAATCATATTGCACTGTATTCTCTCATCCTTTTATATCTTAACCCTTATGCTGCCAACAGAATTAGAACGTATAGGAATTCAGGACTGATATATCAGTCCACAGCCCTGCAAGAGTTAAATATGAAGATACAAACATACAACTTAGCCAGCAGAAGGCCATGAGATTTATCAAGTCAGCTGTATGCAGAGACCCCTGGTTAAACAAACTCTGGTCAGAGCCAATATGGCTGCAATGTGATGGTAGTGATGCAGCCTAAAAAAAGTGAGAGGCTGCTTCACCCCACCTCATGAACCCTGTAGATGAAAGTTTTCAAATCCCTGACAAAAGTGTGATTCCACACCACAAATGGGAAAACACATTTTGACCAGGATTTGAAATCCCTGACAAAATGTGATCAATTTTGGCCAGAATTTGAAATCCCTGATGAAATGTGTATCCATGCTGCTAATGGGAAAACACATTTTGGACAGGATTTGAAAAGTGACAGCAGTTGCATTTATGAGGTAGTGTGAAAAAATGGCTATGTTGAAAATTTGGGGTCAAAATATTGAAAATTACCAACGTTCTGAATGAGCATAGAAAAATTTCAACTTGCGCTCATAACTTTGTCATTTGTACATATTCTGACTGTAGAGTTTCAGCATAGCTGTCTCGTGATCCCAGCTGAGGAATAAGGGCAGTGAAAATGTTCAAATCCTACCTGAAAGGTGATTTTGCATTGTGAGCATGAAATCACCTTTTGGGCCTGATTTGCATAATTCCAGCACAATTGGTCATGAGGTGGGGTCCCAAAAAGGCCATGTTGAAAATGTTGGGCCACAATAGGCAAAAATGACAAAGCTATGCATCAATGTTCAAATACATTGGACTGCACTTACCTCAGTTTCTCATATTGCAATCGGCGGTTCAAGCAGCAAGACATGTCTTCGATCAAAGAGTGGATCTTTGCCATGGGACTTGTTCAGGTGCGTGGGGTGTGTATCTGAGTGGGGGAGTGACTGCTGAGTGGGAGGTTGGGGTGGGGTGGGGGTCAGATCAGTGAGAGATCATTTTGTTTTATACAGGTTAAAAAAATCTTCATGGGATGATTTTCCTTTTTACAGGTGACAGTGGCACAATACAAGGTTGCTGATTGGAGGGTTGGGGGCCACTAGACACCAGAGAAACAATACACCATTACGGGAATGGCAATCGGAGGGTGGGGGATGCCACTAGACACCAGGGAAACAATAGAACATTATGATGAAAGTGATCAGAGGGCAGGGGGTGCACTAGACACCAGGAAAACAATAGAACATTACAGAGATGGTGATCAGAGGACGGATGGTGCCACTAGACACAAGGGAAACAATAGAACATTGCAGGGATGGTGATTGGAGGGTGGAGGTGCCACTAGACACTAGAGAAACAGTACTAGAGAGCGGGAATGGCAATCAGAGGGTGAAGGGTGCCACTAGACACCAGGGAAACATTTTTACATACAGTATATAAGAGGAGGAAAAGATGTGCTCATTTCAAACCCAGAAGTGAGCACGGAGCAGGAAAATAGTGCATGGGGGGGAGGGAGAAACAGAAATAGCACTGTAGTAAATGGAAAGGACTACATGTGCTTCAACTCCACTGTGGAAGAACACAGCTGAGGCATCCGGCCATGTGCTTCCAGGGTCCCGTCTCTCTGCTATGTCATAGCAATACATAAACATAGCACTGGTATGCAGCAATAATGATTTTCAATGAGCCCCACCCCCTTCCTAACAACACTAAATCTCCACTTCCCTCTGTCCCATCCCCTCTTGAACCCAACCACCCTCTTCTGGTTGGTGACCTCTGTTGAGAGTTCATTCCACCCTGACATCATTCGCTCCATAAAGAAGTGTCTCCTGGTGCCGACCTGGTGGCACTGATGGTTGAGGTGCTGGATGCCACACCTTGCTCCACGTCGATGATCAGAGTTCAGGGATAGACTTGGGCCACCAGGGGTTGGCAGAAGGAGGGAGAGGATCAATCATCTGGAGGACTGCTCTCCTCTTCTGGAGTGGGTAGTGGGTCTGTAGTTGCTCCACAGTGCCCCCCGATGGAGATCGGGGGTACTGTAAAGGAGCGACGCACTAATGGGGTGGAGCTGTGGCGGACATCGGCATGCATGTGTGGAGACATCATTGCACGTCTGAGCACCAGGGGGATCATACAACAAGACAATCCCTGCCACCGTGGATAGGTGACAGCAACCTCCAGTGCCTGCTGCCACACACCTATCGCCAAACTCACCTTGCCAGGTCTCCCAATCCTCTGCCTTGCCTTAGGTCCAGTTTGCAGGGTCACCAGATCGGGGTGTGGTGGGGAGTTTCTGTTCCTGATTTCCCGGTGAGCAAGGATCAGGCAGGGGGGTAGAGTGGTTGCGGCAAGAGGGATCTGCCTGAGAGAGTTCCGTGGGTGGCAGCGGAGAAAGAAAGTCCACAATAAAAAAAAAAGTGCCTCCTGACCTCCTTCTTGAACCTTACCCCTATCAGTTTGTAACAGTGCCCCCTTGCAGTCATGTTGTGTTCACTCAGGTAAAACAGGATCCCACTATCCACCTTATTATACTGTTAAGGTACTCGAAGGTTTCAGTCATGCCCCCCTCTCCTGCCTCTCCTCGAGTAGGTACGTATTGGCATTTATTAGTCTGTCTTCATATGGATGATCCTGCTGGCCCTGACACATCTTCATGGCCCTCCTCTGCAGTGCATCAGATTCGTTAACGTCTTTCCTCAGGTAGGGACTCCAGTACTGTATACAGTATTCCAGGTGCAGTTAAATATCTGTAGTTGCTCTGATGGTGTTATCCTTTCCATGGATTTGACAGCCATGATTGTGTCTCCTTCGAGACTTTTCCAGTCAGAAAAGTCCTAGTTCAGATGGCCCACTGATGTGTATGGCTACCACTTGTGACGCTGAAGACCCAGGTTCAGAGAAAGCCTGGATTGTTTGGGGCCAACTGGGGGAGGAGAATTAAGCATCTTAGAGGATCCTCTCCTCTGAGAAGGAAGGACAGTTGGCTCTGCTGTGGTACTGCCAGCTTGACCCCTCCTCCAGATAAACCCACTCCACAGCGGGAGTTGAGAAAGTCCCACCACCCTTACTGTGGGGGAAGACATCTGAGAATGGAGTCAATGGGTTCATCCATGAGAAACCAGGCAACAGAGTTGTGGAGGCCAAAATGAAGGGGGCATGGTCAGGGATGAGGAGCAGAAAGACACAAAGCAAACAAAAAGCCCCTGTTCTGTCATCCGGACCTTATGGCTCAAGTTCCCCAAACCCCCAATCATTTGGTGGAACTCCAGTGCACTTTCCCAGCCATATCAATATCTTTCTTATGATATGAGGGCTGAGAAAAAGCACATTGTGACTCTTCTCCCTCTGGGCCCAAGGTGGGCAGCCCTGTGGTGGCAAATGTCACAATCCCTCCACGGAAGGATTGTGTGCCCTCTAGGATGGTGCTGTGCCATGCCTCCAGCTGATCAGGAACCCCAGGCTTTGGATGTACTGGAGCCCCCCCACCTGGTGAGGGAATGTGCCCATCCTCTGGCTGTCTGGTCAGCATCAATAGTGTTTATTTTTTTTTAACCAATTCTGTTTATTGCCATGCTGGCAGACGGGGATGTGCCCCAGATCAGACTCCCTGTAACCCCCACCCAGCATCCCTGACCAGGAGTCCAGAGCAGAAACCCCGTAATTTTACCCCATACAGCGGAGCTCCTGAAGAAGAGACCAAGATCCACCTATGTTCTGTCTGAGACTGAACTGGCAGTGCCTTTTGGCAGTACCGGGTGATCACATCATGGACATAATATTGCCAGAAAATACAAAGCAGGCTAATGGTCGCCGACTACAATGTCAGCATGGAATGATATCTCCAACCAAAACCCCGTGGGCAGTGCACTGAACAAATAGGCAAGATGCCGACCGAGACCCCTGCCCACCGAACAGTGTCCGAGGCACCGTAACTGCAGCCAGTCACAATGAGATGGCTGGTCCCCCCATTTCCTTTATACCAGGGATTCTGACATCATTTCCTCTGAGGGCATACAACTGGCATATCCTTACCAGCACAGCACACTGCATTGACAGTAAAAGCGCACATACTATTTAAAAAAAAAAAAAACAACAAACAAAAACAAAACAAAATAATTTACACAGGGTAAACCAGAAAGAAGACAGACATGTGGGGAGCAGTGCAATGCACTGGCTGTGGAGCAGCAGTCTTCTGGGAGACTTTCTGGAGACTGAGATGCTGCCCTATTTGTAGGCAACTCTCTGCTCTGAGGAAGGATGTTGCCCGTCTCCAGACCAAACTGGACAGGAGTACAGGAGCCCCCCTGCCCCATGCAGGGAACACTAGGGCCACCACCTCTGCCTCAGAGGTTGCCAAGAAGGGGCAGTGGTTGGACCACAGTGGGCTCAGAAAGGGTGGTAGAACAGAGGTGCATCCCTTCAGATGTACCACTCCACAATCCATACGCCATTCTGGTGGAGCATAGTTCCCCTATGGAGGCACACACGGTGGAGACTGAGGGTGCTGGCAACCATCACAAGGGAGGCCCACAGGAAGGTGGCACAGGATGCAGCAGGGAAAGGAAGCAGCTCCTGGTGGGGGACTCAGTTATCAGGTGGATAGAACTGGGGGGCAAGGGATAGTGAAGTAAGGTGCCTGCCTGGCACCATGGCATGGAGGGACAGGAAGTGGATTCTAAGGATCATGAAAGCAGCTGCACGGGAGACAGTGCTGGATGTCATTGTCCACCTAGGGACAAATGACTTGGACATGCATGGGATTAGAGCAGTGCAGGAGGAGTTTGTGGAGGTGAGGAGGGGCCTTAGACAAGTAGCTCATACAGTATCCTTCTCGGAGGTGCTGCCTGTCTATGGCATAGGTGAGGCGAGGGTACTCCACACCATGCAATTCAATGAATGGTTGAAAAACTGGTGTAGAGCACAGAGTTTTGGCTTCATTGAGGACAGGAGTTCCACCTGGAGGGATACCCACCTATACCGGCACAATGGTCTACATCTGTCTGGGAAAGGAACCAGTCTCCTCAGTGATCAGTTTAAATGCTTCATTGGCAAGCTTTTAAACTAGCCAAGGGGGGAGTCACTGAGAAGCAGCAGGGAATTCCCAGCCTCCCCCTCCAAAACAGGGTACTAAATGAGGTAAAGACGGAGGTAGGAAAATCAGTAGGGAGCAGGACTGGGGTAAATGGAGAAACCAAAGTCAGTAAGGGCAGGGATGGGGATACAAGAGGAAATGCCATAAAAAATGGAGAGTAATAAGTACCAATGCCTGTAGTCTGGGTAACAAGCTTCCTGAACTAGTGGCCTTGATGGAAGAGGAATATCTGGATATTGTGGCACTCACAGAAACATGGTACACACAGAACCATGACTGGGATGCAAACATACCAGGGTACACCATCTACAGGAGGGACAGGGAGGGTAAAAGAGGAGGTAGAGTAGCTCTCTACATAAGGGAAGGAATCAAAACAACAGTACAAAAGGGTAAACGGAGGAAAGGAAGCACTGTGGGTCAATTTGGAGACAGGCAATGACACCACAAATCTGCACAAGGGTTGTATACAGACCCCCTTCTTAGGGGGAGGAAATGGACAAGAAAATTATAGAAGGTACCCTTAGAATGACAGAGAAATGGGAGATATTGTTGATGGGGGATCTGAATATGCCAGATGTTAACTGGAGTGCATTTGCTGCAGCCACATCAAAGGGCGGGCCATTCTAGATGCCCTGCAGGGGGCATGCCTTAGACAACTAGTATTGGAACCCACTCGGGAGGGAGCAATCTTAGACCTGGTACTGTGAAATGGAGATGGAGAGAGGATCATAGATGTAGAAGTGGGTAGCCATCTGGGAACTAGCGACCATCGAACAGTTTAGTTCACAATAAACACAGCGGTAGAGTCAAGCCATACAAAGGCAAAGATCCTGGACTTTAGGAGGGCTGACTCTGCCAAAATGGGTGAGTGCCTAAGGAATGCATTAGCAAATGGGCAGGAAGGAGGGGTGGAAGAACAATGGGGAATAATCAAAACTGCCATCACTAAGGCAACGAGCCTTTGTGTGAAGTAAATGAACAAAACAAAACAATGTAAAAAAACGCTATGGTTCTCAAAGCAAGTGGCAGGGAAGGTTAGGGAGAAAAAGCATTCAGGATGTACAAGGAATCACAGAAGGAGCAGGACAGAGAACTGTATCAGTTAAAGCAGAAGGAAGCAGGGAAGGCAGTCAGAACAGCAAAGTCCCAAACTGAGGAAAGGACAGCCAAGACAGTTAAGAAGGGGGATAAAACCTTTTATAGGTACATCAGGGAGCGAAGGAAGACCAAGGCAGGGATAATGAGGCTTAATAAAGGGGAGGTGGTAGGCAGAGGGTGACTGTGAAAAGGCAGAGACACTAAACAAATATTTCTGCTCAGTATTCACAAGTGAAGAAGGGGAGGTACCTAAACCAAACAACAGAAACACTCTGAATAGGGGGCTTGATACCAGCCCATTCACAGAAGAACTCTTAAAACTAAAGGTGGACAAAGCAATGGGGCCTGATGAGATTCGTCTCAGAATTCTGAGAGAACTAAGGGTAGAGCTAGTGACACCACTGACTACCCTCTTTAACAAATCATGGGAGGATGGGTTAGTACCTGAGGACTGGAGGAGGGCAGATGCGATTCAACTTCACAAAAGTGGAAGCAGGGCAGAGGCAGGAAACTACAGACCTGTTAGTTTGACCTCAGTGATAGAGAAAATGATGGAATCACTTCTGAAGGAGAGAATTGTTGAGTACCTAGAAGCCAGAGCGGCACAGCACCCAAGGCAGCATGGATTCACAGCAGGAAGGTCATGTCAGACGACTCTAATAGATTTCTTTGACTGGGTGACCAAAGTAGTAGATCAGGGAGGGGCTGTTGACATGGTCTACCTAGATTTTAGCAAGGCATTTGACACAGTCCCACACAAAAGATTAATATACAAGTTAGTCGGCCTGGGAGTGGGTCCCAAGATGGTAGCCTGGGTAAAGAACTGGCTGGTGAACAGGACACAGAGGGTAGTAGTAAACGGAAGCCCCTCTAAAGAAAGGGGGGGTTACTAGTGGGGTACCACACAGTTCAGTTCTAGGACCAGTCCTTTTCAACGTCTTTATAAGTGACATTGCGGAGGGACTGGAAGGAAAAGTATTTATCTTTGCTAATGGCACAAAGATCTGCAACAGGGTTGATACACAAGGGGGGGTGGAAAGGATGAGAAGGGACTTGGCAAGGTTGGAGGAATGGTCAAATGTAGGGCAGCTTAGATTCAATCCTGAGAAGTGCAAAATAATGCACCTGGGAAACAAAAACCTTGGGGAAGAGTACACTATGGGGTGAGATACTAACAACAACAAAAATGGAAAGGGACCTGGGGGTAGTCATATCAGATGAACTAAAGGTGGGCAAGCAATGTGAGAGGGCAGTACGGAGGGCTGGGTGGATACTGGGATGTATAGAAAGAGGTATCACCAGTAGAAAACAGTAAGTTGTCATCCCTCTGTACAGACAGCTGGTGAGACCTCATCTGGAGTACTGTATGCAGTTCTGGAGACCCAGTCTCTGCAAGAACATAGACAGGATGGAGGCAGTCCAGAGGAGGGCAACTAAAATGGTGCAGGGTCTGCACCAGAAGACATAGGAAGAGAGACTTAAGGAGCTTAATAAGCATACCCTCGAGGAAAGGAGGGAGAGGGGAGACATGATAGAAACTTTCAAGTACCCCAAAGGAATCATCATCATCATCATCATCAAATCTTTATTTATCCAGGCGATCACCATTGAGCAAGCTCATTTACAAGGTGGACCTGCTGTGGTCAAGTACAAGTATATATACATACATACGTACAGTAAAACACAGGCTACAAGGTGAGAATCAGGATACAAAACAATCATACATCAAACATGTTAGATGCAATATATACATTCCAATTGTTCACAGAGATCCTACATGAGAATCATAACCTTTATGCAGTATTTACAACCTTCAAGTACACAGAGTTGAGTTATCATGAGTATTATTGCCTACATGGAAGGGTACAATTATTTTCATTTCAGCCCTCATTAACTGATTAAATGCTTAGGTGGAGGTCCCAGTTTACCGATGAGCCCACAGTGAGGACAATAACTCCTGCTTCAGAGGCAACTGGAGAGTAGAAAAAAGAGATGCCAAGGTGCCGAGGGCCAGAACAGCTGCTGGTTAGTGACTAGTTAAATGGGGAAGATAGAGCTAGATTCATGGCTGGAGTGTGATGGAACCAAAGGGTAACCGTGACAGGACTGCTAGTGACGGTGAAACACTTACAGATTTCAGTGAATGCTTTATCATAAATAGTCCTGAAGAGGGCAATGCTGACTGGAGAACTAAGTCTCAGTGTTCTTTGTATCTTATTCCAGAGTGTGGGCAGTGCGTGGCTTATGGCAGCCCTACCAAAATGGTTACTGATCCTGAGGATTTTCAAAGTAATTAGTGAATGGCTTGAGATCGTAGTTACTCATTGGATTTAAGGGAGACAGGCAGTGATGTATTCTGGGAGCTTGTTGGTGAGGGCTCTAAGTGTCCAGAGGGCTGCATTTCACTCCGTCTGTATTGCAGGGAAGGCCACCCTACTGCTGAATATAGGGAGTAGTGATGTGTAGAGGACGGGAGGTCGGTTATGAATCTTAAGGCTCTATGATACAGAACATCCAGTTTTGCAAGGGATGAGATGGAGCATTGGTTATAGATAATGTCAGCGTAATCGATTAATGAGAGGAATGTAGACTGAACAAGCTGCCTTCTAGCATCTGTGGTCAGGAGGTGCTTAATTCTGAAAAAGAGGCCAAGCCTCTGCCTTAGTTTTTTCATCAGGGCTTCTGTGTGCTCCAGATAGGAGAGTTTGTTGTCAAGTCATATGCCCAGGTATTTGAATTTAGGTACAAATTCAAGCTTTTCACCCAGTAAGGTAGTTATGGGAGGAAATGTACCAGCGGCAGCATGTAGGCCCTAGAGCTGTGCGTGTGAAAATATCATGGCCTTGGTTTTTTGCATTTAGTAGTAGTTTTTATGTAGAAGCTGGTACTGTAGTGTATTGAATTCGTTTGTAAATCTGATACGCAGTTCCAGGTGAGTCGGCGGCAGGTAGAGCACCGTATCATCAGCAAACAGATGTATACTAGCTTCCTTGATTCCCAAATCCAAATTGTTAATGTAGATGGCGAACAGTAGAGGGCCCAGTATGGATCCTTGTGGGACTTCTCTATTTATTGGCTTGAGTGTAGAGAGCTCACCTTCTGCTTTGATTTGTTGCTGTCTGCCGTGAGGTAGTCCTGAAACCAATTCAATGAGATTGAGTCCATGCCTATGGAATTTAGGGTGGAGAGAAGTAAGCAATGGTCGACGGTATCAAGGCCTTGCTGAGATCTAGAAACACCGCACAAACAAATTTTTATTGTCAAGGTCCGTGCTAGTCATTAGTGACTTTGGCCAATGCCGTAATGGTGCTATGCTTAGCTCTAAAGCCGGACTGCATAGGATTAAGCAGTGAGGAGTCATCTAGGAATGCTCTCAACTGTGTATCCACAATTTTTTCCATCAGTTTTGAAAGTGTTGGTAAAAGAGAGATTGGCCTATAATTATTTAGGTCACTTGGATCTCCTGCTTTAAATAGTGGGATGACATGAGCAGTTTTCCATTCTGCGGGGAGAGAACCTTGGGCTAGTGACAAGTTGAATAGGTGTGATATAGGTGGGGCAAGTATATGGTATGAAATTTTCAGAAAGTATGGACCGAAGGAGTCGGCTCCTGCACTTTTTCTAATATCTAGCTGTAGCAGAAGGTTCTCAATTTCCTTAATGGTAGTTGGGGAAAAGGAGAAGATCATATCTTTATTACTTGATTCAGGCAGCTGAGCTTTGAGCTGTGGGTGTAGTCTGCTTACTGGTGCATCATCAAATGCCATGCCTGCAGTGGCAAAGTGGTTGTTGAAGGCTTGAAGAATTTCGGTTTTAGTAGTGATAGTTGCATTGTCAATGGTAATTTTTGAGGGTAATACAGTACTTGGAGAATGTCCAGACAGTTCCTTTATGGTAGACCAAAAATTTGGCAGGGCTATTGGCTGCAGAAAGTAATTCACTTTGATAAAAGTTGGTCTTGGCCTGTCTGACAGTTTTGTGCAGGCATTTCTAGCTGTCCTAAAGAGGCACCAGTCAGCTTCAGCATGCGAGTTCGGGCCTTTTTCCAAAGTAGGTCTTTTGAGTAAGGCTTTCTTCAGATCCGTGTGAACCACTGGCAGGTTTTGGTTTTATTCGAGTTTTGGTCAATGGAGCATGCTTATTTAGAGCACTGGCTATGATTTTGTGGAGCAAGTTAGTAGGCATCATTTACCGATTTAGCTAGGTAGAAGCTCTCCCAGAGTAGAGAGTTTTTAGATCGTTGAAGTAGTTCAAAGGGTCAAAGTTCTGCCTAGCTCTTCTGGTAGAGAACTTTGATGTATTTGTTGGCTTAACGATCATTCTTATGCCAGCTATAAGGCGGTGATCACTGACATCTGCTGGGAGGATACCGGCATGAGAAAAATAGTGTGGTTTATTGACAAGGAGGACATCCAGAAGGGTGCTTCTCGATGGGTTTTTATTGTTAATGCGAGTTGGCTCAGATATGAGTTGGGAGAACCCATGGGAGTCACAAAATTGTTTTGGGGTAACGATCCTTTGGCTAACCAGTCGTAGTTAAGGTCGCCTATTACAATTGTTTCTAGAGGTGTTTTGTCTATTTGTGATGATAGGTATGTCAGGAGCTGTGGTCCTGCTGCTGGTGGTCTATAGCAGCCTATTACTCGTAGTGCCAGAGTTTGGGATAGATCAACCCTAAGAGTCAGGCATTAGAAACCCCCAGCAATGGAAGTAGCATCTATTACGGATACTGTGAATTTGTTTTTAACATAAATGGCCACTCCTCCCCCCCTGGTCATTCTGTCTGCTCTGAAGAGTAGGTAGTCGGGGATGTTGACCTCACTATCTGGGGTGGCTGCCCGGCCAGGATTCCGAGATCACAAGAATGTCTGGGGCAGTATGAATAATCCAGGCCTGGATGGAATCCAGCTTCTTCAGTAGGCTGCAGACATTAGCATGCATAAAACTGATTCCTTTAGAGTAGCAAATTCAGATGGGGAAGAAATCAACTTTGTGGGGCCAGGGTTAAGTTCAATGTCTCCTGAGCATAGCAGTAGGAGAAGCAGAATTTTTCTCAGGTTAGTAAGAGATTTTAAGGGCACGGTCTTTTGCATTTATTGCAGGCTCTATTGATTGATCCAGAGACTGGCACGTCCTCTTGCATTGTCCTAATAGGGCGAGCTTAGGGTCCATGCAGAGTAATACCAGGCTGTGCAGTGTTTAGGTGGTTGGAGTTTGGGACCATGCATATCTGAGTAGATTGCTATCTCACTTCTAGGCGATTCAACATAATTAGAGAGTCACAGACAGGCAGAGGTAGCAAGAAGAGTCCTATCCTTGTATGGGTATATTGCTGGCAAGGGGCATATTTCTATAACTGGATCAGCACTATTTGGTGGTTCACTCATGTTGGATAGCAAGGAAAGGTGGGCTAGTAAACAAAGCCAGCCAAGGTCTCCCATGTTTGTTTTTGCATGGTGATGCATTGTACTACCAAGGGAGTAGTTAGCCAGAGTCTTTGAGTCCCTGAGTTTGTTCTGAATTCCAGTACTACTGCGAGATTTTTGAGAGTTAAGGTGCAGTACAGGGGGAGAAGTGAGGCCCTAGCCATGATATGTGTCTAAAACAGTGTTTAGCTTAAAGCAAGATAATTCCTGGGAGGTGAAAAGGACCAATAGAAAGCTGAAGGCGTATTAGGCAGCTATAAAATAACACCCAGAGAGGGGGATGGCGGGTGATGAAATTTGCGGCTTTGCCTCACCTTGCTGGCCCAGTGTGCCCGGGTCGTGGTGTCCTGGGCTGGAGAAGGCTGACCGCCTCGGGTGGTCAGCCCAAGGCTGCCTTCTGAAGACCCTAAGGAAGACAAAAGGAGGGACTATTACAAGAAGTCCCAGTCAGCATTGTGGCAGTCCACACCAGACCAGAAGGAAGCAGAGCTGAATTAGCAAGACAAAAGGAGCGATTTCCTGGGCGCCCCTATGTCTAGCTGAGTGTTACAATGCTTCAGAGAGGGGGCTGTAAACGCTTTTAGTTTGTACCCTTCCCTACAATTCTGGCAGCAGTTAACTCACTCAACAGTACATTTTACAAACAGTTCTAACATATACAGGTTCTAAAATTTGTGAAAACAACTCCTTTTTTGCAAAATTGAAGTAAAAGAAATGGAGAGAGTGGTGAGCCAATCGGAGTCCGCCTCAGGAAGGCGCTCGTGCTCCAATTGGCTGCGGCTTTGCCATACCTTGCTGGCCGAGTGTGCCCGGGGCCGTGGTCTTGGGCGTCGGCTGGAGAAGCGCCGACCGCCCGGTGGCCGCTCGTCCTGTGGCTGCCTTCTGAAGACCCTAAGGAAGACAGAAGGAGGGACTATTACAAGAAGTCCCAGTCAGCTTTGTGGCAGTCCACACCAGACCAGAAGGAAGCAGAGCTGAATTAGCAAGACAAAAGGAGTCCAAGTCCAAGAGGGTAGCATCTTTCAGAAAAAGAGATGTGCAAGAACAAGGGGGCACAATTTGAAGATAGAAGGGGGATGGCTCAGAGGTAATGTGAGGAAGTATTTTTTCATGAAGAGGGTTGTAGATGCATGGAATGGCCTTCCTGAGGGGGTTGTGGAGTCAGAAACAGTGGGGAAATTCAAGAATGCATGGGACAGACATAAGGCAATTCTAGTGGTTGGGGGTAGGAGGAAGTAGGCTGTTGGCTAACTAGGATCTGCAGCTTATCCATTAGGTAGGAAAATGGGCAGACTGGGTGGGCCAAGCGGTCCTTATCTGCCGTCAAATTCTATGTTTCTATGTTTCTATTTGCTCTCACTGGGCATGCTTGGAGAGGAGGCAGTGATAAATAGGCCGAGCTCCACCTCCTTTTTGCAGACTTGCTGCTCATTGATCATCTGGGGATGACTGATGGCAGCGCTTGCTGCCACCAAGATGACTTGGATATTAAGCCACTCTTGCCATTTCTGACTTCAAAGGTGGTGCGGAGAGTAAACCATGGAGGACACATGGCTTTGAAGAGTGACATTAAGGCTGGGAAGTGACCACACCTGATGGGGTGACTGGGTGATTGGAAGATCAGGAACAAAAATGCAATAATAAAAAAAGTCACAGATACAAGGCTGCATGTCATGGGTGTGCTGTAACAGAGCCCTAATCCACTTAAGTTAAAATACTGGTTTGTTTTGATGGTGCCTTTTACTAGAAATGGAATGGCTGCAGTATTTGTATCTGGGGGCATGGGCTCTTTAAATCCACCCCTGACTGTGGAGTAAGGGTGTAAACAATAACCTTGTTATACAGAAATGAATCAGTGTCTGTAATGTATCCCTTTCAAATGGTGGTCAGGGGTACAAGAATCTGGAGAATGACCAACTGTAAACGGCCCAGAATTTTATTTGTCCTGACGTTCCCACTCACTCCAATTAGACTGTTTAAACACAAATTCAGTATCAGAGGCTCAGCAGCTTGCACACTTGCCTCTGAGGCTGGAGGATTGCAAGGTTGTGGGTTCAAGACCCACACCAGGAACTTGGGGTAAAACCCAATACTGACACTGTAGTGCAGCATGAGTTGGGTGCTGCACTACTGTGGTGCCGTCTTTCGGATGAGACATCAAACTGAGATCCCATCTGCCTGTTCTGGTGGTTGTTCAAGTGGATGCCGAAGATCCCATGGCACTTCTTGAAAAGAGTAAATGAATTTCCCCAGCTTCCTGGGCAAATTTCCTCCATTCAGTAAAAATACCACCAACACCCTTAAGCTATTTCAGTATGTCAGTTTCCGTCTCCATATCCCCTCCCCCGGGATGAGGCTAAAAAATAGGTAGAACTGCCTAGCCCTTCTTTCCAGGCAACAGAAACAAAAGAAATAATATTCCAGCATACAGCAACAATAAAATCAAAGCTTTGAATGACCTCAAAGGGAGTGCCAAAGGCCATTCATCATTTACCTTGTCAGGAAGCATGTCAGCATTACTAGTCCAAAGGTGTTTTCATTTCCCTCAGGCAGTTTAATAGAGATCACTGGAAGTACGATATGTAGGTGTGGGATACTGTTTCCTTATAATGACATCAGGTGTCTCTTCATGAATTCGGAAAGTTAGGAGAACCGAGAAGCAAAGCTGAGCAGTTCTGGTGCTTTAAGGATAGAAGAGGTGAATGCTATTCCTATAGGATTCAAGCACTCTCATACAACCACCAGGTTAGCTGTCCGATTACTGCAGTAATAGTGCTACTGCCTGTGACCCCAGTGACATGGGTCTGAAAACAAGTCTTGGTTGTTGAAGGGCTGGCCGGGACAGAAGAGAATGGTTGAGCACCCCGTGAGCATTTGCCTCATTGGGAGGGGGGGAGAGAAGGTTTCTGGTCTTTGCCGCATTTCTATGATTCTCGGGAACAGGGTAGAAAACATGAAAATTCCTGACCTTGCACGATGCCTCCTGCCGCCCTGCCACGTGTCCTGCTCTCACTCCCTCAAATTCTGTTTGGGAGTAAGGGGTGGCCACCGTGCAGCCCTCAATCAAAGTAATTGATGGTTTGACACCTAATTCATGCTTTAATTTTCTTTATTTTATCTTCCACCTTAAACATGATGTTTCATGGATATGTCACTTCCTCAGGTGGGTGGTATTCTAATAAATAAGAAACAAAATTGTCAACAGAGTATAAAAAAGTAATATTTCACATAGTGAATATAAAACAAAATCTACTCTAAACCTTCTATTTCAAGCAATCAAGCGTATCACTCAAATATTACATATATTAAAAAATTAGTTTTTCAAAGCCACAAATCTTTTTACCAAATTTTGAAACCACGCCCCAATGCAGCTGTGTAAAACTCAATTTTTATTGTACCTGTTATTACTGGCTTATTGTAATTTCCTGGAAAAATATTCCGACTCCTACCTGAAACATAACTAATATGCAGCAGAACTGAGAAATACAGAACATGTTCACTAAATGTGCTTTATTAGGTTTGGTGGAGGTATAACTATATTTTTTAAGGTGGCACATTTTAAAGGTGGTTTTAATAATCTGGATATAGTTAAGAGTGTGTTATACCAATACCAATAAAATACAAAAAAATTATTTGAAAAAAATAAGATTACACCTAGAGAGAAAAGAGAATTAAGTTGAGTTACCACATTAGAAAAATGTATGCAATGCACTTTTTGTGGATAGTTTGGAGTAGGTTTTGTTTTGTATTTACTATGGGGGAGATATTCAGAGCAGTTGCACCAGCACAACCACTGAATTGCACTGCCAAGTGATATTCAAAGACAGCAGCTGTGCAGTGCAAGTTCCATTGTGCCCTGGCACAATTATAATGTATGCAGCGCAAGTGTAGGGGGCTTTCCCATGAATAAGTGGTTCAATGGTATATTCAACCAGAAAGCATGGTGCAAGTCTGGAGCAAACCCCAAGATGCACCAGCCAGACTTGAGCCTATAAAAACAGACTCAAACACACAGACAGCAGATGCGCAGTTCTGTGCCCAGAGAGACAGACAGAGAGAGCCAGAGGGGGACACCACAGAGGGCAATGGAAAGTGCACCATTCCTAATGGAAGCAGTAATGAGGGGTGTGAGGATGCAGGAGGAATACCAACATGGCCAATGAAGGGCCCAGCAGTGGAACGCCTGACACAGGTGGTACCGTGCCCGTATCACATATGAGAACTACAGCAACACAGATATAGTGGGCCGGTACCACCTGAACAGGGCAATTCAGAGGCAGCTCTGTGAGCTGTGCAGTAAGAAGATGCAGGCACTGACCAGACGTAGTCATGCCATGACAGTGGAGACCAAGGTGACCACCGTGATGTGCTTACTCACCACGGGCACCTTCCAAAGACCAAAGGGGGATACCACGGGCATCACCCAGTTGGCCAAGTCCCACCTCTCACATCATTCCTTAAATGCTCTGCTGCCACGTGCTTCTGAGTTCATACAGTTCCCCAGCACACAGGCAGAGCATACAGCAAACATGCAGGACTTCCTCAGGGTTGCATGCATGCCAGGCGTGATCGGGGCCATAGACTGCACCCATGTGGGCATCCACACACCACCTGGGCCAGAGGGCCCTGTATACATCAACAGGAAAGGCTACTCATCCATAAACTGCCAGGTGGTGTGCAATGCCACGGGGTGCATCATCAATGTCTGCGCCACACATCCTGGGAGGGCACATGATGCCTTCATCTGGCACAGCTCTGCACTGTGCCATAGGTTCAAACATGGGAATATCCTCAAGGGCCACCTTGTGGGTGAGTAGGGCATGCACCAGGATGCCTGGGAGCCACAGCCCTGGGGGTGAGGGAGGGCAGGCAGGGCAGGCATGGAGGAGTGGGCAGTGGGTGACAGGGAGCAGGAGGCAGCACAGCACAGGGATAACCATGTCTTTCCCCACACAGGTGACAGTGCATATCCCCTTAGGCCATGGCTGCTCACCCCCTACCAGAGACCATCATCCCCCATGGAGGACAGATACAATGAGGCACACACCAGCATGTGCAGTATCATTGAGCGTGTCTTTGGCATGCTAAAGATGCAATTCCATTGCCTAGACAGGTCAGGTAGTGCCCTACAATACAGCCCATTGAAAACCTGTGGCATATTCCTGACCTTCTGCATCCTGCACAACATGGCCATGGACTGTGGGATAGTTATTGAGGCTGATGAGGGTGACAGTAGTAGGGACAACAGTGGTGATGGTCCGGAGGGTGGTGGGCAGCCACCCCCAGGAAGGAGGGTTCCCAGCCTGGTGCAGGAGGCAAGGAGGCACAGGGATACCATTGCATGGGAGCCAATGCAGGTAAGTACACTGACACACATGCATGGGACACACAGACTCGCACACCACACAGTAGCATGGACGTGCACAGCGGTACGCATGCAGGGACAGGGGCACACAGCACACATGGCGGAGTCACTGGCACATGGGCATATGCACACGCACACACACACACACACACACACACATGCTGAGGAACATGGCATGGATCAGAAGCATGACATTGGTGCACAGGCAAACCGGTGCAAAGCTGCCCTCATCACACCCATGCCACATGTCCCAGCGACATGTACAGCACACACAGAGGGCATGCGGCACAACACACATGCATGCCACCACATGCATGCTACACCACCACCACCCACGTGTGCATGGGGCAGCAGCAGCGGACAGCAGGTCAGGGCAGTAGACACGTCATGCTATTCGCATGGTCCCACGACCACCATGGCCACATGGGCAGCTGCACCGGGGCCGATCAGCAGATGCAGGCTGCACATTGGCCACAGGGGATTTGTCTGATGCCCCCCCAGGGGTTGATGTCCGGGACTGCGACCATGTCCTAGCAGGGGTGTAGAGGCAGACAAACAGGCCAGCCCCGGGGGTGTCCGGGATGCCTACATCCGATCCCAGCATCCACTGTGAGGGGGTCACTAGATGCTGGGACCATAGGATGGACAGTGCACAGTAGGGGGTCCTCTGTGCATGGCTGAGCCCAGTGGCTGCCACCGATGCAAGCTCGGCTGCAAAGGCACCAGTCATGTGGTCCATTGATGCAGTCACGGCCTCCCACAGCTGGTGGAGTTCATCCATAAGCCTCGCATTGCCCCTGTCCTGCTGCTCAGCCAGCTGGTGCATCTCTGCCCGAAGTTCATGCACCTCAGTGAAAAGCATCACCTGGTTCTCCACAGATGCCCACAGCAACTGGGTGTGCTCTGCCAGCCGCTTGGCATCCTGGGCCTCCTGGCCTGTCCTCTGAGCTGCTGGGGGTGACATGGCAATCTGCACAGCTTCCCGTTCTGGTGAACGCTGCACAGTGGACCATAAAGTGGGTACGGTGTCAACAGGCACACTGGCGGTGGACACTGTGCCGCGCTGCCCATTGGTACCTGCATCCTGCTGCCACTGCCACTGCCCGCCCATCTGCTGGCCATTGCTCTGTGCTGCTGCGGCCACAACAGCACCACCACCCATGACAGAGACAGTGGTGGCGCCACACACCACCATGCCGGCTGGGCTGGGTGGCAGCTGTGCAGCTGCAGGACCAGCACTGGGCCCTGATGGAGCCTGTGAAGTGGCCTGGGGCATGTCGGGCACCTCCTCCCCTATGCTGTCCAGTATCAGGGTTATGTCATCATCGGTGTTGGACCCCACCCTAAGCTGAGTATCTGCACACAGCACAGACAGGCTGGCATCATGCAGGATCTCAGCCAGGGCGTATTCCGACCCCAGGCCTAGGACATCCACATGCCCTAAACTGCCAGGACATGGCATGTCTCTGCTCTGGATGCCTGTGGATGTTGATGGTCTGGCATCCATGTTTGTGGCCACAGCCACCTCTTCCTCCACCTGGTCTGCCCCATGGAGGCATGATGGTTCTACAAGACAGAAACGGTGAGTTAGTGGTGTTCCATTGTCCATGCCCGTGCATGTCACCATTGCTACCTGCCATCATGGCGCACTGCAAGGCTGCGTCCAAACCCACCTGTGGCATGCAGCACGGCAGCAGGCACACTTGCATGTCCAACCCACACCTGGCAGGCCTGTCTGTGGTGTGCATACTCACCATACAGTGAGGGTCTGCCACCCGTCTGGAATCTGCCACCAGGCACACCCTCCACCACCATGCTGCTGATGGTGGCTGCCTCAAGCTCCTCTGTGGCCGACAGTGTTGGCACTGTGGGCAGAAAACTGCTGGTCACCCTGCGGGATGTCCATATGGCTGCCACCTTCTTTTTGATGCACCTCTTGTCTGTGCTGACCTTTCTCCAGCACTCCTGCACAGTGTACGGTGCCTGCCGTGGGTGTTGACATACCATGCCTACTCCTCCCAGCCTGTTGACTGCTCCTGCGGTGTACCTGTGGCACCACTGAGCAGGTCCTCCCTGTCTAAATATGCCTCAAAGATGGCATTCTGCTCTGCTGCCATGAAGTTGGGCCTGCATGCTCCTCCTCTCCGTCATTGGCCGACATTCCGCCACCTGTGAACAGGAACAACACAGTGGGTCAGTGTCAGCATGGCCCTTTGCAGACCACTGTCGCAGTGTTGTTGTAGGCCTCTGTTCATCCACATTGCCAGGCACTTACCTAAATGGTTGCAATACCAGTCTGTGGCCTGTGCTGTACTGTGGCGCTTATAAGGTGCATCGCATGCAAATGAGCCTGTGTGCAATGGTAATGATATGTTAATTGCATCCAACTGTGCTGCGCATTGGCTGATGAGGTGATTTGCATACAGCGGCTCATTATCACAAATTTGTGCCGTGTGCAGTCAGGATGTGCCAGAGCAACTCCGTGGTGCATTACTGGTGCATGCGCTGCATGCATTTTATTGCGCGCATGTATGCAAATACAGAGCACAGGACTATCACGTGACTTGCATACTCATGTGGCGATGCTGGACATTGTGCCTGCAGCACTGGGATGGCATTGGTGCCTGACAGTGGCTCCCATCGTGCACATGCGCACTGTGCACGAGGTGACGACCTCTGCCCCCTGGTTGTATGCATGACCCCCTGCGCCTGCTAGGCCACAGCGTGGTGTGCATGCCCATGTGTGCACTATTCACCCACACTGCACAGTGCAGTCATGCACCCCCATGCTGTGCGAATGCATCCTGGCATTTGCGATCACGCAGCATGCACGTGTGGCCACCATGTATGCATTTTCACAGCCATTCGCACAGGCATTTCTGCTGCATTTGGAGGCCATGCCGCACAGTAGGGACAGGCATGCAGACAACTGGTCGGACCTTGAGTTGGTCAACCTTGAGACTGTGGTGCAGCCATGTGGGCTGTGTGGTGGTGGGGGGCTCTCCATATGTGCTTGAGTACTGATGGCCTCCTCTCTTCAATCCTTCCACAGGGCCAGATGACTGCAGGTGGGCCAGGGTGGCCGCAGCAGTCAGGAGGGATCCCAGTAGGGATCAGCAGGCAGCAGCCACTGCACAGCGCAGGGCAGGTAAGCTTTGTCATATTCCTTGTATGTGTCTCTGTGGGATAGCAGTGGGGACAGGGTATGGCCATGGTCGCCTCGGCCATGTGCTTGCACAGCCGCATTTGATGCAGTGTCCATTGTGCATGCCACTGGGGCATGTCCCTTGGCCACCATGTTCTAGCTGGTGGGGGGGCATGCGCATGGCTTCCACTGTGTGTGCTGAGGCAGTGCCTTCACTCTGTGCCATGTGCCCATACTTGTGTGGTCATGTGCACTCTGCACTGCACCGTCCTCCTGTCTGCACCACTGTGGTGTGCTGTGTGGATGGCTGGCTTGGGCCTCTGTGCGAGGGTCCATTGTGGTCTCTCCTGGGGTGTGTGCCCCCACTGTCCACTGAGCGCTGTGGGTGGGCTGGGGTTTTTGGGGCATTGCACTAATTGCCTGTCCTGTCCCTTCCCCTAGGTGGATGTTGGATGGTGGGCTGGAGGGGAGTGAGGGCACTGTTGCAGGCCCTAACCAGGATCCTGCTTGAGCTGCGGAGGGTCCTGGCAGTCCTATGGAGGAACATGTGGGAGATGGCAGCCTTTCAGAGGGACTTGGAGTGGCACGGGCCAGCTGGCTGTGGAGGGCACTAGGACATTACTGTAAATAGCCCCCTTTCCCTCACTTTCCTTAGTTCCCTGCAGTCCCCCATCCTGTTGTACAGACCCCGTTTCCTGTCCCCATCCTACCTTCTACCTCCCCTGTCCCTGACCCCTCGTTCACTTGTTTGTTGAGCTGTTTTGATATTGTTATGTAACTCCTTGTTACCCGGGGTTACTAGAATCCCAGTAAGACCTAGTGGTAGGCAGGGAAGGCAGCTTGTGAAACTCCAGTTAAATGGGTTTCACACTGTCTCACTCTGTTCTCAGTCTCAGCTGAGACTGAGAGATGACATCACCATAGAACTGTCGCAGCTGCATAAGCCACATTGGAATCTGCAGCAGAGGGAGTGAGATAGAACGTTGGGAGTTTTCAAAGTCAGTCTCCTGTTTACTGTCAAGCAGGAAGTCAGTTTTCTGTTTACCTCCTTGGGAGAAGGAAGTGAGTCTCCTGTTTGTTTTGAAGTGAGAAGGTCAGTGTCCAGTTTCAAGTGGTGAAGACCGCTGTCCAGGTCTCAGTGCCCCCTCCCCCCGGGGGGGGGAGAGAAAGTAAAGTATCCCTCTGTGGATTCCAGGGGCAATCCCCTAATGTCTGCTAAAGGAAGAAAGGTGCCTTTTTTGCAGTTTCTGTTTGGTCTTAAAAGTGGAAGAAATTGTACTTCTCGCCTGTGGGGCACCTGCAACGAAAGGGTGAGTGTTTTGCTCTAATTTGAGAGGGCAAACAATGTGTTTCTTCAGTTTGGAAAATGTGAAGAAGTATGGGATTTGGACTACTATTTGGGATACCTATTGTACTAGGACAAACAAATGGAGTAGTATCAAAATCTAAAGTCTGCATGAATTCAAGTAATGTTGTAGAGGGGGTGCTACAGTCCATCCACTGTTTAATCTACATTTCAAAGTTTTAGTTTCTCCAGAGAAATGGCCGGGTATGGGCTGTGGGAGTTGGAGGTGGGCAAACCCCCCATCTTTAGTAACCAGGTCCACCTCTATGGATTTCTGCTGTGATTGCTACTTGCCTCATGCACCTGGCCAGTGAGGAGGTAGGTACCCAGATGTGGGTCGCAACTTGGGACAATCTCTCTAGGAGTTGCAGACTCTAAGTGGTGTGGGGAGCCACAACTTGGGAAAATAATTCTCCTTGTTTGATGGGAGTCAGAAGGAAGTAAGAAGAAAATCTCTCTAGGGGGCGCAGACTCTAAGTGGTGTGGGGAGCCACAACAAGTAAAATGGGGTTCATTCTTTAAATGGACCGTCAGTCAAGTGGCCGGCAGGGGAGCCGGGCCAGTCAGGCTGTATATCCAAAGTGCATGCAAGTCTGGGCTGTGTGCCTGGTGGGTCCAGAGCCTGAAATTAGTAGAAATGGGTTCATTCTTTAAGTGGACTGGTAGTCTCTAATCTGCATTATCAGTAAACGTAGCCCCTTGGGGATCCATCTATGCTTTGTTGTGTTCAGCTAGTAGTGAATAAAAGCCACACTGAAAAATCCCATTCCTGGTTCTGGACATTACAGTTATTGCTTCCTGTGTTCAGATTTACTTGGGTGCCCCTGTGCAGAGTAGTCAAACCTAGGTCCCCTTGTGCCAGGTAACCTCATCCTCCCCGAACCCAGGTCCCCATCAGGTATTGCTGCCAACGCCAACAGCATGCCACCTGTCGTTTTGGTAAAAAGGCAGGGGTGAGGGATTACAAAATGGAAGCACCGCTTTGGATTTGTTCGGGAAGGAAGGTGCTTGGGCAAGGGGCTATGCTTGGCTATCTGGCAGTGGTAGCCCAAAAGCTGAAGCAATTTCCTAGTGTGTTGCTGTGTGCTGTGAATCTTGTGCTGCTGTTTAAAAATGCCAACTGTTTACCAAGGAGCTGTAAAGCAAAGAGTGTGCCCTTGTCCTGCATCAAAATTGTTTACAGCATTTTGTCAGCTTTAAAATGAATTCTGTGAAGGAAAGTGTGGAAAACTAGGGGTAGCAACAGAGAAATTGTGCCCTGGACGTTTAAAATGCTTTTAAAATGAATTCTGTGAGGAAAAGTGTGGAAAACTAGGGGTAGCAACAGAGAAATTATGCCCTGGACGTTGGAAATGCTTTCTGTGTAAAAGAGAGAGACTGCAGAGTTAATGGCAATGTTACATGGTTAAAATGGGCTCCCGCCATGAAGTCAGTTGAAGAAAAAAAAAAGTGCATTTTACAGTTTAAATTTGCCTGCTCGATGATCGCCGTGAGGAGAGGAGCCCTCGCGAGGAAGAAGAGGCTCATTTGCATGGCGTCGTGTGGTTGGTCAGATTGCCATTAGTCCCGGCCCTCAGCCAGTTCTTCAGAGACTGCCTCAGCATTCGAGAGGGAGACAGAGTGTAGTGCGTGTACTGGCAGTGGAGGAGCGTCGCGAGGTATTCAAAGCGCTGTAAACATTCAAAAAGTGACTTTTGAGTTTAAAATCGGGCTCAACCCACAAATTGATCATGGAAATAGCGAGTTTGGTGTTGAAAATGACGATCGCTGAGACCGCCTGCCCGTTTGTGTTCAGAGGCCTTTAAAAAACTGGCTGCAGGCCGTTTTACCCCATCGCAGCAAGTTGCTACTGATCACAGTAAGTAAATGTCCAAAAACTGCTCAAACAGTGATTTTCAGTAATGCCATATAAAATGTGTGTGCAGCAGTGTAGTCACTTTGCAAGTAACGACTGTGTGAAGTCCTGCCAGCAAGTGCAAGTCTGTAAAGCCATTAAATGTGTGCATGGAAGCAAAATAGCCTCAGTTTAAAGTCTGCAGCCAGAGAGAGACTGTGGGTTGTAGAAAAATGCAACACTAGTAGAAGCAGGCAATCCTGAGCTGAAACCTGAAGTTTTAAGGGACTGTGAATTAAATGAATGTTGCCAGCTTGTGAAAAATCCAAGGAAAATCCTGTAAATGTGTGTGAAGCCAGATCAGAGCAAGTTGTGCAGTTTGAGTAAAAGTTATCAGTAGCTGGTGTAAATCGGGTGCGCAGTGGCTTGACCCAGATTCTAAATGTTGATGCACAGGAGTGCTGCCGCCGCCATTACAGGGTGGGGTAGTAAAGTAAACACAGCAGCAGAGGAGCCATTTTAAAGCTACAGAGTGTGTTCATTAAAGTGGGACTTTCAGTTACAGTGAACTTTTGTTTATTTTTCTGCAGTTATGACCTCAGGACCAGCTCGTACCTGGATCATGCCGGGTTGCAGTAACAGGCAGTAAATAGACTGAGAGATATTGAAAAGTGGTGCTATGGAGGGCAACTGCCTCCTGATGTGGCAATTCCTAATTATCCAGTGCGTGTATGCCAAATATGCTTAAGTGCTGGAAGGGATGTCTTCATGATTCCTCACTGTGCTGGATGCTTTCAAAAATATGGCTTGTATAAAGCGCCTCCAATTCGTTTGGCTCCCACATGGACAAAAATTCAGGAATCTGCAGTTGGCAGCACACAGCACCAGGCAGAGCCTGTGGAAGAAGGTCCCTCGGGGGAGTGTGGCACAAAGCTAGAGGTGCAGAGTTGGAGACTGAACCTGAAGTTGAAGTTGGATGCTGGATCTCAGAGGAAAGTTCGGATAAAGCATCAATAGACCCCTGGGGGGGGACTAGCTCGAGTCCTTAGGTGAAGATGAGATGCAGGAGGCCTTGAATGGGAGGTGTCGACCTCCGCCGCCTAGTGATGAATGGATAGTCTCAGGGTGAGAACGACTGCTCACTCCTGGGCTCAGATCCTCAGTGAAGAGGAAGATGAGGGGAACCTATGTAGCCTTGTGAAAAGGAATGGGTACACAGCCTCAAGATCTTGCCTTGGAGGAATGTATTGAAGAAGGTGGTGATGCCACTGCCCTGGCTTTACAAGAGGAAGAAGTCAGGGATCCGTTTTTAATTTCTTTGAGGATGCGAAGCTGGCAGAACCAGGACTGGCCACCCCCAAGCCAGGCCAGTGGTCTCAGATTGACCAAAGCAAGTAAAGAGGAGAGACTGGTTCGTAGAAAGGCAAATGAGATCTATGGTATGACCTTTCCTACCTTTCCTCGGAAAGTCTGGGAGGAGATTGAGGACTGCAGGAAATCCTGGATCTGGGATGAAGCAATGAAAAATGTGCATCCTGGGGCCAACCAGCATGTAAAAAATAGACTGTTCCACGAAAAGTATACGCAGTGGAAGAGAGGCAGGACACTGTTTATGGACAGAGTGAGAGTGGTGGACGGAGAGGGACGTGAAATCTCCCACTGTGTGAGTTATGTGCTCCCAGATGGGGTAATAATTCAAGCCCCTGACCCCCGGTACTATTGGCCTCAGTGCAAGGATCTCCCAGCAATTAAGCCCGTGCCTACAAAATGGAGAGCCGAGCAGTGGTAGTCAACACTGCCACACCAGACTGTGAAGTGCCCTTATTGATCCGCCAATATGAATAACCAAGGACTCAGGTGCTCCACATTCATCAGTCTACAGTGTACTGTCCTGTCCAACAACCATCTACTGGCCCACCAGATGACTTCAGATCCAGAGAGGACACCATCCCAGCTGTTTCCTGTTCATTGCCTGGTAATCGGATGACGTCGGACCAGCTGTTTTTCTTTTTGTTCCTGTTCTAAGGTTTCTTCTCCAGAGATGACATCAGCCCAGCTGTTTCCAGATGTGCCCTCCTGTGGTTCCTGGAAGATGTCCACCCAGCTGTATCAGAAGAAATGCTGCCAGGGAGAGTCTTCGGCTGTGGACCAGGTTCGTGCAGATTCTTGTACTACAAATGGCTGGTAAGTCCGAAACCTTTTCTATCTTTATGATATTGCAGTACACACCCTACACTACAGACTTCAAAAATGTGTGAACTGTCCGAAAACACTCTCCCCTTTGGGACTTTGGCCTTTTAGAACTGTGCTTCACGGGACTCCGGCCCAGGAGAGACTCTTTATTGGACTAGCCTTCAGGCCTTGTGGTCACTAGTTGGGACTTTTAGGGCACTCCATCCCCCAAATGTGTATTGTAAATAATGTCATTATTGTACTCTAATGTAAATACTGTTTTTCTACCTTTTTCTAAAAAATCTTTTTGGGATTGTTCAGTGTTTTGTATGGTAGGGGTTTTAGATAGACTGTGTATGCACATTAGGAGTGTGTTTTGTTTTGTCTTTTTCTTACAGGTGTTCCTGGGAAGACAGAAGAGAAGACAAGAAGAGGAGGAGGGGCTCATCGGAGTTCCTCGTCAGTGCTTTATTGTGTAGAAATCTAAAGTACTGTGTTGTTATTGTTATGGTTATTACTGTATTAACCCTTTCCTTCCACAGGTGTGGTCGTGGAGGTAGGGAGGAGGCAGTAAACTGGTATTTTAATGATGTGGTTGCAGGTTGCCCAAGGTCGGGGAGGTCTCCGGGTTTTGTTTTTGTTTGGGATGTTATGTTAGAGGCAGATAGGTTTTCCCTAGAGGGTTGGGGGGGATGGACAGGCTGTGGCCCTGACCTGCAGTAGGGACCGCAGTGCTGATCTATCAGGGCTATGCTCAGGATGGTTCTACCAGAGCCACTAAGCGTCCATAGTAAGTGGATAGAGTAGAGGCTGATATGTCAGCTATAGGCCTCTAGGCCTTTAGTGTTGCCTACCTGCGCTCGCACATGGTAGGAGGGGGCCTGATCACCCCCCTCGGCAGGTAGCACATAGGGTGGGATGGCCTAAGGCCGGGTGCATAATGACTGGGGACAGTCATTTTCCTGGTCAAGGGCGAGTGTAACCCCTTGTTACCCAGGGTTACTAGAATCCCAGTAAGACCTAGTGGTAGGCAGGGAAGGCAGCTTGTGAAACTCCAGTTAAATGGGTTTCACACTGTCTCGCTCTGTTCTTAGTCTCAGCTGAGGCTGAGAGATGACATCACCATAGAACTGTCGCAGCTGCGTAAGCCACATTGGAATCTGCAGCAGAGGGAGAGAGATAGAACGTTGGGAGTTTTCAAAGTCAGTCTCCTGTTTACTGTCAAGCAGGAAGTCAGTTTTCTGTTTACCTCCTTGGGAGAAGGAAGTGAGTCTCCTGTTTGTTTTGAAGTGAGAAGGTCAGTGTCCAGTTTCAAGTGGTGGAGACCGCTGTCCAGGTCTCAGTGCCCCCTTCCTCTGGGGGGGGGGAAGAGAAAGTAAAGTATCCCTCTGTGGATTCCAGGGGCAATCCCCTAATGTCTGCTAAAGGAAGAAAGCTGCCTTTTTTACAGTTTCTGTTTGGTCTTAAAAGTGGAAGAAGTTGTACTTCGCCTGTGGGGCACCTGCAACAAAAGGGTGAGTGTTTTGCTCTAATTTGAGAGGGCAAACAATGTGTTTCTTCAGTTTGGAAAATGTGAAGAAGTATGGGATTTGGACTACTATTTGGAAGGCCTTTTGTACTAGGACAAACAAATGGAGTAGTATCAAAATCTAAAGTCTGTATGAATTCAAGTAATGTTGTAGAGGGGGGTGCTACAGTCCATCCACCGTTTAATCTACATTTTGAAGTTTTAGTTTCTCCAGAGAAATGGCCGGGTATGGGCTGTGGGAGCTGGAGGTGGGCAAACCCCCCATCTTTAGTAACCAGGTCCACCTCTATGGATTTCTGCTGTGATTGCTATTTGCCTCATGCACCTGGCCAGTGATGAGGTAGGTACCCAGACGTGGGTCGCAACTTGGGACAATCTCTCTAGGAGTCACAGACTCTAAGTGGTGTGGGGAGCCACAACAAGTAAAATTGAGTTCATTCTTTAAATGGACCGTCAGTCAAGTGGCCGGCAGGGGAGCCGGGCCAGTCGGGCTGTGTATCCAAAGCGCATGCAAGTCCGGGCTGTGTGCCTGGTGGGTCCAGAGCCTGAAATTAGTAGAAATGGGTTCATTCTTTAAGTGGACCGCCTGGCAGTCTCTAATCTGCATTATCAGTAAACGTAGCCCCTTGGGGGTCCATCTATGCTTTGTTGTGTTCAGCTAGTTATGAATAAAAGCCACACTGAAAAATCCCATTCCTGGTTCTGGACATTACAGTTATTGCTTCCTGTGTTCGGATTTACTTGGGTGCCCCTGTGCAGAGTAGCCAAACCTAGGTCCCCTTGTGCCAAGTAACCTCATCTTCCCCGAACCCAGGTCCCCACCAGGTATTGCTGCCAACGCCAACAGCATGCCACCTGTCATTTTGGTAAAAAGGCAGGGGTGAGGGGGTTACAGTTATAAAGCGTTTATTTTGCTACATGCCTGTGTCCATGTCTGCTTTGTGGGTGGCATGTGTAGCCATGCTGCAGGTGTCAGGTGTTGGGCCATGGTGTAAGCGTGGGGGAAGGGCAAGTGTTGGGTTCCCGAGGGTTCCTTGTTGCATCTAGTGGTGTTTCACATGGTGGTGGGGGTTGTAACCCAGGTTCAGTAGGGTTTGTTGTGTTTCTTCACTGTCACAATGGGGATTTGGTCCAGTGTGGTGGGCGGGGGAGAGTGATCTGCACACAGCCATAGGTGTCCTGGGGGCCTGGACCACCTGCTGGGGCTTGGATATCTGTGTACTCTGTTGCAATTCCGGTCACATGGGAAGTGGCCACCTGCCTTGGACATGCATCCTTTGGTGCCTGGCACCAGTGCTGCCTGTGGGGTGGGGTAACTGGGTGTGCTTGTTTCCAGGGACACAGGGGTTGCACCCACTGTGGCCAGGTATTGCCCATGGCTGACAGGCTGGTGGCCTGCATGGGAAGAGGGCTTCACTGCCGGGCTTGCGTTGGCCATTGTCCCTGTCTATCACCTGCTGGTCAGGCCGCCATTGGATTCTGGGGTGTGGGTCTGGAGACCGTTCCTGTCACAGGGCCATGGATCAGCTGTGGGGGTGCAGTGCACAGTGCCTCTGCTGGTGGCTGTGCACCATCCCCTGATGCCCTGTGTTCCATCTAGATCAGTGCTTCTGTGTACCTGGGAGTACCCTGCTGATTGGGTCCTGTGCCCGTTGTCCCTGTGCTTGCTTGGCTGTGTGTCCCTGGGCCTGTTGCTCGTGCTCTGCTCACTGGGTTTGTGCTCAGGTCTGCTCTGCGCATCCATGGTTGTGCCAGCGCAACTCTGGTTGCGCCATGGCGCATCTTTGCCATATTCAGTGGGCTTGTGCTGGTGCATTTCCAGTGGCTCATCTTTTGAATATGGCTCCCAGAGTGCCATGGCGCATCTGGCTTGCGCTGCACCGGGCTTGCGATGCCATTTGGCGCATTTCTGAATATCTCCCCCTTTGTGAATTATTAAGTTTGTATACGCTGTCATTTTGTTTCTTATTGATTAGAATACCTACCTGGGAAAGTGTTATACCCACAAGATATTGTATTTAAGGTGGAAGATAATATAAAGAAAAGTAAAACATGAATTAGGGGTCAAACCTTTAGTTGCTTTGATTTTGGACTTTTTTCTGTTAGAAGAGTTCCTCCAACTTTTATATGTTTGTCGCATTGCATGTAATGCAGTGGGCATCCTAGTCCTGACACATACAGCATAACTCCATGCAGCCCTTCCCATGGGGATGTCATCCACGGGGGTACAAGGAGTGAGGTAAATGCTGGGGATGGCAGGTGATGTGGCTGGGCAGGGCAGGGCAGGAGGGATGGTTAGAGTTTGGGTAAAAAAAGCACAGTAAATGCAAAAAAAGACAACCACCAGTCCAACGAGTTCTTTAAGCTTGATGGTAGAAAAAGTGTGGACTGACACCATGTGTTCTGGAAGCCTATACCGAATGTTCACCACTCATTCGGAGTCTCCCTCCTTTTGAAGGTATTGTGTACCCCACTTTGTCTTCTTATCCTTGTACACCCGGAAGAGTTGCTTTTAGTCTAATGGCATTATCCCTTACAGGTACAATGCTTCCACCTTTATCTGCCCCTTCTTTATCTGCCACCCTCGCTTAACGCCGGTGTGAGTTCCTGTCCCATTTTCTAGAAATGATATCTCCTCCTTTAACTACTGCCCACTATTATTCACCACCCTTTTTTATCTGCCACAATAAAGAATGTACGGAGGTTGGCAGATAAAAGAGGGAGCACTGTATTTGAAGCTGTAATCATGTCGCCCCTGTGACTCCTCTTTTTCATGGAGGACAGTCTCAGTTTTGATAAGTCTATCCTCATAGTCCACGTTTTCTAAGCCCTTGACTACCTTGGTTACTCTTCATTGCACCTTCTTAATCTTGTTGATATCCTTCCTCAGATAATAAAAAAAAAAGAAAATCTGATTTTCTAAATGAAAATATTTTGTGATAGTTCCTCCTTCCTTGGTAAGCGGAATTCTTCACTTACTCACCCTTCTCCATGTGAAACCTTTTACTAATAGATCCTCAAACACAGGGGCCATTCTTTCTTAATACTGGCTGTAGTTAAGAAACAGTGCTGGTCCCTTAAAACTCTGATAAAATCATTGATAATAAAGAGGCTTCTTCAACCAATGTTCTAGGTTCAGATAAGGTGTCAGTGTGGCTCAGTTGGTGGCACATCTGTCTCTGGTCCAGACGGTTGTGGGTTCAAGTCCCATTCTGGGATTAGGCTCATACTATAAATGCTTGCATGCAAGTGCAGTACTAAGGGGATGCTGCCCTTTCTGGACATGCCATCCTTTGGATGAAATGTTAAACCAAGGTCCTGACTGCATGTTCAGGTGGATGTTAAAGATCCCAAGGCACTTCCTGAAATGAGAAGGAGGAAGTCTTTAATTACAAGCAAACAGTAAACAAAATTATAAACAAGATTTACAAATCAAACTTCCCTATGTAGTCTAAACAAAAAGCCATATATCCCTTTTAACTAAAGAATGTTATGGTATGCCTCCCCTCTTCTGCGGAAAAAAAAGAGACATATAATTATATAACTCAAAAGCTACTAGGACATAATGCTTTATAAAATGGCAGGAAAAAATCTAGAAATTTAATTGACCGAGGTCCATCACCTGATTGTGCATTAAATCTCTCTAAACACAGGGTCAGGTGCTGAATCTCATTTTCTCTCCAAGAAAATCTACTCAGAGCCATTTTATAAGTGTAATAAGCCCCTCCAGGGTGTGCATCATAGGATTTTAATGCACTTCCCAGAGGCATAAAGACACTCAGCCTTTGACCTCATGACTTATTATATCCTTGGGGTGTGCATTAAAATCCTATAATGCACACCCTGTCATGGCTTATTCCTTACTTATACCCTAGGGCCTGATCCATTTCCGTTCCTAAAACCAGACAAGCTTTATCTTTAATCCAATATACTGCTGTCCAGTAGTTACAGTAGGTATCAGCACTACTGACAGATTCCGTCTGTCAGACCAGTACCACTCTTTGATTGCATCACCATTAGCTGAAAACGTGTTATCATCTGCTGCTGAAAAATTAGCTTACAATGAGACAGACTAATAAAAAAATTAGATATGTGCAAAAATCACAGCCACAGTGCCTGAATGATATCTGTAGTTTACTTGCACAGATCTGGTTACCATGCGTTCATACTGTACTGGGGTCCAAGCCGATTACTTCCATATTTTTGCTAAGGTGGTCCAGACAGGGTGAATATATGGACAATCTACATAAGGATGTGGTAAATATTTCAGACTGTGCTACACAGTATGTGTTTGTGGGCAAAATCACTCTGCCACGCTTTTGCATTTATGATGATCTTTGACTGCCACTTTCCCGTGGTATATCAACCATTTAACATCCCTGAGTCCTTTCCGCATCCTGTTGCTGGTAAGCTTCTGGAAAAGGTCAGGATTCTGACTAATGTCAACTCCATGGAAATCCAGTGCTGTGGAGTAAATTTATCAAGAACTGACATACACGGGTTGGCTCAGTGGTACTGAGGATTGAGGTGCTGACTGCCATACCTTGCACCATGCTCGGACCTGAGTTCGGGAATGGACTCGGGCAGCTGGGGGCTGGTAGAGGAGGGAGAAGGATGGAGCATCCGATGGATTGCTGTCCTCTCCTGGGGGCTCACTCGGTGTACCACTGACCTCTGGTGAAGACCGGGGTACTGATGATGTTGAGCTGTACAGGAGGGTGGAGTGGCGGTGGACATCAGTGACTCAGTCGTGCAGACATCATTGCACACCGCATTCTGGGGGGAACCTATAGGTGACGGCATCTCCAGTGCCCCTCCACAACACACCCAATGCTGGGCTTACCACACCAGCTCTCCTGATCCCCCAGGTTGTCCAGGTTCCAGTGGTAATAGTAGGGTCCCACCAGACTGGGTAGAAAGGTGAGTATCTGTCCCAGATTATCCGGCGGGGTGGCTTCAGGCGGGTGGTATGCAGAGGCGGTGAGACAGGATGCCCAAGAGAGTTCCAGGACAGTAGGCAAACAAGTAAAATGTACAAAAAAAAAAGAACTCACATATACAACTGCAGTCTTGTACCTGCCGCTAACTGATTTTGCATGTTTCCATTTTTCAGTTTTTGCAACGTACGTAATCCATAAATTGGTAAAACACATTTAGGCCCTGTACACATTAACAAGTGAGATGTGGTCCATTTTTAAAAATGTTTTTCAAAATGTTTTTGAACTCACCACAGCAGCCTGTCCACATCAGTCATCAACCAAGTTTTAACTCAGTTATCCCACAGCCGACTCCCATCCGCATCTGCGTCCACTAACGTTTTTAAAACTGGTTCCCCATGACTGTAGCACGCTTGCTAATGGAGCAAGATGCAGACGCCCATTCGTATTAACAGGTAACATGATTTTGCATTGAAAACCATTTTTAAAAACGTGTTTAAGCCTAGCTTCCTTCTGAGTTTTAGCACGATTTGTTAACACGGTATGAAACCGTGTTTTAATGTGGACCGGAGCCATGTTTGCACTACTTAAAACATTTTAAGCACCTTAACATATTTTAAGTAGCCTAATGTGTACAGGGCCTTACTTTTCAACTTTTCCTGTGCCCAGTCATCTAATATCGTTTGAGTCCATACATTTACTGATGACTGCCACATCTTGGAGGGGTTTGTAAGAGCTATACCTAGATTATACAGTATCTTAAAAATAATGACTAGTAGAAAACTAAAGGGTTGATCATTCCTACCCCTCCTTTTTCCACTGGCAGATGTGTTATATTTTAACAGGGTTTGGTCTGCTCCCCCAATAACATCTGAAAGAACAGACCAAAATGTTTTGCTTGTAGATTCTCTGGTAAGGGATACACATAACTAAGATGCACGAAGAACGGTAAAAGGACTGTCCTTATAATAGCAACCTGTTTTGTTTCCACTGTTACCAACTTCTTCACCTGTTTACCCTCTGCGTCCCCATTTCTATCATTTCCTCAGTTTAATTTAGGCATATCACCTGATCTGAATATACCCTCTAATATTTTTACTAGTTCTGACTTGACCACAGTCCCACTAATTTCACAGCTTCAGTGAAGGGTAACTCCCACCCCAAAGCCTATAATTTTGGAAGTATTTACTTTGGATCCTTACACAAATGTAACTTTTTAAAATGTCTTAAAGGCTTCTTCACCAGCATTTCTATTTTCTGTTACAATACAGACACTATCTACGTAGGCCATCACTTTAGTTTCATATATTACTGGCGGTGCTGTAATTAAGCTATAAGGCATGACCAGGAGTTATGGTAATGGTCTGTTAATCACCTTCTAGGGGTGTACTGTTGCGTGAGGTGTAGCTGAGTGCCACATGCCCCTAGAGAGTGATTAACTTACCAATAACATAGCCCAAGGAGTGCCTTATTGTTATTATAATAAAAATGTTTTTTAAACAAAAATTGCAAAATTGGTTCCTTCAAGAAGAAACTACGATGCCACCTGGCTGAGGTTAACACTTGTAATTGCTACAACTGATCCTCGTCATTGCTCCACATTGAAGCATCTTTCACTCTAACATTAGCATCACCTCTTCGTGTGCCTCGGTCTCTCTCCTCCTATGAATTGTCGGTCACACTATGCCTCCTTGACAATGCTGAATTAAGCTGCTTATATCACCAGAGATGCAATGATCTGACTAAGTTGTTGGCTTGATCTTAGCTATATTGAGCTGCATGCCCATTGTGCAAGGCGCTTGTACGTGTTTGTCATACTCTGCTGTACACTGTAACTAGTGTATACTGTACCTTTGTAAACCTTTGTAAATTGACATGGAATCTTTGTAAACAAGCTGCCTAGCTCAAAGGTTGTAATCTGAATCTTTAATAAATGAATAAAAACATTGTTAAACCTTGTTCAGCATATGATTAGGCTCTACATGTATTGTTAATGAAATATTGACATAAGGCGATAGAATGCTTGCTATCAGTCAAAAAGATCTATTCCATTTTGTAATACTGTACCATTGAGATCGGGCTTATAGAAACATAGAAACATAGAAGTTGATGGCAGATAAGGACCGCAAGGCCCATCCAGTCTGCCCATTTCTTTTTCTACCTTATAAATGTGCCCTCTGCCTTTGCTCTGTCAGTGGCCTATCTAGTCATACTCATCTGTATTGCTCCCTTATGCCTATCCCATGCCTGTTTGAAGCCCTGCACTTTATTCATAGCCACCACTTCCTGAGGTAGGCCGTTCCATGCATCCACCACCCTTTCTGTGAAAAATAATTTCCTCACATTCCCCCTTAATTGGCATCCCTCTAATCTCATGCTGTGTCCTCTTGTTCTGCTATTTTTCTTATATTTAAACATGTCAGACTCTTTCACCTTGTTAATGCCCTTAAGGTGTTTGAATGTCTCGATCATATCACCTCTCTCCCTCTTTTGCTCAAGGGTATACATATTGAGCTCTGTTAATCTGTCCTAATATGTCTTCTGATGCAGTCCCTGCACCATTTTGGTTGCCCTTCTCTGGACTGCCTCAATTTGGTTAATGTCCTTGTGAAGGTGTGGCCTCCAGTACTGCACACAGTACTCCAGATGGGGCCTAACCAGTGTCTTGTAAAGAGGGATTATTACCTCCTTCTTATGACTTGTGATACCACTACTAATACACCCTAACATCCTCCTAGCCTTATCTACTGCTTTAGAGGTCTGCTTGGATGATTTCAGGTCATCGGTGATGAAGATGCCCAAGTCTATTTCTTCCTTTGTGACTGCCAGCAACTTCCCTCCCAGCCTATAGGTGGCTTCAGGGTTTCTCTTCCCTATGTGCATGATCTTGCACTTCTTTGCATTAAATCCCAGTTGCCACTCTTCTGACCATTTTGCTAGTTTATCCAGATCTCTTCTCATTCTGCCCACCCCATTTGGATCATCTACTCTGTTGCAGATCTTGGTGTCATCTGCAAACAGACACGCCTCACCCTCTAGTCCATCTGCAATGTCACTAATGAAGATATTGAAGAGGACTGGCCCCAGGACTGATCCCTGAGGTACCCCACTTGTGACTTGCATCTCTTCTGACTGTATACCATTTACCACCACTCTCTGTTATCTGCCCATCAACCAGTTTGACACCCAGTTGACCAACTTCTGACCCACCCCAAACCTACCCAGCTTATTTATCAATCTTCTGTGTGGAACAGTGTCGAAAGCTTTGCTGAAGTCAAGGTAGGCAACATCAACTGCTCCCCCTTGGTCCACCACTCTGGTTACCCAGTCAAAGAAATCTGTGAGATTAGTTTGACAAGACCTTCCTTTTGCAAACCCATGCTGTCTTGGATCCTGTGCCCCTATGGATTCCAGGTGTTGCACTATCCTCTCCTTAAGGAGTGCCTCCATAATCTTGCCCACTACTGAGGTAAGACTGACTGGTCTGTAATTCCCTGCCTCCTCCCTGCTACCACTCTTGTGAAGCGGGATCACTTGAGCCCTTCTCCAGTCTTCTGGGACCTCTCCTGTTCTCAGAGACTCACTAAACAGTTCTGCTAATGGCTCTGCTAGTTCCACCCTTAACTCCTTAAGTACCCTGGGATGTATGCCATCAGGTCCCATTGCCTTGTCCACCCTGAGCTTAGCGAGCTCTTGTAGGACCCTTTCTTTTGTGAAGGGAGTAGTGCTCACCTCCCTCCCCCTGTGTCCATGGTGCTGAGCTGTGGGCCCTGCCCTACCTTCTCTTCAGTAAATACTGAGCAAAAGTATCTATTTAGGATAGATGCTTTTACAGGGTCCTCCTCCTCACATGCCCCCTTTTCTCCTTTGAGCTTAGCAATACCCCCTCTGGACTTTCTCCTTTCACTAATGTATCTATAGAAAGTATTGTCACCTTTTTTTACTGTCGTGCTAGTGTTTCCTCAGTTTGGGACTTTGCCTGCCTTACTGCCTTCCCTTCTTCCACTTCCATAACACAAAATAGGGTCTATACTAAAAACATACAATAATGGGCTGAGGAACCTTGTTTTTCACTTGTATGGCATGACGTACAGTAAGTACCCATTACTAGAGATGTGAACTGAAGTGGTTATATACAGTAAATTAATCTAATTCACAAATGTTTCAGGAATGCCACTCACTCTAATCAAATTGTGCGTCTGGTTCACTGATTACCAATACTTTTTATGTCTCTGGGAAGAATCACCAAAGGTAAAACCTGCAGTGGCATTGTCAGATGCCCATTCTTCCATACCATACCATACTGTACCGTACCATACCACCCTTCTCTCCACTCCTCTCCTCTCCTCTCCTCTGCTAGCATCTTAAGTATAATAAGGAGTTGTGCCGCCTTATAATAATGCTGAAAATTTTGGAGCTCCATCCCTCCTCTCTCCATACACTCAGTCAGCAAGGTCCATTTGATCCTTGGTCTCCATCCCACCCACACAAAATGTAAGAGTTTCTTTTTGAGCTCCTTCCACTCTGCTGTCAGAATATGAAGGGGCAGAGTGGTGAAGAGGAACCAATACTGAGGCAATACATTCATTTTAACAGTTTCTAAGCGGTTTGCAAGGGAGAGTGGTAGAGCCCTTCACCTATTCAGGTTGGCATAGTCTTGTCTTTTCAGCAGATCATAATTATACTGGTACAATTTAGATAGGTGGCATGGGATTTGGATTCTGAGATACCGAACTCTGTATTTAACTCAACAAAAGGGTATTTGGCTTCTACATGCCATAGGAACTGCACCCCCCTATACACAAAATCTCTGACTTTTCTATATTGATTTTGAAATTGGAGATTTGACCAAATGTTTCTGAAAGCTTAAGTAATGGTGGGAGAGAATGTTTGGAGTCCTCAAGATATATGAGGGTATCATTTGCATACAGTGAAATCATATTCTGAACTTGGCCAGCCTTTATTCCCTTGATGTTTTGAGCCTTCCTTATGGCTTGTGCCAGAGGCTCCATGCTCAACACAAAAAGGAGGGGGGACAGTGGACATCCCTGCCTTGTTCCCCGTTGGATGTTAAACTTTTCTGAAATAGTACCATTGACCCTGATCCGAGCTTGAGGTTTAAGGTAACTAAAGGAGACCCATTTAAGGAAGTTACTTTCTATGCCCATGTGTTGCATTACTTGTAGCAGGTATGACCAATTAAGGTGGTCAAACGCCTTTTTGGCATAAAAAAAAAATGCCAGTTGAGAATTCAAGGTCGGGATTTATATCTTAAGACGTTTAATAATTTTCTGATATTATCAGAGAGATGGTGTCGGGGAATGAATCCCATTTGGTCAGGGTGTACTAGTAATTCTATGTATTTTTTTAACCAGTTGGAAAAGATTTTTGTCAATATTTTAAAATCTTGACTGAGCAATGAGATGGGCCTATATGTAAAAGTAGTAGTAAAAAATGTATTTTTATACAGGAATAATACATGTCATTTGGATAATACAATCCAGTTTTCAAGACAGTCCTGTGCAAACTCTCTAAGTTTCACATAATCAAACCAACTACAAACAATTTAATATGAAATATAAATAAGTACACAAAAATCTATCCCTAAGTTACAAACATTTTTTAAAAACAAAAAGACAACAAAATCGATATCAAACACATACACACGAGTAGACATAACACATCTTTAACCCCTTAAGAAATTTTTTGATAATTTTCTCAAATTTTTTGATAGTTTTCTCAGCTCATAATGAGGGAAGGAGTATATTCCAAAATACTGATGCTTGTGATGCTAATGTTCTGTCCCCATATGACTCACACTTATATCTCTCTTTCCCTGGTTTTGGAATGATTGCTATCAAGGCATCATTCCAGGAATCCGGCAGTTTTTCTACTTCTAAGCAAGCATTGAATACCTTAGTCAGTATAGGGCAAAGTATTTTATCCAGTTTTTTTTATAAATTTCTGTGCTAAACTCATCTGGTCCCGATGTCTTTCCTGTTGGGAGTTGTTTCATCATTTCATTGAACTCTAATTCAGAGATTGGAGCTTCCAAGAAGGCCTTAGCATCTACTGATAAGGTTGGGAGATTGAGTTTAGATAAAAATGCCTTAGTGTTTCTAATAACCTCTGTCCATCCTTATCATCAGCACATAGGTTGCCATAGAACTGTTTAAACTGGGAGGCAATGCCCTTAGGCCTGGTCCAAATCTTTGTCTGTATCTGCTTATCTTTAAGAAATGGGATAAGTCTGTCCCCCTGCACCTTTCTTAATCTAAAAGCCTAGCTGCTTTCTCTCCCACTTCATGATATTTCTGGTCTGAATATCTTAATAGGCCCTCTGCACTTTTATTTTCAAAATCCTGAAGTTCTCTCCGAACTTATTAATTCCTTAAAAAACCTGACTGGTTAGGATTTGATTTATGTTTTTGCTCCAAGTAGGCTATCCCATCCTGAAGTTGACTGTATATTAATTGGGCCAGTTTCTTTTTTGCTGATGCATAACTAATTAATTCCCCTCTTACAACTGCTTTCATAGTATCCCACAACAGCAATGGGATGTCTTCTGTAGGGGGTAGCAGATGTTAAATCTGAAATGGTCTTTGATATCTTTTCTATAAAGTGCTTATCATTTTGAAGGGAGACGTTAAGTCTCCAAATAGATTGATTATCCAGATTGGAAAGGGATATTCAGATCAAAATAGAGGCATGACTGGATAATGTAATATTGTGAATTTTAGAGCTAGTAATTGAACAAAAAGTGGTTTGTATAAAAAAGATTGATTCAAGAGTAGGATTGCTGAGCTGCCAAGAAAAATGAAAAATCCCTCTCCCCTGGATGCTGTGTCCTCCAGACGTCTGTAAGACCTAGTTCATTGACGTATGTATTCAAAATTTTTGTGGCACTTTGATTAGTTGCCATGTGACCAGAGGAATGGTTTTCTTGTGGGGATAGAACTGTATTAAAATCACCACTAATACAATTTGACCGGGTGGAAGCTTTGCTGTTTTGGAAAAGATTTCCTTAAGGAAAGGACCCGTGTCTATGTTAAGGGCATATATGTTAATAAAATGAATAGTTATTCCTTGAATACTTCCCGAAATGCTTGTATACCTTCCCATAAATCCAGCCTCCAAAGATTCAACAGTCAAGGGGATGTTTCTTTTAATCAAAAGAGCCGCCCCAGCTTTTTTTGTTTTGGGGTGAGAGGCTGAGATGACCTGTCCCACCCACAGTCGCCATAGTTTCAGATAAATGTGTTTCTTGAAAAAATGCTAACTTGATTTATAGATTGCTGACTCATTCTTTAGGACAAGGAGAGTGGGCTACACACTAGGACACTGAGGAGCAACGTCCATAGCAGGAGTCAGTGAAAGCTTTCATCGTTTTTATTAAAGGTATGCCATTATTGACAAAGTTTTGATTTTAATTTCACTGACCTTTCTGGACTGACTTAGAACCCACAACTCTCTAAGTGGTTGGAGCAGTGCCATGGTTGCAACCCTCCAGGCCCCCTGCAACAGTGGGGAGTACTAGCGGTGGAGCAGCCAGCTGTTGGAGGAAGAGCGCTTGGTGGAGCCTGTGGAGGCTTAACGGCCTACCACACCAGCCTGAGAGGGTGTTGGAGAGAGAGAACAACTGTTTTTTTTTCTTGTGAGCCGTTGAATTGCTGAGAAAAGGATGGACACAGGAACTCGCCTTAACGGCGAAATAATTTTTCTGAGTATAAAGGCTGTATTATGGGCTTATGATGATCATTTAAACTAACTGATCAGTTAACTACAGATTGAAACTCAATCGACCACTATTTCTCCCTTGTTTTTATATATTGTTAAGATGTTCTAGATGTTTTAGAATCACTGGATAAGCATACTTATGTATAAAAGCGAGGTGTATGTGCTTATATTTATTTAAATATCCAAAGGATAGACTGACAGTGAAAGGACAGTCACTTTTTAGAAAAGGTGCTTTTACGGCTCACTGAGCCAATACCAATAGTACAGAAGGTGCTATTATAAACTACAGGTGAACTTAAGTTTATAGAAATTAATTAAAAAAAAATTTTAGATAGAAATCAGGAAAATGAGGAAGTAGAGTCTTCATTGGAGTATTAACGCATGTGACAGCAGAGTTTTTAGAGCATGTGTGGGCGTCTTGCAACAGTAAGCACCATTTTGACTAAGCTAACCATGGAGAAGCATAGTGGTAAAGGAGCTGTGACAGAGTTTCATAACGTTTAGATATTTTAGCACTAAAGTACTACCAGAAAACCTGATTTCATTTGAAATTTCTTTTAAATACCCCAATATTTTTCCATTGTGTTTTGCAAACTTGTGTAATCAGAAATTTTTGCTCCGGGTGTAGATAATCTTGCCAGATAACCTGCTGCAAAAGTGGGTAAGCACTAAAGTGTATTATTGAGAATGTGCATACTGAGAGCGGTCCTTGAGATCCTTAATGATCTTTCTACTGCTTTATTTTTTTATTGCTTCATCACTTCCTCGCTTTGCTGCTACTTTCCATGACTGAAATTCAAGGGAAGCTCCAGTGAAGCTCTATTTCCCTGAAGGAAAAGAAGAATAATAGGATATCAGCTATGAAGGGAAAAGTAAGAGAAATTAAGTTTTATATATATATATATATATATATACACACACATACACATGTTTAAAAATATAAAAGACATAAGGACTGTTTAAAGTATAAAAAGTGGAAAAGTGGACATTAGCATCAGTAGTTTTTAGTTTCAGAATATAGGGAGAGGGTAAGACATAAAAACATACTCCCAGCTGCTAATTTTTTAAGTGGGTTTAATCTGTGTACCTGTGTATTTGAAATTCTATTAAGCTGGTAAAAGCTGGTAAAAGTTCTGTAAGAGCAGAATAATTAGTAACAGACAAGAAAAATATTTCTTGTCTAAATTTGCATGTTATACAGAGCTTATAGGAGCTTTAAAAGCTATAAAATCTTGTGAAGGAAAAAGGCACAAAATATTTTCCCATTATTAGAGTTTCAATTTATAATTGCAGTGGAAGGAAGACATCAGAGACATCAGAAGAACAAAGACCCTGAGGTGTGGAATGAAGGAACAGGGAATTTTGTTCAATTTGGATTTATCATGGGCCAAGAACTTTTTGGGACATTTACAAATGGGTAATATAAAGCCAGAAAATCAGAACCAATAGAGACTAATAGAGGACAAGGGACAAGTAAACGGATACAGAGAACACTTTTGTATATGATCAGAAGGAAAGTGTGAAAAGAAAGGATAGACATTTTCTAATAAAACAAAGGAAAGAAGAAAAGAAGATTTATAAAGGAGAAGACGGGAAGATCGGTGTTCTGGACATTATTCTGGACATCATTTATTAATAATTATAATTGTAATAAGCGTATGAAGTGCACAAAGTGGTGAGACTGCTTCAGCTTTGCTTTGAACAATTATCAAGAAAAGTGTGGGTTGCTCTGTTGGCCAATTGGTAGATTGGTGGACTGATTGGCTGATTCATTATTTAATTGATTGGCTACAGATCTAACCAGGTATACTGTAGATTGGTGCATTGATTAGCTGATTAATTATTTAATTGATTGGCTACAGATCTAACCAGGTATACTGTAGATTGGTGCATTGATTAGCTGATTAATTATTTAATTGATTGGCTACAGATCTAACCAGGTATACTGTAGATTGGTGCATTGATTAGCTGATTAATTATTTAATTGATTGGCTACAGATCTAACCAGGTATACTGTAGATTGGTGCATTGATTGGCTGATTAATTATTTAATTGATTGGCTACAGATCTAACCAGGTATACTGTAGATTGGTGCATTGATTGGCTGATTAATTATTTAATTGATTGGCTACAGATCTAACCAGGTATACTGTAGATTGGTGCATTGATTGGCTGATTAATTATTTAATTGATTGGCTACAGCTATAACCAGGTATACTGTAGATTGGTGCATTGATTGGCTGATTAATTATTTAATTGATTGGCTACAGATCTAACCAGGTATACTGTAGATTGGTGCATTGATTGGCTGATTAATTATTTAATTGATTGGCTACAGATCTAACCAGGTATACTGTAGATTGGTGGACTGATTGGCTGATTAATTATTTAATTGATTGGCTACAGATCTAACCAGGTATACTGTAGATTGGTGGACTGATTGGCTGATTAATTATTTAATTGATTGGCTACAGATCTAACCAGGTATACCATAGATATTTAAGCAATAAGTCATGACAAAGTGTGTGTAGCTCCCCACCACCCCCATCACCACCCTTGGTGCGCACTCAGATATATAGGGCCTGGCTGATCACATGTGTGATCAGATGATCATACCTGGTTAATTCTAACAGCCAAAATTCCCATTAGCAGGTTATCTCCTTTCACCACCAGAGTCCCCCCCCCGTCACTCATACATAGGAATTACAGTCTCTAGCTGATTGTAACACTGAAACACAATAAAGCACACTATTTATGGGAACATTCTTTTAATTTAATGCCGGAATTCACTTTGGGGAACATAAAGGACCATTTCTGTTTGAATTTAACCCCCATAGAAATATCCCAGATTAGTGCATGCAGATCAGCAGGCCATTCAAATAACTCTTTAAAATGTACTTATATAAGTCAGATAAGGCAAAGCAAAATTTAAAAGTTGTAAAATGAAGCAGGGAATAATATATACGGCTCTGTATATCCTGATAGTCCTTGGCTCTGATCCAGTATTTAATCAGATAAGCCAGTACCTTGGGCATGATAGAGAAAGGCTGCACTCTAAGAAGCCATTGGAAACTCCCTTGGATACACTCTGTGACCCCTTAATATATCTCCAAGGTCTCAGGAGACATGGTAACCTGTACAAACTAACGGCATATATCAATGTCCTACATTGCAGAAAATACCCCACAATGCTTCAAGCTCTAGCCAGCTTGCTCCACTTGCTAAAACTATTGCTAGCAGGAGACATTGAGGAAAACCCAGGCCCAGCAGTAGCCAATATCTAGGTAACCACCTCTAATGCACACGTATGGGATAGCTACAAAGGGTTAAAGCTGATGCATATAAATATCAATAGTATTAGGCCCAAAATACAGGAGTTGCAGGTCTGGGTGAGCCTTTATGCACCAGATGTCATTGCTATTTCAGAGATGTGGCTTAAACCCCATATAATTGACCAAGAGGTTGATCTAATTGGGTGTCGGTCCTTTAGAAAAGATAGAATAAAAAAGAAAGGAGGAGGGGTCTTGATCTATGTAAAATCCATCCTAAATGCCTGACCTATTCCAATATTAGTCTCTACCCAATCAGACTGTGAAGCCCTATTTATAAAATTACTACTAGGAGGTACCAAGCCACTAATAGTTGGGGCCATATACAACCCTCCCAAATCGGCCACTGAATCACTGAAATCTCTACTAAACACTATCCCTGCCCTACCCAGGGGGGAAAAAGTAATTCTGGGGATTTCAATATTCACTGGGGGACCCATATCAGGGAAGAAATAAAAAGCTCATTACAAGATGCGGAACTCACCCAGATAATTCAGGAGCCAACTAGACTAAATGCAAAAACTGGCAAACATACCACTCTGGATTGGATCCTGGCCACAAACCCGGATAGATTCAAAATGGCCGGCACCTTTGCAGAGTCTCTGAGTGATCACTCACCTATGTTTGGGGTATGGAAGAATGGCTTCCCTATCCCCCACCCTGTATTTTCTGGACTAGGGACTACTCTAATTTTGATCCAAGTTTCTTTCTCAAAACCCTTACTGAGGTCAATTGGCAGCAAATAAAACTAGCAACTGACCTGGACACTGCTGTTGAGTTATTCAACAATAACTTCTTGTCTGCTGCTAACAAACATGCCCCAAGAAAAAAGATTAGAGTCAAAGGACAGAAAGCCAGGCAGCTCACACAAGACCTGAGGAAACGCATGAGATACAGAGATAGGGTTGGGGAACATTTAAATCCGCAGATCAAATCACCAATTGGCAGAAGTATAGAGAACTCAGGAAGAGATGTAAAGCAGAGTTAAAAAAAGCCAAAAGGAAACACCTTAGACACATCCAAGATAAGAATCTATCAAACCCCAAAAAATTCTGGGCTCAAATTAATACCATTATCAAGGAGAACAACAAACTAGAAAGGGGGGATATTATAGCACATGGTACCCAATACACAACCCCAGTTGAGGCTGCCAAAGCATTCAACGAGTTCTTTACAGAACTAATTACTTTCAAGACCCCCTGCCCTGGCTCAACCATACCACAAGTTCCCAATAAAAGCAGTTCCAGCATTCCAGACTTCCACTTCAAATTAGTTTCCAGTTTAGAGATCCGGAAACTACTGTAGGGGATTAAAACCCATGGAACAGTGGGTTACGATGAAATGGAACCCAAACTAATTAATATTGCGGCCTCAGTTATTGCTACCCCATTCTCATGGCTAATCAACCAGTCGCTCATTGAAGAGAAAGTCCCGTCCCTTCAGAAAGTGGCCCTGGTTACACCAATCCATAAAGGTGGAGCCAGAGAGTCAGTGGAAAACTACCGCCTAATATCCTTACTCTCGACACTAAGTAAAGTGCTGGAGATGGTGGTGTATTCTCAGGTCATGAATTATGTGGAGAGACATAATATCTTCACCATGGCCCAACATGGTTTCAGAAAGAACCATGGAATGGACACTGCCCTGCTTAACCTTACCACTGAAATATTTTCTGCCCTTGATAAGGGATTGCTCACCGGTGCAATTTTTATTGATCTCACCAAAGCATTCGATCTGGTATATCACCAACTACTCCTGGCCAAACTGAAACAGATCAGTCTTGACTCTCTGGCAGTGCAATGGTTTAATGATTATCTCCTGGATAGGTCCCAATTACTTAGATGGCAGGGTACCATATCTGACAAGATTGGAATAAGAGATGGTGTCCCTCAGGGATCTATCCTGGTACCACTGCTGTTCTCCCTATTTATTAACAAGCTGCCAACCTTCTGCATAGATGCAAAGGTCATCCTCAATGCAGATGATATAGTTATCTACAGGTCAACTGAGGATCCCGATGAACTAAACAGAATGCTATCCAAAGACCTACAGAACCTGGAGGAATGGGAGGAACCTGTACTGAACAGCAAAAAAACCAAAGGGATGCTGTTCAGGCCTAAAAGCCTTGGACCTAATAGATCAAATACACTAAACCTCTCTCTATTGTCCGGGGCAAGGGGGGAGGTCACGGATTCACTAACATACCTAGGTCTCACCATAGACCAAGAATTCACCTTCAAGACCCATATAGATCAGCTATCTAAAACACTGAACCAAAAGATTGGTCTCCTGTACAGACTCAGCCCCTACCTTACCCTGGGGTCACGTGCCAAGATTGCCCTTGGTACCCTGCTACCCAAACTACTCTATCACTCCCCCATGCTCCTCTCTGTTAAAAACACTGAGATGAATAAACTTAGGACCCTGTACAACAGGATTGGCAAATCTGCTGTAGGGGCACCACAAAGAGAACACCACTGTCGTGTCCTGAAAGCCCTAAACTGGCTCACCTTGGAAGGTAGACTACAATATCCATCATTATGCCTAGCTTACAAACTCAGGCTGACTACTGCTCCACCTAGTCTGGCAGAGTTACTACAATCTAAAATGAATAGCAGGACATTAAGGTCCTCAAGCAGACAGCTCCTCATGGTTCCCTGGATGCACTCCTCCCAAGGGTCAAGGGCCTTCTCGTCCCTCATTCCTCCCATTTGGAATATGCTTCCTTCTAAACTCCAAGAATGTGAATCACTAGGGGGCTTCAAAAAGGGACTTAAAACACACTTGCTGGAATTAAACCAATGCACTTGTAATCGTTGAATTTCAACTATGATCCTGTTATTTGCATGATTTTTGAATATGATAGTTGACCTTACCTAATGTTTATAAGAGAAATAACAATAGCTGCTCTATGTAGTTTGTTCATAAAATGTTCGCTGCCTCTCATGAAATGTAAATAACTGTATGTTGATGGATCTAATGTAAATGTTATATCCTGTTGTACTGTGTGTAATTAATCCCGGGTCTCCCCTGAAAAAGGGACTAATACAGGTCTCAGTGGGCCTACCTGGTTACCAAAATTAAATAAGTAAGTAAGTAAATAAATAAATAACATCACTCCAGGGGTGGTTTGAAGCACGAGGTGAAGCTGAGTGCTTCCACCACCCCAGGAGTGATGTTATTACTCAATAACACACACCTTGGAGTGCCTTATTGCAATTATATAATGGCTCGATGTTACACAAAATAAAAAAAAAATGTTTTAGTAGATTTTTAGTGAGGCAGTATATCTTTGTTTCTTATGAGAAGAGCAGACAGTAATCAGGGTCATCAGTACAGTGATGTTAGTGTGTAATAACATCTCTGTCTCAGGCATACACTGACCAATCAGAGTCCAGGATTATTTCTTGCCATTGTATAACTTGTAATAACTATTGAGCATTAAAATTGTAGATCACAATGCCAACTGTCACAAGGAGTGGGACAGAACAAATGAAGAATGGAGGAAATAAAGAAGGCAAAGGGGGAAAGAGGGATGGGGTGGGGGATTGATGAGACAAGAAAGAAAAAGGATTTAAGGCAATCAGTAATGGTAGAATCCCAAGAAGAAATTAAAGAGGATAAAGATGACAGGAAAAAAGTACAAATACAGAGAGGAAAACACTTAGTAAAGGGAACAATAAAACATCTACCGTGAATAGTAATAATGGAAGAGATAAGATGAAGAGCCAGTCAATAAGTCAGCCAATGATTTGTGAAAAGTTTGATAGAAATAAGGAAAGATTAAGTAAGACTTTGGAAGAAAAAGCAATAAGAAAGGTAATAGACATTATAGAAGGTGACATAGAGACTGATGAGTTAATCAGTCCCAAGAAAATAGACAATTATAACCTAGACATGGTCAATACTGTAAATAAAGAAATAAATACTACAGTTGAAGAAATAAGGGAAACAATAGAGACTAATAAATCAATAGCGAAAAAGATTAGGGGTTTAAATTGGGTATGATGAGACCAGTACTCTCCCCAACTGAAGAACAACACAGGCAAGAACATGTGACTGATATTAAAGGGTTAAGTGTGGAGGAGAATAATTCATTAACTGAGGATATAGAAGAAATTTATAGGCAAGCACAGAAGTTAACAAACAGTGATAGATAATGAGAAAATAGGAGAAGATATTTCAATAAGAGAGGAGACCTTGTTTATGGGTCCAACGAGTGTAACTGACAAAGAGACACTACTCACAGAAAATGTAACAGAAGACATATGTACAGCATTGAGATATCCCTTTATTGCCAATATAATGATGTGTGAACTATTAGTGGCAATCAGAAAAGACATATCCTTTGTTAAAGGAGTATACATAGAGAGCAGCATTCATATTAAGCAGATAGTTGAGATACAAGGGATTGGGACATCTAATCCAAATAAATATGAAAAAGGAACAAATCAAAAAACAGGAAATTATCAGGAAAAAAATTCCCTCCTGAAAAACAAAGTTATTCACATGGAGGGAAAATTTACTGCAGAGTATATAGAGGGATTTAAAACAAGTAAAGAAACAAACAATTATAAAGAGAATGAATTTAGCAAGTTAACAGAAGGGACATCAAAGGATTATATGGAAGTAGAGGGAGATAGAGTAGAAGTGTGACTCGAAATCTTTGATAAGTATAGAAAAGTCAAGAGATTTTGAAACTGAGTCAGAATTAATAATGCTCCCAGATGTAAGCTGGAGACAAGACAGTGTAACTAAGGAAATATAATGTTATGGGAAAAAGGATTACAGCAAGAAGAAAGGTGTTAATGAAAAGCAGAACTGAAAGATAACAAGAGAAAGGTTGACAAAATAAAGGTCAACAAAGAAGTGAATAAGAAGGAAAAGGAAAAAGAATTGGAAGATGAAAAAGAAAATAAAAGTGGGGGAAAAGTAAGGAAAATAAATTCTTCCACACATAAAGTTATGATGGATAGTGGGGAATATGATACAGGCGAGAATAAGATGGGAAGGACTGAGGACAATATAAATGAAAACAAACAGAGAGCAAAAAGAAGAACAAGGGATAATAGTAAAACGAAAGTGAATGGAATAAAAATAAAAGGAAAAGGGAAAAGAAAATCTAAAAGGAAACAGGAGTCTCTGAGAGAGCGGGAAGGAGAAACAGATGGGTATAATACAGATGAGGGAATTATTTTGACAAATAAGCAAAAAGATGCAAAAGTATGTTCTGGAAAAAAGGAAGAACAGAATGAAAATTAGAAAAAAGATAGATTAAAGAAAAAGGGTAATGAGAGAAATAATATAGAAGAAGATTTTGGATCATTTCTGAATAAAATAAAAGGCACAGACTATGTTTTACCACTATATAAAGTCTCATATATGCCTAATGAGACAAATGACATCTTGTTGGCAATGATTAAGAAATTATTCAAGTCCATAATTGGATGTACACATGTGTTCAATTTCTTGAGTGTTATTAGACCATTTGCAAATTCAGAATTAGTGCTGATGGTAACGGACCAATTTTTTTTTGACCAAGGCATTAACAAATAAAAAAAATGATATAGAGGGACTGGGTATAGAAATGGGGAAAGTTACTACATTGGATAACTTGTTCCCAGAATATTATAAAAATAAGAGAGAGGGAACAAATAAAAAAGAAATAACAGTATGTATATTTGGCCTAATACAAAAAGATAGGGAACATAAAAGTAATATTTGAGGAATTATATTGGATAATTTAAATGCAATCCTCAACTACTGTGTGTGCAGTCATGAAATTACAAAGGTTATCAGATGGGAAAATAATGGACAAGTTACAATATGGTTGAATAATGAAAGAATAAGGGATGTATTGCTGGCTAAGCAAAGACTGTTGGATGAAATGGGTATATATGTATACAAAGAGCAGAATGGTATGAGGAATTTAAAATCTATATCAGAGGAAGAGAAAAATGTTGAATGGGAATATATTGTGGAAACTTCAAACAAATATGATATTCTGACTAATGCAGATCTGTGACCATCAAAAAAGGACACAGAAGTGGGGGAGAGTTATAAAAGAAGAGAAGCAATAAATATAAACAGAATGCAAGAAAGAACAGAGACAATGAGAGATTCTGTAGATACGCCTGGGGTGAAATTATCATGGAATATCTCTGTATTAGGAGATAAACTGTGAGACCTGGAAGTAGTAGGTTATCTAAATAAATATGACTTAATATGCATTCAGAAGACTTGGATTGTTGGGGCTATTTATTGAAATGGTTTTAATGCTTATTGGAAAAGTGCAATAAAAAAGGAAAAAATATGGGAGAAATATAGGGGGTTGGCAATTTTATGCAAATTAGATAAAGTGCAGAAGAAATAAGAATGGAAAGTGATAGCATTTTGATAATCAAAATCACTGGGGAGAACATGCATGACATTTATAATTAACATTTATGCACAACCTGAATCAAGTAAATTCGGTGACATTGACTGGTTAATTCACACAGGATCTAGAATAAGAGAAATTCAACAAGATTATCCAACGGGAAAAATAGTGATTACAGGTGATATGAACATAAGGATAGGCAGACTGTCAGGAGTAGCTGAAGATATTAAGACATATATTGATCAGGGAGATTTGATACAGTTAAAGGGAAAGAGAAACTCAGTAGACCATAAAATTGACACTAATGGAATAGAAGTACATAGTAAATTTATGAACAATAATTTAGTATTATTAAATGGCAGAATAACAGGAGACATAGAAGGTAAATTTACTTTTATGGGGGGGCGGATCTTCTATAATAGATTATATTTGGGTAAATTTTCAAATGTTAAATCTCTGTTTAAGGAGGGGATGTACAGCTTAGGCCAGAAAGCCAACATCTCGCTTTAGAACTTAAAATAAATTATATGACTGCAAAAATTAGATGTGTATGGCTCCAATTGAAATTAAAAATTAAAACTGTATAGGATGGGGCATAATTCAGAGTGACAACTTCATACAACTTTTACAAAGTCAGGGTATTCTCGCAAAATTACAAGAATTAGAAGAAGAAACAGAGGGCAAAGTTTTATTTAGTCATTTTGGTGCCATATTAGGGTCAATTTCAATACTGATAAATGAAAAGATTAATATTTATAAAAGAGAAGGATATATATGGTATAATGAAGAATGTAAAAAGGCTAAGCAAGTATTAAATAAACAGCTCAGGAATCTGAAAAGTAACCCTACTTTAAATAACAATAGAGTAATGAATAAATTAAGGAAAGAATATAGAGAAATTCTAAAAAATAATAGACTAAAATATATCCAGAAACTATGGATAGACCTGGAAACGGCAGTCAAGACCGAAGACAGTAAGACCTTCTAGAGATTAGTTTATAAAGGAATTGATAGTAATGGATATGAACCAGAAAATTATACAGAACCAGACATATGGATGAAACATTTCAGTAGATTATTTTACAGAAGAGATGACCCCTACTTACAACAACTTTCTAACAGTCTATTAAATAATTGCATAGGACCCAAAGTAAGAATAACAGAGAAGGAAGTAGAATAAGCAGTAAATGCCTTTAATAAACACAAAACACCAGGACCAGATGGTGTGTCTATAGAAGTAATTTGAAATACCAAGATATTATGGATCCCAGTACTATGCAAACTATTTAACCAGATATGGGATAGTGGGAAAATTCCAAATAGCTGCTGTTTAAGTATTATTATACCAATTTTTAAAAAAAGGGGAAAAAGACAAGCCAGAGTGCTACAGACCAATAAGTTTACTTGACAGTACTGCCAAAATATTTACAAGAATTCTAAACAATAGAATCGAAATGTGGGTAAAGAAAGAAGGGATGTTGGATGAAGCCCAAGCAGGATTCTGGACAGGCTATGGAACAATAGATCAATGTTTTACACTTACACACCTAGGCCCAGATATTCAAACTGCGCCAGGCTGTGGCGCAAGCCTGTGCGCAGCGCAACTTGGCTGTGCAGGGGCATTGACTGGGCAATATTCAATGGATCTGTGCCATGGCACAGCATCATTGAATATCACACCCTGGCCACCCGCTGTGTGCATGGTGCAGTGGCACTGCACCAGCGCAAGTGGCCAGAGTGGAGCAGGGGGATGTACTAGCACAAGTTCCGTTGAGCTATGCACAGCAACCATGATATTCAAAAGTGCACATGCAAATGGGGCCATAATGTATGCAAGGCGCAAATGGGGCCATTTGCATGTCAGTATGGCCCCATTTGCATGCAGGTGCGCCGATCCTCAGCGACTTGCACCTGGCACCCTGCCAGGCAGCAGCCGTTGGGGACCGATGCCCCCTGCACAGCGCGGCAATGTGCCCCACAGCCTGATCGTGGGCTTCAGTAATATAATATAAATAAGTAATATAAATCACGTCCTATATCCCTGGTGGTCCAGTGGACCACTGTCAGCCTGATCTCGGGCATTTGTAAAATAAATTAAAGTTCTGTATCCCTGGTGGTCCAGTGGACCGCTTGTAGCCTGATCGCGGGCTTAAGTATAAAGAAAATAAAGTCAAATATCCCTGGTTGTCCAGTGGACCGCTGTCAGCCCGATCATGGGCATTTGTAAAAGAGAATAAATTCCTATATCCCTGGTGGTCCAGTGGATCGCTTGCAGCCCGATCATGGGCTTAAGTATAAAGAAAATAAAGTCAAATATCCCTGGTGGTCCAGTGGACCACTCGCAGCCCAATCACGGGCATTTGTATTAAAAATAAATGACGTCCAATATCCCTGGTGGTCCAGCAGTACCCCCCTCTCCACCCGCTCACTGAGCTCCACCGCCCCACTCCTCCCTGGTCAGCGGCGGGCGGCAGCACCCCCCACCCACCTGCCACCCCGCCGCTCACTGACTGACACTATAGGTAGGACTGTACACCCATTGGTCCATAGCGTGGGCCAATGGGCATGCAGCCTGTACCATACTACACATTCAAGATATGCGAATGGATCCATTCACATAACTGGAACATAGCAATGCGGTATGAGCTGCACACCCATTCAGCTCACGCTGTGGATCAATGGGCATGCAATACCTACGGTGTCAGTCGTGAGCGTCAGAGTGGCAGGTGGGTGGGGTGCTGCTGCCCACCACTGACCGGGGGGAGCAGGGCTGTGGGGCTCAGTGGGCTGGTGGGGAGGGGGGGTACTGCTGGACCACCAGGGATATTGGACGTCATTTGTTTTTAATACAAATGCCCGCAAACTGGCTGCGAGCAGTCCACTGGACCACCAGGGATATAGGAATTTATTTTATCTTACAAATGCCCATGATCGGGCTGACAGCGGTCCACTGGACCACCTGGGATATAGGAATTTATTTTATTTTACAGATGCCCGCAATCGGGTTGACAGCGGTCCACTGGACCACCAGGGATATAGGACCTCTTTTATTTTAACTGCAGCCCGCAGTCAGACTGCAAGTGGTCCACTGGACCATCAGGGATTTTGGAGGATCATTTTTGTACGTATGCTCATGATCAGGCATGGGGAGGCACCACCAGGTGCAGCTGGAGCTCAGGTGGCCACCCACAGGTGGCAGCTGCCGTGTTGCGCCCTGCAATATGGCAGCTCACCTGTATGTGGCCAGCCGTTGTTCCTTTTTTTTTTTGGCTCACCTGTGTGCAGCGCAAGTAGGGGTTGTGCATGCATGGACTCAGCACATCCCGGGCTGAATATCGGGATGTGCAGAGTATGCATGGGCACGCCCCCATACCTGCGCCGCATACATTACTGATGCATTCTGGCGCATCAGGATTTGTGCCAGGCACAATCCCCGTTTGAATATCGCACCAGGGCACAACCCTTTTGAATATCTGGGCCCTAGTATATAAGTATAAGACAATTAAGAAGCAAAAATTATATTGCACTTTCATCGATTTAAAATCAGTTTTTGATTGGGTTAACAGGGGTTTATTATGGGAATGATTAGAACAAAAAGGGATGGAATGATCAATACTAAATATAATTAAAATACTGTATCAGAATAATTTCTCCAGTGTCAGATATAACACAAAAGGAGAAATTAGTAACTGGTTTGAGACCAATATAGGAGTAAAACAGGGTTGTACATTATCACCTGTTTTAATGTTTTCTTCGATACCATCCTCAATACATTATATGAATCACAGTTTCATATGTCGATGATAGGAGATAAAAGATGCTCATATTTGGCAAGTGCAGATGACGTTACCCTACTTTCAACCAGTTATTTGGGTATGAAAAGAATATTAAAGAATTGCTAATAAGAATGTGTTTGAGCAGAGCTAGAGATTAATTATGAAAAAACAAAAGTTTTAGTATTTGGTGGGAATAATAATAGATATAAGTATATGATAAATAATAACAGAAAAGAAGTAGTAAAGGAATTCTGCTATTTGGGAATAATATTCTCACAGGAGAGTACTTGGTAGAAACATATTTTAGAAACTCAAAATAAAGTAAAAAAAGTACCCCTGTCATAAACACATTTTCTTATAAATGTGGAGGGAAATCAGTGAAAGGAAATATCGATGTAATAAATACAAAAGTTAAAAAACAGATATTATATGGAGCAGAGATATGAGGCAGTTATTCCGAAACAATGACTGAACCTTGTTTAAACAAATTTTAGAAGAAATTGTTAGGTTTTTTTTTTTTACCAATTATTTTACCAGGTGAGACACACTAAGCTGAAAGCTTGTTTGCAGGTGCAACCTGGGAGCATGAGGAAGTTAAGTGACTTGCTCAGGGTCACACAATATGCAAGTGGAGGCTGTAGGATTCAAACCCAGGTCTCCAGATTTGCAGCTCAGAGCCTTAAACCACTGCGTTTACCATTAAGTGCTCCTTCAGCACTGGTTAGGGCAGAACTGGGAAAGGTACAGATAAAATGTCAGATCATACAAAGATTAATAATTTACTGGTTGAAAGTATATGGCATGGAAACCAGTAGGTACCCAAGATTATGCCTCGGTGAGGCAGTTCTGTTCTTAAGTAGTAAAAATGTCTTTCCAAGTATGAGGATGGTGGAAGAATACATTAGACCATATGTTTTATTAACTTGCATCCCAGACATCTTTAGATACCCAAATTGCCATTTAAATATGGAAGTAAGAAATAGAATAAAATATTGTTTTTGTGCAACAGGATTTAGAAAAGTGTAAACAATACGAGGTATGTAACTGGTTAAAACATAACAAGAGAAAAAATAAAATGGAAAAATACCTGTATGTATTGACAAATCCCGGTCAAAGGCTGATTTTTACCTGATTTAGATTTGAATGTTTTACTAGTCAGAGTAGTAGAAATAGGTATGTTAAAACTAAAGATGATACGGGTGGTTTCTGCAAATGTGGTTATGGACAGGATAATTTGATATATTTACTCATAGTATGTCCTTTATACAATGAATACAGAAAGAAATTCTTGGGAAATATTATAGGGGGATTGGAATACAAACCAGTACATTTGGCAACCTATTTCTTAAAAGCAAGTACTGAAGACATTTTAATACTGGTGGCTTCTTTATTGAAAGTAATTGACAGCAAAAAACTTAATATGTATCAGGTTTAAGATGATTTTGCCTGATTAAGTGAAAGACAAGCTTATAAAGGAAGCCTAATGGATTTTTATGGTTTTAAAGTATTATATGGTAAAATTGTAATGTTTACATTTTTGTATTTGGTATCTGTTCTTTGTAATGACTTAATATAAGTTGAACAATAAAGCTAAATTGAATATGTCGCATTTTAAGTGGGCCAATTCTGTGAGCAATTTAGTTCTTTTAATTGGGGAGTTCACCTACTTAACATTGTAAGAAGCTATATTTATTTTTTTTAAACCATCTTTATTCATTTTCCACAAAGAACATTCACAGATAAACAAATAGACATACGTATACCTGGCAAAGCCAGGGTGCACAGCCTCAAACTGGCCACGCGAACTATATACAACCCCTCTATTTATAATCACAGTGGGTAGCCACCCCCGAGATTGCCCTAGCCTCTCATATAATCCATACTTTATCGCAGTGGGCATATATATCGATTTACCCAAACTATGAAACCTTTAACTCCTCATATAATAATAATCTCCGAACAGCATCAAAGCTCCGCCTGAGATCTAACACCCTCCCCTCAAGGGTGGCACCCGTCTGTGTCCCCTGGAAAGAGAGAGAGTCCCCCATCCCTCCTTTAGAGTCAGCAGGCCTTTACCCAATCTACAACTACCAAGATATATAAATCTATGTTGTCTCTACACAGTTCCAATTAAGACCAGAGAAAGAAAAACATCTTCACAGTCTAAGATAATTACCATCTGCTCTTCACCATCCGACAGACAGCCTGTGCTTACCCATTTGTGATCTGCACAGAATAGACTGTGTCTAATGCCACCCATCATTTAACGTATAGTCCACCTCTCCCCGCCATATAAAGATATCTCCTTATTTTAATCAGCATCCCCATTAAATCTTTTACCCATTGATCGTAAGGATAAACTTGATCATCTTTCCAATGTTTTAATAAGAAACCTTTAACTACCACCATCATCAAGGAGAGGTGGTACCTAGGCATAACACCCTAGATTTGGGAGTAGTCACCCAAAACACATATCTCTGGTGTTATAAATTCTGAATAATCCAACATTGGGTCCATGCGCCTTTTAATCTCCCCCCAGAGCGGCGAAATTTTACTACATCCCCAGATCACATGTACTAAATCCCCTACTCCCACCTCACACCTAAAAAACAGGTCTGTCTGTCTCTGGTTTCTGTCACATAGCTTCACAGGGGTAAAATACAAATTGGACACAATAAAAAATTGCATACTTTTATATTTGGATATAATATTATACTTGCTGCTTTCCCAGATGTTATCCCAATCTAGCTGCTGAGGAACCATCAATTTTTCCCAATATGTAACTCTCCTAGCAGAACTTGGGCTGAGGAAATCCAATACCACTTCATAAATTTGCGAGAGAGGGTGAGCACTTGGATCAACCCCCTTGAGTATCCCCCAGGAGAAAAAGGTATCCGTAATACCCCCCAACTTCTCCAATGCCCTCTCTACCATATGCTTAATTTGTAGTTTTTGAAAGAAAGGCATTCCATTGCATCATGCCGGTAAGACCATTCTACTACCCTGAACAATTTCCCTTAAGATGCAAACCTAGCATCTGGCTAGCCCACCACTGTTTAAGTACCCGGTTCCCAATTACAAAATTAGGATTGCCTAGGACAGGCTGGTCTCCAGCCCTTATTTGGCCCCTTCTCTGCGCAGGGGATAGGAAAGACCACCACGCATCCACCATTTTCACAATTGGGTTCCCATATCTCTTTTTGAAAATTTTCCCAAAGTTAGCATACAACATTGCTTCCGGATCAAGGCCTGAGTCTCTAAACATTTGCTTCTCCAATTGAAGCCAGGTTGGGTTATAGCTCTCCCCTTCTAGCTCCTTAACCCATCGACTCATCAAACCCAGCTGGCCCGACACATAATACAAATGAAGGTCAGGAAGCAGAACCCCTCCCTTTTTATATGGTAAACGCAAACTGTTGTACTTTAGCCTAGGAGGTCTATCCTTCCATAGAAAACCGGAGACTAGTTTCCTAACTGAATTGAACCATTTATGAGGAATGCTATATGGGGCCAAATACACCGGGTATAGTAAGTAGGGTAATATATTCATCTTGATAAGACCCAGTCGGGCAGTAAAATTTAACGGCAATTTGCTCCACCTTATTACATCCCCTTTAAGTACTGATATAATTCCTCCCATATTAGTTTCTGCCCCCTTTCCAGATCTGCCATGGTCCAAATACCTAAATACTTCATTTTATCTATCCTCCATTGTAATTGTAATGGTATAAAATCAGCCCTAGTAACATGGGGTGTCAAGGGGAGGACTTGAATCTTGTTTAAATTCAGCTTATAATTGGAGACCCTAGAGAAATGCTCTATTACCTTTGCCGCTCTCTTGAAGCTAAATGCTGGCTCCTTCAAATGCAGCAATATGTCATCCGCAAAAAATGAAAGTTTCAATTCCCTCCCCCCTACCTTAATTCCTTTAATATGCACATCTCTATTAATGGCCCTCAAGAGGGGTTCCAAATAAATATTGAAGAGTATCGGCGAGAGCGGACACCCCTGCCGAGTCCCATTTTCTAGCTGTATTTCTCGTGAAAGGTACCCATTACATAGTACCCTGGCCGTTGGTGCAGCATATAAATTCCTAATACCTCTAAGAATACCCTCCGGGAATCCCATCCGCTTCATAATGGCAAAAAGGAAAGGGTGAGAGACCCTATCAAAAGCCTTCTCCGCGTCTAACGATATCAGCGTTAGGGGTAACTGGGAATCGGGCGCATAGCTCAATATGTGATGTAACTTCCTCAGAGCATCGTGTGCCCCCCTCCCCGGCATAAAACCCACTTGTTCCTGACTAATTAATCTAGGGACAATGTGCGACATTCTATTCGCTAAGATTCTTGTAAGAATCTTAATATCCTGATTCATTAAAGCTATGGGTCTATAGTTTCCGGGGAAATCCCTGGGTTTATCTGGTTTAGGAACTAGTGTAATATATGCCAAGTACAACGGAGGATGAGGTACCCCTTCTTGCATTATGGCTCGGAACAACTCCTGAAGCATAGGAAGTATAGTTCGTATATGTGCTTGATAAAATTTGGTGGTAAGGCCATCCGGCCCCAGTGTTTTACCCGCAGGTAGCGATTGCACCACCCCCATAATCTCCGACACTCTAATTGGAGCCGCCAACTCCTTGTCCTGTATTGGGTCCAAAGCTGGCAGGGGGATCCCCTCTAAGAAACTCTCAATTTCCCTCTCCCCTGCCAGGTCTCTAGCCCGGTAAATTCCCTGAAAGTATGAGGTAAAGGCCTCCGCCATCTCTTGTGAATCAGTTAAGAGCTTCCCCCAAATAGAATGGAGGTAATCATTCTACTCGCTTCCCATTCCCTAACTCTAGTCGCCAATAGTCGCCCTGGGACATCTCCCTGCATCAGGCACCTGGCATTGATTTTGTCTAACCAGAATTCTATTTTGCAGTTAGCGATATCCCCTAGCTCCTCCCTTAAATCTTTAAGTTCCATGTCAACCTCCCGAGAAGACCCTTCTAATGGTGTCAATGAATCAATTGCCCCCAGTATAAACTCCTCTTTTGCTCTCCTCTGTCTAGCTCTCTGTAGTGCAATACCCTGGGCCACCCCTGCATATAAAACCTTACAGGCGGGCCACGCCAATTTTTTATTTTGCATTGTAGGTATTTGTTGCTGCATGAACTCCAACAGCACTTCTTCCAACCTATCTCGCACCTGGGGCTCTGCCAGCAAGGCATCATTCAGTCTCCACCTATACGGTCTGGGTGGGACGGGTCTAGGTTCCCACACCCCCTGTTATTGTGTTTTTAATCTCCCCAATCACCTCCCTATTAACCAAAAAAAAATCAATTCGGGATTGGCTCTTGTGCGCTGCCGAATAAAAAGTCATGGCCATACCCCCCTTCGAGTACAACTTAAAAGGATCTACCAATGCCCTTGCCTCGAGAAGTCTGTTCAAGGCCACTTGGGCCTTGGACATAGGTCCTCCAGACAGTGGGATTCTGTCTTCACGACTGCTTAAGCAGGTATTCCAATCCCCCACCAAAATTAGTAAAGGCGAAGGGAGAGCTGCTATATCCCCTTCAATAGAGGCAAAGAACCCCGGATCCGGGGGTGTTGGGCCATAGATAGAAGCCACCGAGATTGCCTTACCCAATAATATGCCCGAGACATATATTCCTCTGCTGTCTTCCCTTGCATTAACTCGCACCACCTCATATGGACATGATTTCCTTATTAATATCACTACCCCTCCTGCGGCTCTTTCCCTACCTACCCCATATACCTGCCCCACCCATCTTCTCTTGAGCCCTTTCAGTTCCTCCGTCAGCAAGTGCGTCTCTTGCAAAGCAGCAATATGAACCCCATTAGTTCAATATGCCTCAAAATCAACATTCTTTTTCATTTATCCCTGAGTCCCTTATCATTCCAAGAAATTATTTTAATGCTTGACATTGAAATAGCCTCCAAACAGTTTAATTAGACCAGCTCTTTCCATCTGCTCCAGGTCTGCTCCCCAATTATTCTCCATATTGGACTCTCTCTCCTACCCCCTCCCCCTCCCACCTTCAACCCCGATCAAGATCGACCACCTACCGAATATCGAGTCACGGATGAACCCGTTCCTGCACTGCCCCCTGCCCCTCCCTTGTCTGAGTAGCTCCAAGACCTTGCTCATGACCCACCATGCCTATAGTGACGAAGACATTCCTCTCTCCAATATCATTATTTCCCTTTGTCTTGTGCAGCCCCTCCCATATCTCATTCATTGCTCCCCACTAATAAGAACTGTAACCTGCTTCCCTTCCCTACCTATTAGGGTAGATCAGAATTCTCCCTCCCCTGCCTCCTATTGTCCTAGAGAATCTAAGTGACTCTCCTTCTCTAACTTCCGATCTCCCTAAATAGCCCCTCGTATCCAGCAGAGGGGGTTGGCGGATTCCCATTTTCCGGCTCACTATTTACCCCCCTTTCATTAACCCCTGAGATCGTGCCACGAGGTACCATTTACTTTTGCCTTGTGCGGCCATGCTGTTGCATCACACCCCAGTCAGGATTGCTTTCCTCTGGAAGCCCTGAAATTCATACTGGCCCCTATATAGTGGAGAATTTTCTATCCAAACCCATTTTTAGTCCCCTGGTCTGCCCCCTCTCCAATAAACTACAGTCATTTAATAGCTGCACCACTCTAGTGATCCCTACTCCTGCTCCCATCGATTCCCAGTTAAGCGTGGTCTTCCCTATCTACCTCACCTTACTACCCAAACCCTCTCTCCCCCCCTCTAAAAACCTCCCCTCCACTTCACTACTCTCCCTTAAAGCCTACCCTTCCCTGCCTACCTAACTTCATTTCCTAACCCCCCACTACATTATCGAACTTAGCAATCTGAGCCTCTGCAAGATAGTTCCCATGCAAGTGTCCGTCCCTAATTGCCCCTCTCTACTTTTCCCATCTCAATATCGCTTACATTTTACCCCAACATCTTTAAACAAGTAATAAACTTTTGCTTACGAATGCTATGTCAGAACATCAAATGCCCCCGCCCCCAAAGATGAGTCACCCTCCCGAGCCTTTTATCACCCTCTATAATCAAAACACGTAACAGTAACCCGGTGACCCGGAATAACAAACTTCTTTTGCACATCTTGGACTGTCCTACGCTGTACAGTGATGGCATTGACTCTGTGTGCCACCCTGTCCCATGCCCTCCTGCATTTCTCCCTCCTCTTGGTACCCTTCTACGACTCATAAGGAGTGCATGGTGGCGGTCTATTTGCTCCACCAGGGTGTTAACCTCCTCATGGCCAAAATTCATTTTCCTCCTCTGTCTTTCAGCTGCTGCTTCTGCCATTGCTGTGGTACATCTGCTGGTGTATGTTGGGCCACAACTGCATGTGTGGGGCTTCAATGTGGGGGTGAGACCATATGTATAGCAGGGGACACATGTCTATGGGGGGCACAGTGCGTTCACATGGGTGTGTGTGTGTGTGTGTGTGTGTGTATATGCAAGACTGTGTGCATGGGTGAGTGTGGGGTCATGCATGATGGGTTGAACTGGGGAGCACTGTGCATTGGGCAAATGTGTGTATAGAGCATCATGTCAATAAACCTTTTTGCACCTCATGCCTATGGTGTGTTGTTCTTTTGTCATCATTGCATTGGTAGGGCCTTACTGGAAACATGTTGGGTAGGGCGTATCCCTCAGTCGCAACAATGCCCTGTGTGGGCCACTGCTGGTGAGCATCTGCCTGCCACTGACCTCCCCAGATTGCACACACACACACACACACACACACACACACACACACACACACACACCAAGAAGCACATGCGCACACAGAGTCCTGCAGGCACAGGTTCTACACATGCAGGGGCACTCACACCCATTCCGTAACTGCATTGCATCCACAGGGAGCACATGCAAAAGCATGAAACAGGCAGGCCACATCCCCACATCACAGATGCCATGCTGCACATCACTGTCACAAATTACAATTGCTGCCATGCTTGTCGCATATGTGCATGTGCGATGTGCGACATGCGATGCACTTGTGAAATGCATGTGCGGCACGTGCGGTTGCGTGTCGCTAGGCCCAGGTACAGTGTAGTGGTACAGGGACTGCAGACCTGGGTGTAGAAGAGGTCTGGACAAGAACAGTGCCATCCAGACCAGGACAGAGACAGACATTCAGCAGACTGGTGAGTACTGGGCCACAGCAGGCCTCCCCCTTACATAACCCTACTCCTTCTGTTACTACCTTGAGGGACAGGGACAGGCATGCATACCTCTCAGCCTTTTGTCCTCCATTTGTGGTACAGTGCCTGTCACAATGTGGAACACATAGGCAGCATGTGGAACACTTCAACAGATAATACCTAGAAGTTCAGTGCACTGTTGAACTGTTGCATGTTTGTTCAGAATGTCTGTTAATAAGTGACTGATATAGTGACATGCATCATGTACAATGGAGTGTTGCTCATGAATGTTGACTATGAATGTGGAACAGGTCCTCGCAATGTGGCACAGGGAGCCTCTGTGAGGCACATTGAGGAACGTTCCTTGTACTGTGGTATGGGTGAGAGGTATGAAGGCATGACCCTCCCAAAGGTGGACAGTCAGGGTATCTGATACGATATGTGCAATGGCTGTGGTCAGTACCAGGGGCTGTGCCATTGGAGGGTGCTCAGGAATATGGGGGGCATGGTAGGGCCACATACCACTGCGTGTCAGGCAGTGTACTGGACATGCCACACGTGTGTGATAACATGATACCTGTGTGGTCCATCACTCACCCATGCAGTTAGGCCAGGCCAGACTGCCCCCATTCCTGCGGTGGGGGCGGACATCCTATGGATGTGTCCTCACCTGGATGCCACTGACAGCCCTCCTCCCTCTTGTGGGGACTATGTGGAACAGTGACCCTCAGGATGGGGGTCACTGCCCCATGCAGTGGGGCACATGGTCAGACCGCTGTGGCCCCCATTGTGGTGAGACGTACGCCGTGTACAGCGGTGTTGGGTGCGTTGTGTATGTGACATCTGGCCAGCGGCCTGCAGGTACTGTACAGTGGCTGTGTGAGTGGTACACTGCCCATGTGGGGCGGCTGTGGACCAGGGCTCTGGGGTGGGGCATGGGGTGGGAAGGCCCCCGTGCTGGGGGGCATCTGAGGGGTACGTCCCCATACCTCTGAGCCTCTCAGCGGTACTGCCCATGGCACAGGCCAGCATACCTGCGTGGCACAGGCCAAGGCAACACCCCTCAATGGCCCCTGCCATACAGGGCTGTGCCTGCTGTGGTCATGGCCACCCAGGTGGCCCACATGTGGTACACACAGCTGCCACGGCCGGGTGGGGTTGGGACCCACACCACCATGCAAGCATTGGGCGTGGCCATGTAGGCCACAACAGGGTACTGCAGTGCACACCTAGTGGCATGGTGTATGCAGGCCCTGGCACAGTTGACACCGGTCTGGTAGCTGGGACCCTGGTGTTGGCTGCCCTGGACCTGGGATGTGCCATGGGAGGGTGAAAGATCTTGCCTATCTGTGTGGCACGACCCCACTGTGCATGGCACATGGTCCACCATGGGTGCGCCCCTCTGTGGCCGCTCAGGGAGGGTTGTACCTGCACAGGTCAGTATTGTGTTAGCGGTGGGCACTATTGACTGCCATGGTGGGTGGCGTGCAGGTGTACCATCTTGCCACTGGTGTGTGGGCATGGGATGCAGGCAGGCAGGGTGCATTGTCCACTGGAGATGTGGTGGTGCCCAGCACCACACATGCCCTGGTGGTCATTGCTGCCACACCACAGTGGCATGCTATACTAGAAGGGTCACATAGGTGTGTCACGGACTGTATGGTATGCGCGGTACAGTGGTCCTATGTTGTAGGCGTAGATGCACAGACAGTGTGCTTGCAGGCACACCATGGGTGCACAGTGCGGCTGGGACTGGTCACGGGATGCCATGCTGGGTTGCCAACATGGCGCCCGTACCAGACCGCACAGGCGGTGCCATGGTCCTGTCACACTGTCACTGTGCTGCTGCAACAGGGATGCATGTCTGTTTGGTGGGTGGGTGTCACTGCAGTGGTGGGCTGGTCCACATGTTGGCCTGTGTGCCGTATCCAGTCATGCTGTGTGTGGCACGTGGTGGCCCATGTCCCAGCTGTCCCGCGTGGAATGGGTCGGGTGCCACCAGACATCGCCGCAGACTGTGCGAGGGGGGGCCTATACAGGTCATTGCCTGTGCTGGACACACAGGTGCACAGCCGCCTGCCCAGCTGGCTGTGTACCACTGTCCCTGTACCATGCCCTACATGTTATGCCCGTTGGGTATGCACCTGACCACATCCTCCCTGTGCAGGGTTGGTCACAGCAGGGTGTCCTTGGGGCCATCCTGGGCCATGTGTGGGTACATGCCTGTGGGATGGAGCCAATGGGGGGGTTGCAGCACCCACAGGCAGCTGGCCATGGGGGCACTTACTGCTGAGTACTAACCCATGTCCATTCCCTCCCTAGCTCCATGGCGGACACATACGCGTCTTCAGTGAGTATATGACATTGCTCAATGCGCACATTCCCAATGCCTGTACAGTACTGTGTACCTGACATTGTTGCTCTCTGTTTCCTGTGTAGGAATCAGCATCACTGCACAGGTCCAAGTAGGTACACACTGCCACACCAAAGCTGCTCTGGGGGTCACCTACTGTGCCACAGGCTTATGTTGCCCTGCTCTTTCTCCATCCAGGTGTGCTCCAGAACCGTCAGCGCCACCCACTTCGGACACCACGGTGCACAATACAGGTAAGGAATTGTCATTCCCCATGCCAGCACCCAGGGTTGGCATTGTGTCTGCCCCTTGGGCACCTAGTGGCAGTGGCTGCATGAAGCTCTGCGTGGGGGTGGTGGTGCAGACATGTGGCAGGGCTGCATGTTGTGCTCCACGCCCACACCGTGCAGGGTCGGCCCGCGACATGCCTCTGCAGGGGATGGGTGCCGTGTTGGTGCACTGTGGTCACTGTGTGCCTGGCCCCTGCATGGCACAGCTCAGCCTTTACACACCTCATGCTGTGCATGGCATTGGCACAAGGGAACCACCTGGGGTGGTGGGCCACAGTTGCAGACCTGTGGCCCGGCACTGACCCATGTCCCTTGGCTGGTGTCCGGTGTTGCGCATGGTGGGTGGGGGTGGTCTGCACAGCCACGGTGACATTCTGTAGTGATGCATGTGCCATTCCCTTCCCTGTTACAGGTGCCACATCCCTGAGCCTGAGCGGGCATGCCTCAAACTTTACACCGCATGAGACAGCGCTGCTGGTGAGCTATGTTCAGCAGTGGGGTAGGACTCTGCTGCCACCTGGGAGCCGGAGGAGCAGTGCTGCAGAATGGGAACAGGTGTGGACAACCATCTGCACCCGCATGGCAGAGACAACAGGGACACACCGGATCATCCGCCAGCTGACCTACCGCTGGCAGGACCTGTCACGGAGGGAGGACCCCGCAGCAGATGCTGTGCATGGCCCGCTGCAGGGATGCGGACATGCGATCTAGGCAGGACCCCGATATTGGTATGCATACCTACAGCTGTTTGTCTTTTGCAGCAGTACTGGCGTGGTGGCTATGGTGAGTGGTGCCTCCAACACACTCATCTGTCACTTCACACCACAGGTTCCACTGGTGCGACTCACGGCATGCAGCAGGGCTACATCCCCGGCCTCAGGCAGGAGGCACTTCACTGGAGATCAGGTAACTACATACCTTGGTCCCCTTGTGCCATGGCCATGGCTGGCGGCCACAATGTGGCTCGTGCTGCACCCTCAAATAGCTTACCTATGTGTGTGTGCCCCCCTGTCTGGGCCCAGCACTGACTGCATCCTTTACATCCCTACAGGTGTCCATATCAGGCTGCCACAGCGGCAGAGGGCCCTGCTGCAGGCTATGGCAGATGTCAAGGCCCACAATGTGGAGGAGTACCGGCTGCGCACCCAGTGCAGGCAGCAGAGGGCCAGGGTGCTGCCACCAACCTCCTCCTCCACCTCCTCCACAGTGGAAGCATCCGAAGGGGACCCGGCCATGTTGGACACACGGCCAGACCAGGGGGACCCCACTGATGGTGGAAAACAGGGTCTGGAACCGCCACACCTGCACAGCCTGGACATGGAGTGCACAGTCACAGCCGATGGGGATGGGGCCATGGCTGCACCAGCTACTGGACCTGCTGTTGTGGACATCACAGCAATTGCAGGCGAGGATGCTCCACCACCAGACACTGTGCCATGCACTGCTGTCCCTGCAGCAGGGGACACTGGACCATGGCAGGAGGTGGCCATGCTGGTGTTGCAGCAGGGAGGCATTGCCTGTTGTGGCTGAGGGACCCACCACTGAACCTGTGCAGGGTGGGGGCCTGGACTGGGATCACCTTGTGGAACTGGTGATGGTCATCCTGCAGGACATTGGGCACTTCCATGGGTCAGTGGGCATCCTCCTCAGTGAAGTCCGGTGGACCTAGGTCCCATGTGTCTGCTACTGCTGGACATGGGTGGGGCTTTCTGTGTGGGTGGGCTTGTATATAGAGTTGGTTGTTATTGGTGGGTCTGTACATATGGGTGTTGTGGGTGGTCATTGGGTGGGTGGGTCTGCATTTTGCTGTTTGTTTTGTGGTTGGGACTGTGGTTGGGTTGTTGGGTCTGTGTTGGGTTGTACGTGGGTGCGGGTTGTTGTTCAGGGTTGTTGTGGGTGGCAGGGTTTGGGTTTACTGTTATGTTACTGTTTGTTGCTGTTGCCTGTTTTTCATCCCCATCTTCCTTCCATTGTTACCCTGTATCCCTGTCCCATTTTGTACATTAAACCTTTTTCCATACACACTGTCTCTGTGTCTGTTCCTGGTTTGCTTGGCTGTGTGTGTGTGTGTGTGTGCGCGTGTGTGTGTGTCTGTCGCTATGCGCAGGGGTGCACACTGATGTTGGTGCCTGCTGTCCCCAGTGTTCCCTCCCTGTGCATCAGGTTGGTGTGCCATTTGTGCTGCTCACAGTGCAGGCCACTGTCCCCAGGCCACATCTGCGTGGTGTCCTGTGTGCTGCGGGGTCACCATGCATGCTATGGTGTTCATGCCACCTCACAATGTATCTCCCAGCTGTGTGGTGGCACGGTGCCTGTGCTGTGCCTTTCCACCTGGGGGTGCCATTGTTCCCTGCTGGTAGCACCACTGGCACGGACATTGGTGTGTCTCACCACCATCTGTCCACTGGTCTGTGCCACCTGGTGCTGTGTCCCTGTCATGGTTACACTGTTTACATGTATCAGTGGCCATGGCAGGGGCATTGGTGCCTGGTGGTACCATCACCCTGCATTGTGCCTGTGGCCTCTGTGCACCCTTTGTACCCTGTGCCACACTGCTCCTGTGTGCCTGCCTTCCTCGGACACTATCTCTCTTATCTCACATGTGTGTTGCTGTGTGTCTGGCCTGTCTGTCCCTGCTCCTTTCTATGCTGTGTATGTTACACCTGCTCCCACCTGGTTTATGTTGCGACGGCTGGTCTTGATGTAAGTTGTGGCACTGCTGCTTCTCGAATCCCGCCCTGGCGTTTCTCTTCCGTTTTCTTGGCATATGTTCAGTTGAGCATTTGCGTACATGTGGGTTTGTCGCAACTGCGGCGTAAGTCACCATTGGCATACTGTGTTGCAACAATGTGCATCTCGCAATGTAGAATTGCATTTGGCGTATTTGATGGATGTATTTCTGACTGGCGCCATTCTCATTGGCACATCTGTGTTGCGCATTGGTGTATGCTTTCTAGAATCAGGCCCCATGAGTACAGAAATAATATTGGTGTACAAATATTGACTCCCTAGGTGCCCAGACAATGCGATCCACCCAGATGAGCAGACCACATGGCTGAGTAAAACTAAATTATGTCAATCTCCTGATGACCTTAGGGACAAGTGTCACCTGTGCACTGATTTAAGTATGCGTGCAAGTGTCCACTAACCAAACCATCAGCACTCTTGGTGAAAGCAATACAAATGCAGGAATTCCTATCACAGATAAGGGAGCTGGAATAAATTATCTCCCTGTTCTCCGAGGCTAACCCCCCCCAATCTGAACTTTTACTATAAATTCCTTTGCAATATATTATCCCCCCCAACCCCAGCATCCCCACCATAAAATTCAACAGACCCCTCTAAATTTATAAACCTGAAGATGAAAAAGAAAGAAAAGTTATCATGTCCATTTATATCAAGATCTCACTATTTGGGGCTGAAACACTAAAACTCAGTCTGTAACATATGCTGGTCTCTTTGTCCTTTGCTTTGTAGCCCAGCTCCCTCTAGTGGCTCAATTGGTTAATTGCTGGATAATGGAGAAATTCAGAGTCCCCAGGTTGTATGACTTTTCCTCTTGTTTTTATTTTAAGTTTGTAATATTAAATGGCATGGCAAGGCAAAATTTATTTAAAAAGATGCCCAATCCCAGAGGCACTGGGTGCCACACAGATAAATAAACACATATTCAAAAAACAAATCAATGAAAACAAAAAAAAAGAAATATAAGTATATATATAGATAGATAAATCCAGATAAAAACATTTCCCATCAAAAATAAACTGAGGCATCAAATTACTAATAGCTGTACTCAGGTTTGAGAAGAGTAGCTTAATCCAGAAAGGCCTGGGTGAATAGGAGGGCCTTAAGGCAGGCCTTGAATACCTCCAGAGTAGGGGACACCTTAACCCCGAGGGGCAGCGAATTCCACGGGATGGGGACAGCGACACTAAATGCCCTGTCACCTGCTGATCTCAACCTTGTCCTGGGAATCGCCAGGGGGCCCCCACAGGAGGAACAGAGGGGGCTAACCGAGAGAGCAGGTACAAGAAGGTCTAACAGATAACCAGGGCCCTGACCGTGTAGGGTCTTATAGGTGAGAAGACCCACCTTGAAAAGGATCCTCCACCTGACTGGCAGCCAGTGCAGCTCATGCAACACTGTTGTAATGTGGCAAAACTTTGGCTGCCCAGTAAGTTATCGGGCAGCTGCGTTCTGCACTAGCTGCAGTCTGCGGAGAGATCCTCCCGTGACCCCGAGGTAGAGCGCATTACAGTAGTCAAGCCTTGATGTAACTAAGGCATGCATCAAAGTGGGGACGTCCGGAGGCAGAAGAACAAGGGACTTTATCCTGGAGACATTTCTGAGATGGAAAAAGCAAGAGCAGACGGTGGAAGATATCTGCGCCTCCATCGTCAAACTCCTATCTAGAATGACACCAAGATTTCGCACCCTAGAGGAGGCCTTCAATGGAACAGATCCAGAGGCCATCATGTCATGCACTCTCTTCAACTCCACCACCAATACCTCCGTCTTATCGGGGTTAAGTCGCAACCAGCTAGAGGCCATCCAATCGTTGATCTCAGCAAGGCAGCTGTTTCGTACATCCACCACATTGGATGTTCCTGGGGCAAAGGGTAAGTATAGCTGGGTAACATCAGCATAGAAATGAAAACCCAAGCCATGCTTCCTAATGATCCCTCCCAGGGGTAGCATGTACACTGAGAACAACATTAGGGCTAACACCGACCCCTGAGGTACTCTTCAAGATAGGGAGCTAGGGGTGGAGGAGAAGTTCCCCATCACAACCCATTGACAACAATACAAGGTTCTTATTTATTCCCCAGGTAACTTTCTATTGTCTGTGCTCCCCACGTCCTCAACCTTCCATGGTCAGGCACTGACTCCTCATTGTAGTCTCTCCCTGGCTCTTTTGTAGGACAAGAGAGGTACCACTAGGCAGCCCCGAGGATTGGACATCATGACTTGGGAGGGAGGGTGTCTTGCCTATGGCCCCTTTTCTCAGTGCTGAATGGCGCAAAATTAAACAAAGAGAAGGGGAGGGGGGTCTGTAGGACTACAGACAAAGAACTAGAAGGTAGGAGGACAAGAAATAAGGGAAACCTCATGTCGGGGAGAGAGTCCCCATTTTGTTATTGTGCTCCTAACTTCAGGGTGTGCCATTCAGTGCCTCAGGTGAGAAAACACATTTCAGGCAGGATATGAAAAATGATAGCTGTACTGTTCATGAGGAGGTGTGAAGAAATGGCAACATTGAAAATCTGGAATGAAAATATGAAAAAGTGGCGAAGTTACGAGTGTGCGTAGAAATTTTGCAACTCACGCTCATAATGCAGTCATTTTTTTGGAATGTTATCACCAAATTACCAATGTAGCCTTTTAGGGACCTTCCCTCATGAACAGTGGCACTGGGATTTCATTAATCTGTCCCAAAAGTTGATTTTGCACAGCGACCTTGCCATTCTGTGCCACAGGTGCAAAAACACACCTTGGGAAGGATTCTAAAACTGACAGCTGTACTGATCATAAGGGGGTGTGATAAAATGGCAATGTTGGAAATTTGGAGTGAAAATATTAAAAACTGATGAAGTTACAAGCATGCGTAGAAACTGCACAACGGACGCTTGTAACACAGTCATTTTTTATTTTTTTTTCACCAAATTTGCAACAAGAGCTTTTTGGGACTCCAGCTCATGAACAGTGGCACTGTCTTTATGTTAGTTGGTCCTGAAAGGTGATTCCATGCAGCGACCTCAAAATCACCTTTCTGGACCAAGAAACGAAATGACAGTGATGGTGTTCATGAACTGGGGTCCCAAGAACTCAATGTTGAAAATTTGGGACCAAAACTCCAAAAATTGGATGAGATATCAACCTAAGTTAGACCCTCCCCCCCCCCATTGACTGCCATTATAGGGCTTACCATCACTTCTTCACTTCCCGGTAAATACATTTCTAGCCCAGGTCCTGCTAATTTAAATCCTAGGTTCTTGATCGAAACTTCAGAAGCTTTACCTCTCCCCTTAACATTCATATTTAATAAATCCTTTCTTGAAAACCCAGTACCACAGGACTGGCAAATGGCCACTGTAATACCCATTTTTAAGAAAGGGAACCGATCAAGAGTAGACAATTATTGGCCTATTAGTCTCACCTCTGTTCTATGTAAATTAATGGAGAAATTAGTCAAATTCCTTTTGGAAACGAAATAGTATCCCTGAACATTTCTGATTTCTCACAACATGGTTTCAAGAAGGGATATTCTTGTACTTCTAATCTCATAGTGTTTTACAACCATATAAGTCAAGGTCTTGATTCTAAAGTCCCCATGGATGCAATCTTACTAGATTACAGCCATGCGTTCGACAAGGTATCACATGGTAAACTTATTACCAAACTCTTTACAATGGATTTTTCCCCATGTTTAGTTAAATGGGTAAATAGCTGGCTAACCGATAGATGCCAGCAAGTTAGAATAAATGGAACCTTGTCAGAGAAAGGGTACGTGATTAGTGGGGTGCCACAGGGTTCGGTTCTTGGACCTATATTATTTAATATCTTTATTAGCTATATGCAGATTGGCACATATAACACATTATCCAAATTTGCCGATGATGCAAAGTTAGCGGGGAAGGTTGATAGGTCAACTTATAGAACTGCACTTGCTAAAGATCTGCTTAGCATTGAACAATGGGCTCTTACCAATGGTATTAACTTTAATACTGATAAATGCACTGTCTTGCATTTTGGTAGGAACAACCTGATACAGATTTATATTCTAAACAATATTCCCCTGAAATCATCTCATTATGAGAGAGATCTGGGTGTGTTGGTTGACAATAAATTATCATCAACTGACCAGTGCACGAAAGTGGCCAAATTATCCAACGTGCTTCTCAGATGCCTAAATAGCACCTTTGTCTCCAAGACAGAAGAATGCATTATCCCACTATACAGGACCCACATTAGACCTTATTCTGATTATGGGTCTCCCTTCTAAAGTCCATATCTCAGGAAGGATATAGATAGGATTGAGCAGATACGAAGAAGAGCAACAAAGATAGTGCCATGCCTGTCTCCTTAAAACTATTCAGATGGACTTCAGGCTATAGGACTTCATTCCCTACCCACTAGAAGCTGTAGGGGCGATCTCCATTTTCTATTTAAAATCCATCAGTCGCCTGAACAGATGCAACAATGTGGACTAGCCTTTTCCAAGGGACAGATAGTACCAAGACTTCATAACAAACCAGTTGATGTAAGTAAGGCTAGAACTAATAAGAGCTTGAATTTCTACACAGTAAGAGCACCAAGACTTTGGAATAGGCTCCCACAAGAACTTATGGACTGCAGCACCTTCTCTGCCTTTAAAACAGGCCTAGATAAATGGATACAATCAAATCAGATCTAGGATTATGACCCACAACATGAGGAGGCAATCACGATGGGGTTTTGTCTCTTTTGTCCATATTTACCAAGTAAACCAAGTCTTTGAAGAGTGCAGACATGTTCCCGGTCCATAGAAGATTGTTGCTTCCGATCTCCGGAGGTAAGTATGGGTGGGTGGGTGTGCAGAGGGAGGGTGCAGGTTGAGGGGCTGGTGGGAACGATGAAGGACTGCTTTCTTTTTTTTTCAGGATTTAAAAAAAAAAAGACCCCGTGGAACTGTTTTCTTTTTTACAGGTGAAATATTAATAAAACAGATTTCGGTACACTGGGGTGGGCTCCCAGTGTGCCAGAGTACTGGGGGATCAATGCCACCCCGGGGATTAAGCACCCTGAGGTTGACTGAGAACATAGGGGTGTGTGGGGGCGCATCTGACACTGGGAGTGGGCATCCCAGTGCCAGAAACATAAAAGATGTATTTTTGGGCACACTGGGGTGGGCTGTCAGTATGCCACATAAATTGGGCAGGGGGGATAATGCTGACACAGGGACTGAGCACCTCGATGTCAGCAGGAGGGATCCACTAGCTCAATCGCGCTTAAGTGAAAGTGCCTTTGGGCACTGTAAACTCCCAGCCTGTACAGAGCTTAGGCTCTGGCCTACTCTGCATGGATGGGAGAAGAAGGGCAAAAGGATTCAGTGAGAAGTGGAGGAGGCAGGGGAGGAAAGTGCCTCCTCCCACCTTCCAGAATCGCCACTCCGGCAGCACTGTTGTAAATTTATTTATGCCCTACAGGGCTTAAGGTGTCAGCCAGGGGTGCAAGGGGCTGGAGAGGGAAGGGACCAGTGAGGTTGTGGGGGGGGGGCAGAGATGTCAGCCAGGCTGATCGGGATGCAAACAGCTGTTTGCTGGGTGGTGACCTGCAGATGAAAGGAAAAGGCCACCACATGATTGGTGTGGCTTTTTCTTTTCAAGTGCAGACCACTTCAGGCATAACAGCATCACGATCAACCTGGCTGAAGATTGGTGTGATACTGCTGAGCCCCTTGCAGAACACTCTGCATTGGACACCCCCTCAAAAGTCACTCATCGCAATAAGTTCAATGTGCATGTGTGGACTTAAAAAGGGTTGAAAGTGATTCATCGACATTGTTCTAAGAAAGTCTCTTCATCTCTTTGGGGCCTTTGGAGAGGCTGGTGCAGTATCCTGATTTGGCTGCTTGGAGTTGGTTGGTTTCATAAGTTTGATGATGTCCTGCACAAGTGGTTTTGGAAGTGCTCCAGGAGAACTCCTCTTCTGCCCTCTCATTATGACTTGCCGTGCTCTCTGGATCAGTTTATGTTCAAGTGATTCCATCTCTAAATCTGGAAGCTGAATTTGTCACTCCTTGAGTAGGGATGACACCTCCAACAACGTGCCAAAAACCTTAGGACCCTCCTCTAGGTAAATCTTTAACTTGGCAGGGTAGTTCAGTTGAGTTTTCAATCCCTTTTTTTCTTTCATTTCCCTGATCACGCTCTGCACCCATTGCCTCTCAGCTTGAAGTGCAGGGCAGAAGTTGTGATCAAAGTAGATGGTGGCATTATTATATTTTAAATCCTTGTGGCACTAGGCTTCTTGCAAAATATGTTCCTTGGTCTGCAAGTGGACCATATGAATAATCCACAATCTCGGACATACTGTGGGGGATGAGGGCTTAGGACCCAAAGAATGGTTGGCCCTGTCCATTTGCATGGGAAGATCTGGTGGGAGAGAGAGGACTACTTTTAACAGATGTCGTGTGAAATCCACTGGAGTGATAAAGCCCTTTTCTGCTCCCTCCAGTACCCCATGGATTCAGAAATTACTTCGGCTTGACTGGTTTTCAATATCTTCCAGCTGGTTTTGTACCTCATGATCTCTCTTCAAAATATAAAGCACCAAGCGATCATTAGTTTCCTGGCCCTCAGCTATTTGGGCCACTTGTGAAGCATTATTGGAGACCTTTTTATCTATATCACATACATCTTTCTTTAAGTCCGCCAGAGAGGATTCAGTTTTGCGAACCACTTTCAGGATTTGCTGCTGTAGAGTTCTCTCTGATTTTAACAGATGGATGTCTTTTTTTATAAATTTATTTCATCATTCGGAAATAACCTTTGAGCAAAGTGCTCTTTTTCAAAGGTTCCATGTCAGGACAAGAGACAAAACACAAAGACTGTGGGTACAGAAGCACTGAGACACGAACAGAAGAGAACAAGATAAAACAGCAAATACAATTAGTTACATTTGTGGGATAAATCACGTATGAGTGTAAACATTTGTAATAGGTTTGACAACTCATAAGAAGGTGTACCAAACTGAGATCAGGAACATAACAAGAAACATAACAAGTGCTGTGTGCTGAAGTCTCAGAGTTAGCAAGAAGAAGTCCAGCCAGGAGGCTTTGCCATTTTCGAGAAAGGAAGGGGAAAGTGGGTGGGAGAGAGTTTGAAATGAATTGGTGTTATACAGGTAGTCATGTGAAGGAGCAAAGCCATCGTTAGCAGACAGAAAGAGGAGGGGAAGTGATCAGGGAGGAGCTTATAGCCTTGGAAGCCGAGGGAAAGGGTGGGGGGGAGTGGATTATCAGGTAAGGCGGAGTGAGGGGGAGGCACATGGCAGTGTGTCATCTAATTGTCAGGATTTGAGTAACCTGTACCAGAAGTGGCAGTATAGCGCAGTGGTCTAAGGCTCTGAGCTGCAGATCTGGTGACATCCAGCAGACCAGATGTGGGTTTGAATCCCACAGCTTCCAATTGCATACTGTGTGACCTTGAGCAAATCACTTAACCTCCTTGTGCTCCCAGGTCGCTCCTGTAAAAAAAGCTTTCAGCTTAGTGTGCTACTCCTGGTTAAACAACTAAATGAAAAAAAAAAAAAGTGAGATTAGAGAGAGGGTAATCCTCAGGGGGGAGGGAAAAAGGTGCTACACCAGGAAATAATGCACAGACTTATATGAGGAGAGGGATAGCACCCCCGATTACAGAGTTGGACAGATAAGAAAGAGGGGCCCATTGCGGTGGAGGCAATGGTACACAGATCAGGTTGGAAACCTGCACATGCAGGGACTGGAAACAGTAAGGTGTTGCTTCAGTTCATCCTTAAAGGAGAAGAGGTTGTTAGTGCTGAGTATAATGTGCAGGGATATCATTCAACCAAAGGGGAGCCCTATAAGCGAAGGGCCATTGCCCAAGTGATGTTTTCATAAATGGAACAGCCAACAAGCCCTGAGCCATACCTCTGGTTCAGTAGCTTGAGTGACAAGCATGTAGTAAATCATTAATCCAGGGTGGGGCTTCACCTAGAAGGATTTTTGTACCTGGGAGGCAAGTCTGATACTTAATCCTGTTATTTAGATTGAACCAATTTGTTCGTAGAGTTTACTGGAGTAAGTTGAGTTGTCAGCTCCAAGGGTTAGCCTGCAGGCCTTGTTGAGTACTGTCATTACCCATCTAAGCACAGAGTCCGATGCAGCCCCATATACTACCAGTCCATACTCAATGATTGACAGGATAGAACTAGCGACAGTTATCCACAGGGCAGAGGGCGTAAGATAGTGTTTATGTCTATGAAGCACCCCCAGTTTGATATTCACCGCTTTTACAACCTGGTCTATATGTTGTGTAAAGGATAGGGTGTCCTCAATGGTAATTCCCAGATACTTGAATGAGTGTACCTGCTCAAGGGGTTCGGACTTATTGTTTACAATGGACAGGACCAGACCGGACCGGGACTTCTTCCAGGTCTGGGTCAAGCGAGGATTCAAATGGGGAGTGGCCCCACTGGAACTGGTCTGAAAATCCCACAATGTCAGCGTTCAAGGTTAGCTGCTTTAATTACATAGAAACATAGACTTTGACAGCAGATAAGGACCGCTTGGCCCAACCATTCTGCCCATTTCACTACCTATTGGATAAGTTGCAGATGCTAGTTAACCAACAGCCTACTTCTCTTACCACCCCCACTATAATTGCCTTATGTCTGTCCCATGCATTCTTGAATTCCCCCAGTTTTTCACCTCATGACTTCCTCAGGAAGACCGTTCCATGCGTCCACCACCCTGTCTGTGAAAAAATGCTTCCTCATGTTGCCCCTGAGCCATCCCCTCTCTGTCTTCAAACTGTGCCCCCTTGTTCTTGCACTTCTCTTTTTCTGAAAGATGCTACCCTCTTGGACTTTGTTGATTCCCTTGAGGTACTTAAATGTTTCTATCATGTCCCCCCTCTTCCTCCTTTTCTCAAGGGTATATTGTACATATTAAGCTTCTTTAGTCTCTCTTTGTATGGTTTCTGGTGCAGACTATGTACCATTTTAGTTGCCCTCCTCTGGACTGCCTCCATTCTGTCTATGTCCTTGTGGAGATGGGGTCTCCAGAACTGCACGCTGTACTCCAGATGGGGTCTCACCAACTGTCTGTAAAGAGGGATGACAACTTCCTGTTTTCTACTGGTGATGCCTCTCCCTATGCTTTCCAGTATCCCCCCAGCCCTCCTTACTGCCTTCTCACATTGCCTGCCTAGCTTTAAGTCATCTGATATGGCTACCCCCAGGTCCCTTTTCATTTTTGTTGTTGTTAGTAACCCCCCAACCCATTGTGTACTCTTCCCTTGGGTTTTTGTTTCCCAGGTGCATTACTTTGCACTTCTTTGCATTGAATCTAAGCTGCCATACTTTTGACTATTCCTCCAACCTTGCCAAGTCCCTTCTCATCCTTTCCATCCCCCACCCCACCCCGTGTATCAACCCTGTTGCAGATCTTTGTGTCATCTGCAAAGAGGCATACTTTTCCTTTCAGTCCCTCTGCAATGTCACTTATAAATGTAACCCCTCGGTGGCGCTATCCCAAGGGCTACTACCCCTGCCTGCTGAACTACTAACAGGTTGAGGGGCCTAGGTCCAATGGCGGGTGCCTCCACCCAGAGGTCAGGGTTTGCAGTAGTTAAACTAACTTGGTCACAGCCCTCTGGGACACTGTAACCCCCCTTTCTTCCCACTAGTGGCCCACACAATGCATTAGGAATATCTTCACAATGTACACTTACCCCCAGGACTGGCTCTGTCGACTGGACTCTGGGGACCCCCCGTAAAACAAGATGATACAGTGCAAAAACCACAGTACAATACTTTAACATAAACGAATACCTCAATCAGTGTAACTTTGCTGAAACCAACAGATCTGATTTATTTAAGGGGCTGTAACAAGGAAGGGGGAAATCAGGTTAATTAGGTTAAACACATTAATAATCACAGTACTGTGCGCATATTCAGAGTCCCAAATTGTCACTTTCACTGGGTACCCAGGATGGGGGGGTTGGGGGTAGCCAGGATTGGTGCAGCTGGTTGGAGCCCTGTGATGGAAAAAACAATTGCACAATACCCAATTGTAATCCGGAGCCGGAGGGCTCAGTTCATGAAGAAATGAAAGAAGCAACAATTAGATGACACACTTGCAATTCAATAAACAGATGGCAGGGAGCTACCCTGCTTTGTACTCACAAACTCAATGCTGGGAACTGGATGGAAGGCAGATTGTCCTGGATTGCCAGGAGGAGCAGACCATGCGGACAAGGTCCTTGTGACTGGACCCCACTGCAGTTTAGAGCAAACGGATGTAGTCTGGATTAAGATGGGGTTTACTTCCAGCTTCATGCACTCAATTCACTCTACAGGGGATTTGAAACGTGATTCCCCACTAGCACTACACACATTTATATGGAAAAGGAAAGTACTATACCAGGCAGGTTGCTTCTCGATCCCGATCGCAATTACTGCACAATACCCGGGAGAACACACAGCAGATTCAGTTCCTGACAGACTGAGCGCGATTCAGCAATTTCTCCAGTCTTCTACAGGGTGAGCCTGGTTTCTACTCTTCAGATCTCCTTGATTCTCTTCACAGGTCGGATTCAGTCTGAACAGGCACTTGCATAGGCTGCAGACCGAAACTCAGGGTCTTACACGCGCTTTCCGTGCTAAAACTATACACCACAGAAGCACTTAGCTTTTTCTCTCTTCACTGTCTCAACTCATCTCATCTTTCCTGTAGACAGAGCTGGGCATTTCCTTTGAGTTCCTCCCAGTTCAGTCAGCTAGTTTGGCTCTCACTCACAATCAGAATCCCCCTGTTGGTGCAAAAATAAGGCGCCGAAGTCCAAACTACAATTCCCAGAGGCATCTGCCACATAGTCTCATTGTGGCTGTCTCCAGAGGACAGTCCAAGTTCTGATTTGCCCAGAGCAGGCTCTATTTTAAAAGATCTCCACAATGATTGGTCCAATTCGGCAGTTCAGAACCAACATGTGGGAGTTACTCTGCACTGTCCTTGCTACAGGAAAGCAGGTTAAAACAAACTGTATTTTCATTATTACTCTAACAGGTTACAAGCAAACAATTACATCTTTGAAGAGTGCTCCTTCTGCCCACTTAACGACGGCAGAAATGGAGCGATTTGGCGGTAGCTCGAGCGGGACTCGAGCAGGGAAACACACAGACCCTCATCCAAGTTAATCATGTCTGCAGGCAGACAGCTCTTAAAGAGACAGTACCAGAGGCTCTAAAAGCACTCACAGATAAACGGCTTAGACACCGAACACCATCCAGGCTTGGAGCATTCAAGTAAGCCCCTGGAAGACTTTTGGGAACCCCATTTTCAGGGGGGTTACATAAAGTCATTTAAGAGGACCAGCCCCAATACTGAGCCCTGTGGTATCCCGCTAGTAACCCCCCTTTCTTCTGAGTGGACTCCGTTTACTATTACCCTCTGCGTCCTGTTGTCCAGCCAATTGTTAACCCAGGCTGCCACCCTGGAACTCACTCCCAGGCTGGCTAACTTGTTTATTAATCTTTTGTGTGGGACTGTGTCAAATGCCTTGCTAAAGTCTAGGTAGGCTATGTCCACAGCCCCTCCCTGGTCTACTGCTTTGGTCACCCAGTCAAAGAAATTGATTAGATTCATCTGACATGACCTTCCCTTCATGGTATTAGCACCCGATTTATCCCCTTTACTTTTATTCTGCTTTGTAGACATTGCCGAGGATTACAGGAATCTGCCTCGGTGCTCCCCGACTATACCTCCACCATTACGTTGACGTCACCGGAAGTCTCTCACCTGTCCATATTTCTGCACCGCAAAGGCTCACTACTTCAACTCAAACCCACAGAATAACTTTAACTCCACAGCTGAATTCTGGAAGGTTATCCATTTCCTTTTTGACCCCCCTATCCAGTCTGCTCCCCCAGTCCTCCGGGTGGATGATTCACCAGTCTGTGACCCTCCCTTTGTCACTGCTCACTTTAATTAGTTTTTTACCACTTGTGCCCTCCCTGTGTTCCTGGTCCCTCTACCTTCCCTTCCCATATCATCTCTGCCCCACTCAGCCAAGGGCTTTCAGTTCCCTCCCATCACTCCTCAGGAAACCTTGCTTGCCCTTTCTTCACTTAACCCTCCTAAATCCATTCCTAATGGGCTGGACACAAAACTCCTCCACCTGTCAGCATCTACCATCGCCTTTTCCTGCACACACCTTCTGAACCTCTCCTTCTCACTCTGCACTGTTCCTTAGTCCTGGAATGTTACCAAGGTTCTATCTCTGCACAAAGGGGGCGACCCCTCCTACCCTGGTAACTTCCAGCCTATCTCCCTCCTCACATCTCTCGCAAAGCTTCAGCAGAAACTTGTTGACTCTAGGCTTGCTGACTTCCTCTGCTTTTCCATCTACCTCTCCCCTTTCCAGTCTGGTTTTTGAAAGCACCATTACATTGTTTCCTCCTTGCTGTATGTCACTGACTCCATCCTTACCCGGATGAATCAGGGACACACCACTGTGGCTGTCTTCATCAATCTGGCCAAAGTCTTTGATTCGGTGTCCCACCCTCTCCTTCTGGACAAACTGAGCTCTGCTGGCCTCTCAGCTCCCGCTGTTGACTGAATTCCACTTCTACTTCATGTGCAGCCAACAGTTGATACAGGTTGGAGGGGCTCTGTCCTCTACATTACCCATCCACATGCTTAATCTGGTTCAAGGTCAGTTGGCATTCATCTGTATCCCCCTCCCCCCGGTCATGCCTGAAAATAGGCAGGATTTGTCTAGTGCACTTACCCAGTCAACAAAAACTAAATAACTAACTAAATAAATAAATAAAGCACATCGGGCCCCAGAAGGCTCCATTCTGGGTCCAATCCTCTTCTCAGTTTTCCTCAATAACCTGCCCTCTGCCTGTGTCAACTTGCATATCCATATGTATGGTGATGACAGTTATTTACACCTCCAGCTCCTTGGCACGGCCATGGAAAGTGAACTTCAGCAGGAGTTCCATAATGTCCTGCACTGGTTCTACACTAGCTAACTCTGGGTATCCATGACTTTTGGCACAGCCAGAAACTGGCCAGCTCTCCCCTTCCACTCCCTGTTTTCTACATGCTGGATGGCACCCCTCTTGAAGTAGTCTCTGTGTTCAAGTACCTTAGCGTGCAACTAGATAGCAGGCTAGGCTTCTCTGCCCGCATTGATGCTGTCCACACCAAGCTCTGCCCCAAACTCAGTGCTCTGTACCGCAACAAGGACTGCCTTTCTCCCCAGGTCCACTGGGAATTGGTCACCATAATGGTTCTCCTGGTTTTTGACTACGCAGATGTGGTCTTCAGCACTGCCCACTCCTCTTCCCTTGCTTTCTGTCGCTTCGCTACCAACTCACCCTCTTGTACCCAACACTGTTCCCGTTACTCCTCATTATCCATCTTTCCTCTTCCTTCATGTTACCTGTCCCACAGCGTTTCCTTCATCTCCAAATCAAATCAATCAATCAAATCTTTATTTATCCAGGCGATCACCGTTGAGCAAGCTCATTTACAAGGTGGACCTGTTGTTGTCAAGGACAGTTATACATACATAGATTAAAGGTGCAGTATACAAAATGTGCAAAGGTAAAAGCAAACTTACAAATAAATGGTAGGTGCAATATATACATTCCAAGTATTCACGTGGGAACATACATGCATCACATAACATTATTGAGGTATATACAACCTTCATGGACATAGAAGTTAAGGTAACATATTTATTCAGGCCTCTATAGAAAGGTACAATTATTATCATTTCAGCCCTCAGTGACCGTTTATATGCTTGGGTGGTGTCCTAGGCTTCAGATGGGCCCATGATGAAGACTGTATCATCTATTTGAGTGGCGGGTAGGAGTAGTTAGAGAGAAAGTAGTGCCAAGGGTTCCGAGGGCCAGCATGGCAGTTGACTATTGAACAAGTTAGATAGGGAAGAGAGAGGTTAGGTTCGTGGCTGCATATGGTAAGGCTAGAGAGGGAACCATCAGTAGGACAGCTAGGTACTATGGAAACATTTACAGATTTCGGCGAACGTTTTGTCATAAAGAGTCCTAAATACAGCAATACTGACAGGAGAGCTAAGTTTCAGAAATCTTTGTATCTTTTTCCAGAGTGTGGGCAAAGCATGTCTTATGACAGCCCTACCAAAGTGGTTACTGATCCTGGGGATTTTTAAGGGAAATTAGCAAGTGGCTTCTTAGGGCATAGCTACTTGTTGGACTTAAGGGGAGGCAGGCAACAATGTAATCAGGGAGTTTGTTGGTGAGTGCTGGAAGTGTCCAGAGGGCTGCATTTCTATGCCATATGTATTACAGAGGCCACCCTACTGCAGCGTATAAAGAGCAGTGGTGTGTGGAGGATGGGAGGCCAGTTATGAATCTTAAGGCTCTGTGGTACAGTACATCCAGTTTTGCAAGGTGTGAGACAGAGCATTGGCCATAGATAATGTCAGCGTAGTCGATTAATGAGAGGAATGTAGATTGAACAAGCTGTCTTTTTGCGGCTGCAGTCAGGAGGTGTTTAATTCTGTAAAAGAGGCCAAGCCTCTGCCTAAGCTTTTTTCATCAATTCTTCTGTGTGCTCCATAAAGGAGAGTTTGATGTCCAGCCATATACCCAGATATTTGAATTTAGACACGAATTCAAGCTTTTCGCCTAGTAGGGTGGTTATGGGAGGAACTGTACCAGCAGCCGCAGTGTTGGCCCCAGAGCTGGATGGTGAAAACAGCATGGCCTTGATTTTTTTTGCATTTAGTAGTAACTTTTTGTTGAGAAGCTGGTTCTGCAGCATATTGAATTTGGCTTGTAGTTCTGAGCATGCGGCTCCAGGAGAGTCACGACTTAGGTAGAGCACCGTATCATCGTCAAACAAGTGGATACTGGCTTCCATGATTCCTAAGTCCAAGTTGTTAATATAGATGGCGAACAGTAGGGGGCCCAATATGGATCCTGTGGACTCCTCTTTTATTGGTTTGAGTGGAGAAAGCTCTCTTCGGCCTTGATTTGTTGCTGCCTATCAGAGAGGTAGTCCTGGAACCAATCCAATGAGATTGAGTCCATGCCTATGGTATTTAGGGTGGAGAGAAGTAGGCAGTGGTCGATGGTATGAAAGCCTTGCTGAGATCTAAAACACCGCACAAACAAATTTTTTGACGATGGTCCCGTTGCCAGTCATTAGTGACTTTGGCCAGCGCCGTAATAGTACTATGCTTAGCTCTAAATCCGGACTGCATGGGGTTAAGCAATGTAGAGTTGTCTAGGAATGATCTCAACTGTGTATCCACAATTTTTCCAGCATTTTCGAAAGTATAGGTAGTAGAGAGATTGGCCTATAATTGTTTAGGTCGCTTGGGTCCCCTGCTTTAAATAGAGGGATAACATGAGCAGTTTTCCATTCTGTGGGGAGAGAGCCTTGGGCTAGAGACAGGTTGAATAAGTGCGATATAGGTGCGGCAAGTATGTGGTATGCTATTTTCAGAAAGTAAGGGTCAAATGAGTCGGCTCCTGCGCTTTTTCTAGTGTCTAGTTGTAGCAGAAGGTCTTCAACTTCTTTTATGGTGGTTGAGGAAAAGGAGAAAATCATATTTTTGTTACTTGGTTCGGGTGGCTGGGCTTTGAGCAGCAGACGGAGACTACTTACTGGTGCATTATCGAATGCCATGCCTGCTGTGGCAAAGTGGTTATTGAAGGCTTGGAGAATCTCAGATTTATTAGTGACAGTGACATTGTCAATGGTAATTTTGGATGGTAGCACATTACCTGGTGAGTAGCCAGACAATTCCTTTATAGTGGACCAGAACTTGTTTGGGTTATTGGATGCAGAGAACAATTCATTTTGATAAAAAGTGGCCTCAACCTCCCTGATCATTTTTGTACAGGCATTTCTAGCTGACCTAAAAAGACAGCAGTCTGCATCGGCATGTGATTTCCGGGCCTTTTTCCACAGCTGGTCTCTTTTGAGTAGGGCTTTCTTCAGGTCTGGTGAAAACCAACGGCAGGTTCTGGTTTTTATTCGAGCTTTGATCAAAGGAGCATGGTTGTTTAGGGCACTGGCTATGATTTCTGAAAAACATCATAGGCGTCACTCACTGATTTAGCCAGGTAGAAACTCTGCCAGAGCAAAGAGTTTTTTAGATCATTGAAGTAGGCCAGAGGGTCAAAGTTCCATCTGGATCTTTTGGTAGAGAACTTTGATGTGGATAGTGGTTTAGTGATGGTTCTGATGCCAGCTATGAGGCAGTGGTCACTAACATCAGCAGGAAGGATACCAGCATGTGAAAAGTAGTGAGGTTTGTTGACAAGGAGGACATCCAGGAGGGTGCTTCTCATTGAATTTTTATTGTTGATGCGAGTTGGTTCAGTTATAAGTTGGGTGAACCCATGGGAGTCACGGAATCATTTTAGGGGTAGTGATCCTTAGTTAGCCAGTCGTAGTTTAGGTCATCTAGTAAGATTGTCTCCATAGCTGTCGCGTCCATTTGTGATGACAGATGAGTCAAGAGCTGTGGTCCTGCTGCAGGTGGTCTGTAGCAGCCTATTATGTGGAAAGCCACAGATTGAGATGGTTCAACTCTGAGGGACAGGCATTCGAATCCTCCAGCAATGGAAGTAGCATCTAACACAGATACTGTGAATTTGTTTTTAACATAAATGGCTACTCCTCCCCCCCCCGGTCTTTCTGTCTGCTCTGAAAAGTAGATAATTGGGGATATTGACCTCACTGTCTGGTGTGGATAGAAACATAGAATTTGACGGTAGATAAGGACCGCTTGGCCCACCCAGTCTGCCCATTTCCCTACCTAATGGATAAGCTGCAGATCCTAGTTAACCAGCAGCCTACTTCTTCCTACCCCCACCCCCAGAATTGCTCCTTATGACTGTCCCATGCATGCTTGAATTCCACCACTGTTTTGACTCCACAACCTTCTCCAGAAGGCCGCTCCATGCATCCACAACCTCTCTGTGAAAAATACTTCTTAAATTACCTCTGAGCTGCCCCCCATCTTCAATTGTGCCTCTTGTTCTTGCACACCTCTTTTTGAAAGATGCTACCATCTTGGACTTTGTTGATTCCTTGAGGTACTTGAAAGTTTCTATCATGTCCCCTCCTCTCCCTCCTTTCCTTGAGGCTATACATATTAAGCTCCTTAAGTCTCTCTTCATATGTCTTCTGGTGCAGACCCTGCACCATTTTAGTTGCCCTCCTCTGGACAGCTTCCATCCTGTCTATGTCTTTGAGGAGATTGGGTCTCCAGACTGCACGCAGTACTCCAGATGGGGTCTGACCAGCTGTCTGTAAAGAGGGATGATAACTTCCTGTTTTCTACTGGTGATGCCTCTCCCTATGCTTCCCAGTATCCCCCCAGCCCTCCTTGCTGCCCTCTCACATTGTTTGCCCACCTTTAGGTCATCTGATATATCACTCCAGGTCCCTTTCCATTTTTGTTGTTGTTAGTATCTCACCCCCATTGTGTACTCTTCCTCAGGGTTTTGTTTCCAGGTGCATTACCTTGCACTTCTTAGCATTGAATCTAAGCTGCCATACATTTGACCATTCCTCTAACCTTGCCAAGTCCTTCTCATCCTTTCCACCCCACCTTGTGCATCAACTCTTTGCAGATCTTTGTGTCATCTGCAAAGAGACATATTTTCCTTCCAGTCCCTCTGCAATGTCACTTATAAAGACATTAAAGAGGACCTGTCCTAATACTGAACTCATGGTACCCCACTAGTAACCCCCTTTCTTGAGAGTGGACTCCATTTACTATTACCTCTGTGTCCTATTCTCCAGCCAATTCTTTACCCAGGCTGTCATCTTGGGACCCACTCCCAGGCTGGCTAACTTGTATATTACTCTTTTGTGTGGGACTGTGTCAAATGCCTTGCTAAAGTCTAGGTAGGCCACGTCCACAGCCCCTCCCTGATCTACTACTTTGGTCACCCAGTCAAAGAAATCTATCAGATTTGTCTGGCATGACCTTCCCACTGTGAATCCATGTTGCCTTGGGTTCTGTGCCCCTCTAGCCTCTAGATACTCTACCATTCTTTCCTTCAGAAGTGATTCCATCATTTTCCCTACTACTGATGTTAAACTAACAGGTCTGTAGTTTCCTGCTTCTACCTTGCTCCCACTTTTGTGAAGGGGAATCACATCTGCCCTCCTCCAGTCCTTGGGTACCACCCCATCCTCCCATGATATGTTAAAGAGGGTAGTCAGTGGTGTCACTAGTTCTACCCTTAGTTCTTTCAGAATTCTGGGATGAATCCCATCAGACCCCATTGCTTTGTCCACCTTCAGTTTTAAGAGTTCTTTCAGAACCCTTTCTTCTGTAAATGGGCTGGTATCAACTTCTGTATCCAGAGTGTCTCTACTGTTTGTTTTAGGTACCTCCCCCTCTAACTTTGTAAATACTGAGCAAAAATATTTGTTTAGTATCTCTGCCTTTTCACAGTCACCTTCTGCCCACCCTCCCTCCCCTTTATTAAGTCTCATTATCCCTCCTTGGTCTTCTGGCTCCCTGATGTACCTATAAAGGTTTTATCCCCCTTCTTAACTGAGTTGGCTATCTTTTCCTCGGTTTGGGCCTTTGCTGTTCTGACTGCCTTCCCAGCTTCCTTTTGCTTTAACTGATACAGTTCTCTGTCCTGCTCCTTCTGTGATTCCTTGTACTTCCTGAATGCTTTCTTTTTCTCTTGAACCTTCACTGCTACTTTCTTTGAGAACCATAGTGGTTTCTTACATCGTTTCATTTTGTTTATTTGCTTCACACAAAGGCTTGTTACCTCTGTGATGGCAGTTTTTATTATTCCCCATTGTTCTTCCACCCCTCCTTCCTGCCCATTTGCTAGTGCATTCCTTAGGCACTCACCCATTTTGGCAAAGTCAGCCTTCCTAAAGTCCAGTACTTTTGCCTTTGTATGGCTTGACTCCATTGCTGTGTTTATTGTGAACCATACTGTTCGATGGTCGCTAGTTCCCAGATGGCTACCCACTTCTACATCTGTGATCCTCTCTTCATCTCCATTTGAGAGAACCAGGTCTAAGATTGCTTCCTCTCGAGTGGGCTCCAATACTAGTTGTCTAAGGCATGCCCCCTGTAGGGCATCTAGAATAGCCCCACTCTTCGAAGTGGCTGCTGCAACTGCACTCCAGTTAACATCTGGCATATTCAGATCACCCATCAGCAATATCTCCCCTTTTTCTGCCATTCTAAGTATACTCTCTATCATTTCCTTGTCCATTTCCTCCCCCTGAGAAGGGGTCTGTATACAACCTCTGTGTGGATTGTGGTGCCATTGCCGGTCTCCAAATTTACCCACTGTGCTTCTTCTCCTCCCTGTTTTCCCTTTTGTTCTGTTGCTTTGATTCTTTCCCTTATGTAACGAGCTACTACTCCTCCTCTTTTACCCTCCCTGTCCTTCCTGTAGATAGTGTATCCTGGTATGTTTACGTCCCAGTCATGGTTTTGTGTGTACCATGTTTCTGTGACTGCCATGATATCCAGATGTTCTTCCTCCATCAAGGCCACTAATTCAGGAAGCTTGTTACTCAGACTACGGGCATTGGTACTCATTGCTCTCCATTTCTTGATGGCTTTACCTTCTGTTGCAGCATCCCCCACTGACCTTTCTACCTCAGTCTTTTTCTCATTTAGTACCCTGTTTTGTAGGGAGAGGCTGGGATTTTCCTGCTGCTTATCAGTGCCTCCCCCCTTGACTAGTTTAAAAGCTTGCCAATGAAGCATTTAAACCAATTGCTCAAAAGACTTGTTCCCTTTCTGGACAGATGCAGACCATCCTGCCAGTATAGGCTGGTGTCCCTCCAGGTGGAACCCCAGTCCCCAATGAAGCCAAACCCCTGTGCTCCACACCATTTCTTCAACCATTCATTAAACTGCATGGTCCGAAGTACCCTCGCCTCACTCATGCCATTGACAGGCAGCACCTCTGAGAAGGATACTGTGTGTGCTACTTGTCTTAGGTCCCTCCCCAATTCTACAAAGTCCTTCTGCACTGCTCTAATCTCATGATGAGCCAAGTCATTTGTCCCTAGGTGGACAATAATGTCCAGCTCAGACTCCCGTGCAGCTGATCTCGTGATCCTGAGGATGCGCTTCCTGTCCCTCCAAGCCATGGCACCAGGCAGGCACCTTACTTCAGTTTTCCCTGCTCCCCCAGTTCTGTCCCCCTAATAATTGAGTCCCCCACCAGGAGCTGCTTCCTTTCCCTGTGGCGTCCTCTGCCTCCTTCCTGTGGGCCTCCTTTGTGACAGTTGTCCTCAGCCTCCTTAGTCTCCTCTGTGGGTGCATCCATAGGGGAGCTATGCTCCCCTAGAATGGTGTATGGATTGTGGAGTGGAACAACTGACTGGATGTGCCTCTGTTCCACCATCCTCACCCTCTCTGAGCCCACTGTGGTCCAACTGCTGTGCTTTCTTCACAACCTCTGAGGTAGTGGTGGTAGCTCTGGTGCTCCCTGGATGGGGGAGGTTCCCTTCCTACCGTCCAGTGTGGCTTGAAGACGGGCAATTTCCTCCCTCAGGGCAGAGAGTTGTCTGCAAATAGGGCAGCATCTCAGCCTCCAGAAAGACTCCCGGAAGACTGCTGCCCCACAGCCATTACATTGCACTACTCCCCACATGTTAATCTACTTTCCTTTTTTTTGTGTGTGTTTGTGTGTGTGATTGGCATGTTATATAGAAATATATATATTATACAATGTGCCTGAAGCCAGGATTCTGAGATCACAGGAATATCTGGAGCGGTAAGAATAATCCAGGCCTGGACAGACTCCAGCTTCTTTAGAAGGCTGCAGACATTGGCATGCAGGAAACTGATTCCTTTCAGAGTAGTAACTTCGGATGGTGATGAGAGCAACCTTGTGGGGCCAGGATTAAGTTCGATGTCTCCTGAGCACAGTAGTAGAAGGAGGAGAATTCTTCTCAGGTTGGCAAGGAGATTTTTAAAAGCATGGGTCTTGTTGCATTTGTTGCAAGCTAGATCGCATGGATCCAGGGATCGAGTTGTCCTCTTGTGTTGCCCTGTAGATGTGTAGCTTAGGATCCAAGCAGGGTAGCAACAGCCTATGCATTGTTTAGGTGTCTGAGGTTTGGGGGCATGCATAGCAGAGTAGATTGCTGTCCCACTATTGGTAGATTCAACATACTTCGAGTGAATCAGGGGCAGACAAGGGCAGCATGTTAAGTACATATTCTTATTATGTGGGGAGACTGGTGGCGCAGGACATGTCTCTTTAATGAAATCAGATCTGTCAGGGGGTCCATTCATATTACATAGCAGGAAAATGTTGGCTAATAGGCAAAGCCAGTCGGGACCTCCCATGTTTAATTTTACACAAAGTGAGGTGTACCACCACGGGAACTGCCAACCAGGGTCTTTTGAGTCCCCAAGTTTGTTGCAAAAGATGCTACTGCAGCAAGATCTTGGTAGTCAGTGTTCAATGAAAGCAGTTGAGTGTAGTCCTAGCAGTAACATGTCTCAATGCCACGTTTATTTAATGCAGGAGCTTTACTGAGAGAAGGGGAATAAGGAGGAAGACGGAGAGTATCTAGAATGCAAGAGGTATATTTCTTTCACTAAAGGCTGGTAAAATGCCTGTTCAGCATGGGAGGGCCAATGGAAAACTGAGCGGCGGGGCTAGTGGGCTATAAAGATAATGCTCGGGAGAGGCAGATGGGGCGGGGTGGTAATTTGCTGGCTTTTGCCGTACCTTGCTGGCAGGGAGAGTCCGGGTGGTCTCGGGCGGCGGCTAGAGGTCAACCGCCTGGTGGCCACTGCTCCCATGGCCGACGGTCTGGAAACCTTAGGGAAGACAGAAGGGGGGCCTATTAGTACTAGTCCCAGTCGGCTGAAGGCGGGCAGACCAGAGGTGATGCAGAGCTAAATTTGCAGGACAATAGGAGCGATTTCCTGGGCGCCCCTATGTCTAGCTGGTGTCTACTTAGATTCCAAATACTGGTTTCAGTCCCTCCCTTCGTATCTATCATCAGTCCTCTTTTCCCTCCCCTCTTCCTCCTAATCCCTGTGATGCAGTGATCCTTGCACCTTCTGTCTTCTCTTCCCTTCCCACACTCCTCAGCTGGACAGTATGCATTCTCCTATTGCCCCCCCCCGCTATTGACCCTCCCTACCCGCCTGACCCCTCCACTTTATCATTTTATCTCTTCCATATGAAGTATTGCTGCCTCTTTTTGACTCATCCTCACATTATAAGCACTACCACCTTTTCCTACAGGCACTAAGCACTTTATTTTCCTCTTGTCTGAATTGACAGCTGATTTGCAAGCTATTTTATGTCCTCTCCTATTTGTCATGATTTTGATCACTTGATTGTTCTGTACTCTGTTTTCGCATCTTTTGTGTACTGTCATTGTAACTGCATTGTATGACTAGCTGTAATTTTGTAATGTTGTTCTCCCCTTCCCCTCTCCCTCGGGCCGGACTTGGAAACAAGCAACGGCTCAGTGTGCCTTCCCCGCTTACCAGTTTTCAAATATATAAAATACATACATAAATAAATAATATTTTGTCTGCATCCAGGAGTGGTTCTGGGGAGCAGATAAGCAGTACTGAATGTCGAACACGTTCACCCCCTCGTTCCTCAATAATATTGTTACAGTTTTAGTCGTCGGTTTCATGAGGGGTATTGATTGGAATAGTATGCATAATTCAGTGAATTTCAGAGAGTTATAGTTACATAGCAGAAACATAGACTTTGAAGGCAGATAAGGACCAGTTGGCCCACCCAGTCTGCCCATTTCCCTACCTACTGGATAAGCTGCAGATCCTAGTTAACCAACAGCCTACTTCCTGCAAACCCCCCACTATAATTGCTTTACGTCTGTCCCTTGCATGTTTGAATTCCCCCACTGTTTTAGACCCAACAACCTCCCCAGAAAGTTTCTTCCAAAACCTCTGTAGTGCTGGGGCATTTTAAAACTAACCTGGAATACCACATCCCCTGGAGGGTGAATCAGAGTGTAAATCTCTGATGAAAAAAAAAAATATACAGAGTTCATCAACAGGGTTGCTGCAGTACAGGCACTTCTTTATTTATTTTTTTATTTATGTATTTAGTTATTTTGAATTTTGGTGACTGGGTAAGCCCGCTGAGATGAGAAGTCCTTTTTTTCATGGGCGACCTGGAATAAGTTACATACAATTAAATAACAGGAACAGCAGAGAAATTTTACATGGTTGCGTCATACATATACATACAATATTTACATATTCATATAGTGTTATATAAAACAAGTGATTAGTTACAGACAATAACAGTGCATATGAAAACAGTCAGAAATATACTGGCAGAGAGTACATTCTCAAATCGTTCAGACATATATCTTGAGGTCATTCTAACCTCCTCCCCACCAGTATCTCAACTGTACCATGTCCATCCCTTTAGCTGGTTCAGCCAGCTGTGTAACAAGCAAGCCAGCCATTCTAAAGGTAGGTCATGGTTTCTACCTTTGTGTTTCAGGTTCCAGAGAACCCACCCATGTGAGAACTGGCTATGACCAGAACTAGTACTAGAGCCTTCTTCATCCTCATCACCTTCTCCAGAATGTCTAGAACTATCTCTCAGTTTTAACAATGCTGCCTTTTGCATCTCAGCTTCTGCCTTCTGAGCTGAGACTTGGGTGGAGTTTCCTGTGCAGGTCGAGGATGGGTAGTGGTTCCATCGAGGATGGGTAGTGGTTCCATCTCCAGTGCTTTGGGCAGACATACATTCTGACTCTGCTTCTGGATCCTTGTGTGCTGCTTCAGTAGCTGGCTGCACTGACACTGCTGACAAGCTTGCAGTCTGAGGGTCTAGCACCGCTGAATCAGTCCCAGACTCTTCCTGCAGTACTGGTAGTTCATTTTTCCCTCGCCCCCTGCCTTCAGGTTACTGTATTAGACTTATTGCTCCTGTCGTGGTATTCACAATCTGCTGCTGCCCCACGCTGTTACTGTCAGTATTCTCAGTGTTCAGATTGCTGTATATGTTTGAAATCTTTGGGGACTTAGTTATATTACTGCTTATTTGGAGTGCCAGTATGTGCTGTGGTGGTGGTATCTCAGGCCACTCACCCTCCCCCCCGCCCATGTCTCGAGAGCTCATACTTTTTGTCTAGTGAAGAATAAGCTGCATTGTACTGCAGTTTACCTTTTCCTCTGCTGCCTGTGCCATGATCTCTGACATGCTTGAAATCTGCCCTTGGAACCACATGCTGGTAGCAGTATCTTTGGTCCACCCTGCTGTTAGCAGGGCTGATTCTGATGACCATCTCTCTCACTCTGCAATTGGTGATGTGGGGCAAGGTGGCCTTTGCTCATCCCCAAGGCCATACTTGTTGACGGCCAGTTTTTGATGTGCTGGCTGTCTGTTAACTGACCCTGTTAGTTTCTCTACTGATGCCGTCTCAGCTCTGGCTTGCATTTCCATTCTGTAGTAGCAGTAGTAATAGTAGTAGCAGCAATACATTGTTTTATTCATTCAAGCATGAACAGGGACAATTCCCATTGAGCCATATGACTCATTTTCAATGGGTACCATTAGTACAGAGAAACATGGTTACAGAACTATGGAAGCAAGTATCAAACATGTACAAAAGGTACACAATTTTACAAGATAAAAATCCCTTCAAACAGGTAAACTTCACTTACATCGCATATACATATTTCCTATAAATAAGGGAATTATATTCTGCAATACCAAGCTAGTAAAAAGACATACAGAAACATAGACAATGACGCCAGAGAAAGACCACTGGCCCATCCAGTCTGCCCATTGAAACATAGAAACATAGACTGGGCCCCTACTTTTCTGCGGCACAGTAGGACCACGTTCTGCAGCAAGACTACCATTTGCCGCAGAACTTCTGCGGCGGTGGTTTGTAATTTCTGCGGAAGTTCTGCGGCACTAACAAACTACCACATCACAGTGTCAGCTTGTCATCCTGACTTCACTTTCATGGCAGTAGTTATAGCAATCAGGATGGCGGAAAGCACAGTAACACTAGTTCAAAAAATAACAGACTTATAAAAAATAATTTTATGCCTAAAAAAGCAAAACAAATGTCTCTCCCTTAAGGTCCTAACCTGCTGCATAAATGACATATGCAGAGGGGATCTTATGTGATAAATAAGGTATTTCTATATGCATGCTATCTATCCTACTAATGAGGTTTCCACTGTCTATCACTTATATATTTGTATGTGCTTTCTATACCACTCATGAGGTTCCCACTGTGTATCACTTATATATTTATATGCACTCTGTAACATACATACAAATATGCGTGTGTGTGTATGGTGAGAGAGACAGAGATACTGTCTGTGTGTGTGTGTGTGTGTGTATATATATATATTTTGTTAATTTCCATGAACTTGCATCCTCATTCATACAGGTCCCATTGGAAATGGAATAGAGGAGTTATTGCAAAACTCATTTTTCATGTCAACCTGCTTTCCCTGACACACTGCGTAACATCATCAAGCCATGACATGCATGTGAACTAATTGTGAGATAGAGCTCTCCAGCACATCACAATGTGTCCACCATGTGACAGAACACTGCACCATACCTTCCCAGGCTCCGAGCAGTGATGTGTTCCACCAATCCTTGTGCTGCCAAGCCAGCTCCCACAGCTAATCTCTGAACCTGAGTTGCCGGCATGGAAACACAGCATGCTACCCTCTGGCCCAACAGCTGTCCCTGCACACAACATTTCTCAATAACTTTTAGGTGATTCTATCAACCAATGACAATATGTAATCAATAACCCTGGCAAAAATGCATACAGTGCAATTATTTATTTAACACGTCTATTCTTTCAACAGGTCTACACATTATTATATTCCACTTTTCTTGGCATAATTACTTTTTTTTCTTAAAAATTTAGACAGTTAAAATCATTTTACCAGTTATTCATTTCAGATAGCTTCCCCATACCTTAAAGGCACAAATAGGTTTGTACAAAATGAGGTATGGACTTAACAGGTCTATGCTATTGACAAGGTTTTGTTTAAGTTGGCCTTAGTGCAACAATGTAAGACTGAAAATTGTATTAGGCTGTAGTGCTGGTTAAGCAAATATCACCATGCATGATGTGCTGTGCCAACGTCTCTGGCAGTGGGAGCTGTGGTAGATAAGTGACTGTTCATTTCTGTTGAAGAATGCAGCAATTTCATTAGCAAATGTATGATGTTAAAGCAATGATAACATCACATTCTGAACATATAGGGGGGTTTGGATTTAAAAAGAGGGAAAGGGAACCAGATTCTATGTATAAACAGAAATATTAATAAAAAATCACCAAAAAGAGTGAACTCTGTGGCACCGCAGAAGTTCTGCGGTAGATTGCAAGTTCTGTGCAAAATTCTGTGGCTGCAGAATTCTAGGGGCCTTGAACATAGATTTTGTTGGCAGAAAAGAACCTTTAGGCCCATCCAGTCTGCCCCTTGCCCCCATCTATTCCGTCACCACTGACCCTAGTTGGTCATAGGTGTCATTTCCTCCCCCTGTTCTTCTACCTAATATGCCCCTGTGCCTATCCCATGCATGCTTGCAGTTCCCCACATTCTTTGCTCCCTCTGCCTCCTCTGGCAGACCATTCCAGCCATCCACCACCCTTTCTGTGAAGAAATTATTTTGCACATCTCTCCTAAACTTCTTCTCACTTAGTTTCATTGCATGCCCCCTTGTTGTAGTACCTTTCTTTCTCTGAAATAGACCCTCCACTTGCACCTTGTTCACTCCTGTGAGGTACTTGTAGGTATCAATCATGCCCCCTCTCACTCTCCTCTCCTTCGGGGTACATATTCAGTTCCTGCAGCCTTTCCTCGTATGGCTTCTCGTGCAACCCCCTTACCATTTTGATTGTCCTCCTCTGTACTGCCTCCACCCTTTTAATGTTCTCAAGAATAAAACAGCCATAATGGAGACTCATTGTGAACTGCTCTGGAGATCTGGCTGGGGTATGACTCAGATCCTGTGTCAGGTCTATTCCTCCATGTTTCTCCGTGGTGTATTGCTGTAGGTGGGAACGTGGGGGGTTGGGGTAGCCATCTGCTTTAGATCCACTTTGCAACTGACAGCACACCCCTTGGGAGAGACTAGATTGTTTAATGCATGACTGAAAAAGGTGGACTGGGCACAAGTTGCAGGATCATGCTCATTTACCATCCCTCAGGTTGTGGGCATGAATTCCTTCAGGAACTAGAGACTTTCATGGCTGATCTGGTGTATCTGGTGTTGGAGTCAGCCAAGCTTTTGGTTCTGGGTAATTTCAACACCCAGACAGATGGTGAAACATCTCCTTTTGGTATGCAATTTCTCCAGGTGATGTCATCCCTGGTCTTCGTGCAGGCAATTACCACCAGCACCCACTAGCATGGCCATGCCTTGGATATGGTCTTCTCAATTGGTCTTGACATTAGTAATGTCAAGGTTGACCCAGTCATTTGGTCAGATCATCATGTCATTTAGTTCCTCTGTGGGGCTCCCCATTCAATCCCCCTGTGGAGATGGACAGGTACCACTCTTTTAAAAATCTGGAGCCTCAGAGCATCCTGGCAGTACTTGACATCTTAAGCATGCAGACAGCTTCTGCGATTGGAGTTGAGGCAGCTGTGGAGGGTTATAATGTAGCCCTCTCTTCTGCTTTCACCTTTCTACCACCGGTCTGTGTATTCCCCTTGACTTCACACCTCAGGTCTCCTTGATATGATGTGGACCTGAGGAGGATGAAAACTAAGGGACAGAGGTTGGAGCATTGTTGGCAGAAATCCTGCTCAGAGGAAAAATTGGCACTGAGAATTCACTGTGGTGAGTATCGGCGAGCAGTCATCCTGAAAAAGTTAGTGTTTCTGACTCAGGTGATTGCTGCTGGAAGGAACAGGCCGGCTCAGCTTTTCAACACTGTTTACAGACTAATAAGCCCAATCTGTCTGCAGTTTTATAGAGCCTTTTCTCATGCAAAATGCGGGGAGTTCAACCGGTTCTTTTTAGACAAGGTGTCCGCCATCGGGCTGGGATTTCCCTGAGCAGCCTGTCATCAGCTGACAGTGTCCATTCCTTGTGGGTTGTAGGATCTCCATCTTCGTGGGCTGAGTTTGAGCCAGTTTCAGCATATTACGTCTCCATGGTGGCTTCTAGTTTGTGACCCACCTTCTGTGCATCGGACGCTGAGCCGACCAGACTTCTTTTAGAGTGATGGAACTCGTTCGTTCCAGTTGTTGTAGAGATCATCAGGTGTTCCCTTCAAGAGGGCGTCTTTGCATCTGTGCTTAAAAAAGTAGTGGTGAAGCCTATACTCAAGAAGGATTCCTTGGACCCTGATGATATTTCCAAACTACAGACCTGTCTCAAACCTTCCTTTTCTTGGGAAGTTGATCAAGAAGGTGGTGGCGTTGCAACTACAACAGCACCTGGAGAGGTATGATATCTATGAGCCTTTCCAATCTGGTTTCCAGCCTCGCCATAGTATGGCAATGGCCTTAGTCCGGGTACACCATGATCTTCTTTTAGCAAGGGATAGCGAACGTCATTCTATCCTCGTCCTTCTAGACCTTTCATTGTCATTTGACACTATGGATCATGGGGTGCTACTGGCTCACCTCAGGCATTATGCATGACTCTCGGGAACAGTGTTGTGGTGGTTTGAGTCCTGTGTAAGTGGCAGGATGCAAGTGGTGGCACTTGGCTCCTTTACATCAAGCAATGCTGTACTCTACTGTGGTGTGCCTCAGGAGGCGATTCTGGGTCCCATGTTATTTGCTGCATACATGTTGCCCTTGGGGGAGATCATTAGACCCTGGATTGGGGTTTCATTGGTATGCTGATGACACCCAACTGTATGTGGCTTGTGCCACTGATGACAGGGTGGCTATGCTGAAGCTGAACAAGTGGGACCGAGGCCAACATTTTGGGTATCAATAAATTCAGAATTTGGATCAGCAAATCCTCAATCAGCCACATGCCAAAAATCAGATCTGTAAGTTACTTTGTTTAAAAGTTACAAATCATTTTGTAACCCTTAGTTCACTGCCTGTTCAAAAAAGTAAGTTTCAGTAAAGAGCTGCTGATGATGTCATCTCCTGAACTCACAACCTAGTCCTCCCTGCAAGCTACCTCATATGACTTATTTCTCCAATGTTACTTAAAACTGCAGGTGTAGTAAACATCTGAAAAAGGAAAACTGACATGGGGGAGGGGTCAGCACATGCACTTCCATAATGTGTAGATGCAAGGTACAGTACTTTAGAATGTGATGGGGGGGGGGGTGGAATGGAATGCAGTGGCAAACATGGCTTTAGAATGACAAAGTTGTGTACAATTTTCAACATATTGCAGGTATGAGATTTTAAAATGTCACCAGGTTGCAATTGTGGAATGCAGCAATGACACAGTCTCAGAAAGTAGCTGGAACACACACTTCCAGAATTTGGCAGTGATACGCAATTATGGAATATGGTGGTGGCACACAGGTTTGGAATATGGCGGTGATGCACAATTTAGGAATGTGGAGGTGACGCATAACTTTGGAATGCATCGGTGACGCACAATTTCAGAATGTGTCGGTGATGTACAATTTTGGAATGTGGTGGTGACATACACTTTTGGAATGTGGCAGTGACACATAGTTTTGGAATGCAGCAGTGACACACAGTTTTGGAACGTGATGGTGACGCATAATTTTGGAATGCGGCAGTGATGCACAGGTTCAGAATATGGCAGTGACGCACAATTTTGGAATGTGGCAGTGATGCACAGTTTTGGAATGTGGTGGTGACGTACAAGTTCAGAATGTGGTGGTGATTCATAGTTTTAGAATGTGGCAGTGACACATAGTTTTGGAATGTGGCAGTGACGCTCAGTTTCAGAATGTGGTGGAGATGTTCAATTTTGGAATGTGGTGGTGATGCATAATTTTGGAATGTGGTCTGACGCACAATTTGGGAACGTGGCAGTGACAATTTTGGAATGTGGCATTGAAACACAAATTGGCAGGGATGTGCAATTATGGAATTTGGCTGGGAAGTGCAGGAATATAGCTGAGATGCATAATTTTAGAATGTGGCTGGGATGCATAATGTTGGAATGTTGTGGGGAATGTGATGCACAATTTTGAAATACGGTGGGTGCGTACAATTCTGGAATATGTCAGGGATGAGCAATTTCAGAATAAATGGTGTGTCCAGTCATATTCCGACAACGTGCATCTCCACTATATTCCAAAATTGCCAGTCCCCACCAAATTCCTCTATGTGTATCCCTGTCGCATTCTGAGACTGATTGTCCCACCACATTTTGAGATGGCACATCCCTGTCACATTCTGAGATTCCATGTCTCTCCCCCCCCCCACATTTTACAATGGTGCACCACCTTGACATTCTATGCTTGGTGCAGTGCTGCATTCCAGTACGACCTTCTGACATGTCTAAAGTACAGTGCCATGCATCCAAATATTCTGGAAACACAAGCACTGCAGCCAACCCTATGTCATTTTTTTAAAGGATTACTATAGCTACAGTTTCTTAAACTTTGCAGAAGCAGGTCCTATAAGGTTGCTGACAGGGAGGACTAGAGTGTGAGTTCAGGAGATGACATCATCAATGGCTCTTCACTGAAACTGGCTTTTTTGAATAGCTAGTGAATTCAGGGTCACAAAATAGCTCATAACTTTAAAACAAAGTAACGTAGAAACCTCATTTGTGGTATGAGATTTATTGTGTGAATGCTTACTCTAATTCTGCAATGTAGCACTTTTGGAGGGAGTCCATCTTTAAAGAAATCCAGGATTGGATGGCAGCTAGCTGGTTTAGGCTCAGTCCATCCAAAATGGAGGTGTTACTGGTGGAGCCGGGCCGGTCTGGTTCTATGGCAACAACTGGGGATACAGCCTTCCTTTGTTGGATGGTGTGACCCTTCATGCTGCAGACAGGGTGAAAAATCTGGGGGTCATTGTGGACTCCAAGCTGACTCTGGAATTTCAGGTGCCAGCTGTTGTCCACAGTGGCTATTATCATCATGAACTGACTGACCTAGCAACACTAGTGCACACCTTGGTCTCCTCTAGGTTGGATTACTGTAATGCTCCTCACATCGGGCTGTCCATGAGGCTGATGTGCCACCTGCAGCTAGTTCAGAATGCAGCAGCTCAGCTGGTTGCTGGGACAGAATTTGATCCAAACATATCACGCTGGCTCTCCGCTTTCTTCACTGGCTTCTGGTCAGGTGGTGCATCAGCTTCAAGGTTTGTTTATTGAGGTACAAGACCCTGCATGGTCTGGGTCTGTGCTCCCCGCAAGACCTCCTGATGACACACACTCCTGGTAGTGCCCTCTGGTCAGTGGAGGTAGACCTCCTTCCCATTCCCAGATCGCGGTCAAAATCCTCAGGTGATAGGGCATTTAGTGTGGTGGTCCCAATTCTTTAGAACGCCCTTCCCCGAGAAGTGAGAGCTGCTCCTTCACGGGCCGTTTTTAAAAAATCTTTGAAAACTCACTTTTTTAACTTATGTTTTGGCCTGGATTCTTGATTGTTAATGTCTTCAGCTCTTATTTAATTATTGTTTCTTTACTTGTACTGTAAGGCACTCGGAGCCTCTACAATTGGGCACCATATAAATAAAATTGCCATTGTCATTGCCACTATCCTTGTGGAGGTGCAGCCTCCAGAACTGGAGACAGTACCCCAAGTGGGGCCTCACCAGTGAGTGATACCATGGCAGCACCACCTCCTTCCTACTGCTAGGAATCTCTTCCCCAATGCACCCAGCATCCTGCTAGCCTTTCACACTGCTTTGTCACTCTGCCCAGCATCCCTGACGTCATCAGATATGATGACCGGTTCCATTCCCCCCATCTTATATACAGTGCCTGGGTTCAACAGCCCTAAGTGCATAACCTTGCACTTTTTAGCATTGGAACCCAACTGCTACTCCCTAGATCATTCCACTAGTTTCCTTAGATCCTTTTGTATTCTCTCCACCCCTTCCTGAGTGTCAACCCTGTTGCAGATTTCTGTATCATCTGCAAAGAGATACACCTTAACCTTAAGTTCCTCCACAATGTTGCTTATGGACACATTGAAGAGGACCAGTCCCAACACTGAACCCTGTGGCACCACACTAGTTGATCTCCTATTGTCTGAGTGGCAACCATTTGCCAGCATCCTTTGCATCCTACACCTTAAGCTGTTGTATACCCTTAGCTTCTCACTTTCTTCCCCACCTCCTGGCTGCTTAGTTTCTTAACTAGCTTTTTGTGTGGCACATGGTCGAAAACCTCACTGAAGTCCAGATAGACCACGTCCACAACTCTCCCTTGATCTACCTCCTTGGTAACCAAGGCAAGTAAATATGAGATTAGTTTGACATGGCCCCCCGCCCCCGTGAGAAACCATGCTGCCGGTAGTCCTGCAGCCCTTTTGCGTCCAGGTATTCCCCACCACTGATGTGAGACTGACTGGCCTGTAGTTGCTAGCATCCTTCCTACTGCTGCTTTTATGCAGAGGGACCACAATAGCCCTCCTCCATTCCTCTGGAACTTTCCTCACCTTCACTGAGGTGCTAAAAAAGTGCTGCCAGAGGGATGGCCAGATCTGTGTTCAGTTCCTTTAGGACCCTTGGATGAATCCCATCTGGCCCCATTACCTTATTCTCCTTTAAGTCTTCCAGTTTCCTTCTGGACCATCTCCACCAAGAATGGACTTGTGTTTAATCCCCCCTCTCCCTGCTGCTTACCGCAGCATGCTGGCCTGTCCCCCCACCCTCTACTGTGAAGATCAAGCAGAAGTAATTGTTTAATGTTTCTGCTCTCTCGATCTTCCTACACAGTCCTTTCCCTGCTTTCCTGATTCTCCCTATCCCACCCTTTGTCTTCTTCTTTTTCCCCCACATACCTGAAGAAGGTCTTGTCCCCTTTTTTTTGATCTCCTTAGTTATTTGCACCTCTGCTAGTGCTTTAGCTGCCCTCACCCTCCTTCATGCTTCCCTTTGTTTTGCCAGATATACCTCCCTGTCTTCATCCTTCTGGGTCTCCTTGCACTTTCTAAATGCTGTTTTCTCCTCCTTCACTGTCTTTGCCACCTCCTTAAAGAATCACAGTGATTTCTTCCTCCTCTTTTCCTTGCTTACTTCCTTCAAACAGCATGCCGTTGCCTGAGTTATGCCCTCCTTAATCTTACTCCATTGAGCCTCCGCTTCCCCTCTACAACCCCTGCTTCGAGGCATTCTCTGAGGCACTTTCCCATTCCGAAGAGGGAATATGGAGATACACCCAAAAAAAAAGCGAAGTTCCAGTAAAAAGACCTCAAACCAATGTTCAGTTCAGTTGTATTTTCAACGTTTCATTTATGAGTTTTGTTTAGAGTGTTAGTGGCAATCTTCTTCAGACTGAGGGGAACATGTTCAGCCAGGGCTCTGACAGGAATTAAGGAAAGTAAGGTGGAACCTGCAAAGAATTAAAAAACTGAGATTGAATGAGTATATATGTGAATGAATATACAAATGTAAAAATTAACATATGCTATGCAGATAAGGCACTGGCTCCCTATGGAACTACGAAGGGTTAATTATTATTACTGAGAGGGAGACTGCCTCGTAAGTTAGCCTAATCATACCGGTAAAATATTATCTTTTCCACTGATGTATGACATTCTCAAAATGTTGAAGACACTATGTAATGTACAAGGATTTTTTCATTTATCCACAATAAAAATTAGTTTAAAAAAAAAAAAATCTGCCCTCTTGTAGTCCAGGACCTTCGTCTTAGTATGTTTTTTCCCCTGACCTATCTGTATGCCAAACCACACCATACAGTGATCACTTGTACCCAGGAGAATCCCCACTGTGACACAACCCAGTAGCACCCCTTAGAGGAAAAAAAATGTGAATTCTAGTGTGTGAAGCAACTTAAATTTTTTTTGACGTTGTATTTATCCTCCTTATCGCACAGTGACCTCCCTCTTCCGGGTCTCAATGTGGACCTGCCTCAGAACCTCTCCGGATCATCCTCACATATGGGAGCCCCACTCTCTAGACCCTAGATGCCCGGATTACCCCCCCGGTGGGGTGGAGAAGCCCCAGATCTCCCTCTGACCATGATTCGAGTGTGCACCTTGCTCTGGACTTACTGGAGCCTCCGAGTGCCGTCCCCCCGAGACCCGTCCACCGGCGCCACTGTGAGATCTTCTTTTCCTGCCTTTTCTCTCCACTCCCTAGATGCCGGTGTGCAATGGGGGTCCAGGAGCCAGGACACGCATTGAGATGTGCCTCCCGCTCCAGCCCCTGCTGGCGTCTGATGGGCGCTCCTGCTACTCCCTCTACCGCACCTTCCATCCCCTAGGTGGTGGTATTACAGTGGGAGCTTGCAGGTACCCCCCAGAAAAGGAGAGCAGCCGTTGACCTTCATCCTCCTCTACCCCTGCCGACCCCTGATGACCCGTGCCAATGTGGAGCGAGGTAAGGTGTCCAGCGCCTCAGCCCTCAGCACCACTGGGCCTGCTAAATTAAAAGGTTTGAGCATGCTATTTCAGATTCGTTTGGGTTCCAAAACCAGCTGCTTAAGAAATGTCCCTTGTAAAGAGTCAAGGATGGCCCTGCCTCTTGATGTAGCTGTGGCCAGAATGTCCCAGTCTACATCTTGAAGATTAAAGTCCCCCATAATCAAAACGTCCCCTTGCTGGCCATTATGTTAATAGTTTTTCTCAGGGCTCTGTTTAACTCCTCCCCTTATGTTGGAGGCCAGTACACCACCCATGTGAGAATAACAGTCCCCCATCCCATCTCTAGACTGACCCATTGTACCTCCAGTCCATCATTGTCCCCCTGTTGCCCCTGTTTCTCAGTGGCCCTTATACCCTCCATTGCATATAAAACAACCCCTCTGTCTCTCCTCCCTCACCTGTCCTTCCAGAACATGGTATATCTGGGATGGCCACTTCCAGTTGTTTTTTTTTTTTTCAGGGGTAACACACTAAGCTTAAAGCTTGTTTACAGGTGCGACCTGGGAGCACAGGGGAGTTAAGTGACTTGCTCAAGGTCACACAGTATGCGAGTGAGGGCTGTGGGATTCAAACCCAGGTCTCGAGATTTGCAGCTCAGTGCCTTAAACCACTGCACTATATTGCCTCCAGCTGTGGTTGTCTATGCATTTTGACTCCGTTATGGCCACCAGGTTCAGGTCTGCCTCTGCAATGATTGCCTCAAGGTCAGGGATTTTGTTTCCCAGACTCCTTGTATTGGCACACATAGCTCTCCATTCTCTTTGTCCCTCTCTCCCTCTAACCTACCTCCACTTCCTCTTTCCCACCCTTGCCTTCTCTGTTACCCCTGTCCTGCCCTCCCCCATTCCATTTCCTTCCTGCCTTCCCTCCTTCCCCTCTCTTCCAACTGAAGTTCCTCCTCCAGACTTGCCTGCCCTTCCTTTCCCTTTGCTTCCATCAACCTCTAGGTATTTTCTTTTTCTTGGGTTAATTATCCCTGTTGCACTTGCCTCTGGGGGAAGCAGTCTCTGCCTCCTTCAGTTTTTCTGCCTCCTCCCTTGACTGGTTTAAATTCTTGTCAAAGTAGCATTTAAATCTTCCACCCAGAACTACTGTTCCCCTCTTGGATGGATGGAGGCCATCTCCCACGTATGAGCTTCCATCCATGCAGATGTGACCCCATTCACTGATGTAGCCAAAGCCCTCCTCCCTGCACCATACCTTCTACTGCTCACCTCAGTGAAGGACACTGTGTGAGCTGCCTGCTTCGGACCTCTCACCAGCTCCCTAAACCTATCCTGCACTACCCCGACAGCTTCCCTTGCCAGATCATTTGTTCCCAAGTGTACAACACCCAGCTCCCTCCCTCCCTCCCCTCTTCCCTGATGATCTCCAAGATCCACCCTCCAGTCATCCCTGCCAAAGTGCCTGAAATGCACTGCACTGTACTACCCTGTTGCTCCCTTCCCCTGTCCCCAATTCAGTCTCCCTGACTGTGGAGTCCTCCACCACATCTGCTTTCTCCTTGGTCAAGTGACTCTCCCACCCTCCTTGGGGCCTGTTCCCTTGAGGACCCCAACTCCTCTCTTACTTTTGCCTTAGGTGTCTCCTCTTGGATTCCCCATCCTGCCAGAATGGTGAAGGAATTGCGTAGCAGTAAGGTCTGAGAGGTCCCTCCTTTCTCCACCCACCCTACCGGAGCCCACCAAGGTAAACCCAGTCTGCCTCCTTGCTGCCATCCTTTGAGGGAGCACTGGCAAACTAGGTGGCCCCTTGGTGAGGCAAATGGTGCCCTGTACTTATACCAGTTCAGTCTGTAATCTAGCTGCCCCTTCTCTAAGCCCAGAAAGGTGCCACATATGGAGCACACCTCAGTCTTCAGAACATGTTTCTGAAGATTGTGGCCCTGCACCCATTACACTGCACCACTCCCATGCCTGATGATTTGTTTATCCTTCTGACTTTTTGCTTCCCTGCTTTACTGTTGCCTGTAGGCTTCCCTGATCACTAACCTCCCTCTTGGTTTCCCTTTACCTTTCCCCATCCGAGTCTGTGTTCGACCCTTACTGTAGATAGGGTTTTCCTGCAATTCCCTTTTTTGGTCCCCTGGTAATTTAGGATAATTGGCTTCCTATATTCACTTCTTCCCCTACCCTAGATAAGGTGTTGCCTCTGTTTCCACCTACTGTATGTTACAGTTGCCCTTAGCTTGACCTTTGTAGGTCTTACCCTCCTTACCCTACATGGTTGCTTCCCCCATCCTACTGACAGTACACCCTTTTAAACAGGTAGCAAGCAGTGCACAGGTAGTCTACCTTACTTTACTGGACTGGTAGAGTTTCTTGCATGCCTGCTTTCTCCTGCTGGAGACTGTTGATGCCTAACATGCCTGTGTTACACCTGCTTCACTCCTTCGCTATTCCACTCACCCACTGGGACACAAACTTGAATGGGACACGTTAGGAGTGACTGCTTTTATGTTCCCCTTGGGGTGTCCTGCTCAGCCTCAATTGGTCCGCTTGTCTCCCTAGTCTTGCCTTCTTACCTGATTCAGTTCCTGATATGGCTGACTGCTGTAACAATAAGGAAACAGCAACTCATCATTTAGTTAAAACAAGCTCTTTACAAACCCCCTGCCTGGCACTTACTCTGATTTTCCAAAATGCACCCTGTGGCAAAAATGCACTCTCCTTTTGTTTTCCCTTTGGGGCTTCCTGCTCAGTCCCAGTTGGTCCGCTTGTCTCCCGAGTCCCACCTTCCCACCTGATTCAGTTCATAAATCTCTAACAAACCTAGGACCTATTCACCCTGGTGGGTTCTAACCAACACTATCCACCGCCATGCTCTCCGTCCTACCACTACTACCCTGAGCAACCACTAAGCTCTTCAGTCTGTCCCAGCCATGTTTGATACCACTGATAGTTTTGGCACCCACAACATCAGATGGCAGATTGCTCCACAACTCCACCACCCTTTCTGTAAAATAAAACTTTCTCACTTCCGTCTTGAACCTCCCTCCATCAGTTTCCGCTCATGTCCCATTGTTCTTGACTGGCTACTTACAGTAAATGGTTTCTCACAGTTTACCTTGTTGAGTCCTTTCAGGAACTTGAAGGTCTCTATCATATCTCCCCTCTCTTGTCTGGCCTCCAGAGAGTACATGTTCAGTGCCCTAAGCCAGTCCTTGTAAGATCTGCCTTACTGGACCGGAATCATTTTGGTCACCCTATGTTGCATTGTCTCCCACCTGTCCTTTTCTTTTCTCAGGTGAGTACTCCAGAATTGGTCACAGTACTCTTGGTGAGGCCTCATCAGTGATCTACAGAGAAGTAGTAATACCTCCTTCCTTCCTTCTGCTGGTGATACCCCTTCCTATACACCCCAACATCTTGTTTGCCTTACAGTAGGCCTTGCTACATTGGTTTGATTGTTTTAGTTAGTTTCTGACAAGTTAGTGCAGTGAGTTTTGAAAGAAACTTTATGAACACAAATATTCTGTGCTGAACTAAGCTGCATCTGAGCTTATTACAGACAATCTTTTCATCTTCCTCAACAAACAGTTGAAACAAATACTGTTGTGACCCCTAGATGGCGCTATCTCAGGGGCTACTACCCCTGCCTGATTTGCCACTAACAGGTTGAGGGGCCTGGATCCAATGGCGGGTGCCTCCACCCAGAGGTCAGGGTTTGCAATAGTTAAACCTACTTGGTCACAGCCCTCTGGGACACTGCAACCCCCCTTTCTTCCCACTAGTGCCCACACAGTATATCAGAATTACCTTCAGTATACACTTACCCCCAGAACTGGTTCAGGCACTGGGACCCCTGTAAAACAAGATACAGTGCAACAATCACAGTACAATATTTTAACATAGACAAATACCTCAGGCAGTATAACTTTGCTGAAACAAGCAGCTCTGATTTATTTAGGGATATAACAGGACAGGGGAAATCAGGTTAATTAGCTTATCACTTTACTCATCTACCTATGGCTCTGTGCAAGGCCTATCCCTACCAGTTACTGTCCCTGGTACCCAAGCCCTAGTGGCTAGTCCAAACCGTGGCAGCTGGTAGGGGCCCTTTCCCACAGAGAAAAAGAAAAATGAGTTTAAACAGTCAGCAGTACAGTGATTCCATTTGGATTTAATGTGGCAATTCAACAGGAAGCGACCTGAATTAGTACTCACGACCTCCAAACAAGATAGGGTCCTTCAATGTCAGCAGGGCTACTCTTGAGCTCCACAAGACTCTCACACATTTATATGGCAAACAGGCAGGCTGCTTCTCTATCCCGATCGAATTACTGCACAATACCCGGGAGAACACACAGCAGATTCAGTTCCTGACAGACAGAGTGCAATTCAGCAATTTCTCCAGTCTTCTACAGGGTGAGCCTGGTTTCTACTCTTCAGATATCCTTTGATTCTCTTCACAGGACTGATTCAGTCCTAACAAACAGTTACACAAGCTGCAGACCGGAACTCTGGACCTTAACATGTTTTTGACTAAAACCTGCACTGAAGGAGCACAGGGTTCCTTTCCCTTCACTGCCAGGACTAAACTGAAAACTCCAACAGACAAACCGGCACTTCCTTTGAGTTCCCTCCCAGTTCTTGACTGGATTGGCTGTCACTCACAATAGACTGCTGCTGTTGGTCCAAAAGGCGAAGTCTAAACTACATCTCCAGAGTCACTGCCCATACAATCCTCTTGTGGCTGGCTCAGATTATGAGTCCAAGTTCTGATTCGTCAAGGCACCATTTTAGAGCTAGCTTACCCCACACTGATTGGTCCAGTTCAGCAGTTCAAAACCAGAATGGGGAACTAGGCAGACAGTTCTGACTGCAAAGAAAAGCAGGTTAGACAAACTGTATTTTCATTATTACTCTCAATGATTTCTGGCAAACAGTTACATCTTTCAGATAGGTTCCCTTTGCACTCCTAGTTACTGCAAAAATGGAGTGAGTTGGCAGCAGTTCGAGTGGTACTCAAGTAGAGAAACACACAGTCCCCCCATACAAACTAATTATGTCTGCAAGCAGACAGCTCTTAAAGAGACAGTACGAGAGGTTCTAAAAACACTCACTGATAAATGGCTTAAACGCCAAACACCATTCAGGCTTGGAGCATTCAAGCAAGCTCCTGGAAGTCTTTTGGGAACCCCATTTGCAGGGGGGGTTACACTGTTTTCTTTCCAACATAGCAGCAGAGAAGGTAATTCAGCTGCAGTATCTGCATCATTCTCCTCATCAGTTTCTTTTCCATCGGCACTCATTGCCATTTCTTGCACAGTATCCTCATCATGGACATGAACCGCTGCTTCCTCTATCATGCCAGTGTCTCCATGGGTTCCTGCACTTCTTCAGGAGTACTGGAACTCAAGGTAAGTATTGTATTTTCTGTTTCACACTCCATGGATGCTTCAGGCACATCTCCTTCTCCTCCTCTTCCTTCTCCAGGATCAACCATCTTCCGCCAGGGGTCTGTTGAGCGCCGGCAGCTGACCCACCAGCCCCCTGGAGGAGGAGAGAGTCTAGGATGCTCAATCCTCTGACCAGTCCTCCAACTCCGGCTCATTCCTGAACCTGCTGTCAGGTGTCACAAGCGGTAGCACCATCAAGATCACCGCAGGCCGCCTCACCGCGATTTCTAAATGTATAACATATGGTCGCCCAGTGGCACTGAAGGCTAAGGTGCTGGATGCCATACCTAGTGCCACACTGATGACCCATGTTCAGGAGCGAGCATGGGCTATTGGAGGTTCAAAGGGGGGCGGAGGGCGCGGAGCTGGATGGAGCCACCAAGAGGCAGCTCTCCTCTCCAGGGAGGGAAGGTGGTATCCCTCGGCACTTGACTGCCTCACGGTGGAGGCCAGGGGGCAGCACAGGCTAGAGGAGGTGCCAGGTGCTAGGCCGATGGGTGGGTAGAAGGGGCCTTCACCAGGGCTGTAGTATGCATGCGCACCTCCATGCACATGTGTCTCTACTCCTGGGGCCCCAGGGTAATTGGGGAGTACAAAAATTGGAGGAAAAAATGGATCCAGCCACAGGATGATGCCCAACCCTCTGCAGGCTCCACTCCCAGGCCAGGCATAAGGTAAGCCCCAGTAATTCTGGGATGTCGGGGCTGGGGGTCCGGTTGAGCCGAAGGGGGCAGCCGGATGGTGATAAATAAAAAAAAGTATAACATACCATAGGAAATACATAAACCTATGATTGATCTACCCTTGCACTTCTGTGTAGCTGCTGGAATAAAAGCCTTCTTACAGAACCTGTCTGGACCCTAGAGCTGCAGGGCTTGTGTAACAAGAGCTGCAGGGCTTGTGTAACAAGTGCTACAAGCTAACAATAGTGGTTCTGTGCTAGTATGCAAAGGCAGGATGGAAGTGGCAACAGAATAAGAATAAACGAAGTAAGTGCCAATGACCTGATGGTGTTACACTAGGAGTTGTCAGCAAGGGATATAAAATGGGATGCAAATGATAAAAATTCAAAGTATCTGAGGATCAAACTGAGCAGCAAAAACAACACTGCTGGTATTTATTGATGTAAAAAATAGTAGCATATATTTATTCCAATTTCATTATGGCCTTTCCTCCCCCCATGATTCAGAGCACCTTACAAGGTTTAAACAGTTTAAAAGTTTAAGAAATCCCTGCATTGCAACTGAGAAAATTGTAAAAAAAATATATACTATATTGCTTTCTACAACTTGTACAGTTTAAAACAGTTGTTTAAAGTCAACTCCATGGTGCGGAGTGCTGGGGGATGATTCTGGCATGTTAGTGATCCAGGATCATGCCCAGCACCCAGGGCATCAGGAGTGGAGGTCAGTGGGCCAGCCCATCAGTATGACAGTAGGGTTACCACTCATGATGCCCGCAACCTCGGTTCAGGAATGAAGCAGGGTGGTGGTGGGTCAGCTGGGAAGAAGTATCAAGCATCCCAGTGGACAAAGAGACAGCCCCTGCCATGCAAGTGCCATGTGGGGGACCACAGGTGGTGCCACAGGTAGCACTATTTGAGGGACAGCACTGGCTGGTGCCACACTATGCATGCCTGCATGTGCATCTTCACCATCGGCATCCTGGAGGAGGAGGAAGAACACAGGGGAAACCCCGACTGGTAGTATCAGACTGAGTATGAAGTTGGTGCCAAGTTAGTTAGAAGTGAAATATGAGAGAACGACTCAAGGTTTGACTTTGCTCTGTTTATGTTCCTGGTATCAGAAGGCTGTGGGAGAGAAAGTGATGCAGACCATAGAGGTACTGTTTTATCTACTCCTTCGATACAAGATGAGATTAAAAGGCTTTGAGTTTTATCAGGGCTGTGGGCTTTATCAGGCTGTCTGTAGAGACAGGTTTCTTACCTGAATTTGAGTCGGAAGGCTATGTTGGATTACTTATTTTACCTGTATTTGGCAGAAAATATTTGCCCAAAGGCCTAATGTGCATTGTTAATGCATGAAACCGCATGGATTTGTTGAAGCATGGAATCCCATGGACTGTGGAAGCATGGAATCACATGGAATTATTGGAGCATGGAATTGCATGGAATTATTAGAGAATGGAATTGCATAGATTTGTTGGAGCATGGAACTGTGAGGATTTGTTGGAGCACGGAATCATATGGAATATTTGGAGCATGGGATTGCATAGATTTATTGAAGCATGCAACCACATAGACTTGTTGAAGCATGGAATCGCATAGAATTGTTGGAGCATGGAACTGCATAGAATTGCTGAAGCTTGGGATCGTATAGATTTGTTGGAGCATGGAATCATATGGAATTGTTGGAGCATGGAATCACATGGAAGTGTTGGAGCATGGAATCACATGGATTTTTTGGAGCATGAAATTGTATGGATTTGTTGGACCATGGAATCACATGGAATTGTTGGAAGCATGGAATTGCATGGATTTCTTGGAGCATGGAATTGCATGGAATTGTTGGAAGCATGGAATCGCATGGATTTGTTGTTGGAGCATGGAGTAACCTGGATTTGTTGGGGCATGGAATCGCATGGATTTGTTGAACCATGGAATCACATGGAATTGATAGAAGCATGAAATTGCATGGAATTGTTGGAGCATGGAATTGCCTGGATTTCTTGGAGCATGGAATTGCATGGATTTGTTGGGGCATGGAATCGCATGGATTTACTGGAGCATGGAAATGCACGGATTTACTGGAGTCATGGATTCACTTTACTTTGCCCTGAAGTTGGCTATATCCTTTATATGAGAATTGTTCTTTTTTAAAAGTGAATAATTTAGAATGTTTAGTTTGACTAAAATAATTGTTGGATGTCTTATAACTGTTTTAGTTTGTCTAATCTGTTGTAAGATTTTGTCATGTGTTAAATAATATATTCATGTAATTTACTTTGTTATTTTTAGTCTGATCTATTCAGGAATTAATTTTCTTTTTCAGGAGTAACCTTGGTAGACAAACATGAAACAGCAAAGATTTATGGTTCAAAATAGGTTTTGAAAATATTAGCCCCATAACGGCAAGTTTAAGGGCAATTTTAGACTTCTATGACCCTTGGTGGATTGTTCACTGGACCTCCAGAGTTATTAACTTGGCACCTGGCATAATTTAAAATCCCTTAAAATTCCTTGTCCTAAAGAGTGGTCAGTTTGTAATTGCGGTTTCTTTGGATTTGGAAGTAAGTCAGAACTAAGAGAGGGTGCATCACATAAACTCCTTAGTACTGAGCATAGAATACCTAGTATGATAAATTCTGGAGGTAATTTGTAGTCTATGGTGTCAGAATTAGGGATGGGAGAACTTGGTGAAGTTCTAACCCTTATTAAATAATAACCGGAACACAGTAAAGACCTGATTGATCTTGATTAGTTCTGATTTATTAACCAATATTTGAAAAAAATGTGAAAAAATGCATAAAAGTGGCCAAAGTCGCTCACATTTGACACAGAGGCACAAAGAAAATAATTTAATGGACTATTTGTATAAAAATGAAAGTAAATTATCGAAACATGTCCAATGGGCCGTGACAGACATGAAGGGTTCAGGCTGACAGCTTGTCCAGATATCTGTTGTGAGATGCACCAAAAGCACTGCACAAGACACATCTTAATTTTTTACATACGACATCATAAAGATCGGGAAAGATCGGAAATCCCTGTTACTAAGAAGTATTTCCGTGATGATATATTATATCGAGGTTCGAGATATTCAAGCAGCTGCCTGAATCCTATATGTTCAACCACATTATATGGTAGCAAATCAACAGGTATCATTTTAGAAATTTTTTGGGTTATTGTAACAGCAACAGGGTGAGTTGAGGCATATTTGGCCTTACGCTCATATGTTTCTGAGATGGTAAGCTGTCTAATTGAAGGAGTAGGGCTTTTGAACACATGGTCACTTTCAGTAAAAGTTGGAGGAGTCCTTTGAATGGCAGTAAGTGGTGGTTGAGGTGTAGTGCTGTGGGGGCTGCCACTGCTTTCATCTATGGGAGTTACCCTCGAGTGTAGTGAGCTATCACTTTCCCTTCAAGACTCACAACTGACCTTTTCACTAATGTTATTACATTTGTCTAGGTGCCTTTTCAGTGCTGAAGTTCCCAATGCTCCTTTCTTTTTACACCTGCTGACTGGCCATTTACAAATGACACATGTTACTATCAACTCATGGGAAGCACTAATGGAGAAGTATGACCAAACAAAAGATGATATTTTTATAGTTTTTATCCGAGGAAGGCACAACACCTCAGTCATCTTTTCAGGGTCCCCCTCCGTATTTGTCCTGGGCCTGTTCCTGTTCTGGTTTATCCCCATTGCCTCCCTTCTCCATAACCAAAACATTTCTGCCTGTTCCTTCCTCATCTGCAATTTCCATTCCCTCCAGTAAACCTTCTGCTACCCTAGCATTCCCTTCATCTTCTTTATTATCATCAGTATTACCCTCATCAGATTCAACCTCAAAAGAATTGGATAAGGGACTGGCAGTAGCATAGTATGCAATTGTTCCATACTGTTGGGTGCCCCTGTGGGTGGTACCCACCATGCCTTTAGTTTTTTTAACTACGTAACTTTTTTTTTACTTCGGACTGATGATGATGATCCGAGACATTCACCTTTTTTGGATTCAAGCATTCGCTTGGAAGACAAAACCTTATTAGATGTGAAAAAATCACTTTTGGGGGTTTGAGTTTGTTTTCCCTTTTCAGGCTGATTGCTGTCTTTTGCAGTGCCACTGCCTACCTGAGAATTAGAAAGTGCCTCAATCAACACTTTGATCCATTTTGGAACAAAAGTTCCTTCTAACGTGATATGTGATGTCCTTCTGATGACTCCCACCCACACAGACCAGGGACAAATTTCTGTCATGACTTGTGACTGTACACAGCACACCAACAGCACAGCAGTCCACCACCACTTCCTTCCAAGATTGCTGGACTGGCTCCTATAATACTTACTGTTAAGTGAAAGTGGCCAAATTCAGCAACTGTTAAGTGTGCTTCAGAATTTGAATTGGAGATGCAGCCACATCTGGTGCATTAGCTGCATGCAGCATAGTCCCGCACTAGGGATTGGTTAATGCTTATACGTAATGTAAGTTTGTAATGCGATATACTATGAAACTAATGATAGAAAGGAATAATGGTGAATGAGTGATGATGATGACACTTGTGTGTAGTGCTTGTGCTTTACTTGTGTTGTACTGTAAACACTCAGCCTGTGCTCTGTATGTAATCCTGTCTTGCAGACCCCACCAGGTCTGCCCTTATTGCCAAATCCACCAAGCAGGCCTATAACCCCACAAGACCTGCCTGCCCAGCCTTCAGGTTCATCTTCCCCTCCAGACAGGTCTACTCTACCACTGGACTTGACCAGACCAGCCCCATTGCATCCATTTCCTCCACTACTAAATCTGGCACTGCCAGGGTGGCTTCAGCCTAGACCCTTCCATGCACCTAATCCATCAAATTTTCCTATGCCCTTGAACTTTCATAGCCCTTGGCAGGAACTGCCTGGTCCATTAGACATATCTGTTCCACCATGCCTACATATGCCACCAAGCCATCAAGCCCCACGGCTGAGAAGATACCTAAGTTTACTCACTCCATGGGCTCTACCTGCCCCTTTGCCCCCAATAATTGAAGAAATTGACCCAGGGATGAAAAGGATAGTGACTAGATGGATTACTGCAGACATTTCCAATAGACACTGAAGCTAAGGCTAAAAGTATAAGATAAACCTGCTTGCTAATTTTTTATAAGTAATAATAGATTGCAGTAGTTTATTAACATTTATAATCTGTTGCTTACTAATAGTCTTAACATGTATTGATCCTGTACCAATTGATTAGAAATTTATAACCTGAAAGATTATTCCTATGTACTTTAGCACTTCAGATACTTACTTTTTATTTTTTATTCTTTATTTTTTATTTTGTAACTTTATGCAAATTTAATTGTAAAAAAAGGCTTGTAATTTTCTAGACATGCTGCAGCATCATGTGCACTGAGCATAACCCCTTGAACTTCTGACATTTGTTGGGAACTTTCCACTAGTAACCGCATGAGCAACCATGACTAGTCAAGTCCTGTCCCATTAGATTAATAATTGGCCATATGAGTGGCCAACCATGTCCCAAGTAAACTAACCACAATGTGGTATCATCTGTTCACACCTCAACCACAATGAGAGATCAGCTGTTCACACCTCTGACAATGGTGTGAGCCATCTTACAGTCATACTTTGTTTTATTTTTAGCCCCTGGAGAGTTTCTTGGCCACCTAAATGCCATGACATCAAACCCAGATTACAGCCCAGATATTTTTCTATATCAGTCAGATGCCCCTGGGTTCTTGACAACTCTCAGCATCTGATCATCAATTAGAGGCCAGCTGGCTTGGAAAAGCTGCTGACATATAAAACTATCAAAACATCAGGCCCTCCTATTTTCTGCCTTGACAAAGTGTATATAAGCCCTTAACAATCCCAACCAAGGTAAGGAATCTTGGAGGAACAGCTGCCTTCACTCCCAGGGTCTCAGAGGACATCAGGTTTTCAAGGTCTGGTGAGTGTTACCACACTTTAGGTGTAGGACCTAAAGAACTGGCACTCTGGCATTATTTTCTATTTCTTTATGCGGCTACCTTAGTCTGAGATGGGAATATTATTTTGTTTTTGCTTGTACTGCTGATCAGAAACTATAACAATTATGTTTTAATAATTTGTTTTAATTTGGAAGATAAGTGCTTGCCTATCCATGCATTGCCAAAAACTGCCTTACAGATGTTATGTTGATAGAATAGTTTAATGGCATTACAGAAACATTGAATTCTTGATTACCTATGTCTTTTGCTACAAAGATTAACTGGTAACCACTTGAAAACAAACCAAATCGAAAGTAAACACTTTGAACTATGAACCCTGGTACTAGTCTTCATTCTCAATTTAATATTATTAAACTTAGAGCAATGGGTTTAGAACAGGATGACATCAAAAGTAAAACAGGCTTAGATTTCGGTTTTCAAGGCCATGCTGGTACTCTTAAAATGACAGTTAAGGGCTATATCCACATGTTAAATTGTGCAGATTTGGCATGCACTAAGCCCCTGCATAAATACTTGGAATGGTGTTTTCTAGATCCCGGGAAAAAGCACTGGTGCAAAATATTTGACTGTCCTAGACATCAGGCAACAGATGGGTTTAAGGCTCATGTGAAAATATTTAAGGAACTAGGGAAATATCACTGTCCCCTAGTACATAACCACAACCACAAAAGTAATTTGGATTTTAATGAACATACAGCCTTTGCAGACCGAGACCAAATAATCTTGGTCAGCCAGGTGTCAGATGAAATAAATGGCGGGTGCCCTAGGGCAAAACTCAAGACATATTGCTCACTCTTTGTGTCTCGACCCCTAACAAACTTTATCCTAGCCTGGCCAAACTGGTGGATGAATTGCAAAAACGTCATTCCCAGTTAGTGGCATGCGCAGAGGAAATGTCAGGTTCTGCCGGTCTTGGTGAAAGCCAAGTACGCAGGCCTGATCAGGGCGGTTACCAGGGCGAGCCTGATAGTACCCCGAGTAATCCCCATACAGCACCTGCTACAACTCACAGTCAGATGATCCCCTGGGCCACCCACAGCCAACAGCACATGGCAGGTGTATTAACTTGTATGTTGTTTGAACCATATTTATTTTTAATACATGAAATCGTGATTGAACGTAGGTGATGATCGTTACTCATGATTGGATCATACACACAGCCACACTGAAGCCAGGAAAAAAAAATATGGGATTTCTGGGACTGTCACATTTATTATGGGCCACCCTGCAGTCTCTTTCCCTCTCCCCTTTTTACATCACAAAGATTTTTTTTGCCACCCAGTTGCCCTTGCTCTGTACACACAGCCGCACTGAAGCCAGGAAAAAAACATTATTTGGGATTTCTGGGATGTCACATTTATTGTGGGCCACCTTACAGTTTGTTTCCCTCTCCCCTCTTTACATCACAAAGATTTATTTTGCAATCCTACTGCAAATAAAAATAACCTTTCATTTTGGATTTTCTGTAACTGTAATCTCTGGGCCACCAGTACTCTCTTCTCTGGATCTGGAATAGCACAAGTCAGATTTTGCCAGCCTGCACTTTTTGTACACACAGCTACTGTCTAAGGTCAAGAAAAGTTTCATTTGGGATTTTCTGTAACTGTAACTCTGGGACCTCCCCAGTACTCTGGATCTGGGATGGCACAAGTCAGATTTTGCCAGCCTGCACCTTTTGTACACACAGTTACTGTCTGAGGCCAAGAAAAAGTTTTATTTGGGATTTTCTGTAACTGTAATCTCTGGGACCCCACCCAGTACTCTGGATCTGAAATGGCACAAGTCAGATTTTGCCAGTCTGCCCTTTTTGTACACGCAGCTACACTGTCTGAGGCCAAGAAAAAAAAACTTTCATTTGGGATTTTCTGTAACTGTAATCTTTGGGCCACCACCACCAAGTACTCTCTCCTCTCTGGATCTGGAATAGCACAAGTCAGATTTTGCCAACGGCTAGTCTGCCCTTTTTGTCCACACAGCTACTGCTGTCTGAGGCTGAAAAAAAGTTTCATTTGGGATTTTCTGGAACTACAATCATTCATGGCCCCCCCTGTACTCCCGACACTCCCTCCCATCATCAACCGACCAACTTCATGCACCCCACGTCCTCCATGATTGGGAATCTTTCCCCCTCCCTCCCCTAACTTTAGTACTTTTGCATTTCAGTGCTTTGCCTTCTAGTCTCTTTCCAGTCTCTCTCTAGTGGCTTCTGCTGTGATCCTCCTCCTTCTGTGCCACGTGGCGCATTCACCAGCCTTATATACCAGTGAGGGCATCACGTGACCTTCTGTTGGCTGATTGGATGCTGCCAGCTGCCTGTACATCCCGACAGCATCCCCCAGGCAACAGAAAAAAAAAATGCAGAAATAGTATCTCCATGAACCAGGAACCGGACTTCTACCGTGAAGTTGGTATTTATCTGGGTCCGTGGATTGCGAGTTCGATCCGGGGGTCCAGATCTCCCATGGAACAATTCACCCACTCCTAGTCAGAATGCTGTTAGGATGGGACCAAGTGCTATCAGGCACCTGGACAGCTGAAGAGCTCCGATTTTGACTCCTTCTTGTAAAGTTTAGGTGGTTAGGGACTGTTAAAAGACCAGTTTTGCTTATTTGACCTAAAAGAAACCTCACCTAGTTTTGGGTGAGTTAGTGTGAGGATCCAGTTCTGTTTAGTACCACCCAAATGGGGTTGGGATACTTACTGGTGCTCTAGCTGACCAATAGCTGATGGTTTTATTTGGCGGAGCTCTTGCACACAGTGTGGCACCTGCAGTATGGCTAGAATGCCCCCAGACTATTTCAGAAAAGTTTTCATGGAGTGCTCCTGGAATACTTTTCTGAAAAGATGTTTTTTCCATTTTTGCCCTAAAACCTCTCATGAGTGATCTGCATGTGTGTGGCTTTTTTGGAAAGTAGCCAGAAATGAGAGCGTGCTCCTTAGATAAACTCCTTAGCTTTGTGTATAGAACATTTAGTATGATAAACTTTGGAGGCGATTTTTATAATGTTGGAATGCTAGGTTAGGACAGTACCAATGGTTGCCTGGCACCTGGACATTAGAGGAGCACTGATTTTGATTCCCTCCTCTAAAGTTTGGGTGGTCAGAGACTGTTAAAAGACCCAATTGGCCTAACTGGTCTAAAAGGAATTCTTACGTAGTTTTGGTTGAGATAGTGCAAGAGTCTGGTTCTGCTCAGCACCACCTAAAAAGGGATTGGGAGACTTCTGGAAGCTGTAGCTGACCAGTAGCTAGTGGCTATATTTGGCAGAGCCCTTGCACAATCTGTGATTACAATATGGCTAGAATCCCTCTAAATAATTTCAGAACAATTTTTGTTGCTTTATTTATTTTTTTATTTTAGACTTTGTTTTTCCACCTGCTCTGGGCCAGGCAGGGACCTCCTTTCACCTACTGCCAGTGTGCCCTTATGCCATCTGGCCAAGAACCTGCCACCTGTCTGGTGGGACTGCCAGCCAACCCACAACACAATGTTGTGCTGCCCCCTGGCTTACCCCCCAGGGCTGGGTACAGCTTCAGCTCCATGGCCTTTCTTCCCTGCTGTCTGTCTGGCCACCCATGGTGGAGATGAAGACTCGCAGTATCCCCCAGTGGAAGGTAGCTTGCTTCAGGCATTAGACATGGTGGGCAGGCTAAGGCTTCATCCTCCCTGTCTGCACCTCCATTTTCTGGTTTTCTTGGCCTGCCCGCCCTTCTAGGAGCACAATGTGATTGGTGCACCAGCTGAGCTGGTTCTACCAATCCCAGCACTCTGCCCAAGGGTCCCTCCCCATTGGTTGCTGAACCCCTGCACCACCACCTGTGGTCACCCAGGTGGCGGTAGAGCAGCAGGTTGCAACTCCCTTCCTCCCAGAGGAAGAGAGTGTTGTGTGGGGCACTCAATCCTACCCACCCCCCCCGCTGACCCTCCAATGTTCCAGGTTAGTTCCAGAACCCGGGTCATTGGCACCTCATATGGTAACTCTACTGTTGCACCAGTGGGCAAGCAATTTTCATTGCTTAATCAAAGTGTTTATTCTTTGGAACACCTTTCTGAAAATATGTTTTTTCCATTTTTGCCCTCAAACCATGAAAGTCAGTCTTGTTTAGGTATATGATACTAAAAGGGTGAGTTCTCACTTCTTGATATGCATTTTTCTTAAAATTTTGTAATAATGCCATATTAGATATAACTGATTTACCTGGACCCATGTAGTAGTCTGAGGTTGACAGGAATATTACTAAGATGAATGAACGGAGGAAGACGCTGTGCTAAAAAGGGTCTGAATATATTTTCATTTTATATCTGTTTTTAGTTGCCCAGAAAGTACATAAAATGTTCTGCTGAGGCCCAGTTAACATTACTTTGAATTACTTTTTTTTTTTAAACTTTATTTTTATTAGTTTTCTTACTATGAAACATAGAAGCAAGACAACATGTCAAGACATCCAAATTACAGCATTTCACAACAGCTGGAGCGAGAAATCTCCTTAATCATAGGTATGGTGCATCTTTGAAACTGTGATACCACATTGGGATATATTCAGAATTTAAACAACCTTAAGATAAAACTTATTTTTACATTTAGTGCTGTCTAGTTAAGCCCAGGAGCAGTATGACTTTTATACTTTTGTTCTAAAGTCCATTGTAGTCCAACATGTGCACACCTTCCAGAGGCTAATGGCGTCATACTGTACTATTACCCTGAAGAAATTTACTCCATATTAGATATTGCAGCCTGATATACAGTTTAAGATTTTAAAGATTCAGTAACTTAACACAGCTCCGTAACTCTCTCAAATAAACAAACATTTGTAATCCCAAACGGGGAAAAGGATTAGCTGTTTAAGCCTCAGTGTCAAAATATATGTAGTATGCTAAGGGGTCACTACAAACCACAGCAGATAAAGTTTAACCAAATGGAGTAAAATACCCCACATTTAGAAAATTAAAAGTCTCACTGCCAGAAGTCAGTCCCCTTTATCGTCTTCTGAAACTAGATTTCCTTCCTCCTTGAGAGAGCCAGAGTTCTGCAGCCATGATTGAATTTGAGTGGCCCACTTCCCAGCTTCAATCGGGTCCGAAAAAATCCAAACCTTCCCATCAAAAACCAGGTGCAGTCTCACCAGATAGATAATGGCATGTGAGACCCCAGCATCGCGCAGCTTCTGCATCACTGCATCAAACTTTTTGTGCCTCAGACGGGTTGCGTAGCTGAGGTCCGGGAACAAATAAATCAGGTGGTCATCTTGTGTTATAGTCCGTGCCCTTCTGGGCAGCCTCAGAATGGTATCCCTTGTCCCGACGCCATCAGTCACCACCAAAAGGGTTCGTGGGTTAGTTGGGTCTTCATGGTAGCCATGAGGAGTGATCCGGTACGATTTTTGAAGAGCAAAAGGAATTTGTGGTTCCTCGGGGGGGGGGGCTAATTTTTCTTGCAACCAGTCTTGGATGAACTTAAGGGGGTGATCTCCCTCAGTGCTTTCTGGTAAGCCCAGTATATTTATGTGCAAGGACTGGGCCTGATTCTCCAAGGCCTCCAATCTAGCCCGAAAGTGAGCATTCTCTTTCACCAGGTTTACAGTAGCTACAGAGGCCGTTTCCGCTTGCCATTTTACATTCTCAGACACCACTTTAAGATTAAAGACCAAAACGGAGTGAGCATCAGGAAGCGGTGCTTCAATACTAACAAAGAATTCACAAAAAAACTTTAAAAAGTAGAGCACACACATCTCTGGTACTAGGGCACAGGTCTATAAACAACTTTTATTCAGAAGTATCACAAAAAAAAGCCATATCACCTGACGTGTTTCGGATGTTTACTGCATCCTTTCTCAAAGGTTAAACCCCTTAAAGTGAACATTCCCTTAAATACTCATACCAATTAACTAACAATAACATCACTAATTTAATCACCAAATTATTAAAACAGTTACTAAACTTATATAAATATAAATTAATTTATATAAATAGCATCTATATTATAAAGACTCAAATTTTTAACATAAAAATCATACATCCAAGACAAAAAGAAGGAGGGGAAGGAAGGAAGAAGGCCAAGACAGAAACAAATTAAATTATTAATTCAGAATTATATACAATACCAACATATTTCATTCCAAAACTGTGCTCCGTTCTTAGCCTTTTTACAATAGATTAGTGCCATCAGGCACCGCAAGGAATACATAAAGCGGTGTACCAGACGTCACTATTATTTTTCCTTTTCTTTTACTAGCACAGAAAAAAACCTTTATGACAATACTCTAAAATCAAAAAATATAAAAAAGGAAAAACAAATACATCGCACACTTGCGCTAAGAAAAAGAAAAATATAAATCTAAACAATCATAATTACTACTATGGTTATAACACTAAACATATATATCCAGATACCTTTAATCCTTCATTTCACAATCAAAATATTCAATAACAAAAACTTAAAAGCAAGAAAAGGGGGGGGAGGAAGGATTTTGAAAAACATCACTCCAACACAAGTGTTATAACTTGATAATAACAGCCTTTCAAATCAATAATTCCCCACTCAGTTAACTATTGCAACTCTTTCTTTAGTCATTTCTTCATTCTTTTTTGTTTAAGGAAAGGTTTTAATTCAAATCCAGTATTCAATCCTTTATTTTTTGTAGCGTTCAGGTTGATGATCCAGAATGCTTCCCTTTTTAATAAAAGGTCATCAAAATCACCCCCTCGTGGTTTGCGATAAACTTTGTCTATGCCCACAAAATGAAACTCGTGTGTTTCATCATTCTTTGCCATAACTATATGAGCAGCTGTAGCATATGTTAAATCCTTTTTCTCGATAGCTTTTAAATGTTCCTTCACTCTGACTTTAAAATTACGTTTCGTTTTTCCAATATAGAAGCTATTACAGCTACACACTGCCATATATATTAAACCTTCTGTATTACAGGTGATTAACTGTCTAATATTAAAAATCCGTTCCGTGTTGCTGCAAGTAAATTCTTTACATCTTTCAATCACTGGACAAATTTTACAATTTTTACAAGGGTAACAACCCATTACATCTTTATTTAACCACGTGTCAGTCTCTCTAGTCGTATCAATGAAGTGGCTATGCATAAGTCTATCTCCTAAGGTGTTAGCTCGTCTATATGCCATTCTCGGTGGTGTGTCAGTGATCTCTCTTAAACATGTGTCACTAGATAAAACCTTCCAATGATTTTTAATAATGTTCTCTATTTCTCTAGCTTGTGTCGAGAAAGTAGTCACAAAATTAAACCTTTCTCCTTGACTCTCCTGCAAGGTAGCTTTTTTCTTAACAGTTCTACTCTGTCTGTCCTTTTAGCATATTCTCTGCCTGTTTTTATGCACTTCTCACTGTAACCTCTTAATTTTAACCATCTGGTTAACTCTTCTGCTCCTTCTTCGAATCCCTCCACTTCATTACAATTGCGACGAGTTCTCAAAAACTGACCTTTCGGAATATTGTCTACTGTATGTCTCGGATGGCAACTTTCTGCCCGTAATATCATGTTGCCATCAGTGGGTTTCCTATAGAGTACAGTTTTTAATTTCGAATTGCCCTCTTTGTAGATTTTCAAATCTAAAAAGCAAATACTCTCTTGAGACGCGGTATAAGTAAATTTCAAATTAGTGTTAGTGCTTTCCAAAAAAGCAACAAACTGTGCTAATTCTTCTAAAGTGTCTCTCCAAATAAAAAATAAATCATCAATATATCGTTTCCAAATGCTAATTTTGTCCCTATATTTATTATTAACTGGATTTAATACCATATCATTCTCCCAAAACCCCCATATATAAATTAGCTATAGTTGGAGCACATGTGGCCCCCATTGAGGTCCCTTTAATTTGTAAAAACATCTCTTTATGAAACAAAAAAACATTGTCCTTTAACACATACTCCAACAACTTCAAAATGAAAGCTGTATTGGGTGTTTCTGTTTGGTGTCTCTGATTTAAGAAGCTAGCCACTGCATCAAGGGCACCTTCATGTGGGATGTTTGAATATAACGCTTCAACATCCATTGTCACCAAATAGTCTGTATCGCTAAGATTCATGTCTTATACAAGTCATAATACATCGGAGGTATCGTTTAAGTACGATGGTAAGGAGACAGCAAATGAATTTAAATGAAAGTCCACAAACTGTGACAAACTTTCAGTTAATGAACCTATGCCGCTAACTATTGGTCTGCCTGGTGGATTAAACAAGGTTTTATGTATTTTGGGCAACAGATAAAATGTGGCCCTCACAGGTTTTTCTGTTATCAAAAACTGCAACTCTTTCTGAGTAATTTCCCCCTTATGTGCAGCTTCTTTTACAAACTCATCAATACTGCTTTTAAATTCAACTGTGGGATCATAGCTTAATTTCTTATAAAAGTTACTGTCTTTTAGTTGTCTTTCAGCTTCTCGTATATAGTCCTTTTTATTCAAAATGACAACACATCCACCTTTGTCAGCTCTTTTAATTTCTATCAAAGTGTCATTCTGCAGAGTTTGTAATGCTTCTCGTTCTTCTTTGCTTAAATTGTTATAACCAAACACTGGTGGATCATTAAATAACTGTTCCAAATCATTTTCTACCAACTGTTTAAATACTTTAACAGCTGGACAAAGTGGCGGATTAAACGTTGCTATTGGTCTAAAAGTATCTTTATTGTTCTTGATTGCCACATTTTCCATTGAAGTATGTTTAGTAGAAAAGAAAGTTTTTAAATTCAAATTCCTGCATGCAATGTTTAAATCCACCATCGTCTGAAACTTGCTTGCAGATGTCGTGTGTACAAACCCCAAACCTTTACTTAAAACTCTCTTCTCTGTGTTTGTCAATACATGATCTGAAAGATTAATTACCTGTTTTTCTGTCTCCTTCACTATCGCCTGTTCCTGCTGTACTTGCTCCGTGTAAATTGTCGTCCTCTGCATCCTCCTCGCCCTCCCTTCTCTCCGCGTTCTCCGTATCTTGCTGTTTGTTTGCCATGACCCTCTTCTCTTCCGGCTTGAAATCTCGGGCTTCTTCGCGGTACATACGGAGGTGCTGGCTCTTGCCTCTCTCGCTGAAAATGGTGCTGATTAACCTCTTCTTCTATTTCAGATTCACTTGCACTGCTGAAATCAAAGGACACCTGTCTTTTGTTTTTTAAAATTCCGCGTGGATTATTTTTCCAATTGAAGACTCTGTCATTAGCATAGTCATTCCTGTCTCTAATAAACTTGATCTGTTTTGCTGTTTTCAGTTCATTGTCCAATTTATTAATAGCATCTTTTAATTTGTTGTTCAAGTTGTGGATTTGAATTAAAACCTTTCCTTAAACAAAAAAGAATGAAGAAATGACTAAAGAAAGAGTTGCAATAGTTAACTGAGCGGGGAATTATTGATTTGAAAGGCTGTTATTATCAAGTTATAATACCTGTGTTGGAGTGATGTTTTTTCAAAATCCTTCCTCCCCCTTCCCCCTCTTTTCTTGCTTTTAAGTTTTTGTTATTGAATATTTTGATTGTGAAATGAAGGATTAAAGGTATCTGGATATATATGTTTAGTGTTATAACCATAGTAGTAATTAAGATTGTTTAGATTTATATTTTTCCTTTTCTTAACGCAAGTGTGCGATGTATTTGTTTTTTTCCTTTTTATATTTTTTGATTTTAGAGTATTGTCATAAAGGTTTTTTTCTGTGCTAGTAAAAGAAAAGGAAAAATAATAGTGATGTCTGGTACACCGCTTTTTGTATTCCTTGCGGTGCCTGATGACACTAATCTATTGTAAAACGGCTAAGAACGGAGCACAGTTTTGGAATGAAATATGTTGGTATTGTATATAATTCTGAATTAATAATTTAATTTGTTTCTATCTTGGCCTTCTTCCTTCCTTCCTTCCCCTCCTTCTTTTTGTCTTGGATGTATGATTTTTATGTTAAAAATTTGAGTCTTTATAATACAGATGCTATTTATATAAATTAATTTATATTTATATAAGTTTAGTAACTGTTTTAATAATTTGGTGATTAAATTAGTGATGTCATTGTTAGTTAATTGGTATGAGTATTTAAGGGAATGTTCACTTTAAGAGGTTTAACCTTTGAGAAAGGATGCAGTAAACATCTGAAACGCGTCAGGTGATATGGCTTTTTTTGTGATACTTCTGAATAAAAGTTGTTTATAGACCTGTGCCCTTGTACCAGAGGTGTGTGTGCTCTACTTTTTAAAGTTTTTTTGTGAATACCACTTTAAGATTATCGATAGAGGTCTCTGCAGGGTTCAGTCTGGTACCATAAGAGTCCATTTTAATATTAAGATCTGAGACCACGGATATCAGTTTGTGTAACTTCGTGCCAATAGAGGATAGTGTCTTCTTGGTTTCACCAGTTACTGAGGGCTGTGCAGGAATGGCTGCTTTCATAGTTTGAGTAGGCCCTGGCATTTTTCCTCCCAATCCTCCTCCTTTATCTTTCTTTGGATTTCCCATTCTGGTACTTTTCAAGGTGCTCTTTCCGATTCTGGAAGAAATTTCACCCACAGAGAATTATAAAATACTTAAATTTAAGAGTATATTGAGAGAGTTTGAGGAGCTGTTCTGACTTGCTGCACTCAGCTCAGGCTCCACAGCGCCCCCTCAAATTACTTTTTAATATATGATGTAATATGATCCACTTGTTCTGTAATTTGCAGCATCTGTTAGTCTTTTGTTTGAGGTGCACACTATCTCAATGCATATGATGGGGATAATGTATCTAAATGTTTTAAATGTTTTTAGATTATCTTTGTAATGTTTGTAATGGTCTGAAACCGAACTAACTGAGAAACCACTACTACTACATATTACTGATCACATTATTATATATCCGAGTACGGTATATTGTAATACAATGTATCCTTATACAGTACTACCTATCCTAATACAGAACAACACTATACAGGTTACAAAGTACATATCATTACTGATCACAGAATTACATATCAAAGTATAGCACATTATATTACAACATATAATATAGTACAACAGGATATAAGATACAGATTACATATATTGCTAATTGCATATTAAAGTATATTATGAATACAATGAATCTTTACACAGTACAACCCTACAGACTACAGATTACATATCATATTTATCACAGAATGACATCTCCAAGTACTTTGCATTGTAATACATGTCCACAATAAAGTACACTATACAGCTTACAGATTACATATCACATTACTGATTGTGACATATCTGGGTACAATGAATTGTAATACAACATATCCTTATACAAGACCCCAATGTTTGGTCACTCCCCAAATTCTACTTTTAGGCTCTAAAACCCGCTGACACCATCAAACTTATCCGTAGGAACAACCCAAAACCCAGCAAAGGGGCTGATGGTATGGACTACAAAATCCTTAAACTATTCATCGATGCCCTTGCGGTTCCCATTACCAATCTTCTTAACAGCTCCCTCTGCTCTTGCTCCTTCCCTAACACCTGGAAATCCACCACGATTAAATATTTATTCAAGTCTGAGTCCAGAAATGAGGTCGGAAACTACTGTCCTATCTCCCTTCTCGCCCCTGTCTTGCCTAATCGAAGAGTCACAAAGGAATAATCACACTTGGCATTCACACATCAGCACAATTTATTGCAAGCAAAAGATAATTACACTTCATGTAACAGCAATGTCACTATCAGCATTAATGATTACACTTTAGCATTCATTTATTAGCAATATTACTATCAGCATTAATATATACTTCAATTAAGCAAAACATGATACATCACCGATTCAATAAAGCATCATCCAAGCCTTTCCCAGTAGCTGGGAAGCCCTAAATCATCTCACAGCCTGGCCAGGAGTTTTGAACTGGGAGAAAGTTCCACAGCGATGCGTCCACCCTGCAGATGAGGCCTCCAACCAGGCATTGAGAAAGCTACATTTATATCTTATTCTATGCTAAAAATAACCGTGCAGCCTTTATAATGTTATTTTCCCACATTCTAGAAGCTGGCCGGGCTTCCAGGATGTTGCAAATTCACATGATAAGGACTGCTCAGAATTCCCCACACCTGCTAGGTCACTGTGCTCCAAACACTGGCGGGTGCCTAGAACACTATAGCTAAGCAGAAGTTTAAACAAAACTACAAAAACAGGTTGCCTGATAATGTCGACCTTCAAGTCAGCAAAATACACTGTCTGAAGCAAAACATAATAATGAGGCTATCTAAAGAGCAAAACACCAATTAAATGAAGCAGCATGTAAAATGGAGTCACACAATACAAAATGGAGTATAAAATGACATACATTACATGAAATAGCATACAAAATGGAGTGACAATAATCAACATATTATACTATCACTACATTCGGTCCTTTGATTATTGTAAATACGATTTGTATGATATTGGTACCATAGCAAAATTACTACGAATCTAACATGATAAGTAACAAGTCCAAATAAGCAAGATAATTGTCACTACAGCAATGATTATGATAGGATGTATCAAAATATTTAACACTTTTGTAGCTGATGGAGACCATCCTGTAACACGGTCCTCCACACATATTCATTATTACTCATTAAATCACTCTGGGCCTTATTTCTTTGCATTATAGAATACATATGTCCAATCAATAAATCGCGAAATATTTTCTGCTACTCCCATTCCCCTGTGAAGTATTAAATAACTGCAAGAACTCAAAATCATAATTCAAAGTTAATCTTTGGGGTAAGAAAACAGTTGGCATCCATTGAGCTTGTAAGTTAATTAAGCTAAATACATCAATTCCTGCTGCCTGAAGCCTGTTAGTCAGTGTTTCTATATCAACACTATTTAAAATTCTCATGCCTGCCCCTGCTCCACCTAATAGCGTATCATACCAAGCTCTTTTATATTTGCATTTTCTACTAAACATAAACGTTATGTTAAAATGGATTACATTTTTCTGATACAGCTGCGCTACTGATGTACATGTGGATGGAACCTTAACTATACTATCATTGCTAATTACAGGATGATTTTTCAACACTGTAATGTGATCTGCCCAAGTAGTTCTATTAGTTATTGCAGTAGCATTCATGCAGAATAACGTGTCTATGTCAATCAAAGTAATACTTGCATTGAAAATGTCTGTTTGATTCATGCAGCAATCAAGTCTATGTTGTACAGTCACCATGCAACTATTGGTAAGTTGCAGCATCTAATAGCAGTCTGGTTCTGTAATTTAATCCAATTTGTGTCCTGCATAGGTTGGACATATAATCGTCCTGCCATTGTCTCAACTGGTTTTCAAATGTTCACATCTGGTGAAAAAGTAATGTTCACTATAGGACATCCTTGGTTTTCAGGGCAAGTAAAGTTGTCTTGCACTCGTAAACTGGTGGAAGATTTCCAACCCCATTGTACAAGTGGGTCGTCAAGCTTCAATATTCTTCCACCAGGGGTAATAGGCTTTACCGAATGGACCGTGAGAGAGAGTGTTATTCCTTTTAGAATCCATTGAAGAACCTAGAAAATACACAGACTGATTATTCTCGAAGATAACATGTGTTCGCTGGTACATATTCCCATCTCTCTTTCCCTGACCTGATAATTAACACTGTGTTGTCTCGTCCGGTGGCTATCACCTCAGCTGGTTCAGGAGGGCCATTTGGGTTTGTAACCCATATTTTGCTTTCATTATTTAAAACCTCCTGTAGATCTAAAACCTTTATCCCCCTTTGCTGTTAAGGTGTGGGGGCTTGTCCCTTTATAGGGGTCACTTTGTTAACTGGAATAATTAACAATTGAGCCACTCTGTCATACTGTTGAATTAACAGATTTTGTTCTCCACTATTCAACAAAATTACTTTCACTTCTCCTTGGTAATCACAATCAATCACCCCTCCCAAAATTTGTATTCCCTTGAGGGCTAGTTCTGATTTAGGTGCTATCCAACCAAAATGTCTCGGTGGAATTTGTATTCCAATACCAGTTTCTATCACTTGAATGTTTCTGCTGTTTATTCTGTATTCTTGAAGGGCATGTAAATCAAGTCCAGCAGCTTCTGGGGTTGCCCTGCAAGGAGACAGAGCTCCTGGTGTAATTTCCCAATATAACACTGTAAGCCTGCACTTGCAAATTAGGAGTTATCATTCGCATTAAGGGGGTCTCAGATTCTCCAATTGGTCTATTATTTAAAATCTGTAATGCTTCATGCAAATTCTCTTTCCATTTTCGTAGGATCTCTCCCCCCCCAATTTCCTAAACTGTTCTTTCAGCAATCCATTCATTCTCTCAATTAACCCTGCTGCCTGTGGGTAATAAGGGATGTGAAATACCCACTGTATGTTATGGGCTTGAGCAAAGCTTGTACCATTTTCCCCTAAAATGGGAACCATTGTCACTTTATCTGCAAGGGTATTCCATAGTACAACATAATTAAGTCAATTGCCTTAATGGTGTTTTCTGTGTAGCTTGTTTACAAGGGTATGCCAATAAATACCCTGAATATGTATCTACAACTGTGCAAGCATATCGACATCCTCCACTAAGGGTAGAGGTCCAATGTAATCAATCTGCCAAATTTGTCCGGTAATTTTCCCTCCCCAATTGTCCTTTCACAATATGAGGATTGGTCTTTGTTGCCCATGTTGGCATATAGGACACTGAGCAATAACAGTTTAACCAAATCCAATGTTAGGGGTACACCCTACTATATATGCCCACCTGTAAGTGGCTTTCTCCCAAATGTCCACATTTTTGATGTGCCCATTTTGCCAGCCCTGATAACTGCTGACTTTGAGTTTCTTCAATATCCACTGGAAGAATCTTAGCTCTTTCATCTGCAACAGAATTATACCATCGTTCTAGTGTATCTGAAGCACAATGAGCATCAACATGAAATACAGTGGTCTGAGTATTTTGACCATAGTCCATATTTCCTGCCACAGTTCTTTTCCCCATATTTCTTTCGAATAAATTTTCCACTCATCCTTAGCCCAAGTGGGCAGCCAGGTTGTTAAACCATTGGCTACAGACCATGAATCAGTATAATCGGAACAATCATTACACAATATTTCTCCAGGGCAGCTAACCTATTTTCAGTTCCAAAATGGTCTGTACTGCCTCAATTTGTTTACCTCCTAATCCTGTAATTACCACTCGCTGACCTTTGTGTTTTGCTGGGTTCCCATAAATTAATGAGCTCCGCCCCAGTGTCAATTAAAGCTCGTACTTTTGGGGTGAGCCACTTTTCCAATTAATTTCCAATTCTACATGAGGTCTAAAATCCTCCTAGCCCACCCTTCTACTGGGGCTTGGCCTTCATTTCAGTCATATTTTAGGTTTTTCAGTTGCTGCAACTCCCTAACCAGGTACAAATCACTAGGATACGAGATCTGCATATTCCTGCTCCAGTCGGGTGACTCAATGGATCCCTGGTGGGAGCCCCCCACCCAGTACATACTTTCATCATCAAACTCTGCCGGAGCAGTTGGACTTACAGACTCCCCTGAAGAGACATGTACATCTGTCTTTAACTTTGAATTGGTCTGCTTATTTACTAAGCTCTTAGTGTTCAATCCCTCTTTTTGTACATTTCCACATATCAGGGGTACTGATCCCATCAATGTTTTCCCTTGCCACCCCATCCTTTAAGAGAGCCAGAACATATCTCTCCTAGAAACTCAACCCTCAGGATTGGACCGCTGTTTATCCTGTCCTGAAGAATCATATAAACTAGACCCCTTTGGGCCCCAATCTCCCAGTTCCCTAACTGCCGTGTTGCCTCTAGCACTACACCTACTGTTTTCCCATCTGATTAATCAACAAAGTCATCATTACTGCCTTATATGCAGGTGGTGCAGTTTTGATAATCTTATTCACATGACACACTGGCACAACAACACTCATTAAATCAGCATGGTCTTCTGTGGAGACGCAACTTTCATCATTTCCATTTTAATGTTTTGTATACAGTCCTTTAAGGTAAACCATGGTTTCTATCCTCCGACCAGTCACTCACCGTCGGATACTTGTGTTTGCAAGCCATAGCCACCACGTCCAGCATCGTGGCATAGCCCTGCCCTGTATTTGGAGGTCGAGCGCCTCCTTCACCACAGGGTCATAGCTTAGTGACAGAAACCTAGGGGCATCAGTTTCATCTAAGCTTACTCCATCCGCCCTGTGTCATACAACCTCACCAGCCATCTCAACAAACTCTCCCCGGGTGTACGCTCCAGGAGGTCTGATACCTCCTGTTGAGAAAAATCCTCCACTACATCTCGATTCCTAGGATTTCCCTGATCCAACACTTCAGTCGTCTTTCTAGACACTGGCTGTGCATGCAATATTGGAACCTTACGTCCCTCAGCCTTTTCTTCTTTATCTGAGGCTGACCTTTCCTCATCTGAGAAACCAAATATCTCCATCCCATGTTTCAGGATCCCAGTGGGCTCCTGCCTAGCTATTACTAGAGCTTACCTTTCCTACTAACTCTGCCCTCCTCTTTTTATACTTGTACTGTGCCACTCCGGACAGCTGCATTTTCTGCAACTGTCCGATAGAGATCAATTTATCACTCAGCAAATGATTTTGACATTGTAACATCACAGCTTTACTTTCCAAATCACTGACACTTTCGTTCCAACTCTGCCTTTTCACTAAGAAGTCCCACTACCTTTTCATGCATCTTCCTATAGGCAGACAATAAAATCCACCCCTGCTCTAAGGCAGCACATTCTTCCCTTTGCCACAGGCACTCTTTTCATACATGTAACAACATCTGCAGGCTCAGAATCCTTTAAACAGGATTCCCAGTGTTCCTCAACCCTGCACAACATGACCACTCAGTGGCTAAATCAGCATAAGGTTGGTTTTCCCAACCAGGAATTTCCACTTGTGCACATGCAACATTAGACTCTTTTCTTTTAAACATTTTACTTCACCTTAGTGTGTACCTTCCTTATGAATCCTGCCGAATACGCCAAAATTGTCTTGCCTAATCGAAGAGTCACAAAGGAATAATCACTTGGCATTCACACATCAGCACAATTTATTGCAAGCAAAAGATAATTACACTTCATGTAACAGCAATGTCACTATCAGCATTAATGATTACACTTTAGCATTCATTCATTAGCAATATTACTATCAGCATTAATATATACTTCAATTAAGCAAAACAAGATACAGCACCGATTCAATAAAGCATCATCCAAGCCTTTTCCCAGTAGCTGGGAAGCCCTAAATCATCTCACAGCCTGGCCAGGAGTTTTGAACGGGAGAAAGTTCCACAGTGATCGTCCACCCTGCAGATGGGGCCTCAACCAGGCATTGAGAGCTACATTTATATCTTATTCTATGCTAAAATAACCGTGCAGCCTTTATAGTGTTATTTTCCCACATTCTAGAAGCTGGCCGGGCTTCCAGGATGTTGCAAATTCACACGATAAGGACTGCTCAAATTCCCACACCTGCTAGGTCACTGTGCTCCAAACACTGGCCGGTGCCTAGAACACTATGAGCTAAGCAGAAGTTTAAACAAAACTACAAAAACACAGGTTGCCTGATAATATGCGACCTTCAAGTCAGCAAAATACACTGTCTGAAGCAAAACATAATAATGAGGCTATCTAAAGAGCAAAACACCAATTAAATGAAGCAGCATGTAAAATGGAGTTACACAATACAAAATGGAGTATAAAATGACATACATTACATGAAATAGCATACAAAATGGAGTGACAATAATCAACATATTATACTATCACTACAGCCCCCTACCAAAAATCATCAAGAAAGTTGTCCACTCTCAACTCACCACCTACCTTGAAGCCAACAACTTACTCTCCTGTGCTCAACATGGCTTCAGATCTGGACACAGCACAAAAACAGCCCTGGTACAGTTTACTAGCGACATCCTTAAGGCCAATGACAAAGACCAGTACACTGGGTCCGTATTTGTTGACCTGACAAAGGTATTCGACCTTGTGGACCATGCCCTCTTACTTGACACCCTCAGTGGTTTACACCTCTCTGTCAATGTCGTAGAATGAGTTGGAAGCTAACTTTCCAGGAGATCCCACAAAACCTCCATCGATGGTCATCTCTCTGCCGAAAGCCTGATGAAAATATTAGGTCCCCCAAGGCTGATCCTAGGCCCCCTTCTGTTCTCACTTTTCCATAATATTCTTCCCTGTATATGCCAAAACATGCAATTTGTCCTCTATGCCGAAGTTGAGTCTCTTTTCTGCAGTGACACACCGATGAAGTGGCTCTTTTCTGCAGTGACATCAACCATGCCACTATGTTCCACAATCTGCAGTCTGATTTCAGGAAGTTACACTCCTGGTTCTCTGGTAATGGTATGGTCCTAAATTCCAAGAAGACCAAGTTCATGATCTTCTCAGGTCCTAGAAAATCCCTTCACTGGCCTTACACTATTTGATAACTCTGGCAACCTCACTGAACAGGAATCAGAATTCAAATACCTGGACCCTCACCTCTCCTTTAATCACCATGTCAACAATCTCATAAAGAAGATCCGCATCAGGCTTGGTCTTCTTTACAGGATTAGAAAGTTCCTGATTCCCGCAATGAGGCTTTGCCTAGCCAACTCTCTTCTTCTGCCATTTATAGACTATGGATCCATCATCTTTTGCCTCCACAAAGGCCTCTCACACAGTTTGCAAAGGGAAAGTGCTAACAGAAGACATAGACACGTGTTTCGTCTTACCAGGACTCATCAGTATGCCTCGTCTGTTTGACACCCCAGTGGAATGGAACAGCCCATGATGCTTTGCATTGTGGGGGCATGTGTGATTTTGTATTTTCTTGAAACTTGGCTTCCCAGCCAAATGCCCTTTGGGGTAACCCCTTGCCTCAGTGTTTATGCACAGAGGTTCTTTGTCTTTTAAATAATTTTTTATTTTAATGGGTTCACCACAATATATCCCAGGCACACTGCCTTAGGGGTAGCTGTTCCATTCCACTTGGGGTGTCAAACAGACGAGGTATACTGATGAGTCCTGGTAGGACGTAAACACGGTCTATGTCTTCTGTTAGCACCCTTGCAAACTGTGTGAGAGGGCCTTCGGCACCATGCAATTCTGCTAAAGTTGGACCAGCATAACATTCTGTGGTGATTTGTATATGCAGCCCATGATGCTTGTATTGTGGGGTATGTGATTTTGTATTTTTATTTTTAAAAGGTGCTTTTGTTAAAATCAAAAGCCAGTAAACTGGTTATAACAATAAATACAATAAAATTAAACTATTATAAACTTAAAACTATATTAAAAAGGTGTTTTTCAAAGCCCTTAAAGCTAAGGACGGTCGGTCAACTGCATCTGACGAGGTAGAGAATCTCACAGGGTAGGTGCCATAAAGCTAAACGATCTAGCACCAGATGTTTTCAAACGTACTTCTGGAATCTCTAGCAATCCTCGTCAGTGGATTGGAGGGAGCGGAGGGACTATAGGAGCAAAGGAGCTCCTTTCAGGCAGGTAGGTCCCAGATCATGAGGCTTTATAGGTCAGTAAACCGACCTTGAAGGTAATTGGCAAGGATTGCAGCCAGTAGTCCAGCAAGCACAGGTTATATGCACTGGATCTAGAGGATCCAGTCAACAGCCTGGCTGGCCGCATTTGCACTAGCTGCAGACTGCCAAGCCAACCCCGATCAGCCCTAGGTAAGGAGTTACAGTAGTCAGCCGGAGGTAATGAAGGCGTGGATCAATGTTGAAGGTCCTCTGAGGAACCAGGTGCTTCACCCTGGTAATATTCTCAGATGAAAGGAAAGTGAATCTACTGGGCTGACAATTTGAGATTTAAGGTCAGACCAACAATTATTAAGCCAAGATTCCGCATCTGATCTGAGGTCGTCAGCTGAAGACCTCCAGCCATAGGCCTGAGGGTGATTCCTCCGCAGACCTGCCTCACAGCGGTACCTTTGTCCACAACCAACACCTCAGTTTTCTCCGGGTTTAACCTCAGCCAGCTCCCATTCTTCCAGTCTTGGATTTCTTCAAGGCAGTTATTAAAAACCGACAAGGCAGCGTCCTGACCGGGCACAAAGACATATACAGCTGGGTATCATCTGCATAGCAGTGAAAACCCAAACCGTACCATCTAATAATCGTCCCTAATGGTAGCATATACACCGAAAACAACATAGGTGCTAGGGAGAATGATGCTGAGGAAAAAATTCCCGACACCACTCTCTGAGTCCTACCCTCGAGGTAAGATTGAAACCATCTGAGGACCGTACCAGACAGTCCACAGACTGACCGCAGACGCTCCAACAGCACACCATGGTCAACGGTATCAAACGCTGCAGAGAGATCAAGTAGTACCAAGATGGATCGGGTCCTACGATCTCTCGCTATTAGGAGGTCATTTAGTACCCGTACGAGCGCTGTCTTGGTACTATGCCTTTTCCTAAATCCAGACTGGAGCGAATTGTAGATAGTGTTGTTGGTCAGATGATCTTCCAACTATGCTGCGACCACTTTCTCAATAACTTTACCCACAAAGGGTAAGTTAGAGACTGGCCTGTAATTTGCTAGACAGTCTGGATCTAAAGAGGATTTCTTTAATAGAGGCTTAACTATAGCCTCTTTAAGTGATCTGGAAAAACTCTCTCCAAAGACTTTCAGACGATCAAAGCTAGGACTAGGCCGATCTTATCCACACAAAACCCACTAAAAGGCATGTAGGGCCAGGGTCCAAATCACAGCAGATCGGTCGCAGTGCTCAAATGATCATCACAACATCTCGATTATGGGAAGGCTGAAGTCAGACCATCCAAACTGGGTGTTCGACATCTCCTGATTACTTCACCATGCCCCATTGGGAGAGGAAGAGCGAATATCTGATCTGATTTTGACAACCTTATCTGCAAAGAAGAGAGCAAGCCCTCACACCATTCTTGAGATAAGGCTCTTCTGGGATGAAGACAGACTGGATTGCACAGTCTGTCCACAGTCAGAAAGAGCTGAGCTGGTCTGTTCTGTGCAGCCGCTATCTCTCTGGACAGGAACTCTGCCTTCTTACGAAAGATTGCGGATTGATAGGCCAAATAATGGTCCATCAAACTAAGCCTGTCATCATCAAGACCGGACCTTCGCCAACGCCTCTCCAGCCTTCGTCCAACCCTCCTTGGTTAAAAACATATTTATTTAGTGTTTAACCAAGAAGGAGCTTGCAAACTCTGTTTATCTTGTTAGTAACTCCAGAAGGATTTAAATACTGCATTTGGGTAGATCGTTGGAGGTAGCTAGATTGTCTACTAGGATTTTCTGACAGTTAAACTATTTTTAAATAAATTACAGGTGGCTGAGGAGTTGAAAAAGGAGCTTTCAAACTCTGCTTATCTTGGAAGTAACTACAAGTGTTTGAATACTGCATTTTGGTTGTTCCTTGGGGTAGCTGGATTGACTACTAGGATTTTGGGACAGAAACTATTTTTAAATAATTTACTGGTGCGTAGGGAGTTTGTGGATAGTTAAACTATTTTTAAATAAGTTACTGTGGTTAAGGAGTTGTCATAGCAAAACCTGCAGTGTGGAAACAGGAAAAGACAGTCTTTCAAGCAAATAGAGGGAGGTGGATCTAGGTTTACGTTTGTTTGTTACAATTCTTAAGATTTTTAGTGCAGGAAGAGTTTAAAGCACAGCTGACTTATTTTGGGGCTGACAGCTTTCAGAGCACAAACCACCAGGCCTGTTTTGGGGCTCGGGAGGTTTACCTGTGTCTGACTTGGCTGTGTGGATTTTTCTCTGTTTGATTAGCAGGGTATTTTCTCTGTCAAATTGTTGTGTAGGGCATCTTGCTGACAGGAAGGCACTCATCGCAGTGGTGGGTCAGAGCTTAGCTGATTGTTTTGTGAGGGGCACAGTTTAGGCCCAACCCCTTCCCACCTTCACCCCACCCACCCCTGGAAATAGTTCCTTTATACCTGGGGTTCTGACATCATTTCTCAAGAGTGCAAGGTGCATATCACTGTCATATCCTCTCCAGCACACTGCACTGACAATATACATACACATTGTATAATATATATATATATATATATATATATATTTCTATATAACAAACTAATCACACACACACACACACACACACACACAAAAAAAAATGCGGGGAGTAGTGCAATGTAATGGCTGTGGGGCAGCAGTCTTCCAGGAGTCTTTCTGGAGGCTGAGATGCTGCCCTATTTGCAGACAACTCTCTGCCCTGAGGGAGGAAGTTGCCCGTCTTCAGGCCACACTGAACAGTAGTAAGAGAACCTTCCCCCAGGCCACACTGGACAGTAGGGAGGGAACCTCCCCCATCCAGGGAGCACCAGAGCCACCACCACTACCTCAGAGGCTGCGAAGAAAGCACAGCAGTTGGACCACAGTGGGCTCAGGGAGGGTGAGGATGGTGGAACGGAGGCACACCCAGTCAGTTGTTCCACACCACAATCCATACACCATTCTGGGGGAGCATAGCTCCCCTATGGAAGCACCCACAGAGGAGACTGAGGAGGCTGAGGACAACTGTCACAAGGGAGGCCCACAGGATGGAGGTGGAGGACACCACAAGGAAAGGAAGCAGCTCCTGGTGGGGGACTCAATTATTAGGGGGATAGAACTGGGGGGAGCAGGGAAAACTGAAGTAAGGTGCCTGCCTGGTGCCATGGCTTGGAGGGACAGGAAGCGCATCCTCAGGATCACGAGATCAGCTGCGCAGGAGTCTGAGCTGGACACTATTGTCCACCTAGGGACAAATGACTTGGCTCATCATGAGATTAGAGCAGTGCAGAAGGACTTTGTAGAATTGGGAGGGCCTAAGACAAGTAGCACACACAATATCCTTCTGAGGTGCTGCCTGTCAATGGCATGAGTGAGGCGAGGGTACTTGCACCATGCAGTTCAATGAATGGTTGAAAAATGGTGTGGAGCACAGGAGTTTGGCTTCATTGGGGACTGGGGTTCCACCTGAGGGACACCAGCCTATACTGGCAGGATAGTCTGCATCTGTCCAGAAAGGGAACAAGTCTTTGAGCAATCAGTTTAAATGCTTCATTGGCAAGCTTTTAAACTAGTCAAGGGGGAGGCACTGATAAGCAGCAGGAAAATCCCAGCCTCTCCCTACAAAACAGGGTACTAAATGAGAAAAAGACCGAGGTAGAAAGGTCAGTGGGGGATGCTGCAAAAGAAGGTAAAGCCATCAAAAAATGGAGAGCAATGAGTACCAATGCCTGTAGTCTGAGTAACAATCTTCCTGAATTAGTGGCCTTGATGGAGGAGGAACATCTGGATATTGTGGCAGTCACAGAAACATGGTACACACAAAACCATGACTGGGACGTAAACATACCAGGATACACTATCTACAGGAGGGACAGGGAGGGTAAAAGAGGAGGAGGAGTAGCTCTTTACATAAGGGAAGGAATCAAAGCAACAGAACAAAAGGGAAAATGGAGGAGAAGAAGCACTGTGGGTAAATTTGGAGACCGCAATGGCACCACAATCTGCACAGGGTTAGATACAGACTCTTCTCGGGGAGGAAATGGACAAGGAAATTATAGAAAGAATACTTAGAATGGCAGAAAAGGGGAGATATTGTTGATGGGTGATCTGCATATGCAGATGTTAACTGAGTGCAGTTGCAGCAGCCACTTTGAAGAGTGGGGTTATTCTAGATGCCCTACAGGGGCATGCCTTAGACAACTAGTATTGGAGCCCACTCGAGAGGAGCAATCTTAGACCTGGTTCTCTCAAATGGAGATGAAGAGAGGATCATAGATGTAGAAGTGTAGCCATCTGGGAACTAGTGACTATCGAACAGTTTGGTTCACAATAAACACAGCAATAGAGTCAAGCTATACAAAGGCAAAAGTACTGGACTTTAGGAGGGCTGACTTTGCCAAAATGGGTGAGTGCCTAAGGAATGCACTAGCAAATGGGCAGGAAGGAGGGTGAAAGAACAATGGGGAATAATAAAAACTGCCATCACAGAGGTAACAAGCCTTTGTGTGAAGCAAATAAACAAAACAAAATGATGTAAGAAACCACTATGGTTCTCAAAGGAAGTGGCAGTGAAGGTTCAAGAGAAAAAGAAAGCATTCAGGAAGTACAAGGAATCACAGAAGGAGCAGGACAGAGAACTGTATCAGTTAAAGCAAAAGGAAGCTGGGAAGGCAGTCAGAACAGCAAAGGCCCAAACCGAGGAAAAGATAGCCAACTCAGTTAAGAAGGGGATAAAACCTTTATAGGTACATCAGGAGCGAAGGAAGACCAAGGGAGGGTTAGTGAGGCTTAATAAAGGGAGGGAGGGTGGGCAGAGGGTGACTGTGAAAAGGCAGAGATACTAAACAAATATTTTTGCTCAGTATTTACAAAGGAAGAGGGGGAGGTACCTAAAACAAACAGTAGAAACACTCTGGATACAGAAGTTGATACCAGCCCATTTACGGAAGAAAGGGTTCTGAAAGAACTCTTAAAACTGAAGGTGGACAAAGCAATGGGGCCTGATGGGATTCATCCCAGAATTCTAAAAGAACTAAGGGTAGAACTAGTGACACCACTGACTACCCTCTTTAACAAATCATGGGAGGATGGGGTGGTACCCGAGGACTGGAGAAGGGCAGATGTGATTCCCCTTCACAAAAGTGGGAGCAAGGCAGAAGCAGGAAACTACAGACCTGTTAGTTTAACTGAGTTGGCTATCTTTTCCTCGGTTTGGGCCTTTGCTGTTCTGACTGCCTTCCCAGCTTCCTTTTGCTTTAACTGATACAGTTCCCTGTCCTGCTCCTTCTGTGATTTCTTGTACTTCCTGAATGCTTTCTTTTTCTCTTGAACCTTTACTGCCACTTCCTTTGAGAACCATAGTGGTTTCTTACATTGTTTCGTTTTGTTTATTTGCTTCACACAAAGGCTTGTTACCTCTGTGATGGCAGTTTTTATTATTCCCCATTGTTCTTCCACCCCTCCTTCCTGCCCATTTGCTAGTGCATTCCTTAGGCACTCACCCATTTTGGCAAAGTCAGCCCTCCTAAAGTCCAGTACTTTGCCTTTTGTATGGCTTGACTCTACTGCTGTGTTTATTGTGAACCATACTGTTCGATGGTCGCTAGTTCCCAGATGGCTACCCACTTCTACATCTGTGATCCTCTCTTCATCTCCATTTGAGAGAACCAGGTCTAAGATTGCTCCCTCTCGAGTGGACTCCAATACTAGTTGTTCAAGACATGCCCTTGTAGGGCATCTAGAATAACCCACTCTTTGAAGTGGCTGCTGCAACTGCATTCCAGTTAACATCTGGCATATTCAGATCACCCATCAGCAACATCTCCCCTTTTTCTGCCATTCTAAGTATTCTTTCTATCATTTCCTTGTCCATTTCTTCCCCCTGAGAAGGGAGTCTGTATACAACCCCTGTGCAGATTGTGGTGCCATTGCCGGTCTCCAAATTTACCCACAGTGCTTCTTCTTCTCCCTGTTTTCCATTTTGTTCTGTTGCTTTGATTCCTTCCCTTATGTAAAGAGCTACAGAGCTAGTCATCTGGGAACAAGCGACCACCAAACAGTTTGGTTCACAATAAACACAGCAGTAGAGTCAAGCCATACAAAATCAAGGGTACTGGACTTTAGGAGGGTTGACTTTGGGAAAATTGGAGAGTGCCTCAGAAAAGCACTTGCAAATGGGCAAGAAGGAGGGGTGGAGAAACATTGGGAAAAAATCAAAACGGCCAGCACAGAGACAACAACCCTTTGTGTGAAGCAAATCAACAAAACAAAACAAAGGAAAAAACCACAATGGTTCTCAAAAGAGGTGGCGCGGGAAGGTTGGGGAGAAAACGGTAGCATTCAGGAAGTATAAGGAAACACAGAAGGAGCAGGACAGAGAACTGTACCAGTTAGAGCAGAAGGAAGCAGGGAAGACAGTCAGAATAGCAAAGGCCCAAATGGAGGAAAAGATAGCCAATTCAGTTAAGAAAGGGGATAAAACCTTTTATAGGTACATTAGGGAGCAAAGAAAGACCAAGGGAGGGATAGCGAGGCTTAATAAAGGGAAGGGGGGGGGTAGGCAGAAGATGACAGTGAAAAAGCAGGGATACCGAATGAATACTGCTGCTCAGTATTCACAAAAGAAGAGGAGAGGGAGGTACATAAACCAAACAATAGAAGCCCTCTTAATAGGGGGGTCGATACCAATCCATTCACAGAAGAAAGGATCCTGAAAGAACTCCTAAAACTGAAGGTGGACAAAGCAATGGGGCCTGATGGGATTCACCCCAGAATTCTAAAAGAACTAAGGGGAGAACTAGTGACACCACTGACTACCCTTTTTATCATAGAATCATTTTTATTATTCATTAGTTACATTACAGGAACATAGAATTATACATGCCTGTGTGACACGATACCTCGTATCCAAAACATGTAAGTACACTTTCTTGAAACATAGAAGGAGATTGAGCAGAGTAGTTCATTAACAATTGTGAAGGGAAATTATGTAATCCCTTATCTACCTAAACCTTTATGGTAACAAAACTGTGACCACTACAAATTGTTACAAAAGCTCCTAAAGAAGAGACAGGATAGAAACTACAAAGCCTACCAGTTACTACAATTGAAAAGGCCAATTCCCTCGACTAGCAGCGTGTAACCTGTTCTGTAGATGTCGGAAGGTTATAGAGGGAAGAAAGAAAAGTCAGTATACGAAATGGCATGGGTGGGTTCCAACATGTAGGACAAGTCCCGTATTAGACTTAATCAATATTTTACAAGTAATACCAGCCAGAAAAAGGCCTTACATGGTGAGATTATTCAGGTGGGAGGGTTACTAGGGGGGTGGGAGTGGGGCTCGACAAAGAAAGGAGTTAAGGTATGCTTCCCATTTGTGGTAGTACAGTGGGAGCCGTCCTCTACTAGCAAAAGTGAGCCTTTCAAAGGTAGCAAGCCTGGCCAGGGCAGAGTGCCATAGGGAGATATCGGGAGAAGAGGGATGCCTCCAGGTCATAAGCAAAAGCCGTTTAGCTTCCATGAGGACTGCTAGGATCCAGTTTTTATGCTGCGGTTCAAGTTGACCCAGGGGAGTAGTATCTCCTAACAGGAGCATAGGATTAGAAAGGTTAATAGGTTGCCCCAGCTCCCTGGAGCAGTCCATTGCTACCGCAGACCAGAAGGGGACCAGAGCAGGACACTTTCAGCTTGTTGTTGAAGCACTGTGTTTATGCGGTATTTCATACCTATCTCCCGTAGAATCATCAGGTCAGGACTGCATACTGTGGAGGCCTTAAATTTAGCCTCCAAAGTTGACAATTCAGTCTGGAGGTGGGCCAGATCCACTCTCCAAGCTTTATTTCTCTGGGCTGCATATGCAATAATGCACCCACAGAGGATAGCCTTGAACGCTTCCCAAATTGTAGGAGCCGACATGTCCGTGGCTGCATTATTGGTGAAGTAGTCTGTGGCTGTGTTCTGTACCATGTTCTGAAATATGGAGTCCTGAAGAAATAGAGGGTTGCAGTGCCATCTGGTGCCTGAGCCACCCTGCCCTGAGAGCACATAGATACTAGAGACAGGGGCATGATCAGAGATAAGGATGTTATCTATCTTAGAGGAGAAGATGTCCTGGGCTGCGGGAGAGTTAGCCAGCCAGAAGTCTATTCGGCTATATGTGGTATGAGCTGTTGAGAAAAAGGAGTAATCCCTCCCCGAAGGATTGTCCCTACACCATACATCAATCAGTCCCCACTCTTTCATCATCTCTTGCAGGGTGAGCACCGCTTTGGGGTGCGTTTGGGGTGTTGGTTTGGACTTGTCCAAAAATACATCTAAAGCTAAGTTAAAGTCCCCACATACTATAATAGGGATGTTGGGGTAGCCTTCTGTAAGAGAGTCAAGGGCCCAGTTAAGGTTCAGGAAGAACTCCAGATTGTCCATATTGGGGCCATAAACATTGACCAACACAGCCTGTCCCCCAATGTAGGAGAACCTAGCCGCAATCCAGCGACCGTGGGCATCGGAGGTCACTTTGTTCTTTGTCCAGGGACATGTTTTCCGAACTAAGATAGCTACCCCATTAGACTTGGTTCTTGTAGAGCTGGCAATCACAGTGCCCACCCAGGATTTTTGGAGCCACATTACAGTTCTTGCAGTGAGGTGTGTCTCTTGGATGAATACAATACATAGAAACATAGAATATGATGGCGGATGAGGACCACTTGGCCCACCCAGTCTGCACATTTCCCTACCTAATGGATAAGCTGCAGATCCTAGTTAACCAACAGCCTACTTATTCCTACCCCCACCCATTAGAATTGCCTTATGACTGTCTCATGCATTCTTGAAATCCACCGGTTTTTGACTCCACAACCTCCTCAGGAAGGCTGTTCCATGCATCCACAACCCTCTCCTTGAAAAAATACTTCTTCACATTACCTCTGAGCCGTCCCCCTCTCAATCTTTAAATTGTGCCCCCTTGTTCTTGCACACCTCTTTTTCTGAAAGATGTTACCCTCTTGGTCTTTGTTGATTCGCTTGAGCTTGAGCTACTTGAACGTTTCTATCATGTCTCCCCTCTCCCTGCCTGCAAGGAGTGTAGGTGCTTAAGGACCAAAGATCGTTTGGTTGGATGGTTCAAGCCCCTTACGTTCCATGACATGAGTTTAATCCTGGCCCTTGCGTTCTGCATCTCTGTTTCTTAAATCAAAAGATGAATCACTTTATTTAACCAGGCATAAACACCATTGAGCAGGCTCATTTTCAAGGTGGTCCTGGGCATTAATACAATACAGTACACTTCATAAGATTACAATTACGGTGGACAGCAGTGCAAAAAAAAAAAACATAGAAACATAGAAACATAGACTTTGACGGCAGATAAGGACCGCTAGGCCCATCTAGTCTGCCCATTTCCCTACCTACAGGATAGGCCGCAGATCCTATTTAACCAACAGCCTATATCTTCCTGCTCTCTACAAGAATTGCCTTTATGTCTGTCCTATGCATTCTTGAATTCTCCCACAGTTTTAGACCAACTTCCTCAGGAAGGCTGTTCCATGCATCCACTACCCTCTCTGTGAAATAATACTTCTCACATTGCCCTGAACCACCCTCCTTCTATCTTTAAATTGTGTCCCCTTGTTCTTGCAAGTCTCTTTTGAAAGATGCTACCCTCTTGGACTTTGTTGATTCCTTGAGGTACTTGAAAGTTTCTATCATGTCCCCTCTCCTTCTTTCCTCAAGGGTATACATATTAAGCTCCCTTTAGTCTCTCCTCATCACGGCTTCTCTTGCAGACCCTGCACCATTTTAGTTGCCCTCCTCTGGACTGCCTCTATCCTGTTTATGTCCTTCTGGAGATGGGGTCTCCAGAACTGGACACAGTATTCCAGATGGGGTCTCACCAACTGTCTGTACAGAGGGATAACGACTTCCTGTTTTCTGCTGCTGATGCCTCTCCCTATACATCCCAGTATACCCGGCCCTCCCTACTGCCTTCTCACATTGCTTGCTAACCTTAAGGTCATCTGATATGATTACCCCAGGTCCCTTTCCTGTTTTTGTTGTTACTACCTCCCCACCCATTGTGTATTCTTCCCCTGGGTTCTTGTTTCCCAGGTGCATTATTTTGCACTTTTTGCATTGAATCTTTAGCTGCCATACGTCTGACCATTCCTCCAACCTTGCCAAGTCCTTTTCATCCTTTCCACGCCTCCTTGTGTATCAACCCTGCTGCAGATCTTTGTGTCATCTGCAAAAAGGCATACTTTTCCTTCCAGTCCCTCTGCAATGTCACTGATGAAGACATTAAAAAGGACTGGACCCAATACTGAACCCTGCGGTACCCCACTGGTAACCACCCTTTCTTCAGAGTGGACTCCATTTACAATTACCTTCTGTGTCCTGTTGTCCAGCCAATGTTTTACCCAGGCTACCACCCTGGGACCCACTCCCAGGCTGGTTAATTTGACTAATAATCTTTTGTGTGGGACTGTGTCAAATGCCTTGCTAAAGTCTAGGTAGGCCATGTCCACAGCCCCTCCCTGGTCTACTACTTTGGTCACCCAGTCAAAGAAATCTATTAGATTTGTCTGACATGACCTTCCCGCTGTGAACCCATGCTGCCTTGGATCCTGTGCTCCACTGACCTCTAGGTTCTCAATTATTCTTTCCTTCAGAAGTGACTCCATCACTTTCCCTACCACAGAGGTCAGACTGACAGGTCTGTAGTTTCCTGCCTCTGTCTTGGTCCCACTTTGTGAAGGGAATCACATCCTCTTCCTCCAGTCCTCGGGTACCACACCATCCTCCCATGATTTATTAAAAGAGTAGCCAGTGGTTTCACTAGTTCCTTCATTAATTCTTTTAGAATTCTGGGGTGAATTCCATCAGGACCCATTGCTTTGTCCACCTTCAGTTTTAGGAGTTCTTGCAGAACCCTTTCTTCTGTGAAAGGACTGGGATCGACCCCCCTATCAAGAGTGCTTCTGTTAATTGGATTAGGCACTTCCCCTCCTCTTTGTGAATACTGAGCAGAAATATTCGTTCAAGTATTCCTGCTTTTCACTGTCCCCTCTGCCACCACACCGCTCATTCTATTCAGCCTCACTATCCTCCTTTGTCTTTCTCGCTGCTGATGTACCTATAAAAGGTTTTATCCCCTTCTTAACTGAGTTGGCTATCTTTTCCTCAGTTTGGGCCTTTGCTATTCTGACTTCCTCCCTGCTTCTTTCTGCCTTAACTGGTACAGCTCTCTGTCCTGCTCCTTGTGTGTTCCTTATACTTCCAGAATGCTATCTTTTCTTCCTGACTTTTCACAGCCACCTCTTGAGAACCATAGTGGCTTTTTCTTTCATTTTGATTTGTTTATTTGCTTCACACAAAGGCTTGTTGCCTCTGTGATGGCAGTTTTGATAATTCCCATTGTTGCTCCACACCTCCTTCTAGCCTGTTTGCTAGTGCTTTTCTGAGGCACTCTCCCATCTTGCCAAAGTCAGCCCTCCTAAAGTCCAGTACCCTCACTTTTGTATGGCTTGACTCTGTAGCTGAGTTTAACGTGAACCACACTGTTTGATGGTCACTTGTCCCCAGATGGCAACCCACTTCTAGATCTGAGATCCTCTCACTGCCCCCGTTTGGTCACGAGGGTCTAAGATTGCTCCCTCAGAGTGGGTTCGAGAACTAGCTGTCTAATGCCTGCCACCTGTAGGGGCGTCAAGAATGGCTCCTGTTTGGATGTAGCTGCAGCAAATGTGCTCCAGTTAACATCTGGCATATTCAGGTCTCCCATCAACAGTATTCCTCCTTTCTCTGCCATTCTAAGAATGCCTTCCATCATATCCTTGTCCATTTCTTCCCCTGACATGGGGGTCTGTACACAACCCCTGTGCGGATTGTGGTGCCTTTTCCAGTCTCCAAGGTGACCCACAGTGCCTCCTCTCCTCCCTGTTCTACTTTTTGTTCAGTTGCTTTTATCCCATTCCTTTACATGAAGGCTACTCCTCCCCTCTTCTCCCTGCCTGTCTCTCCTGTAAGTTATGTACCCTGGTATGTTAACATCCCAGTCATGGTTCTCTGTGTATCATGTTTCTGTGTCTGCTACAATATCCAGGCATCCTCTTCCATTAAGGCCACCAGCTCAGGGGCTTGTTGCCCAGACTACGGGCATTGGTACTCATTACCCTCCATTTCCTGATGGCCTTACCCTCTTTGCCCCATCCCTGTCCTTCTTGCCTTTGTCACTTTCTCCATTTACCCCTGCCCTTCTCCTATCGACACCTCCATGTTGGTGTTTGCCACACTTACTACCGTGATTGTTTGGGGCTAGGATTTTCTGCTCCTTCCAGTGCCTCCCCCTGGCTAGTTTAAAAGCTTGCCAATGAAGCATTTAAACCTATCACCTAGGATCCTGGTTCCTCCCGGACAGATGCAGCCCATCATGCCAGTATAGGCTTGCATCACTCCGGTGGACTCCAGTCCCCAATGAAGCAAATCCTGAGCTCCACACCAGTTTTTCAACCACTGATTGAATCCCATGGTACAGGAACACCCTAGCCTCTCCTATGCCATAGATGGAAGCACCTCCTGTAAAGGTTACCGTATGTATACTTGACTAAGGCCTCCCTCAATTCCACAAATCTCTTCCTGCACTTCTAATCCCTTTCTTAGCCAGGTCATTTGTCCCTAGGTGGACAGTGACATCCAACTCCCTCCCTGTGCAGCTGCTCAGGCAATCCTGAGGGATTCGCTCCCTGTCCCTCCAAGCCATGGGCGCCAGGCAGGCACCTTACCTCCCTCTCCTTCCTTGCCCCAGTTCTACCTTCCTGACAATGGAGTCCCCACCAGGAGTTGTTTCCTTCCCTGCAGGGTCCCTGCCACCCTCCTGTGAGTCTCCTTTGTGGAGGTTCCCAGCATCCTCCTTGGTCTCCACTGTGGGTGCCTCCATAGAGGAACCACACTTTGCCAGAATGGCATAGGAATTGTGGAGAGGTACAACTGGAGGGATGTGCCTCTGTTCCACCACCCTCACCCTCCCTGAGCCCACTGTGGTCCAACCGCCCTCTTTCTTGGCAACCTCTGAGGCAACAGCAGTGGCACTGGTGGTCCCTGGATGGAAGAGGAGGTCCCACAAATCCTGGCCAACTCAGCCTGGAGATAAGCAACCTCCTCCCTCAGCCCAGAGAGGTGCCTGCAGATGGGACAACACCGATCCTCCAGAACATCTCCGGAAGACTGCTGCTCCACAGCCACTGCACTGCACCACTCCAATCATGTCTTATTTCTGGCCCTTAACTGTTTGCAATCCTTACTCTTTCCTCTGTTTTTTTCTCTCTTTCCTTACTTTCTGCCTGTGTGCCCTTTAAGCTCCTGATTGTCCTGTTCTGAGACAAGAATATCCTATATTTCTCAGTAGACCACTTACTTGTTCAGAGGCAGACCTCCAGCAGCTAGAGGGGGCCAAAGAGCTACTCTTGCCCTTCTAGGATGGTGGGTCCTTGGTGGTTCTGTGCTCATTCACTTCCTGCCCCTAAACAGGAAGTTCCTGCTGTCAGTCAAATCTGTGCCTATAAAATAGAACTAGCTTTGGGTGGAGGGAGGGAAGGGAGGCAATATAGTCCCAGTAGAGAAGTTCAGTCACACAGCAGTCCTTTCTCCTGTTGTCTTCTGCCAAGCTATTAGCAGAATCTTTCTAAGCAGTCTTTAAATGTAGCTTCCTTCTAGCTAAGCCTCTCCCCTACTTACCAGATCTTTCTACAAGTAATTTAAACCTCACAGCAGTTAAGTCCTTTCAGTCACCTGAGATTTACACCTAGATGACTTTTCAGTTACCCATTCAGTTCAGTTAACTCAAACACACACTTTTTTTTTGTTTTTGTATGTTAGTTTTTTTACCCTAAATTAAAGGTCCAAATACAAAAGTTCTTCTACTTTAGTCCCAGCAGAGAAGTTCAGTCACACAGCAGTCCTTTCTCCTGTTGTCTTCTGCCAAGCTATACATTGTGAAGGTGCCGGTCAATATGGGCCTATACATACCGGTCAACATAATTAACATGCAAAAGTACATAATGATAAGCTTTACTGGAATGAGGAGAGACAACAATCCCATATAGTCTCCGCTAAGTAAGAGCCCATACCTAAATGATAAAAAATAAGGAGGTATTAAGGAATAGGGTAGAAACTGGGGGAAAGAGTAGGCAGACACAGAGGGAGGCCAGAATAGGTAAATGTAGAGAATAGGCAGGCCATCTCGGATTAAGGGAACTAGCTTGTAGGTCCTAGGTTTCTGTTGTTAGGAATGTGGGGTGGATGAGATACTTAGGCGTGGGATTTGAGAGTGGCACCCGGGACTTAGGGGTCATAGGCGTCTGAAACAGTTGCATGATTCCTTCAGAAAATCCATTAATAGAGCTTTGAATGTGAAAATGCTTGGAAGTGAGGATAATTTTAATGAGTCTTGCATAGTATTCCAAAGTGATGGAAGTGAGAAGTTGATTGCTGCCGAGCCAAGGGTAGTTTTCACTCTAGGAATCTGGAAGTAGATTATGGAGAAGCATCTCTGACCATAGGAACCTTTAGCCCATTTGAAGAGGTTCGAGATGTGTGCAGGGAGGTTATCAGATAATGCTCTAAAAAAAACAGAGGAGAGCATTCCTTTTTCTCCTAGTTGAGAGTGAGTTCCATCCCAAAACCTGGTATAGATGACAGCGATGTGTACCATGGGGTAGATTTAGGATAAATCTTAAAGCCCGGTGGTAAAGGGTGTCCAGTTTGTTTAGTATCGTTGATGGGCAATGACTATAAAGGAAGTCAACGTAGTCCAGTATAGGTAGGAATGTAGTTTGTACTAGTCTCATTCTGGCTTCTAAAGTAAGTAAGTGTTTAACACGATAGAATAAACCCAATCGCTGTCTCAGTTTCTTCAAGGTTTCATTTAAGTGACAGAAAGTTGAGCTTGTTATCCAGACAGAACCCTAGGTATTTAAAGGTATCAACTACTTCAAGGGGTTCATGTAAGAGTGTTCAGATCTGTGTGATATGTGGACATCCGGAAGTAGACTTTGGTGAGAGAATCATTGCTTTAGTCATTTTGGCATTGAGGAGGAGCTTATGAGTGATATATGTACTCAGCACAGGGAACCTGTAGGGATAGACAGCAGAGAGCAGACAGTTAGTCTTGGAGATAGTAAGGAGGATCAGTTGAGAGAAAAGGACAGGGTAGGCTGTCCTGTGAAAGGTGTAGCAGAGCAAACCTATTGATAAAGAGCGATAGTTGGGTTAGATGTACCAGTTAATACGCAGTTCAGTTATATATAGTATTAAGTTACAATTTTCTGAAATATGTCCACTAGTGAATAAACCAGGCTATATATTTATAAAGCTATTAAGCACTAGCTTATCAAAGTCAGTAAAAGAAACAAAGTTAGGTGAGCAAAGAGCTAAAGGTGATTGGGATGTGCGTGAAGGTGTTTGTCCTCTACCCTTGAGGAGAGGATTGCACAGCCGTGCTATCCAATCGCCTGTATGGCGAAAAGTGGAGTTTGACCAACTAGTCTCGCAAAATTCCGTCCCCAGCTATAATATCTTAGACTAATTTCCCCACCTTGTAAAACAGCAGGTGAGACAACCAGAGAGAAGGAAGGGGGTGGGGAGAAGGGAATGTGAACTAGGGAGGGGGTAAAGGGGTCAGAAGGAATGCAAACGTAGCTCACTGCCTCGAGGCCTTCCAGAGGCTGGCCTTAGAGCCAGGCATTGTGTATACTTCTAAAGCTTTGAAACTAGCCCAGGTGCCCCCTGTAATCTCCCAAAGTTAAATAACAAGGAGCGTAGTGGTGCCCGACAGGGCAAAGGAGGGAGGCTTAACTGAAATAGGGTAGGATAACCTGCCCGGGGGCGGGGGCACAGGGAGTATTTGCGCACAGTAGTGAAGCTGCCCTCTTGCACTGCAGGATACCGGGCCATTCCCTTAATTCTAAGGGTAGAATACCCTCTAACAACACATATTAGGGATCTAGCCTGCGCATCCCAGCGCCTCATCCATTGAAAAGATATCCCGCCCACTGCAGACGCCATTCTGAGTACCAGGAAATGAAGATAAAACATTAAAGTGGGCTCAGAGCATAAATGAAATGTAAACTGCAGGAGGTGCAAAAAAGAGTTGAGCCCGGTGGAGCAGGCTCCCCAGTGTTGGAGTGACAGGCTGCTGTGCGAGGTGAATCTTTAGAAAGCACTTCAGCAAAGGTCAGTAGCCCAGGCTTAATAGGCAGGGTCATAGGGTCTCGTCCATCATCTAAGTCTGAAGGAAGGTCTGCCCAGGAGTTGACGTCCACGACTTCCATGATGAGCTCATTTGGAATGTCACCAGTTATGGATTGATGTGCTGTGAGGGGTTCATCCTTGGTTAACTTGGCAGGCGGTGCTGTTTCTGGACCCCTTGTGGCTGGATCGTGATCGCTGTGTGAACGCTGGCATATCTGGGTCACTTGGCCTGAACCCAGCTGTGTCGGGGGGGGGGGAGAAGGTGCAAACCAGGTGAAACTTTGCATTTGGAGTGTTGCTAGCAGATCCCAGTGCGTTCGCGGAGTAAGGAGGCCTAGGGGATGTAGTTAGTCGTGGGACTGTACGGTCACTATTATGGTCCTCCTGGGAGCTGCTGCCAGAAAGATGGTTCCCCCTTCCATCACCCCGTTGCCCTGGGACCTACAGCTTCCTGGGAGATGTAGTTTTGAGTGGTATCTGAGGCCAGTGTTTGGAAGCCCACATTTCTATGTCCCTGGGTGTCTCGGCGATTAAATCCTTTCCTTCCTGGGAAACATACAGGCAGGCCAGGTTGTGAAAGCCATACTTAAAACCTTGTTCTGCTAAAAGTTTTTTGATGGGTGTAAATGCTTTCCTGTGGGACACCACTTCGGCAGAGAAGTCTCTAAAGAAAGACACCTTGGCCCAATGCCACCAAATTTCACCTCTGTCCCGAGCTGCTCTTAGAACTCTTTCTTTTGTGGAGTACCTGAGAATATAGGCTATAATAGGCCATGGTGCTGATGTAGTACAGCAAAGGCCGCCGGGGATTTGGTGTGCCCTTCCCACCTCAATCAGGCCCCGTCACCTATCCCCTAACATTTTGGGGATTTCCTCATTCAAAAAGCATTCTGTATTTGGGCCCTCTGATCTTTCGGGAATACCGAGGATTTGAATATTGTTACGCCTCCCTCGGTTTTCTTGATCCTTGGCCCTTCTCCAAAGTATAGCCAGCTTATCCTCATGTTCTCGGAGTCGCTGCATAATTGTGGCCTGATTTGATTCCAAGTCCTCCATTTTTTGCTCCGTTACATTCATTCTGTCATTGAGCACCCGCATCTCAGCAATAGTGCCTGCAAGGGTCATAGATAAGGAGTCTACCCTGGAGAGCAGCGTCTCAAGCAGTGCTTTGATGTGCTGGAGAGAGCTACCCACATCAACTGGTTGGGAGGAGGGCTCCGAGGATATTGCAGCCGGGCCAATCGGAGCATTTGAGGAGGCCATACAATGTATGGAGCAAGTCTGCCTACCAGTATCTGCAACAAGGATATGATTTAGCAACACGGCCGTTTAGGAGATCACCATTAGCAGTCTGGAGGAGCACGCCACAGGGCGGTCACAGCCGAGGGCCCTCTGGGAATGGTAGCAACTATGATGTCAAGTGGGATACAGTCCGGGTCGCAAGAGGACCAGCGCCACAGGACAATTTGCCAGCTCCTTAACATAATAAAACCTGCGCCAATTGAGTAGGTAGTGGCTAGGGAGGCATATTCTTGCCTCAGGGAGGTAAACTGCCTCTGGGTTTCAGCATAGTAGCTTGGATTGTGGTAGCTGGGGACTGAGCTAAATACTTAAGTGGCCATCTTCCTCGGCATCCAACACTGACTACCCTTTTTAACAAATCATGGGAGGATGGTGTGGTACCTGTGGACTGGAGGAGGGCAGATGTGATTTCCCTTCACAAAAGTGGGAGCAAGACAGAGGCAGGAAACTACAGCCCTGTAAGTTTTCTTTTATTTTTTTATATCATCTTTATTTGTCCTCCTCTCGCGGAGTGTAGCCCTCACGATCCCCAGCCGCTGTCACTCACACCCCCCGGGCCTGGTCTGGCACCCCCACAGGGCCGGCCTTTAATCGCTCATGCTACCCTGTGGCAGGATCCTCTCAGGTTCTGGGGGGCACCGGGTGTGGCTATCAGCCACCGAGATTGCACTCCGCCTTCTTTCCACCATTTTTTTTTCTCCCCCGTGAGCCGGATGTGCAATGGCGTCCGGGCACAACGTGCCGATGCCTGCCACACTCTCCCCCATTCTGCTGCTCGCTGCTGTGCCACTGACCTCTGCCAGCTGTCACTGCAGTGAGCTGCAGTGCTCCAATCCTCCCCCGAGGAAGGAGCACAGTCTTGGGACGCTCAATCCTTCCTCTCCCCTGCCAACCCCCGGCAGCCCGAGTCCGTTCCCGAACCGGGGTTGCCGGTGTGGTACGAGATGTGGCATCCAGCGCCTCAACCCTCAGTACCACCAGGCCGGCTCAGGCCTGTAAGTTTGACCTCAGTGGTAGGAAAAATGATGGACTCACTTATAAAGGAAAGAACTGTTGAGTACCTAGAGGGCAGTGGGGCACAGAACCCAAGGCAGCATGGATTCACAGTGGGAAGGTCATGTCAGATGACTCTAATTGATTTCTTTGACTGGCTGACCAAAGCAGTAGACCAGGGAGGGGCTGTGGACAAGGCCTACCTAGACTTTAGCAAGTCATTTGACACAGTCCCACACAAAAGATTAATAAACAAGTTAGCCAGCTTGGGGGTGGGTCCCAGGGTTGTAGCCTGGGCAAAACACTGGCTGGACAACAGGACTCGGAGGGTAATAAAAAATGAAGTCCACTGTGAAGAAAGGGGGGTTATTAATGGGTTACCACAGGGTTCAGTACTGGGACTGGTCCTCGTTAATGTCTTTATAGGTGACATTGCAGAGGGATTACAAGGGAAAGTATGCCTCTTTGCAGACGACACCAAGATCTGCAACCTGATACACAAGGGGGTGGAAAAAATGAGAAGGGACTTGGCAAGGTTGGAGGAATGGTGAAAAGTATGGCAGCTTAGATTCAATGTAAAGAAGTGCAAAGTAATGCACCTGGGAAATAAAAACCATGGGGAAGGGTACACAAAGTGGGGGGAGGTACTAATAACAACAAAAATGAAAAGGGACCTAGGGTAGTCATATCAGATGAGCTAAAGGTAGGCAAGCAATGTGAGAAGGCAGTAAGGAGGGCTGGGGGATACTGGGATGCATAGAGAGAGGCAACACCAGTAGAAACAGGAAGTTGTTATCCCTCTGTACAGACAGTTGGTGAGGCCCCATCTGGAATATTGCATGCAGTTCTGGAGACCCCATCTCCTCAAGGAGATAGACAGGATGGAGGCAGTCCAGAGGAGGGCAACTAAAATGGTACAGGGTCTGCACCAGAAGCCTTATAAAGAGAGACTAAAGGAGCTTAATATGCATACCCTTGTGGAAAGGAGGGAGAAGGGGGACATGATATCAACATTTAAGTACCTCAAGGGAATCAACAAAGTCCAAGAGGGTAGCATCTTTCAGAAGAAGAGATGTTGAAGAACAAGGGGGCACAATTTGAAGATAGAGAGCCCCCTCAGGGGCAATGTGAGGAAGTATTTTTTCATGGAGAGGGTGGTGGATGCATAGAATAGCCTTCCTGAGGAGGTTGTGGGGTCAAAAACAGTGGGAGAATTCAAGAATGCATGGGACAGACATAAAGTAATTCTAGTGGGGGGAAGGAGGAAGTAGGCTGTTGGTTAACTAGGATCTGCAGCTTATCCAACAGGTAGGGAAATGGTTAGACTGGGTGGACCAAGCGGTCCTTATCTGGTGTCAAAGTCTATGTTTCAATGGTGGTTTTACATAATATAGTTAGATTTCAGTATTAAGTTTTCTGTTTGTTGGATTTAAAAGTTCTTGTTAACATCTGGAGCTTCACTTCTGGAATGTTCATAATCTCGGCTCTTCCAAAGGTATAACATGTTTGTTGAACACTGTCTAGTGTTGTTTGTTTTAACTAATAAGGAGTGTATGAAGTGACAGTGAGCAATTAAAACTGTGGTGAGCATTAACTGTTATTAATATTTTGGGACATTGTCTTATTTTATTTTATCAAATTTACGGAGTGTAAGTGGAGTAAGTATTCATACAGACATTCTACGGTTTTCTACAGTTATCTTGCTATCAGATATAATCGTGTTTTATTGATCATTTCACCATGATGCTCACCATAAATTTATGTATAGTGTGCTGATATATTGTGGAAAAACAAAAATTATGCTAGTTTTAAGTGGATCTGTTCTGTTATTTAAGTATTCAATTATATAGGTTATATTTTCCATTTTGTGTTTTTTTTTCAGTTTCAACCCAACCTCTTTTGTTTTTCATGGTCACCAGAATTCCTGATATTATCATTTATTATATGCCATTTTTACAGTGGTATCATATTGTCTGAAACGTCTTGCTTCTGAATTCTATCCTATCTGGGGAAGGTTTGATGGATCTTGGTCTTTTTTTGTATTTAGTGGTTTTGGGAATTGCCTCTCAAGTAGTATTTGGAGATTAAAACATTCTTTAATTGTTGCTTCTTATTTTGAACCTGAAAGGATTGCTGGGGAGGTTTTTATTTTATTGGTGATGGCAGAGCACAGTATTAGGTTTAACTATTTTTACTTACTTATTTAAAATCAAGGAGACCTTTTTCTTTGGTCATATAGTTCTGATGAAGGAAATTTAAAAGAGCTGATATACTGCATCTGATAGTTTTCCTTCTCTTTAATTTAATTTGGTTTGAGGTTGAGGTCTATATTGAGATCCAGTTTACTTTTACTTTATTTCATTCGCCAAGTGTTAATTTTGAATGCCAACTAGTAGTTTAATATTATGGTAGATGTTTATTAATACTGTGTAAGTTCATATTTTCAAGTTTGTTTGCATATCTAGTAACCTTAATAGTTTAGTTTAGGATTCAGTGGGTTGAAGAGGATCTGTATGATAGAAAGAAGTGCATAATGATAAAAGCTCCTGAATATTAGCTCTTTAAGTATTGAAACATTTTTGGACATAGTTAGGCACTTACGAATTCTCTAAGCTGTATTTCTTTAGAGCACTTGGGTTTATAGTTGTTCTTTTTTTTCTGTTTTAGATAATCGGCTTTTTACATCTACAGTTTTCATTTTGTGATTCATAGTTAGATGGATAGCTTGTAAGTTTATCAAATAGAGTTGTTATTGGGTTGGAGGGGATCTGGATCGTAGTGGGTCTTTATCACAGGCGTATTAATTAAGGAGAAGCGGTTTTTGGGACCAGGGGTAGTTTCTTGGCTGGGATTAGGAATATTAAGGTTTTCATTTTTAGAATACTTAAGGGTTTTGTTTAAAGCAAGAATTAGATGGTATTATTTTGATATTGTATGGGGGGATTGTTAATGGAGGAAGGCGCACCTTCCTCTGTGAAACGATCTGACATTTCTACTGCTGCCATGACCCTCTGCTGCAAGTCTTTCTAGCTGCTACATGCAGATATCCCTATACCCCGATCAGGTCCGCCTCCATGGCGGTCGTGCGTTTCTACTGCTGCCACCCGCCTCTGCCTGCAAGTCTCTCCAGCTGCTACAGCTACAGGTACGATCCACTGTCCTCATCCTTGGCACCTTTTTCAAATGGTGACGCCTCTCTGCTGATACACTGGTCCCTTAGTGCTGCTGCAACAAGATCCTGATTGGTGTTGTATCTAGCGCCCCTCCAATCAGCTTTGTGGCTTTGGATCCCAGGAGTTTCAGCCTAGCTGAGCGAGTTCAGGTGCCTGGCTCTACCGAGGCTTGTCGGTGGGCTGTTGCAACTTCCAGGCACACATCTCCCTTCGGATGGGGAGCCAAGTTTCCACTATTTGGAATTTACTGGGTGGAATCTAATTGTAATTAACCTGCAGCTGTTAGTTTAATATAGTTGTCTGTGTCCCCAATGTATCTAATATGTTTTGCTATCTTAGACTATGATTTTACTTGCATTTCTCTGTACTGTATTTTGACTGCTATAAGTAATTTTGCACTGGTTGCCAGTGGTTGCTCCTACTGAATTTATTAATTTCTGCTGCACCTTGCCAGTGACAGGGAATTTAGTTGTGTGCAGTACTTATTATTATGTTTGCTTGCACGCATGTGCAAGAAACATAGTGCCATCATCCGAGTTTTCAGAGGTGTGGCAGCCCTCTTCCAATTCAGTCAGTGTGTTTGCAAGCGCGGCCGCAGTTCTCCATTGCCTGCTGGAGCTGTCTATGACAACAGTCCAAAATGCAGTGGAGTACAGTTGAAAGGAGGAGCTACGCTTCAGTGAGCAGAGATAAGATATCGCCTGCTCATGTGCGCTCCTCCTACACACACACACACACACACACACACACACACATGCATACTGCGTGCTAGCCCCCCCCCACGCACACACTGTGTAGCCAGACCCGGGATTTTAATCCGCGTCGGCTGTGCGCGCCCAAAGCAGAGTTACATATGCCACGCTGGGTCCCACCCCTAGCGGGCTGCACATCAGATAGCTACAACGGGGTGCCCAGTCCCCCTGCGGCTCCACTGGTCCCCAGTACAGGGTGCCACACTGGGAGCCTACCCCAGCATGGTAACAGATGCTATTGCCAACAAGCATGCCCAATACCCCGTCGACTCCACGCCCCCCACCAGCTGTCCTTGTGCCTTGCTGGGAGCCCACCCCAGTGTGGCAAACATCCCGCGTCATTTAAAAAAAAAAAAAAAAAAACTTAAAAATGGTCCCTTGCTGTCTGTGCCCCCACCCGCGTCCACCCACTGCACACCCCGCCTCCCCACACACCCCCATACTTACCTCCGGACTCCGGCGCAACAATCTTCGGTGGACCGGGAACACGTCGGCACTCTTCAAAGCCGACCGCGAACTGAGGAAATGCCAGTAAGCTGTATAATGGGATAGATAAGGTTTTTTTCAACTTTGCTGCATATCTCAGCCATCTTTTGGAATTTTTGCACCAAATTTTCAACATGGGGTTTTTGGGACCCCTTCTCATGAATGCTATCCCTGTCATGGCGTTAATCGGGCACGAAAGGTGATTTCACAGTCACTGCGTGAAATCACCTTCCGGGACCAAGTAATGAAACAACACTGCCACTGTTCATAAGGTGGGCTCTCAAAAAGTCTATGTTGAAAATTTGGTGGAAAAATTCCTAAAAATGACTGTTTTACGAGCGTGCGTTGCGCAGTTCCTACGCACACTTGTAAGTTCACGAATTTTCAATATTTTCACTCCAGATTTTCAACATTGCCATTTTACCACACCTTCTTATGAGCAGTACAGCTGTCATTTTTCACATCTTGCCCAAAACGTGTTTCCGCCCATGTAGCGCACAATGGCGCAGTTGGTGTGCGAAATCAATGTATGGGACACATTAAGAAAATCACAGTGACACTGTTCATGAGCAGAGGTCTTAAAATGGCTATGTTGAAAATTTGGTGAAAAAATTCCTAAAAATGACTGCTTTACGAGCGAGCATTGCGCAGGATTCCAACGCGCTCATAAGTTTGCGAATTTTCAATATTTTCACTCCAGATCTTCAACATTGTCATTTTATTACACTTCCTTATGATCAGTACAGCTGTCATTTTTCACATCTTGCCCAAAACGTGTTCCCGCCCATGTAGCACACAATGGTGCAGTCGGTGTGCGAAAGCAATGTTTGGGACAGATTAAGAAAATCACAGTTACACTGTTCATGAGCAGAGGTCTTAAAATGGCTATGTTGAAAATTTGGTAGAAAAGTCCATAAATGACTGTGTTCTGGCGTGAGCATTGTGCAGTTTCACGCACCCTCGTAAGTTCATGACTTTGTAATATTTTCAGTCCAGATTTTCACCAGTGGCATTTTTCACACTTCCTTATGAACAGTACAGCTGTCATTTTTCACAACATGGCCGAAATGTGTTTTCACACTTTCAGCGCAGAGGTGCGTGGTCGCTGTGGGAAATCATTGTTTGGGACAGATAAAGAACATCACAGTGACACTGTTCATAATCGGAGGTCCCAAAATGCCTGTGTTGACAATCTGCTGTAAAAAACCCCCAACCTAATTACATTACGGGTGTGCGTTGCATAGTTTCTATACACGCTCGTGACTTCACCAGTTTTTTAAATATTTTTACTGCAGATTTGCAACATTGCTAATTTTTACACCTCCCCATGAACAGTACAGCTGTCATTTTTCACATCTTGTTCAGAATGTGTTTTTGCACCTGTGGTGCTAAATGCTGTAGTCGCTGTGCATAAGCAGCTTTCGGCTAACAAACTGATATTGCCACTGTTCATGAGGTGGGGGTCACAAAAAAAACATGTTGAAAATTTGGAGTAAACTCTCAATGAATGCCTGAGGTGTTAGGGTTTCCAACCATAACGCCCCATCCTGTAGAGAATGACAGGCATCAGGGTGTGACTTGGGATTCTTGCCTGTAATGCTCATACCATTCCACATCCTGCAGCCAGTGAGAGGCATCGAGGTATTCCTTGGACTCTTCGGCCCCAAAGTTCACCTCATTCTCCTATACCTCACCCATCTCACCATATTTCCTGATGAAATGGGGTGCGCATAAGGGTCAAAGACCCCAAGGCACACCGTGACACTTGTCAGTGTCTGCAGGGTAGGGTGTGGTGAAATGGCATGGCCGTTATGCCTGACGACCCAAAGGCACACCCCAATGCCTGTCACTCTCCACAGGGTGGTGGTGGGGTTGGCTTCAGTTCAATGCTTCACTGCCATTTCTATTATGCAGCTCTGTAACTTCTACACTACCAATGCCAATGCCAGCAAGCAAACATTCTGCATTGACAAATGCTTGTTTGTGATCTGTTACGCCTTTGTCCTGTTAGTCTATAATTTCTTATGAATCTGACTGCTTTGTCTCTGTATACTTTTTCCCATTCACTCTTTCTCAACCTTATGTACTAGTACTCTGTAATTTTGTCTCTCCCTCCTTAACTTGTTAGCTCTGACTCCATTTTCTGTAGGCCACTGTGTTCATCTACTGGTAACTGTAATCCCCCCCCCCCACGCTGCTACCTATCGTCCTTTTTCCGCCCTCTTTGAAAGCTTCTGCCATTCACCACCTCCCCCCATGCTAATTCCTGATTTTGTACTCTCAGCTAATTGCTGCTCTTTAAGTCTCAGTTCCCTTAACTGCTATCCCTTGTCTTGTTCTCTCACTCCGATTTAGCCTGGCGCCAAACCCTTCCCCCTACTGCCGCCCTTTTCTGTATTCCTGTTAGTTTTGCCCCACCCCTGTTCCAACTATTTAATTGTACCTTTTTTGTCTCCCTCTCTGCAGATATCCCTGTACCCCTGATCGGGTGCACCTTCCTCCGTGCCGGAGTGGCGTTTCTACTGCTGCCACCTGCCTCTGCCTGCAAGTCTCTCCAGCTGCTACAGCTACAGGTATGATCCGCTGTCCTCATACTTGGCACCTTTTTCAAATGGTGGCGCCTCTCTGCTGATACGCTGGTCCCTTAGTGCTGCTGCAACAGGATCCTGATTGGTGTTGTATCTAGCACCCCTCCAATCAGCTTCATGGCTTTGGATCCCGGGAGTTTCAGCCTAGCTGAGCGAGTTCAGGTGCCCGGCTCTAACGAGGCTTGTCGGTGGGCTGTTGCAACTTCCAGGCACACATCTTCCTTCGGATAGGGAGCTGAGTTTCGGCCCCTCCACCCTCCCCCTCCTCCTACCTTAATTGAATACTCTCTGGCTCCACCCTTGCCACACCTACCATCTCAGTATTGGCTGTTATTTGGTGCCTTACCCAAAACTAGCTACTGGCTGATAGGTGCTTTACCCCTATTTCGGTGTTGGCTGGAAGGTCTTCGGTTACTCATCTTGATATTTTGTTGCAAGGTCCTCGTACAGCTTGCTTTTGTGGCTTCAGTCCTACTTTCCTATCTTGCAGTTTGCTGCTTGTAGCACTTCGTTTCTTTTGGTATGGTGATTAACTCCTTTCTGCTATCTTTCCAGGTATGCCCCCTGTACTTCTCTGACTTTATTCTTTTTGGTCCCTGTGCCTCTTCCCATCAGCATGGGTTGCTGTGGATGGGTATTAACTCTTATCTGCCTCTTCATCCTATGCCTTGCTGACCACATTACTGCAATAGCCTTAGGTCACCCCCCTCGGGCTCTACCTCTCCACCCTCGTCCCCTGTTTTGCCAGGGAATCGACTTGTCTGCCTACTTTTACCATGTCTTCCCCGATCTGACACTGTACTGCTGGGGTCCTGGCTTAGCAGACGTTTGCGTGTTCTCCTCTGCCCAGTAGTCTGAGCCACACTGCTTTCATGTGCTTCTGTGTTTCTTTGTGTTTCTACTCTTCTCCTGTTACTAGCAGGGGACATTGAACTCAACCCTGGGCCCCACTGTCCCTCCCCAGCTTCTCACCATGGTGTATCTGCTCTACCCTCATTGAAGGGCCTAAGAATTGCCCACATGGATGTTAGGAGTATCCGACACAAGATGGCAGAACTTGAGGCTTGGGTTACTCTGATATCTCCTGACGTCCTCTGTATTTCTGAGACATGGCCCAAACCTGCTATCAAGACACATGAGGTAGCACTACCTGGGTATACTTGCTTCAGGAAGGACCGGCTGGGAAAAAGGGCTGTTGGTGTTATGATATACACCAGAGCTGACCTGGTTGTAGCTGAACTGCCTGTACCTGCTATGGAAACCCCTTCGGTGGAAGCCCTGTTCCTCTGCCTAACTCTTGGCAATGTCAAGAAGCTAATTATTGGTTGTGCCTATCTGCCCCCCAATACTTCCTCCTTTAGCCTTCCTCCTTTTATCTCCACCCTTGTCAACCTCCCCCAGCAAAACCTAATACTGTGTGGTGATTTTAACTATGATTGACTTAACCCTACTGCTGCTGATAAAATTCGTAATACCCTAGCTGACTCGAACCTAGTACAACTCATTCAAGACCCTACACGCTCCAATAAGTCTGGCAAGGACACCCTATTGGACTGGGTCATTACCAGCTGTCCGCTGAAGGTCAGATATGCTGGTGTACTCATGGACAGTATAAGTGATCACTCTCCCACTATATGTGTCTGGAGGAATAACCACCTCAACCCCCCTCCAAAAATTACTCTCGTCCAGGATACGTCTAAGTTCGAAGTAAACAGCTTTATTGCCTCCATCCATAGCACTAACTGGAGCCCCATCTTGACTCTCCCTGATATCAACCAAGCCCTGGACTTCTTTATTGTTACCTTTACCCATATTGTTGACACCCATGCTCCCCTAAAAAAATGCAGATCCAAGGGTATTAAAGCTCCTTGGCTCAACAAGGAGCTAAGGATGCTTATATCCTCTCGTGACCAGACTTGGTGGTCCATTAAGAAAAGTGACCAACCCTCAGACTGGATTCGTTATAGGCAGCTTAGAAATCAATGTAAGAATTCCCTTCACAAAGCCAAACACCATCACTTTAAATCTTTGCAAACTGAACACCTCTGTAACCCTAAAGAGTTTTGGCACCAGGTTAATTCACTAGTTAAAGGGAAGGCCGTGGAACTACCTAAATGTATCATTGCCCAGGGCTCCCCCCTCACTGAGCCCCTCTCTATTGCCACTGTATTTAATGAATTGTTTTCCGATTTATTCAAATATACCTCTCTGTTCCCACAGTCTCCCGACCCTTCCTCAGCACCATCTCCAAAGGCCTTCCTGGGATCTCACCCTGCCTTCCATCTGAAATTGGCCATTTGCAAAGAGGTCCAGAGGCTCCTCGCTAACCTCAAGGCCGAGAATTCTCCTGGTCATGACTCTCTTGAACCCAAATTCCTGAAAATTGCTGCTCCTGCACTTGTTCACCCCGTACGTGACTTATTCAATCGTTCTTTCCTGTCCGGCATGGTGCTGGACATGTGGAAAGTTGCAGTAGTTGTACCAGTGCACAAAGGAGGGCCTAATACTGTTGTTGAGAACTTCTGACTGATCTCAATTCTCTGTCCTCTTGCCAAAATCCAGGAGCGCATCGTCTACCATCACCTACAGGAGTACCTAGAGAATTATAACCTGTTGTCTCCATATCAGCATGGATTTAGGAAAAGTCATAGCACCCTCACAGCCCTGTTGAAAGTAACTTCAGATATCTATCACGCCATGGATCTAGGATCTGCTACTGGTGCCACCTTTGTTGACCTGACAAAAGCGTTCGACTTTGTGAATCATGATCTACTGCTACTACAACTACAGTCAATTGGTTTGGATCCCACTGCCCTACTCTGGGTCCACAGCTACCTCTCCTGCCGTTCTCAAGGTGTCCAATGGGCTAGTGCTCTATCTGATTTCAAACATATTACACATGGTGTCCCACAAGGCTCTATTTTGGGCCTGCTGTTATTTTCTCTATTTATAAATGATTTTCCTAGGCACTGTGGAGGGGCCTCTGTGCATCTCTACACGGACGAAGCCGTTATTTATCTTTCCTCTCCTGCCATCTCCTTGATTAACAAGGAACTTTCCTCTGACTTCAAGGACCTTGAAAACTGATTCTGGTGTAACCGACTTGTCCTCAATACTAAAAAAACTAAATGTATTCTCTTTTCTCACCGTCCTCCCACCTCTATGCCCCCCTCACATCTAAGTATCTTCTCCCATAATGGTGACATTCTTGAGACGGTCCCCACTTTTAAGTATTTGGGTGAGACCCTTGACACCTCTTTATCCCTCTCTGCCCATGTTTCCACCCTGGTTAAAACACTGAATCAGAAGTTGGGACTCCTTTACCGTATCCGCCCCTTCCTCACCTGTCTTTTTGTCTAGTGCATTTACCCGGTCCACAAAAACTAAATAAAATAAATAAACCTCTGCCTCTTGCATCAAGATTGCCTCTGCGTCTCTTCTTCCTTAACTTACTTACACTGCACCACTATTACTGTCGTCCAGCATGTCTAACATGTCACTGCTTGCCCTGGCTTACCACACGGTGGGTAGGTTTGCTCTTGGGGTCAATAGCCGCCACCACTGTGATGTCCTCTCTCTCCTTGGCTGGTTCCCTTATGAATCAATATTAAGGTACTCAACCTTGAGCTTTGTGTATAAGCTTGTTCACAAACTTACACCTCCCTGCCTCAGAGAGATTGTTCACCTTAGGATACCAGCACGTGCCCTCCGTTCCTCTGCTCTACCTCTGCTTGAACGGCCTAATCTGAGGCTTGCAGTCACCTGTAAGTCTTTCTCCTTTGCATCAATAACTGGTTGGAACTCTCTGCCTCTTCCCGTTCTTTCCTGCACATCCCTGTCCAAGTTCCAAACCACTTTACTTGCCTTCCTTTCCTCCTCCGCTAAGTGCACCTGTTTCCGGTGATTTTTTCGCTCCTCATTTCCCTCATATTAACTCTATCCCCTAGTCCTCTTCCCCCTATACCCTCCGGTCTATCTCCCTTCCTTGGTCTGTTCCCTCATCCCTTCTTTGTCCTTTGTCTTTCCTGGTTCTCCTCCCTCCCTCCTCCCTCTCTTCTCCCTCAGGTTCACTCCCTATGTTCTCTCGGTCTCTACTGACATCAGTCCTCTCTGGTGTTCACCCCCTTCCTTCTCCCTGTATCATTTTCGGGGCTTAGACCCTGATACCATGGTACCTTAGGAATTAACCTGATTGCATTTACCCATTTTACTTACTTTATTTGATTGTCCATGTATACAAACATTGCTTCCTACCAGAAGGCATAGTACTCTCTGTATAATTATGTATATAATCAATGTACTCTATTGTTTTTACTCATCTCGCATTGTATATATTTTTGTAATCTTTTTTTTTTTCGTTTTGCACTCTATTCTACATGTGTTTCCAGCCCTTTGTACTCATCTGTTTACAATATTGTTCATACAGAATGGCTCTTGAGCTTTGGCTATTTCTGTATTCTCTGGTGGTGTCATGCTCTAAGTAGACACCTAGTTGCTGTCAATTCCCAAGTGCATGCGATTGTCTCCTGTATCTCATAATGTGTCTCTGTATTGTTCTTTACTACTGTTCTCTCCCGGGTCGCCCCTGAAAAAGGGACTGTAATTGTCTCAGTGGACTTACCCGGTTACCAAAATTCAAATAAATAAATATTATTGGATTTAATATGTTTGTTTAAGAGGTAAATTTTATTTATTCATTATTTATTTATTTTGGGGGTGGGGAGAATCCACATGGAAAACAAGCTTATTTCAAGTTTCACTTCAAAATTCAACCCGTTTCTGGAATAAACTCTTTTTCTTTATTATATTGTTGTATTGTAAATTAATGCTATGTATAAGTATGTTTCCTGGAATGTCAAAGGGGGTCACTCCAGACTTAAGCATTACCAGATTTGAAAGCATATTATACATATGGAGGGTAATATAGTTTTTCTACAAGAAAGTCATGTATTGCAAATAGAAGTTCATTTCTTTAGAAAGCTTGAATTTAACCAAGTCTTCAGTGATGGGAACACTTCTTCGCAAAGAGGTGTTTTTATTTTGATTAAGCAGAATATCTGCTTTAAAGTGCATCAGAGCTTGGAGGACCCAGAAGATCGTTATATAATAATTACTGGCCCACTGGATAACTCCAAAATTCTCCTCGGTTGTGTTTATGGGTCAAATACAGACCATCCTTTTTTTTTAGTAAATTACCTTCTTTGTTAGCACCTCTCAGCTCATTACCTTTTATACTGGGGGAGACTGGAATTTAACTCTCACTCAAGATTTAGACAGAACTCACAGGCTTACTTCTGGTTTATCATCAGGGCAAAGGGCTTTATATGACTTGATGGAAATATTTAGTTTATGTGATCCCTGGAGAATGTTCAGTCCTGACAACAAAGACTTTGCTTTTTATTTACCAGTTTACTAATCTGATTCAAGGATTGATTTCTTTTTATTGGGTAAGGAAGTGTTTAGAGATGTTTGGAACACTGGGATTGCTCCTAGACTAATTTCCGATCATTCTCCAGTATGGTCCAGCATGCTTTACCTAAATTGAAAGAAAAGGATTCCATATGAAGAATAGATAATCAAATGTTAAAAGATGAGGTAACATTTCTTAGACTTAAACACCTGATACAGACTTTTGTAGCTCATAGCTCTGATTCTGTAGATAAAGTAGACCATGAATAAGTGGCTTTTAATGTTTTATCTGAGGTGAATTGCTTTCTATAGCCGCAAAGCGAAAGTGACAAAGAATGGACAAGACTTCTTTTTTATTGCATGATATTAGACTCTTGGAGGAATCCCTATCCTCATATACACTAGTCAGTACATCAGAATCTTCTCTCCCTTCGAGATGAATACTTTGATTTACTCTGGGAGCAGGTGGAGTGTTCTTTACTTAGAACACATTCTAAGTATATTGATCAAGGAGAGAAGGCTAGCCAACTATTAGCTTCCCGACTTAGAAAACTAGAGGCCTCTAGAATTATTACTGCAATTAAATCGGATGTTGACAACACTGTCAAAACAACACATAGAAAGGTAGATAAAGAATTTGAAGAGTGCTATCATAAATTGTATGGTCCCCTTCAAAATCCTCCTTCAGAGGAAGAAATATAAAATGTTTTGAGTAATATAGAACTCCCGGTTCTCACGCATACACAAATAGTGGAGTTAGGAAAACCAGTCCTTGTGTGAAATCTCAACAGATATAAGAAGTTTGGTTTCAGATAAGGTTCCAGGTCATGATGGCCTCTCTGCAAATTTGTATAAAGTGTTTATTGATGAGTTGACTCCAATGTTGTTTAGGTTTTACTCAGCTATACTTAAATATGGCTTCTTGGACCCAACACTTCTGGAAGCAGTGAGCATACCACTTTCTAAATTGGGAAGGGAACCTTCTAGAGTGGCCAATTATTGTCCCATATCTTTAATGAATTATAATATTAAAATTTTATCTATGATTTTGGCAACTATTATTAAATCTGTTTGGCATAACCTTATATGTTATCAACAGGTGGGTTTTGTGATGGGCAGATTGTCATTGGATCATTTCCAAAAATTGGTTCATATTTTTTCTGTGTCTAGGGATCCCTGTGTACTGGCAGCTTTAGTATCCCTAGACGCAGAGAAGGCTTTTGATAGGGTGAGTTGGATGTTTTTTGTTTGCTACTTTAGCTAAGTTTGGATTCCCGTTACATTTTATAAATTGGTTAAAAGTTTTGTATTCTTTTCTGAGTGCAGGGATTTATTTAGTCAATTGGGCTTCTGAATTGGTGGTCTTTGGCATGGCTAGTTGCTCACTGCAGCTGCTGCTGTCCACCTCTTTAACTCCCACCTGAAGCTTCCACACCAAGGAGACTCGAAGGCATTCCTGTCCCTGATTGGGCTTCTGAGCTGGCGGTCTGCAGCATGGCTAGTTGCTCACTGGAGATGATGCTGCCCGCTCTTCAACTCCCACCTGAAGCTTCCAGACCTAGGAAATCAGAAGGTAATGATACGCTCCGCCACTGATCAAAGCCTTAATTTGAAATACAGCGCCTCGCACCAGCTGCTCCCTGGTTTGCTGTCTGCAACGTGGCTGCACGCTCATTGGCATTTGGAGAATTAGCCTCCAATCATATTCCTGCAGCAGATTCCTAGATACCATGCTTGAGTTCTGCCTGATTGAAAAATCCCAGCATATTTCGATCTGCTGCAGGACCTGTGTGGATTGGATTTTTCCCCAAATCTCAGTCTGTAATTGAGATTTTCAACTATGGGCTGCCTTGCTGCCTGACAGCATTTGGCAATTAATTAGCACAGTCCAAGCTCAGTGTTAGTCTGCATCCAAGGCTTTACCACTGCATCTGCCAGTATCCATCCCCTAAGAGTGCTAAAGCACTGTATTTCTACTTCAGCCCTCATAAGGGCTAAAGTAACTTCTTGTTTGCTGAGGGACTAATTCTGATCCTGTCAAAAATGTTGCTAATTTGACCCAAAGATGAAGTAGGTACAACTGAGCAACATCTCGATAGCCTAGGGATAATTTTAATCCTTGATTTTAATTAATTTAGTTTCTCAGTATTATATAGCCTTTGATTATGCATACAATAATGGATGGGGACATGTTGTTAACGAGGATTTAATGATTGCCCAAGGTATGGGATGCTACATTGCAGCATCCCACCAGGGGGCAATCATTAAATCATTAAGAACCGTCCCCATCCTTCAATATTATAATTACCGGTTAGCAATTTTTTATTTTATTTATTTTGCGGTTGCAGCTTACCTGCGTTTGCCACTTCCTGTTCTGTGTGATTGCCGAATGAGCACGCGAACTACAGAGTGAGAGTCAGAAATGTTGTGCGCTACAGTTTCCAAATGGAAGGATCAACCACATACATGCTTTTACTCCTAATATACGTTGTTGTTTTTTTAAAGTGAGGAGAACTCATTCTGGCAGCTCCTTGCTAAGCGACTGAGGAGCCGCCATGTTTAAAAAACTGTTGAGCCCGCCCATATGATGTGAACAGCCAATGAGGGAGCGGCTGTGTCTGAGTGACTTGGCTTGTGTTTGCTGTTATAACCTGCAGGTTATAACAGCAAATTATAACTCTGTCAGGCAATGGGAAAAATTGCTGACCAGTTATAATCTAATTGTACTCAATCTTACAACTGTATGTGCATCTTCTACTAGTCTAGCTCGGAGTAAATTTTTTTAGAAAGAAGTGTGTAATTTCTACTTATCCACAGCCTTATAACACTTTCTTGTGGTTAGTACTATGCTGAATACCACTAGTCTACTTCTGTGTAAACTCATTTAAGAAGTACTGTGTAATTTCTTTTACCTACAGCCTAGCAACACCTTTTATTGTACTAGTTACTGTACTGAATTGCCTCTCTGAAACCTATCTCTCTCTCCTCCATCTTGTTTACTGAACTCTGATGATTACTTTTTGTCAGAGGGAACTCTTTCCTACCTTTCTCATACCCAACTCCCACCTTCTTCCAACCCCTTCCGTGCAAGCTCTAAATCCACTTAATCTTTATTTCTCTGCCATTGTTTCTGTCCCATCTTCTCACCCCACCAGATCAGTCGAGTGCTTGTTTACCGGCTGCAATTGATCTTCCCTGATTAGCCTCATACCTGTTTGGCCCTGGAGCCAACTCCAGCCCCTACTATAATGTTGTTTTTGTCCTCCCTCTCTGAAACATGCCCACAGTCTCTCTCCCCCCCTTCTTAACCTTATTTCTCTCTTGATTGTCCCACTTAGGCATTCCTGCCCCCATTTGGGCTTCTAAGCTGGCGATCTGCTGCACGGCTAGTTGCTCACTGCAGCTGCTGCACGTCTCTTCAACTCCTGCCTGAAGCTTCCAGACCTAGGAGACCTGAAGGAAGTGATACGCTCCACTGCTGATCACACCCTTAATTTGAAATACAGCGCCTCTCACCAGCTGCTCCCTGGTTTGCTCTCTGCACTGCGGCTGCACGCTCATTATCATTTGGTGAATTAGCCTCCAATCCTATTCCTGCAGCAGTACCCTAGATGCCATGCTTGGGTTCTACCTAAATGAACAATCCCAGCCTATTTCGATTGGCAGCTGGTTATGTGTGGATTGGATTTTTTCCCCAAATCGCAGTCTATAACCGAGATTTTCAACTATGGGCTGCATTGCTGCCTAACAGCATTTGGCATTTAATTAGCACAGTCCAAGCTCAATGTTAGCCTGCATGCAAGGTTTTACCACTGCCTCTACCAGTATCCATCCCCTGAGAGTGCTAAAGCATTGTATTTCTATTTCAGCCCTCACAACAGCTAAAGTAACTTCTTGTTTGCAGAGTGACTAATTGTGATCCTGTCAATAATTTTGCTAACTTGACCCAAAGACGAAGTAGGTACAATTGAGCAGGCTCTCGATAGCCTAGGCATAATTTTAAACCGTGATTTTAATCAATTTAGTTTCTCTGTATTATATAGCCTTTGATTAAAACGAATTGTACTCAATCCTACAACAGTATGTACATCTGCTACTCGTCTAGCTTGGAGTAAATTAATTTAGAAAGCACCGTGTAATTTCTACTCATCCACAGACTTGTAACACTTTCTTGTGGTTAGTACTGTACTGAATGCCACTAGTCTACTTCTGTGTAAACTCATTTAAGAAGTGCTGTGTAATTTCTTTACCTACAGCCTAGCAATACTTTTTACTGTAGTAAGTACTGTACCAAACTGCCTCTCTGAAACCTCTCTCTTTTGTCAGAGGGAACTCTCGCCTACCTTTGTCATACCCAATTCTCCACCTTCTCCCAATCCCCCCCCCCCGTGTGAGCTCTGAATCCAGTTAATCCTTACGTCTCTGCAATTGTTTCTGTGCGATCTTCTTATCCCCCCAGATCAGTCGAGTGCTTGTTCCCTGGCTGTAACTGATCTGCACTGCTTAGCCCTCCTACCGATTTGGCCCTGGCACTAGCTCCTGCCCTACTATAATGCTGTCTTTGTTCTCCCCCTCTGAAACATGCCCACAGTCTCTTCTCCCCTTCTTAACCTGAATTCCCTCTTGATTGTTAGATATTTCTGCCCACGAGCAGACTTCTGAGCTGGCAGTCTGTGGCACGGCTAGTTGCTCACTGCAGATGCTGCTGCCTGCCTCTTCAACTCCCGCCTGAAGCTTCCAGACCTAGAAGACCTGAAGGTAATGATACACTCCACTGCTGATCACACTCTTAATTTGAAATACAGCGCCTCTCACCAGCTGCTCCCTGGTGTGCTCTCTGCACTGCGGCTGCACGCTCATTGTCATTTGATGAATTAGCCTCCAATCCTATTCCTGCAGCAGTACCCTAGACGCCATGCTTGGGTTCTACCTAAATGAACAATCTCAGCCAATTTTGATTGGCTGCTGGTCATGTGTGGATTGGATTTTTCCCCAGATCGCAGTCTGTAACCGAGATATTCATCCCCCCACCCTCCCCCGTCCCCGCCAGTCTTTAAATCCATTTCCCCCAAGACAGACTCCACCCCAACTCGACCATCCTTGGGCAACACAGATCCCTTAAAGCTGTACCACACCAATTAAGCAAAACCCTGGCTAGGTCAATATCAGCTCAAAAAATACTTTACTTCCTTCTGTTCAGTTCCTCTTCAGGGTAAGCTTACCACGCTGCCTCATGCTAACTGGTTGGTTTCACTCATGCTTGCTACTCTCCTAATAACTAATCCTCTGCTGTATGGCACCAATGGCACAGTATTGGGAAACAAAACATCCTATAGGGATGGGTCAGTAAACTCCACGTCTGCACCAGGTCTCTCTACACCTGTTGAATACCAGCCTGCAGGATCTCTGTGCCTGTCTCCCTTATGCAACTACTACCCAATCCCACCCCAGCTATAACCACAATCCCTGTTGCCTGCCATTCTAGAAGATAATTCTTCTCCCATTGACATAGATCTTGATCCGTTAAGCAACTCAAGCTCCTAGCAATCAGGTTAGCCTGGTCACTATTGCTTCTATCAGGCAACATTCATCCAAACCCTGGCCCCAGGTACAGCGATGCTGGGCAATCTGAGAATCGTTACAAGATTTCCATTGCCTCAATCAACATCTGTAGCCTGCTGCCAAAACTGGACCTGCTGCAAGCCTGGGTAGCTTAGCATAACGCTGATGTCCTGTCCGTGTGCTGAATCATGGCTTACGCCTAGAACTGCAGACAAAGAAGTCCAACTTCAAGGTTACACCCCCATCCATCTCGATAGGCTAGGCAATAGGAGTGGCAGCTGCATAATCTATATTTTTGCAATTGTTTTAACCAGGAGTAGCACACTAAGCTGAAAGCCTGTTTACAGGTGCGACCTGGGAGTACAGGGAAGTTAAATGACTTGCTCAGGGTCACACAATATGCAAGTGAGGGCTGTGGGATTTAAACCCAGGTCTCCAGATTTGCAGCTCAGAGCCTTAAACCACTGCACTATACTGCCTCCCTGAAATATAAAAAAAATATTTTTATTTTAGTTGTTTAACCAGGTATAGCACACTAAGCTGAAAGCTTTTTTACAGGAGTGACCTGGGAGCACAAGGAGGTTAAGTGACTTGCTCAGGGTCACACAGTATGCAAGTGGAAGCTGTGGGATTCACACCCAGGTCTGGTCTGCTGGATGTCACCAGATTTGCAGCTCAGAGCCTTAGACCACTGTGCTATACTGCCTCACGAATATAAAAATATATTAAAAAATCACCTTCAGGGCATAGCTCTTCCTCAATTACAAATGGGGAAAAATGTGCAAATACTCTCTGTGAGGCTAACTATAGGAACCCAGGGTAAGGACCTTACACTTGTCTCAGTTTACATTCCTCCTAGGGAGCAAGCTAAGGGTTTTAAAGATCAAATGCAACGCTTTGTCATTTTCATCATTTGTATCCCCAAATCTATTGTCCTACCTTGTTTTCTGATGATTGCTGAGGTTTTCTGCCTGTTCTGTGTTGGCATTGTTGTTAAAATTGAAGGTTTCAAAGTCTGCACATCTCGCGCTGCATGCTCTAACTTCCCTGTGTTTACATCGGATGTGAACGTCGCCGTCATAGGGTGTGCGACTATCCTTCCAGTCAGCTATGTCCTCCAAAGAAGAAGACGAAATTGCAGTGCTGTCCTGTGTTGCTGGTTCCTCTGGGACCCATATGGTCCCGTATTGCTTTGAGCCATTAGCAGATGCTCCTGACTCGCCTTCAGTCAAAGCGAATGGGTCTGATAACAATCCTGACAGTGGCGATGAGGGATGTGGCATGGAGCTGTCTGAATGGTACACCATCTCTATTATATTTTCTTTTGTGACACTGAGGTTTTTCAATAGCAGTATTTATCTCACGTTTCACAACCTTGCCATTTCTCCCCCCCAATGGCCACTACCAATAACAATTATGTGCACATGAAGTACATTTCTCGGTATTGAATGGCAATGCATATCAGTAAAATAGACATCCAAGTAATCATTGCCGCTGCTGCAGGTAATCCCTGCAGTGGTACCATGTGTACCATCTTGCATATTGTAGCTATTCTCTACTATTTGCACAACACAAAGCAAGTTACTAGGCATTGTCCTCTGTCCACAACAAACACTCATCAGTGTTAGCACAGCCTGTCATCACAACTTCCAGGTTATTTGCAGTGTGCAGTGATGACCTGCACTGCAGAGGCATTACACACATCCTTCCTATCCTCATCACAGACAGACGTGTGTAATCCAGAATCCTGAATACATTACACCTGAGGGTACTTCACCATGGTTAAATACAGGATTTTTGACACTTCATACATCTGTTCTATTAATGTCACTGAATCTGTCAGAGTCTGATATTTGTTGTTTCCTTGATATTGTGCACTGCTGCTATTGTGTGTAGGGACAACATGCTACCTTTTCCATTACTGCATCACCATTCCTCGCTGCAGGTGTTTTAGTAGGTGTTTCTGTGAACCATGCAGTGACAGACTCACACATAAATTATTCTGAATACTGCAGTTGTGTTTTGCATCCCCTTTTCCCAAGCCATGCACTGTGATATGCCCATTGAAGTTTTATATATTTATTTTAAGTATTGAATTTATTTGACATAGTAGGCACAGTGACACTACAACTCCCTTTTTCTGTGACAAGTGGTGTGTAGGGGGGGAAAGGATGGTAAGCAACTGAAATTGAACTGATGCAGGTGTTTGTGGTAATTTTAGTGAATGTTTTACCCCTCACCACAACATAGAAACATAGACTTTGATAGCAGATAAGGACCCCTTTGCCCACTTAGTCTGCCCACATCTCCATCTACTGGATAAGCTGCAGATCCTAGTTGACCAACAGCCTATTTCTTCCTACCCCCACCTGAATTGCCTTATGACTGTCCCATGCATTCTTGAATTATGCCACCAGTTTTCAACCACACAACCTCTTCAGTAAGGTGGTTTCATGTGCCCACCACCCTCTCTGTGAAGAAATACTTCCTGAGAGCCGTCCCCCCAATCTTCAAATTGTGTCCCCTTGTTCTTGTTCCCCATCTCTTTTTCTGAAATATGCTACCCTCTGTGGACTTTGTTAATTACACTGAGGTGCTTAAAACTTTCAATCATGTCCCCCCTCTCCCTTCTTTCCTCAAGGATATACATATTAAGCTCCTTTAGTCTCTCCCTGTATGGCTTGTCTTGCAGACCCTGCACCATTTTAGTTGCCCTGCTCTGGACTTCCTGCATCTTGTCTATGTCCTTGCGGAGATGTGGTCTTCAGAACTTGATGCAGTACTCCAGATGGTATCTCACCAACTATCTGTACATAGCGATAACAACTTGTTGTTTTCTGCTGCAGATGCCTCTCCCTATACATCCCAGTATCCCCCCAGCCCTGAGGCTACGATTGTGTAGTAACACTATCAGCAAGGAACAGTACTCAACATCCCTTCCTGATGATGACATTGTTCTCATCATACAAAATTCTTCATGTGGATTGCATTACTGTGGTTGTTAGATAAATATGTGCGCTCATGCTATTTCCATTGACTGTGTTATGTTTAATTGTTATGCTCTGTTACTTCTGATAACATATCCCGATATTATGTTTTTCACCTGATATGTGTCACACCTGAAAGATGCTCATTCTGTACTCATGCTACACTGTGTCATGTGTCCTGATACAGGGTGGTGTATGTGCACACTGGCATAAATGGATGACATTCACTTGTGATCAAACTGTTTAATTCATTCTGTACAGAAATGCTGCTCCATTATTTTTTTAAATTGCTTCATTTACATTTCAGGTGCAGCTGTGGTAATTGCCAATTAATGCCACCACCAATTGAGAACCGGTACTGCTGGTTCTATAGTGCAGTGTCGGAAAAATTTGAGATGTCAGATGAGATCTGCTGCATCACCGATGTGCAGGGTTTCAAGAGCTGTTGCTTGGATGAAGATGTTCTCCAGTCCAGTTTGTACGAATATATAGAGGTTGACGGCCCCTTTGGTGATAATGAAAGTACCAATGAGTGAGTTCAACTGTTAAGTTTCTGTCATTGTCTTTTCTTACCATGATTCTTCAACAAAATATAGGTTGAATTGCTTATGTATATACCTGTGTATCAGATTTGACAATCAAGACATTCCATTGAAATACTTCGCGCACCATGCAGTGTTACTGTATGTTAACCAGCATTGAGAAAGTAAGCATTATAACATGGGAGATCTAAGCAAGTAATTTCATAGGAACTGTCACCTGGCAGTTGATTAATCTATGTTACATGCATGCTGATGGTGATCAGTCTCTTACTGAGATCAATACTCATAAGTTTCAGTGAGGGTCTCATTACTGTGCTGGAAATTCAGTGTCACAGGCAGCCATTGTTTTAGTTGCTAAGTGAGCGATCCCCCTGTAACACAGGCCTGTTATGTACTGTAGCACAGATAGTGCACCAACAATGCTTGCAGTATTAAAACTTTGTGCACAGTGGCTGCATTATCCTTTACAGCGAGCCTGTGTGTCTCTGTGCTCCTGCATCTCCTCCGTTTGTCCCCCGGGTGAGACGCACAGAAATTCCCACCCACTCATCCCCCGGACCTCTTGGCACCATAGCCGGGAAAAGTCTCCAAGCAGTTACGTTGATGGACTTGAGTAAACTTGCGAGCATCAGCCCCCGGTTTGCACATTTGTAAATGTAGAGACACAGACTGAGAAGCTTACCCATCAACCTGCCCTCCCCGCTAATCTCCTACACCCCTGTTCTCCAGAGTGTCCAACCCGCTGTCAGTTGTTTTAGATTCAAAGTTCCGATCGGATGAAAAATGGTGACTGAGCAGCAGCTGACAGGCAGGCGTAAAGACACACAGTGTGTTCGGTGTGGGAGTTAACGGTGGTGCTCTGATCTATTCTGTAAGGTACGGTGTGTAGTAGCGCAATGCGAGTGTGATGCAGCTTTGCAGCTTGGCCCTATCCCTTCACCGCAGACGTAGCTAAGACGGCGGAGACATCGAGTCTGCAACGATGTGGTAGAGAGAGAGAGAGAGAGAGAGAGGAACAGTGAAGCATGTTAGAGAGTGCAAGAGGCAGCTGCCAGGAATTGGGTGAGTGCTGAATTCCTGCAGTCTGCACTGGCTCTCTCTGGTCTCCTACATTCGGTGTCTGCTCCAACTGGCAAATGCTCACCATCTGTATTTTTCCTTATGTGTACCTGTCCGGGGGGGGGGTTACAGTAATCCTTATAGGCATGGTGGGGACAGTGTGATGCAGAAGAATGCCACAAATCATCTAGGTGGTGTATCTGTGACATTTCTATGTTCATTGCATCAGGAAAATACAGTATTTTGTGGGGACTCTTTTGCAAGGCGGCAAGATACATCACCTTTCTTGCTGTTTAAACAGCAAAAAAACACCTTTTTAGATGATCTTTTGTTGGGTAAACATAACCCATGTTATAAGCGCAATAACCCACTCCAGGGTGTGTGGTTATTGAGGATTAATTAACACCCCGGGTGCTGTGAGGACAAACGGCCTGCAGCCTCATACCTCACAACGTACCTGGGGTGTTGATTAATCCTCAGTCACCGCACACCCTGGAGTGGGTTATTGCTTACATAACCACTCACCCTGTCGTGGGTTATTGCGCTTCTAACATGGTGTCTACAATAACATGAATATAATTGAGAGAAATGCTTTAATCAATGTTTCAGATCACCACATGATATTATATCCTAAAGACGACCAACAGAGCCATCCTGGTGATGCTGAGGGTTGAGGCGCTGGACGCCACACCTCCGCCACGTTGGCAACCTGGGTTCATGAACAAGCCCGGGCAGTCGGGGGTCGGCAGGGGAGGAAGAGATTGAGCATCTGGAGGACTGCTCTCTCTTTCTCGGGGAGGGTTGGGGTAGCGATCGCACAACAAGCGACCTCTGGAGGAGGCCAAGGGGGTAGCCGAGCAAGCGTCGCAGGCATATGCCAGGGGGGTGAAATCACGGCAGGTGTTTCCATGGTTGCTGGGCTCCACAGGGAATGTAATTACGTAGAAACCCCCCCTCCACCGCTGATAGGCGATGGCGCTTCTCCTTGCATTCCACACTGTTGGAGTCAGGCCCAAGTACCCTCTGCTTCTCCCCCCCCTCCAGCCCGGTGGCTCAATACTATAAGATAGAGCACCCTGGATGGGGGCGACCCTTCCCTGGAGGGCAGACCCGGGGGATGCCGGTGCTGGAGAAGAGCGGTGACAGGTACGGGAGGCAACACAAGGAGGTAGAGAGTGCACCAGGGAAGTCGCCGGAGAGAGTTCAGCGATGGCGGGTGAAAAATAGAGTTTGAAAAAAATATATAAATAAATAAATAAAATGATCCACAGACAGATCTTGGTCCCTTCCTGGCTGTGTAGTTGCAGGTAGATTACTTCAGACCTGCCCTCGTCCCCTTCTTTCCTGTTATATCTGAACCCTTCCATTACATAAATGGCAACTCCTCCCACCTTCCCTTTATCTGTATCCCTCCAGAATGGTTGTATGTGATAACAGCGACTGCCTAAAAGCACTTGCCATTATCACGATGTCAGAGTGGTGAAAACCTTTTCATCACTCTGACACCCTCGGTGCACAGAGAAGAATGACGCCATGGGGTGCTTCACCCCCCGCACCCCCTACTAAAGGATTCTCAACTCCAGTGGGGTGGATGTTGGGGGGGGGGGTCAAAAGCATGAAAAATAAAGGTTTGGGCCAGGCGAAATAAAATAGCACCAGCGCCCAGTCCTGAACCCAGTACCTCACCCACCCCAGCCGTAGGCAAACCCCTGACACCGTGGCGCTGCTTTGCAGCCCACTGCAGCGCCACGCCTACATCCCCTCCACACACTCCCAGCCCACAATCACTGTGCTTGCTCCCCCTCCGTGCGCACGTGTACATTTAGCAATATTGTGTCACTCAATTTGCCCACCCCCACATCCGGTCACCCTCCCCATCGCCATTCGGGATTTCACCATGAAGGCATTACCATTTCAGATGGCGCCCTTGTACAGGCGCCCACATCACAGGCTACCCTCCAGAATACTGTGTACCCTTGCATGGTTAGGTCCCAGTGATGGTGCCTGGTTAACTATGTCTCAGTAATGGCAGCTATGCCCACCTACCCCTCTGCCATCAATTCCTTCAGCTCTGTGAACTTATTCCCCATGCTCCTAGCATTTAGTGAGACCATTTTTACTTTTGTCATTCACAAACCTTAGGTAATTTGCCCTCTACACGTCTCTCTTTGTCTTCATTAATTTTCCATACTCAAACCTCTTTTCCCTTATTGCCTTGGCAACCACAGAAGTGAACCAGTTGTGTGCTTTTGCCCTTCTGTGCTTTCACTGTGCCGTAACGCACCCATTGGTGGAAAACTGTATTCCTTCCAAATGATGGACCACCTTTGTTACACCCCCATGCCTGCTGTGATGCCAATTTTCCTGAGTTCCTCCCTCCTGAAATTCAAGTTTTTGGTATTACTCTTCATGCTTTGCCAGTGCATATCAAAGGGCAACCATACTGTGCAATGGTGGCCGACAGGCAGGTTCTGCATAATCATTATTTCATGCACATGCTCCTCATTTGTGAGCAGCATATCAAAAATGTCCTCAGCTATTGTTGGTTCAGTGATGTCCTGAGTCAGGAGCCCACAGTCTGCAAGCCTTATTTGATCTCCTTAGTTTCACCACATGTTGCGGATGGTGTGCTCCACTCTATCTTGGGCATGCTGAAGTCAACCACAATTACCACCTTTCTTTTCCCAGCATCTTTCAATACTTGTGAGAAGAGGTCCCTGTCCCTAAACCACCACCAACGTAACATTTGTGTCTGTAGTGGACCTTGACTTAATTCATAATGCCTCCTCCTCCTCCTCCTCCCCTTCCTTTGACTCCTCCGTTGTGCAACTTATTTCATCCCTGGTATAGACTGATGCCCCTCCCCCCTTCCACACTACCCTGTCCCTCCGGTCGAATAATGACAATAATAAAAATAATACATAATAATTACTTGTTTTATTTAGTCACATACTCCATTTTATTACACAAATCATCATTGTTTCAAATGGTGGTTGCTCAACTGACCAGTCACTGCATAGGCATTGCTGCTGTATGTGTTGCATAATGTAGTGTCACCTACACTTTGTCATCCAGTTTTCACTACTTGAAATTTTACTTATTTTCCAGGCTTCTACATTACATGGCATACCGAAAATGTGTGTACTGGGTGTGGCAGAAATTAGGAAGAGGTAACCGCAAAGTCTTGCTGTCCTGTGCTGTATGTGCCATTAGGGCTAAATTCCCCTCTGAGACCTACAAAGGTTTTCAGGAGTTTTGTAGGTAGGTTGGTAGACATGGACAGCTTCAGTTGTTACAAAACATACACATGAAGTATTTACATTGCTGTTCCAGTTTGTTTCTATGCTATGATGTTACAGACATACTAGTTTTGGGATACTGTTTCAATTATATAAAAAGATGACAAGCAGTGACACCCTTGGTAGGGTCCAAGTACTCCCAGTGGTATAGACAATGCAGGACTTGGACAGAATCAGAGTAGGAATGGCAGTGAAGTATTGAACTTCACGCCAACCCCACCTCCACCCTGCAGAGATGGACATGCATTGTGGTATGCATTTTGGTTGTCACCCATAACGTTCAGGCCATTTACCTCACCCTATCCTGCAGACACTGACAAGTGTTGAGGTGTGGTTTGGGGTGTTTGGCTTTACAGTCACCCCACTCCATAAGGACATATGCTGAAATGGGTTCAATACAGGACAATGGGGTGAACTGTGGTGCCGAACAGTCCTTTGCACACCTCAATGCCTGTGACTGGCTGCAGGGTTGGGTGGTGGTGGAATGGCATGAGCATTACAGCGGCAATCCAAAGGCACACTCATGATGCCTGTCAGTCTGTACAGGGTGGGACGCTACCCTGCTAATGTATTCTAAAGCTGAAACTCTGTGTCTGCGTTGTTGCTTCCCACAGTAATCTTCCACAATAGATGAATGTCTATTTGCTTTACTATTAAACTAAACTGTTAATATTATATGTTGATAACACTGATACCATATCTTTTTCTTTTTCCTAGGTAGAGAACAGCATTACTTGCTAACCTTCATGCTGTCCATGTGCTGAACTTTTTGGTCAACAGTCAATGTTCATGTCAGACACTGCTGAAACATTTAAAAAGTTGTGATTTGTTGCACAATAAAGTGAAAGGACACATGTAGTAATACATGAAAATTTAAATTTATATTGAAACGGTTAATGTTATACTTGAAAGTGTTGCATGATGTGTTTTCAATAAGGGCAGTTACTGTGTACAAAATCTGTTATCCACCCAGTTCAGTGATATTGCTGCAAGAAACTATAAAATCATGTTACTTCTCAATGACTATCGGAGAAACGTATATGAACCATTAAACTTTTGAAACACATTCCAACTTATGCATTCATTTTCATAACTCACAATTTCACAACTTGGAGTGATGTGCTCCTTCAGGTGTACAAAACTATAGCATTACATGCAACAGGACAAGGGAACGGTGAAAGGAGTCCATAGAATGGGAACCAAAAAGTTGTTGTGCCTGCAGGGGAAGCCATATGATGACAGGCTGGTATATGTGGGATTGTGAACGCTGGGGGATATGGGTTACACATTCAAATGCTTAAATGGCATAAATAAGTTTAACATCAACAGCATGTTTTAACATGATAAAAAACAATAACATGAGGAGGCATGAATACAAACTGTGTACAGTAAAATTCATTGTTGACATCTGGGTTATAGTCTGTGCTGACAGGGTGGTAACACCAGTGGAAATGGATGACGGAATTGTTGTTGTTGGTGGTGAATACAGTATTACGCTGTGTAAGACCCACAACTCACATGTCACTAGAGCGGTCATGTTTGGGATGGTGGTTGGGACTGCAGGGTGTGGTGCGGCCATGATACTGTGCTGCAGCTGTCCATAGGGAACCAAAAGGTGGGCATTCACACAGCACTAGGAAACAGATTTTGGTTGTCCACAGGGAACCAAGTGGGGATGTAGGGAAGGGTGGGTATTACAGGATGGGGTATGGATCACAAAAAAAAAAGCTGCTAGAGGAGGGGGTTGGGGGAGGTGAATGACGATGTTGATGATGCTGTTGATGGTGAAGCTGAGGAAGACATGGATAGGAAGACAGAAGGGGCAAGATGCAGAGATTGAAAATGTTTAACAATAGGGGAGGACCAGGACAGGATGTTGTACAGGAGTAGGGAGGAGAGGAAAAAGGAGGATAAGGTGAACAAGGACTAGGCTTTGGGTATGGATACTGGGGTGTGGAGGATGAAGAGGGACAGGACAGGGGTATGGGGGTGACCATGGACAACAGATAACTATATACCTTCGACATCCAGATTGTGGGAGTGGATAAGAGCTGGATGGGGGGAGACACCACAGGGAAGGGCTGATGAAGGTCAACTGAGACACCAGTGGGAGTGCATCATCTAGGGCAAACAGGATGCTGGTATGCATCGACAAGGGGGATTACCTTCACAAATGCGTAATTGATCGTTCCCCTGTACAATTGCTTTGTTAGGCCACACCTCAAGTACTGTGTGCAGTGCTGGGGAACACATTTCAAGATGGATATTATAGTTCTAGACATGGTCCAAAGCATGACAAACAAAATGAACAGTGGGGTGTGTGAGAGGACCTATGAGGAGAGGCTCAAGGAGCTTGGTATGTACACCATGGAGTACAGGAGGGACAGGAAGACATTATACAGATCTTAAAGTATATGAAGGGGATCAATAAGGGGGGCACAGTCATGATGCTCCAAAGGAGGAAGAATGTGGAAATGAGAGGGAATGGGTTTAAGCTGGACACGTGTGTACTCAGAGGAGAGAGGAGGACGTGTTATTTCAGTGAAAGGGTGTTGTAACCATGGAATGTGATACCTAGCCAGCTAGTGGAGGTGGAGACCGAGGACGGGCATAACAGAAGCTGGGACAGGTACAGTGGGCATGGAAATCAGACCAGGTCCAATGCAGGAGGCACATCTTGGACTGTGGTCAGTATAAGCAAATGGAGGAGGGGAGTACTGGACAGCAAAACTCGGTCGTCAGTCATCAAAATACAGCATATTCAAAGGAACAGTAGGCATATTCTGCTGTCATTTTATGATGGTAGTAGGTTACTATACCTATACAAATGTGCATACTAGGTGGGTGAGTGTGACCCCACACTTGTGACATGACGGCTGATGTGTTGAATTTTACTCTATTTTTTGTGGTTACCAGGACAGAGACAGTAAGCTGTGAATGGTGCACTGTGCAACATTGTCTTGGCAGCTGGCGGACACATGGGTCCCAGAATTCATGGTATGTGCTCGGCCAAGCATAGCTGTCATTGCCCATCTACAGACTTTCAAAGTAGCAGGTGGTCACATAAGAGAGGTGTGACAGCTCATGTCAGATGAGCGGACAGCATCTTTGCTGAAAATGCCTCCCAAGTTGCTGAAAAAGTATTCCATTACTTCACCATAGCACAGGTTAATAAATGATTAATATGAAAGATGCAATAATTCACTATAAACAACTATGTAATGATTTTAAGTATATGCAGGATACTTATTATACCCATACTGAGGATATGCATGCAAATGAAATGTAACAGCAAACCTAATATCACAATGTATTACTGTGACTGAAGTGACGTAAGTAACCATACAAGTGTTATTCCACTGTCACAGTCATCTTGCACCAAATTACAAGCAATCCGTAATCAACATAGAATGTTACATAAACAGTTCCACTAAGCAGTGACATCATGTTGTCTGTTGACTTGTACATTGCATTTTATATGATGATAATCAAGATTGAAAAAATTATAGTCACTGCATGTTTTACACACAATGTTACTGTGCAGAAACCTTTGTTTGGCACAAATTAAGAAAAAATATTGATGCAGTCACTGTGCAACTCAATATATATTTCTCTCTGACCGCACTTTATGGAAATCAGCCTCTGACACTAACTTCAAGTCTTATTGAAACGACTTCTGTGCTCAGATACCAATTTTGATTTCTCTTGCTTCTCAAACTTAGATGCAATGGGAGGGGGCCGTTACGGTCAGGATTATTCAGTCCTGCAAGCCTGTAACGGGGGTACTCCGCACGTAAAAGAAAAACCTCATCCATCAGTTCTTGTACGTAACCTGTGTGAAGAAAAAAAAAGCAATTATTGGTTTTCACTACATGGTGTACTAAGCAACATGATAAATACAAAAAATATGTGTCAGTGTGTGTAACTAGAAGTTTACACACACCAGAGGGGTTAGATGCTACATTAAACTCAAAAGCGAATCTCGAGGGGTTAATGAATAGCATCTGTGTGTAAAGTTCAAGTTGACACACCGACCCATAATGTAATTTTATATAATTGCTGGGTTAACCTTTTTCGACACAGCAATTACATAAAATATTATAGGCTCCATTGCAGCATCGCAGTGATTTCTTTTTCAGCCCTCAGTTGAAAGGTTTATTTTGGCATTTATAAAACATTGTTTTTGCACCCATGCCATTTATATTAGCTTTCATTTTAAATAAGTTAACGCCTGCTTCCTCTGGAGGTTGACTGTAGTGGTGGAAGGCAAGAGCGAGCAATCACCGGGTTCGGGAAGGGCCAAAGTCTGGTAATCGCATGCGCAGTGTGAGGGAAAATGTGCACTTGTTTGCCGGAATGAGCTGTCCTTTATAGTGGCACATCACGCCGGGGTTTACCTATGGTACAAAAGGAAGCCCAATAATTAAAGTGCTTGATAACTAGTATTACAGCTGCCGTCCATCAATTTCATCTGTAAGCTGTTTTACATATAAACATGTGTGTTGGTGGCATTGAGCGGTGTACACTGTACAAGTTTTTACACTGGTGACATTATGAGAGTGATAAACAGCTTGTAGAGTTCCTCTCAACAGTAGCAGAAAGATTCACTGTTTAAAACCTATGACTTGTGAGTTACTTGTCAGTAGGTGGGTGGTATGAGGCATATGGTAACCATTCCTGCCATGTGCCACTATTGCTGTTAAACCTTGGCATAATGGGGAGGCTACTGTGAGGGGGTGTTGGACATGATACTACTCCTATACAGTGTCAGGGAGCAACAGTTTGTCACTGTGTGCATCAAAGCTGCCAGGACCCCATATGGTTTTTCTATTATAACACTGTGCCTGACAGGACAAGCACAATGATATAAACTGTATAGTGAATTACTGAGCAGTGTCAGCAGTGTATATATATATCAGTGTCAGCAACACAGTACTTGTGCAGGTGGAAGAACACATAAAATACTTCCTATGTTTCAGGACTTAATCATGCTTACCTCATGCTTGTTTCACCTGTGGTGATACCCCATGTTATAAGCGCAACAACCCACACCAAGGAGTGTGGTTATTGGGGATTAATCAACACCCCAGGCACTGTGACGGCCCTCACAATGCACCTGGGTTGTTGATTAATCCCCACAACCACACACCCTGGAGTGGGTTACCGCTTACATATATTTATATATATACACTCTTTAACAAATCATGGGAGGATGGGGTGGTACTCGAGGACTGCAGGAGGGCAGATGTAATTCCCCTTCACAAAAGTGGGAGCAGGGCAGAAGCAGGAAACTACAGACCTGTTAGTTTAACCTCAGTGATAGGGAAAGTGATGGAATCACTTCTGAGGAAAAGAATTGTCGAGTACCTAGAGGCCAGAGGGGCACAGGACCCAAGGCAGCATGGATTCACAGCGAGAAGGTCATGCTAGACAAATCTAATAGATTTCTTTGACTGGGTGACCAAAGTAGTAGATCAGGGAGGTGCTGTGGACATGGCCTACCTAGACTTTAGCAAGGCATTTGACTCAGTCCCACACAAAAGATTAATATAAAAGTTAGCCAGCCTGGAAGTGGGCCCCAAGATGATAGCCTGGGTAAAGAATTGGCTGGAGAATAGGACACAGAGGGTAATAGTAAACAGAGTCCACTCTGAAGAAAGGGGGGTTACTAGTGGGGTACCACAGGGTTCAGTATTAGGACCGGTTCTCTTCAATGTCTTTATAAGCGACATTGCAGAGGGACTGGAAGGAAAAATATGTCTCTTTGCAGATGACACAAAGATCTGCAACAGAGTTGATGCACAAGGTGGGGTTGAAAGGATGAGAAGGGACTTGGCAAGGTTAGAGGAACGGTCAAATGTATGGCAGCTTAGATTCAATGCTAAAAAGTGCAAGGTAATGCACTTGGGAAACAAAAACCCAGGGGAAGAGTACTTAATGGTGGGTGAGATACTAACAACAACAAAAATGGAAAGGGACCTGGTGGTAGTCATATCAGATGACTTAAAGATGGGCAAGCAATGTGAGAGGGCAGTAAGGAGGGCTGGGGGATACTGGGATGCATAGGGAGAGGCATCACCAGTAGAAAACAGGAAGTTGTTATCCCTCTTTACAGACAGCTGGTGAGACCCCATCTGGAGTACTGTGTTCAGTTCTGGAGACCAGTCTCCATAAGGACATAGACAAGATGGAAGCTGTCCAGAGGAGGCAATCTAAAATGGTGCAGGGTCTGCACCAGAAGACATATGAAGAGAGACTAAAGAAGCTTAATATGTATAGCCTCGAGGAAAGGAGGAAGGGGGGGACATGATAGAAACTTACAAGTACCTCAAGGGAATCAACAAAGTCCAAGAGGGTAGCATCTTTCAAAAAAAGAGGTGTGCAAGAACAAGGGGGCACAATTTGAAGATAGAGGAAGGGTGGCTCAGAGGTATTGTAAGGAAATATTTTTTCACAGAGAGGGTTGTGGATGCATGGAATGGCCTTCAGGAAGAGGTTGTAAAGTCAAAAACAGTGGTTGAATTCAAGCATGCATGGGACATTCAGAAGGCAATTCTAGGGGTTGGGGGTAGAAAGAAGTAGGCTGCTGGTTAACTAGGATCTGCAGCTTATCCATTAGGTAGGGAAATGGGCAGACTGGGTGGGCCAAGCGGTTCTTATCTGCGTCAAATTCTATGTTTCTATATTACATATATATATATATATATATATATATATATATATATATATATATATATATATATATATATATGTGTATATATATATATATATATATATACTTACCGTATGTAACTGGAACTTTGATCTCCTTTATGATGGAGAGCCACCTCTTGCTTTTGGAAATGATATTCCCACATGGCCTGACCATCTCTACGAACTCTCTGCGCCCTCTCTGAGTTTTCATTAAAATGAAGGGCTACAATCAACAATCTGTGAATGACACAAAAAAATTTACTTACTGTGAATAACCATGCAATGTACCTTCACCCATCGACTTTGTATGTGTACTTCATGGACATTGTTTGTCAATCCATATATTTGAAGTGACAATTGCTGTGGCACTGACATTTGTCTGATTTGATTGTATCCATCACCTCACTGTTGAAGCCATTATAAATAATGGAAGACATAGAGGGCAATGTAGGTAGAGGAAGGGTCACATGGTAGAGCGGAAACAACAAGATGATCACTGGACCATCACAGAAGCAGCATAGACCATAATCATTGCCCTGAGAGAGGGGTTGACTCGTCCACTGCTGAGATGATACACATCAATGTTACATAATTGCTGTGGCAAACCAAATCTACACAGCAATTATATGACACTTAATATGACTTGGTTTATGTAGAATCAAAGGATGGGATATTCAGAAATGTGCCAGGCAGGGGTGCAAGCTGGGCCCAGCGCAACTTGGATGCGCCAGGGCGTGGACTGGGCGATATTCAGCAGAGCTGTGCCATGGCTCAGCACCACTGAATATTGCAACTTGGCCTCCTGCATTGCGCATGGCACAGTGGCACTGCACCAGCGTTAAGTGGAAGGAGTGAGCTGGGATGCACCAGCACAGTGCGTTGCGCTTAGGCGAGAACCGCCGATATTCAGAGTGGATATGCAAATGGGGCCATAATGCATGCAAGGCGCAACTGGGGCCATTAGCATGTCATTATGGCCCCATTTGCATGCAGGTGCACCGATCCCCTGCGACTTGCGCCCTGCCAGGCAGCAGCCGTCAGGGAGCGACGCCCCCTGTACAGTGCGTCACAGTGCCCCAATGCCCGATTATGGAAATAAGTATATTTTAAATCACGTCCTATATCCCTGGTGGTCCAGTGGACCTCTTCCAGCCAATCGGGCATTAGTATAAAGTAAATGCATCTTCAGTTATCCTGGTGGTCCAGCGGTACCCCTTCCCCACCGCCCACTGGGCCTTCACCCTGCCCCCAATCAGTGGCGGGCGGCAGCTTCCCACCCACAGCCAGCCGGCCACTTGGAGCTGACTGGTACAGTATGCCTATAGCCCATTGATCAACAGCGTGGGCCAATGGGCATACAGAACTATACCGTACTACATAGTCCCAATATCTGAATGGAAATTGAAGATGTATTTACTTATATTAATGCCCACAACTGGGCTGGAAGTGGTCCACTGGACCACCAGGAATATTGGACATGTTTTACACTATACCTATGCCCGTGATCGGGCTGGAAGCAGTCCACTGGACCACCAGGGATATTGTAAGTGTATTTAAATGTACCTATGCCCGCGATCGGGCATGGGGGTAGGAGTGCGTGACGCCGACGGACCCTGGCCCAGGAGCTTGGGTGGCCACCCTCAGCTGGCGGCTGCCATGTTGCGCCCTGCAATACGGCAGCTCACCTGTTGGTGGCCAACCCTTGCTCCTATATCCTTTTGGCTCAACTTTGAGCACCATTGTGCGACGCAAGTAGGGGTTGCACCAGCATATGCACCGCACATCCCAGGCTGAAGATCGGAATGTGCGGAATATGCATGGGCACACACCCTGCACTTGTGCTGCATACATTACTGGTGCTCCCTGGCATCTCGGGATCTGTGCGGTGCACTATCCCCTTTTGAATATCGCACCGTGGCACAGCAGTGGGATGCGCATGTTGTGATTCATAAGATGGTCATCCAACTGTATCGCAACCACCTTTTCAATAACCTTACCCACAAAGGGCAGGTTACAGATAGGTCTGTAGTTAGCTGGGTCGTCTGGATTCAGTGAAGGTTTTTTAAGGAGTGGTTAAATGACGGCCTCCTTTAAGGGGGTGGGGAAAACCCCTTACTCCAAAGATTTCCAGACAATTTCAGCAAGGATCGGGCACATAATATCTATGCAACTTAATAACAGTGGTGTAGGGCCCAGAGCTAAACTAGAGCTGGTTGGTCGTACAGTCTGGATAATCCTCACAACATCCGTGAATGCCGGCCTACTAAAGTCAGACCAGGAGACACAAGGGATTGCTCCCTCTCGGCGACCATCACAACTCCCTAAAGAGAGAGCTGGACAGATGCCCGATCTGATGCTGGCAATCTTGGTATAACTGCTTGGTGAGGCTGCACCTCGAGTACTGCGTGCAGTTTTGGAGGCCACACTTAAAGAGAGGCATTAAACTCCTGGAGAGGGTCCAGAGGAGGGCAACCAAAATGATTTGGGGCTTAGGGGACAGGACTTATGAGGAGAGGCTCAAAGAGCTAAATATGTACACATTGGAAGAGAAAAGGGACCGGGAGACATGATGGAGGTCTCCAGGTACATGAAGGGGTAAATAGGGAGGAGCAGTTAGGGTGCTTCAAAGGAAGGAGGAGGAGGGGGCAACTAGAGGGCATGGGTGGAAGCTGGAGGGGGGAAGATTCAGCGGAGAAAGGAGGGGGTGCTACTTCACTGAGAGGGTTGTGGAGCCATGGAATGCGCTGCCCAGGGGGCTGGTGGAGGCAGAGACAGTGGAGGGGTTCAAGAGGGGTTTGGACAGGTACAGGAGAAGGGTTCTGGAAGCAAAATCCAATGCAGCGAGAATATCCGGAACTGGGAAGGGAGAAGCCAGAGAAGGCAAGGGGGGGCAGCAAGGTCAGCTCCCAGGGTGGGGGCTGACCAAACGAGCAGACGCGAAAGATCATTGGGCCTGTTCTGCTGACATTTTAGTATGTTAGTAATCTTATCTGTGAAGAATTGAGCAAGCTCATCACACTTCATCTGTGAAAAATCTCTTCCACACTGCAGACAGAGTGGATTGCACAATCTGCTGACAGTCTGAAAGAGTTTGACTGGTCGATTCTGCACAGCAGCAATCTCCCTGGACAGGAATTCTGCCTTCTTACGGGTGATTGCTGATTGATGGACTCTAAAATGGTCCATCAATCTAAGTCTGTCAGCATTCAGGCCGGGTTTTCACCAAGCTGTCCCTAGCCTTTGTCCTACTCTCCTCAGCTCCTTCAAAGAACCATCAAACCATGAAGATCTTGGGCGCTGAGTGAGTGGGTGAACACGAACAGGTGCAATTTGATCCAGGGCATCACCTACAGCCTTATTATAGGCAAGAACGAGATCCCCTGGATCCATGCACTCACTCGAAATACCCGATAGGTCCAAAATCATCAAAAGGCCTTCTGTAACATATCTATAGCTGTACTGGTGTTTACTTTTGTATGGTAAATCAAGTAGACCATGGGTCACCCTTCAGTGTGTACATTGCAGTAAACCCAGTAAGTTCATGTCACTCTTCAGGAAGTGGAGGCATCTGTCCAACTTTGTACTACCCTCCTTCACTGTGAACAAAACCATTATGCCATCCACCTTTGTACACATGTTGCTGTCATCAGCAATCGGAGTCATCTCACTATTGCGTGTCATCAGAATGTCAAATGAAGATCAAAATCAATACTTGTCCCATTAAAGAACGTATTGGAACACCAGTCATCACAACACTTAGTGATGACAAGACACATCAACCAACCACTGTCTGTAGTCTGTCTAGTAGTAGTGCAGAGCAGTTGTGAAGCGGCAGTCTGAATTGGGACATTGTGGAGGATGCAATGCTGCCCTAACTGCTGGCACTTCAGCGCAGTTCAGTGCAGAACACAGTGCGCTTTGGAAAAGTGGGGAAAGGTCTGAGGCACATCCCCCCCACTGGTCCCTATTAATAAGCTCTATGGTGTTTTGTGGTAATGGTAATAACCAACACAGGCACATACAACCAGGAGCATAGTGGTTGGTATGGAACTCCAAGATGCAATACTAGGGGAAAAGAGAAAAGGTAGCATGGAGGACTGGGAAGATTGTACTACTGTGGGAATGTATTCTATGCTGTGTTCAATTGGGGACACCTAGCCGGGTGGAGATGGAGTTCAAGTGCATCAAAGGAAGCACTGCATGGAGGGATGTGAACTAAATCAATAGCATTGATATGGGATAACCTGGATGTTGCCTCTCTTGAAGACTTCAACAGACACAGCTTACAGCAGCTCACCAGCACATCCTTCGTCATAGTCTCCATAACCTTTCAGGGTATTGAAGTGAGACTTACAGGCCATTAATGTCCGGGATAATCCCTAGGACCACTGCGGTGTAAGGCCACCATGCAGTCCTGAGGCACACAACCTGTTACAAGGGACATGCTAACCATGTGTGGCAGTAGCTCGGCTGAAAAGCTCAGCCATCTACATAAGCACCCTTGGGTGCATGCCATCAGGATACACTGCCTTGTCCACCCTTACAGGCCTGAACACCTGAAGCACCCTATTACATCTGATCATTGTGTCTGTCATATCTCCCACAGTCAACATCCATGGTTGTAGTGGCCCATCATTTTCATTATTGAAAATGTAGAAAAGGTACTCATTCTGTAATTCTGCTTCTCCATCTCATTTCTCTAACCATTTCCATCCCTATATGGTCCTTTCACTCCATCTTTTACATGACCTATATAACTAATTACCCCTCCATTAACTTTATGCCCTGTAATAGCAGTGTCCATTGCAACCTGCTTGTTATCAACCATGGACCAATTACCGTTAGCCTCCCTATCCTCCTCATTCCGAGTTCTCCTACATTTTCTGTACACAGCCCTTGTCACACAACCACCACCCCATCAATTCACTTTTCAACCATCATTGTTTCGTGGATCTGCCCTTTTTGCTCCTAGTCATGGCGCCAGCTTCTGTGGCATCTGCTAGCCCAGTTTAGATAGTTTCCCACCCTTGCTATACATCCATGTCGAGCCTAATACCCTGGAGACTCCATTGCAGTATTTCCCTCATCCTCTAAAAGTGTACCCGACTAAAGCACGCCACACTAGTACCTCTTACTCCAGTCTCACTGGCCAATGTGAGTATGAACAACACTGTTTGGTGGTCGCTACCAGGTACTGTGTCTTAAACCCTTACTTATATCACCACCTCCTCATTGGACTGCCCCAGGTCCACCGTAGTACCTAGTTTAGAATGCCCACTTACCATTTGCACCAGGATACCCTACTGGATTGCATCCAGTTGCACCTCATGTCCTGTGCTGGTGGTGGCAGGTCTGCTGCAATCAACCACTGGTAGTTTTAAATCACCAACCATCACCATACTCCACTTTCTACACACCCTCCCTATTTGATATGCCAGCTCTGTGTCCGTTTACATTGATTGGGATGGAGGTCTGTACACTAACCCAAGCCTCAACTTTCTGCCATTACAGTCCAGAAGCTGCAAGCATTGTGCCTCTGTCCTTCCTTCCTGCCCCTCGTCACTCATGTAGTTGACCACTTCAGTCACATACAGTGTTCCCCCACCCACCCTCCAAACCAACACCACTAATTACTGTACATACTGTGCCATAGGATTGACAGATACCTGTCATGGTACTGCATGGGCCAAGTGTCAGTCAATGCAGCAATATCCACATTTCATCTCTGACAGCACCTGAAGTTATGCAACTTTATTTCACAGTCCTTTCTAATTCATGGACACCACCTTCCATTCATTCACCTCCTTGTTATCTCCCCTTTCATCCTTGGTTTAGCAAACTTTTCTTGGTGGTCCGCTCACTCTATCTCCACCCTTATTACAGCAGGGGATTGCACTCTGTATGGCAACCAGGCAACCATGCATGCACTATTGCTGTGTCGCTCAACCTCAGCCTTTACCCATAACAAGGTGTATGCCCTCCCTCGGTTCTCCTTTCCAGACCCTTTTACTATCACAACTACTCTTGACACCCAACCGCCTACTTTAAATCAAACTTAGTTGCCATACAGTCCTATGATGCACTTTTCAGTACTCCCATTCCTTCCTTGATGAAGTGTAACCGGTCCTCTGCATATAAGTCACTGTTTTACCCAATCCTACCCCAGTACATCACTATGTCATACTTCCTGTTAAGGCACCAATCCATAAGACACTTGAACTGCTATCTCCTTCTTTTCCTCACTGAGCTCACACATGGTACCATGAGTATATCAGAGAATACCACAGACCGCACAACCTCCTTGCCCTGCCTACCTAACTCCTCGAACCTCCCCTTTACCACCTCTACATACTCCACTGTCAAGTTGTTTGTACCCACAAGCATCACTATGTGAGGTTTCTCACTCCCCTTCACTGCACTCTTGAGAAGTGCCTGCCCCACCTTTCCTGTGGTCAACCACCGGATAAACTCCAGCTTCCACCCATGCCCTCTAGTTGCCCCCACCTCCTTCCTTTGGAGCACTCTGACTGCTCATCCCCTATTTACCCCCTTCATGTACCTGAAGACTTCTATCATGTCCCCCCGGTCCCTTCTGTCTTCCAATGTGTACATATTTAGCTCTTCGGGCCTCTCCCCATAGGCCCTATCCTCCAAGCCCAAAATCATTTTGGTTTCCCTCCTCTGTACCCTCTCCAGGAGTTCAATGCCCCTCTTTAAATGTGGCCTCCAAAACTGCACACAGTACTCGAGGTGCGGCCTCACCAAGCAGTTATACAGTGGGAGTATCACTTCCCTCCTTCTGGAGGTGAGCCCCCTAGCAATGCATCCAAGCATCCTGTTGGCCTTTGCCACTGACCTCCTACAAGTTTCCGAGTTGTTCATCTTGACATCCACCACCACCCCCAGGTCCCTCTCAGCCATCGAGACTTGTAGCATTTCCCCTCCCAGGGTGTATACTTGGCCCAGGTTTCTGGCTCCCAGGTGCAGTATCTTGCATTTTCCTGCATTGAACCTCAGCTTCTGCTTTCTGGACCACCTTTCCAGAGCCTCCAGGTCTCCCTGTAGGGTCACCCTCCCCTCCTCCCCATCCACACCACCCCCAATTTTGAGTCATCCACAAAGAGACTCATCTCACTCCTGATACCCTTCCTTATGTCAGAGATGTAGGCGTTGAACAGGAGGGGCCTAAGGACCAATCCCTGAGGGACTCCACTAATGACCCTCCTTGGGGACGAGACTATACCGCCAACCATGAGCCTCTGGGTCCAGTTTTGGAGCAAATTTCCCATCCATCTGATCATCTGGTTCCCAACCCCCATTTCTCCCAGATTATCCAACAGGCCTCCGTGAGGAACAGAGTCAAATGCCTTGCTGAAGTCAAGAAAGAGGACATCCACTGGTCTACCCACATCCAAGGCACTCATCACCCAGTCATAGAACTCCACAAGGTTTGTCTGACATGATTTCCCTGGGATGAATCCATGCTTTCTATCGTCCAGGCACCCCAACTTTTCCAGGTCCCCCCAGTCTCTCCTTGACAATGCCTTCCATCACCTTGCCCACCACTGATGTCAGGCTGACGGGCCTGTAGTTCTCTGCCACCTTCCTTGATCCCCCCTTGTGGATAGGCACTATATGTGCCACCTTCCAGTCCTGGGGCACCCACCCTGTCCTCAGAGAGATGCTCCACCAGGGGTTTGCCAGGACATCTGCCAGTTCCTTCAGCACTCTGGGATGTAATGTATCCAGCCCTGGTGCTTTCTCCGTCTTAAGGGACATGAGGGCTTCCCCTCACTCTCTCTGCCGTGATTTCCATCTCTGCTACCTCATCCACCTGCTTTGTGTTCCCCTCACCTGCCAGTGATGCCCCCCCTCCCCAGACCCACCAATCGGTGAGGGTCCCCCCTCCTCAGTTTCACCATCTCCTCCCATGTAGGATGCAGCCCCCCCCATTTTTCTTGGTGAAAACTGAGGTGAAATACTCATTTAGTACCTCAGCCTGCTCCCCAGGTCTTGTGCCCATCCCTCCCCAGTTTTATTCCGCCAATCCTGCCCCTTCACCCTTCATTTTTCCCCAGTGTATCTAAAGAACCCCTTGTTCCCTCTCCTAATTCCCCTGGCCAGGTTCTGCTCCTTCCTTGCCTTAGTCGCCCTCACCTCCCTAGTGGCCCTTCTAGCCATCAGCTTGTACTCCCCTCGGTCCCTTTCACTCCTTGAGCACTTGAATTGCCTATAGGCCGCCTTGTTTCCCCTCACCACCTCCTGAACCACCATGGTCCACCAGCAGGGTTTTCGGGCCCTACTGCATTTTCATCTTACTCTTGTGCAGGTGCTGGTAGCATCCTGCACCCCCCTCCTGATGATTTCTCACCTACTGTCATCGTCCATGTCTGGCCCAATCACATCCAAGTGCTCCTTAAGGATCCTTCCCATTTCCTTGAAATCCATCGCCCTGAAGTCAGTTACCTTTGTCTTTGTGCATCCTTCTACCCCTCCTAGGTTTAGGCAGAACCAGACCATGTTTTTTTCTCTGTCAAAAATACCACACTAAAGGTTAAACTGACTGTGTAAATAAAGTACTATTAAAGCATGGTCACGCATCATGTTATGAAAAAAATGTGTGAATGAACATCTGATTGTACTCACCACCACATCAGTCTGGCAAGCAGTATCACAGCATGAAGAAATCAGTTCAGGGCATGTTGAGAACTGCACCATTGGGAGGATTTCATTACTTGTGTGTGGAATCTCAATGGATGGTTCATCAATGGCACTGTTAGTTTGTGTTACCGCAGTCCTACCACAACTCTTGCATTGTGTATAACTGTCTGGAAGAAGCCAGACCTCACTTAGAACCTATGGGTGCACAATAGGAAGACAAGTATGACCTGGTTCTCTGGTTGAACATAATATGAAATGTTTGAACAAATTAAAAGATAGAAATACATATACTAACTTCTAATCGGCGTCTCTTCCCAGATGCCATGCTGTGACACTTTTGTTTTCCAGAATTGTAAGCAAAAATAGTAGGGCATGCATCTGGTTTCAATTTCCTTTGTCCAGGAGTGAATCCAGTGATGAAAGTCTGAGAAATAGCAAATTGATTTGCTGCAAAATGATAAGCACAGATGACTGTGTTGTTGTTTGGCTCCCATCCAGCCCTTTTTACTGCCAATGCCCACTATTGGCATCTTTTGATGTCTTTCAGAAAACAGTAAAAGCTGCTAGTGTAGCCTTTACCATTTGTGCAGCCAACCGCGCAGCAGTGTTTCATGATGGCACTGAGGTGAAGAAAAGAAACATAGCACAGTACAACGATGAAACATTACAATAACCTAACAATCAGAATTAGTATGTCACTTACTGAAATGTTTGTACATAGACATATATAATTGAATGAGAACTTTGAGCAAACATTCATGTGGTCATGAACCACCGTCAGAAACGGATGTAAACGGTAAAAGTTAGAAAAGCAGAAGCATACCATTCAAATGGCAGCAGTCACAATTTAATCAATTAATTCCTGAATGTGTCTCAGTATGCTTGTTGGTATGTGCTCACAGCAGGATGAATGGTATATAGTTGAAGTGAGGAGACATTTTAGTGACTCAAAACTCGTTGACAAATAGAACACAATAACAGAGCAGGCAGTATTGTAACACAGTGGACATTTTCAAAAGGGGTGTGGACAGAATGAATGGTAGGGGTACTGGCATGGGGTTGAGTGAGGACCAGCTGTAACCTGAGATGCTATCTGCAAAGTGTAGCAGACAGTACACACTAAACAACGCGATGCATGTTTATGATTGCATTTTTATCTGCTCGTGTTTTCGTATGTAACTTGAAGAAATCAGTATGAGGAAAATCTGAAAATGTAATAAACATTTAAATAGATTATGAAAAGGTGTGACAGCATACAGTACTGCATCTGGCCCACACACAATGTGGACTACTAATGCAACAAAACATTTCTCAGATGTGCCATTTCTTCAAGTTGTCATTCTGTGTCATTGCATCTGTATGTGCTTGTAATTCATAGTTTGAATCGGAAAAGTTAGAAACACTTCTTTGTGGTTTTAAGGGGGCATACCAATGATGACATGGACCTACACGTGATATGCGGATAACAGTGCAGATCACACAGCATGGCATTATGCACTTGGACAGTGCCATAATCAGTTACAAAATTGTGCTTGTGTATGGGAGAAAAATGATGATATGTTTACTGCCAGTAAAAAAAAAAATAATCCAGCTAGCTTCTTGTACAGATATCAATAATGCAAAAAGTTTGGACAGTAAAACAATATGAGTGAACAGTACGACTGACCGCACACAAACAAAAACCAAAAAATAAAATATGGCATCACTAAAACATGTGTGTTTATTTGGAACACAGCTGAGGTAATCAATGTGCCATTGCGACACACTGCTTTCATGCAACATTGGATAGTACTGTGAAGGTGGATACTTGGACCTGCGATGTTGATAGATCCTGTTGGGCTTGGGACGGGGTGTCCACTAATTAGTACACTGCGACAGATGCAATACAGTGAGAAACAGTATTCCATTTACAACTAACACTCTACAGATGAATTAGTAGTTGTAGTAGGACATAAGAAAGAATGGATAACATGACACACAAGTATACAAGTAAGGAAGTATGCAGCAGTTTGACAGTACATACACTAAATGGAAAGCAACAGAAAACGACTTCAGAAAATGAATGGGCTGATATTAAAGGAATAATGCATGGCAGGGTTGGTGTTATGCTGGAATAACATCCCACATCGGGTGGTTGGGCCCGAGGCCACCGTCTGAGGGCATCCAACACCCTAGAAGGGATGTTATCCCAGCATAACACCCACCCTTCAGGGCATTATTACTATTATACAATGGCTTGTTGTTTCATAATAAAAAAAAATATTTTAAAGAATGTTTATGTTAGTGTGGAAAGATATTTTTGTTTCTTAACAGAGGATGAAACAATGGGAATCCAAATACAAACAGGCAGCAGGGATGTTATGCCAGGATAACATCCCTGCTGTGACAGCCAACTGACAAATCAGATGACAGGATTCTTTCTTGCCATTGTATAATATGTCATATAAAGCTAAGCCTTATGGTGCCCTATGTACCCCTCTAACAAACAGTCAGGTGCAGCTACAGTAATGACGTCATAGACTGTCAGAGTTTAATAAAAATCAATGATGCCTGCAAAAAAAAAGGTAACATTGGGAAAAATATCAAAAAAGACGTGGGCGAAATGTGGCACATACGGTATTGAACATCTGATATCTGGTATCTGATGGCAGTCTAATAAACGGACAGGGGGCGATAAAGCAATGCGGTATGAGGGAAAAAATGAAAGGCTAGGCAATAAATAAGAAAACTGGAAAGGTGCCTCTATTGCCCTGAAAACGGTATGTCCCATCACGACAAAAAGTCAGGCGCAGCTACAATAATTGCACTATATACACGTATTGAACATCCGATATCTGGTATCTGATGGCAGACTAATAAATGGACAGGGGGTGATAAAGCAATGTGATATGAGGGAAAAAATGAAAGGGATAGGCAATAAATAAGAAAACTAGAAAGGTGCCTCTATTGCCCCGAAAACGGTATGTCCCACCATGACAAAAAGTCAGGCGCAGCTACAATAATTGCACCATACACACGGTATTCAACATCTGATATCTGGTATCTGATGGCAGACTAATAAACGGACAGGGGGGGGGATCTGATGGCAGAATAATAAACGGACAGGGGCGATGCACCATACACTTTCAGACTTCAATCAAAACAATGATGGCAGAAAAAAAATTTAAAACACTATGTGGTATGAGGGCAAACTGAAAGGATAGGCAATCAATAACAAAATAGAAAGATGCCTCAATTCACCCGAAAACTGTTTGTCACAACCACACAACAAAAAGTCAGGCTCAGCTACAGTAATCGCACCATAAACTTTGTGACTTACATCTAAATAATGATGCCACAGAAAAGCTATGCAGTAAGATGGAAAACTGAATAGCCAATAAATAGCAGAAATATAAAGGAGCATTGATTGCACAGAACTGCTTGAAACCACGATGTGTCAAACTGCTGCACACATACCCATAATGATGCACATAGAGGAGTGCACTGTGAAACAAGTACAGAAGTATTAGTATTCTCACATTATGCATCAAACTCAAACACCATGAAATTAGGACTTTTACTGTCAAATTAAAGTCATTTCGAGGAAAGACGGCAAAACGACATGAACATACTTTGGCACACCAAGCGGGAAAGCTAGAGCCACTTAGAATACAGCTGTCAAAGTGTCAGCACTCCCTATGATGTAACCCCACAGGACGCTTTCAGAAGCAGGGCGTGCATAGCGTCAAAACAGAATCAAGTGAAATGGACTTCAGACAGAGGAATGAACAAGGTATGAAAATTTACTTTTTGGAGGATTTTTAAATAAAAAGAAGCACACACAGGGTTCAATGGACAATACTTTATTAAAAGACACACTCAGAACAGCATCATAAAGCTTTGCATTTGATCTTTAAAGTAGTACACAACATCTTGCCGACCTTCGATCCAATAGTGAAGTCATTGTTCTGGGTGACTTCGACATAAATCGGTTGTCACCTGACTCTGCCACATTTAAAGTTGCTGTCTCTTCTATCAACATCCATCAACTAGTGGACCTACCCACTTGAACAAACTATAGAACAGGAATCAGCACCTTACTAGGCTGAGTATTAACAAACCACCCTGAACTGATCTCATGCTTAACCGTGCTCCCGGATTCTCTAAGCGACCACTCACCCATAATCTTCAACTGATTGAACAAGGCTCCTAAACCACTTGTGAAAGTAATAATGTCCCGCACACTAAAAAAGGGGCAGTTAGAGTTCTTCAAGCAACCCGTCCAGCAATAGTGCTGGGCCCCATCTTCACTACTAAGGATGTTGATACTGCTTTGGAGAAATTCAATGAAATTTTCAATGCTGCCTGTGACATCTTTGCCCCTACATCGAAAAGAAAGATCCGTGGATCCCAAAAATCATGGGTAACCCCACACTTCCTTGCCCAGATGTGCACCAGAGACCTTGTATGGCACAAGTACAAAAGTACTCGCACGACTAATGATATGCAAAACTATAAGGCAGCACAGAATAAATGTACCCATGCTATCTGCCAGGCTAAGACCAATTACTTCAGGTCCGAGTCAAACTCCTCCTGGGGGGGATGGCCGTAAATTCTGGTAAAACATTATCATGACTACTGGGAAACAGGATACTACAGCACCCACAATGTTGAGTCATGAAGGGTCCATTACACAAGACCCCAAGACTATTGCCAACATTTTTAACAAAGTTTTTACCAATCTCAGTGCTGTGCTCCCCCCTGACTACCTAAACCCTGCTAATGAGAACTTACTAAATCCACCACACACCATACCTACAAAACACGCTCCCCCATTCTACCTCAGAGTAATATCTAAAGTAGAGGCAAAAAATACCTCTTGAAGGTGCTGGGGAACTCCAGGCATAGTGCCAAGGGCTTGGACTTAAAACTAATCTCTCTTACACTTGATGAACTGCTGACACCTCTAACAAAAATCATTAACCTTTCCCTCACCTCAAGTACATTCCCCAAGCTGTGGAAAGCTGCAGTTGTAACCCCTGTCTACAAAGCTGGTAGTAAGACAAGTCATATTAACCACTGACCTATTAGTGTTCTCCCTCCAATCTCCAAAGCCCTGGAGAGGATAGTTTACGATCAGCTTGTGGAATATCTCAATAAATATCGACTGCAATGCCAACAGCAACATGGCTTCCAAAAACTCCACAGCACTACTACAGTGCTGGTAGAGTTCACGGGGTTCATTCATGTTGTGTTTGATCATGGACACTTGGTGGGGGCAACCTTTATTGACCTCACCAAGGCCTTTGATACTGTCAACCATGACCTCCTTCTGGCCCAATTAGGAGCTACGGGCCTATCCCTCAACTTGCTGTGCTGGTTCTGGAGCTACCTCACAGGACGAGTACAGCAGGTAAAAATACCTAACATTCTCTCAGATTCCAAACATGTGGCTACTGGTGTTCCCCAAGGATCCATATTGGGCCCCCTACTGTTTAGCCTTTTCTTAAATAATCTTCCCCATGCCTGTCAACACAAAATCTTTCTCTACGCAGATGATGCAGTTATCTACACTAGCCACTCCGACCCTGCCACCCTTGAACTACGGCTACAGCAGGACTTTAACAATATAGAGGACTGGTTTGGTAACACAAAACTGCTCTTAAACTATAAAAAAACTAAGACCATGCTTTTTGCCCATACCCACAGTCACCTCAAAACATCCACAATTAATATTCTAAACAAACAAAATGAAGCCATTGAAATGGTCCACAACATTAAATACCTTGGCCTCACCTTAGATAGCTCCCTCTCCTACTCTTACCATGTTGATCATGTCACCATATCAGCTAACCAGAAGCTCGATGTACTATATAAACATCGGAACTGCCTCACTGAAACTGCCCTCCAGCTTGCCATTACCAGCTCGGTCTTCTCAATCATTGATTATGGCATTGCCATTTACTGTGTGGCCCCTGACAACACTGTCAATTGGGTTGCCACTACACTGAATAAAGTCTACAAGTTAGCTCTTGGAGCACCACGCCTAACCCATAACTGTAGCCTCTACTCACAAACGGGATGGCTAAATCTGGGCACGAAGATCTGCTACCATGTCTGTCTCCTAGCCAAAAAAGCAGCCCTAAGCCTTCTGCCTCCAGGCACCAGTTCTTTGCTCCATCAGGCTGAATCAACAAGACCAACTAGGGCATCGAACAATCTATCCTACAAGGTCCCCTTCTGGTGCACCTCTCAAGGACAGAGATCTTGCAAGTACCAAGCCCCACTCTGGCTCAGCTCACTCCCAACCAAGCTACTCTCCATCAATAAAATTGGCCCGTTCAAAACCGAACTCAGATCTCACCTGTCTAGCCAAATAAAATGCACCTGCTTCTCATGACCTGCTCTCCTTGTAACTGATATCATCAACCCTCCTATTTAAGCACTTTTCTACCACCCAACTAGCAATTTAATACTTTCTTCCCATCCTCCTAGTCCCTCAGTCCCTTCACCTGCCCCTTCCCTGCTCTTGTCTCTGTGTCAATGGCCCACCCCTCTCCATATTCCCTCCCTAACATCTCATCTTCCTCAACCTCCTCCACCCTTAACCTTGACAAAGTAACCCTGATCCTATTTATTTATTTTATTTTATTTATTTGTACATCAGTTTACAACCTTTGAGCCAGAGGCTCATTTCCAAAGGTACCTCATCACACAGAGGACAGACAGAACACATTTAGATTACAGCATAAACATTTAGGTTACAGCATAAAATTCATGTCATTAGAGATACACAGAGTGGTACCTCAGTCTCACTCTAGAACTTCTCCCCCTTGTCCTTCCTTTTTCCACATCCTGGGCTACCATTTGTTTCTCTCTTAATTTCTTTCTTCAAATAACCTAGTTAATTCTGATGTATGTCTATGATCTACAACTATACCAATTTATTTAGTTTATCTGTGCTATTTGCCCCTTATTGCCTCTGCTGTTTCTCATGTTTATGTTTTCATTCCTGACGTGGAACCTTTGTAAATGAGCTTGTAGCTCAAAGGTTGTCATCTGAGACTACAATAAATAAATAAATAAAAATATATTGTAATGGTGTTTTTTCTTCTACTTTTCCTTTATACAGTGGTACTCAGCAAGGTTGTCCTTTGTCCCCTTTATTACATACTAACATACTATTTGCCAGCAGATTAGGCCTTACGGTCTATCGAGTCTGCTCGAACCTCAGATCCCTAGGTGGGTGCCGAGGCCCTCTCCCCCTTGTGTTCCAGAAAACCCTATCATCCATCCCCACCCCCCTTGAGACAGGCCATCATCTGATACATCCACTTTCTGTGTCTGTCCCACCCTCTCTTGAAGCCCTCCACTGTGGATCTCTGAACCAGCTCTCCAGGCAGTGCATTCCAAGGGTCCACCACCCTCTCAGTGAAAAACCTCCTCCTCTTCCTCCCTCACCCTTCCACCTTCAAACCATGCCCTCTGGTGATACCTCCCTGCTTTAGTCTAAAGACCCCCTCCATGTTTACCCTATTTATTCCCTTGAGGTACTTGAAGACCTCAATCATGACCCCCCTGCCTCTCCTCTCCTCCAATGAAAACAGGCAGAGCTCCTCAAGTCTGTCCTCATACATCAGATCCCCTAGCCTCCGTATCATCTTAGTTGCCCTCCTCTGTACTCTCTCCAGGAGCTGTATGTCCCTCTTCAAGTGTGGTCTCCAGTACTGTACACAGTACTCAAGGTGTGGTCTAACCAGTCCATTGTACAGTAGCAGAATCACTTCCTTGCTCCTAGAGGTGATCCCCCTTACGATGCATCCCAACATCCTGTTTGCCATGCTAGCCACTCTCCTGCACTGCTCAGAGTTATTCATACATGCATTCACCATGACCCCTAGGTCTTTTTCCCCTATTGAGGCCTCCAGCGCCTCCCTTCCCAGGGTGTACCTGTGTTTAGGGTTTCCCTGCCCAAGATGTAACACCTTGCACTTGGTGATATTGAAATTTAACTTTCATGTGTGAGCCCAGCTTTCCAGGGTATCCAGGTCCCCTTGCAGGGCTAACCTCCCCTCCTCTCCCTCAACTACTGCTCCCATCTTGGAGTCATCAGTGAAGAGACTCATTTCACACCCTATACCCTCTCTGATGTCCGATTTGTATGCATTAAACAGGATCGGACCCAGGACCGAGCCCTGCGGGACCCCACTGCCAACCTCTCTAGGGTTCGAGAGCTCCCCACAGACCACTACTCTCTAGGTGCATCCAAGTAGCCAGTTTTCAATCCATCTGACCATCAAAGGGCCTACTCCTAACCCCATCAGTTTCTCCACCAGACCATTGTGGGGGACAGAGTCAAACGCCTTGCTGAAGTCCAAGAGTAATACATCCACAGGCTTTCCCCTGTCCAGTTCTGATGTTACCCATTCGTAGAACTCCACAAGATTGGTTTGACATGATCTACCTGGCACAGACCCATGTTGCCGACTATCCAGACCTCCCACCTCCTCCAAGTATACCCCCAACCGTTCCTTTAGTATACACTCCATTAATTTTCCCACCACCGAGGTCAAACTGATGGGTCTATAGTTACCTGGTACTTCCCTTGACCCCCTTTTATGGATTGGCACCACATGTGCCTCTCGTCAATCCCTAGGTACCCTCCCTGTCTCAAGTGACCTGTTGAAGAGCTCTGCCAGGGGTGCAGCCAGTATGTCCGCCAATTCCTATATTACTCTTGGATGAATGCCATCCGGCCCAGGAGATTTGTCTTTCTTTTCTTATTTCTTATCGTTTAACTTATATTTAGAACCATTATGTTAGCAATAACCCACGACAGGGTGTGGAGTTATAAGCATTTAATCCATGCCTGGGGTGTGTTGTGAGGCATGAGGCCACAGGCCGAGTGTCCTCACAACGCCCCAGGCGTGGATTAAATGCCTATAACCCCAGACTCTGAAGTGGGTTATTGCGCTTATAACAAGGGTTACATTTACCATAGGGCACAATACCCCCAAAACACCTGCTTCTCCTGTTTTAATGGCAGAAAGGGATTTTATCCTTCTGTCTTACAAAATAGTCCCTAACTGTGGATTAAACTGATAGTGTCATCAATGGCTACAGACAGGGAAACGGACTTCTGCACTTATGCAGTGCAACACACAGCAGGATGTCTGCATTTTGCTGTGTATCTCTCTGGATGACAGACAATGTAGGAGCAGCACTTCCAAGGGGTAAGGACAGAGAGACAGAGAGAGAGAAAGGAGACAGGACATGGTAGGAATGCTAAAGGAAATGTCCTGCTGTCTCTCATTCTGTGTGACTGTCAGATACCTTTCTCCCATTGAAACAGAGGGAGCAGCACTTTTTTTGGGTGGGGGAGAATTGTACGCTCTCCTCAACATCATAACCCATGCAATGTTCTGCTCCAGATCACCACTTTGCATCTCACCCACGTTCGCGGTGTTCCACTTTGCTATTGATGTGTACTTCACATTGCTAGCTAGCACTCCCATGCTACTGGACTCCAGAAAGCTCAGCGGTGTGGCCGCTCTGTGACTAGCATTCAGTACCTCAGTTTTAGTAAGGGTAGCCGATCTGTCAATTACTCTGTCAATGCTTCATGTGTTGGCCACTCTGACATGGCTCTTCCATCCCTGTCTCCCTCTCTCTGACATGCTCTCTTTTCCTGGACCGCAGTTTTATAGATTGACACAGGACAGTGCAGCAATGCTGAATGACATGTCCCGCTGCCTGTCTGTCTCTCTGCATGTTACAAGACCAACCTGAACTCCTCACGCCGCCTCTCTCTCTCTCACTCCCCATTTCTCTCCACAGTATAAGGACGGCAGTTCACGAGGAGATGGCATCTCTGAGTAACCGAAGTGTCTCTCTCACTCTCTGTCACTATGGACACTTTCAACAACATCGTGAGTACAGTGTGTATTGGTGTATGGGGGGGGGGTTCTGGCTCCCTGACAGCACACAGACATATGTTTGTGTCTTGCTCTGTCACAGATGGTGTGGTTGCCTCCCTGTGTTATTGACAATTACCCTGTCATTGAGGCAGTCATTCACACTTAGCCTCCCAGACAATGATAAATTTACATCCATTGCACCACTGAGACTACAATCTACTCTGCTCGCTAAAATAGTAAATAACAATGGCTGCTGCCTAAAATAAGCAGAGTGGATTTGGTAGATCCCTCCACGGTGTGATCACATCTGACCCACACAGAGAAAAAGATCAGGCACAGAAAGCATGGATTAAATACAGAATTTAATCCATGGACAGGTGACAGTTGTCGACCAATCATCTCTGCTGCTTTACCTAACCCATGGTATAACGTTTAATACTGCACATAGCCATCATATAATTGATATTTCAGTAGCGTGCAGATCTCTTAAATTTTCAGGTTATGCTGATGATTTGTTATTACATGTTTCCTTCCCCAGTAAATCTATTAGTGCTGCTCTTAAGACTGTTTCCAAATTTAGTAAAGTTGCTAACTATGAGCTTATCCTAGATAAATCCGAAGTAGTACCTCTCTGAGGCTGCTGCCTGTAATTGCACGTAGTTTGGGTGCTATCAGTTTGCCGAGTTGAAATTTTGATCCTCCCCCCCCACTCCAACTCATTCTTTGCTCATACACTGTTGTTCCTGTTGACTAGTGCCTCCAGTACTGCACTTGCATCTCCCTTGCACCTTTCCACTCCCCTTAACTTGTGGTCCCACTCATATCAAGCTTTCATCCCCCCCCCCCAGCACCAGCTCCCTTGACCCATGCCCTTCTCTCCACTAGCATGGTCATGACCTCATTCCCCCTTCTAGGACCTTTGACTAAGCCTGACTTCCAGGCTGTTACCCCTGTTTCTACACTGTGCTTCCTTAATGCTCATCTCCTGATGGATGTCAGTAACTGGTTGTTTTCTGTTTTTTTCTTCTACTTGCAGAATGTATTTTCACCTTTACTTAGTTTGATATTGTAATCACCAGGCATTGTTGAAATATTTACAGGAGTAATGCGATTTGTCTTTGTACTAATTGTATAGCATTTATTGTATTTTCTGTCTATTCCTGTAACTTGATTGTGTGTTGTTGTACAGATGTGGAACCTTTGTAAAAGAGCATTTGCTCAAAGGTGTTTCCTGAACTATTGAAATAAATAAATAAAGAAAGAAATAAATCCAGGAGTGTATAAAGCAGAAATACAAACACAGAGATTATCCTGGGCCACAAATCAGATAAAATACTTAGGGATCATTTATCTAATAATCAGGTTCATTTGAGAAAGGTTCATTTCGATGAGAAATTATTGGCAGTAAGACAAGATTTAAATAGGTGGAAAATGCTCTCTTTGACACTGTGGGGCAGAATTAACATAGTCAAAATTACCATTTTTTTCTCGGTTATTTTATCCCCTGACTATGTTAAATGTATCTGTTTTGATGAAGTGGTTTCAAAAAGTTCATTCTTTAATTTCATAGGGCTTTTAGCTTGATAAGTAACCTAGGTGTGCATATTTAAAACTTTCTGTCCCACAACAACTAGGTGGTTTAAAGTTACAGGTACCTAATTTTCTTGTATTAGGTAACTATAGGGGGGAGGTACTAACAACAACAAAAATGGAAAAGGACTTGGGGGTAGTCATGTCAGATGACCTAAAGGTAGGCAAGCAATGTGAGAAGGCAGTAAGGAGGGCTGGGGGAATACTGGGATGCATAGAGAGCGGCATCACCACTAGAAAACAAAAAGTTGTTATCCCTCTGTACAGACAGTTGGTGATACCCCATCTGAAGTACTGTGTGCAGTTCTGGAGACCCCATCTCTGCAAGGACATAGACAGGATGGAGGCAGTCCAGAGGAGGGCAACTAGAATGGTGCAGAGTCTGCACCAGGAGCCATACAAAGACTAATGGAGCTTAATATGTACTGTATACCCTCGAGGAAAGGAGGGAGAGGGGAGGACATGGTAGAAACTTTCAAGTACCTCAAGGAAATCAACAGAGTCCAAGAGGTTAGTATCTTTCAGAAAAAGAGATGTGCAAGAACAAGGGGGCACAATTTGAAGATAGAGGGGGGACAGCTCAGGGGCAACGTGAGGAAGTATTTTTTCATGGAGAGGGTGGTGGACGCATGGAATGGCCCTTCTGAGGAGGTAGTAGGGTCAAAAACAGTGGAGGAACTCAAGAATGCATGGGACAGACATAAGGCAATTCTAGTGGGGGTAGGAAAAAACAGGCTGTTGATTAACTAGGATCGACAGCTTATCCAGTAGGTAAGGAAATGGGCAGACTGTGTGGGCCAAGCGGTCCTTATCTGCCATCAAAGTCTATGTTTCTATGTATTATTTGTCTGCTCATGTGAGTTAGTATTTTTGTTGGTTTGTATCTACTAATACTTTTTTTTGTTATTTTCGTATTTATTCCTCTTCTCTTCCCCTCAGCTCCGGTCTTCTCGGGAGCACCAAGGAGTCATCCCTCTGTGGTCCGCCCTACTGGACAGTCCTCTGTCACCCATGTAGCCTCAGTGTACCCCTCAGGCGGGGATGAGGTGGGCCCTAACACCTCGAGCAGTCAGTAGCATCGGTTGGGAGGGTGCCAGGCGGGCGGCCACAGATCGAGGGCAAACTCTGGTGCTCCATCTCACCGGAGCTGAAGGGCATTTTGCCCTGTTTCTTGGGGAGTGGCTAGCACCCTGATGTCAAGGCATGGAACTGATGTCTGCCACTTCCCTGCCCCTTCTCTATGTCATCAGTGCCTGCTGCATCTCCGGCCTCTGCTAGAGGGCAGCCAAGCACCGACTAGGGCCCCCTGTCCCTCCCGGGAGAGGAGTGCTGTCCTCCGGATGCTCAATCCTCTCCCACCCCTGCCGACCCCCAGAAACCTGGGCTCATTCCCGAACCCGGGTTGCCCGCATGGCGCTGTATCTACTAATACTGATAGTGCCTCTTCATATAGACCAATTTTGTTAGACTTAGAAAAGGAACTGATTAGGCATTCCAGTCTTTCTTTACATTCGCAACAATACATCAGATTCTGGTCACTTTGTCATCGGATACATTACTCCCCAATATGAGAGTCTATAAAGGTTCAAAGTCAACTAAATAGAGTACTGGGATTTCAATTTGCTTTGGATGTAACTCAGACTTTACTAGGGAATTCCAATTTAAAGCTGAATGGCAAAATGTTAGGTAAATAGTGGTTTCCTATATTATCAAACCTTAATCTTTCCAGCCTGCTTTACAATGGTTATCTCTACCCTCTGAAGACAATTTGCACAAATCACGGACTAGGTAACAAATATATTTTCAAGCTTGTTCAGTTTAAATTTATGCTTTTTGCTCATTTTGGCCCTCAACCTTGGAAGGTTTCTTCCAAAGGCTTTTTGGACTCTGTTACAAAGTTAGATTTGTAGTCTCATGTTGTTTCAAAGTTGTATAGTTTATTTTTTTTTTCAAATGGGAAAGGGGAGTGTCCCTATTGGGAGAAAAATTTCCTGGACAAACAATTTAATTACATTAAAATATGGAAAGAGGCTCACTCATATCTTACTAGTGATAATCTTACGTTAACTCAGTTTAACATTTTGCATGGCCTGTATTACTCTCCTCAGAAATTATTTAAAATGGGTAAGATCTCTTCACCAATGTGTCCTAGGTGTGATTCTTTGGAGAGCAATTTATTGCATATTTTTTGGGGTTGTCCCAAGGCCTCTTTAGGATACTATGAAAAATAAGTGCAAGTTATTTTAAGGGGTAGATCGAGAGGTTTGCATCGTGGGGGGGTTTCCTCCTAATTTATCTCAGCAATAGCAGTTTTTTATTGCTATGATTTCAATCACTGTTAAAAGAGTTGTTCTGTGACACTGGAAGGATCAGTCCGTTATTTCTTATCAAGAATGGACCTCTGACCTTTTGTTTAATTTGCATACCGAGAAGACGATTGTGTGTATGCAGAATTATCTTGGCTCATGTTATCAACAATGGGGTAAGTTGCATGCTTTGTTTTGTTAAGTCTGGAGTGAATGCCTTAATATTTATATTTGTAATTTATATTTAAATTTTATATTTAAATTAATGGCTTTGTTATTCTTGATTGTGTACCATTCTCAGTCTTTATTTTAAGGAAGTCTGTTATAGTAAAACTGGCCTTGATTCTGTCTTCTGTTAGCATTAACTTGATGAATAAGCTTGTCCTCTTTATGTTGTTTTCTTTTAAATAATGTTTAACTTTGTTTGTATATAAGCATTATATATCTCTGCAGAGTATGGGTTGGGGGGCTTGGGGGTAGGATAAGGGGTAATTTTATTGTAAATATGTTGTATGGAGTTTGTTTTATGTTATTTTTTTTTGTACACTTTAGTTATGCTCCCTTACCTGTTAGACTCTCTCCAGCTGAGTCATTCAGCAAGTAGACTTATCCCATCCTCCTGAAGCCTGGACATCATCCCTGGTGGGGGGGGGGCTCTCTCCCACATTGCTGTGCCTTCCAGAACCCACCGGATCTGAGTCCCAAGGGCAAGGACTGCCATCACCTTACCAGTGCTCCATCTAGAGTATCTGGATGGGTGACACTATATGGGGAGAGGACCAGGGGGACGTCCTGAAACCCAGATGTGGACGTGGTGCCTGCTGCCTCTAGACCCACCTTCATCTACCAACGGGAAGAGGGTATTTCTACTTTGTTCACTTGAGTGTGACATGCAAGGATGCCTGCACACAGCTGCCCTGCTGGCATCTGCCACACTCCATCTCTTACATCAGCTGGTGTACCTGTGGTACTCCTGATCTTCATCAGGGGTTGTCAGGACTCTGAACAACCCTGGATCCCTCCCCTGGGAGAGGAGAGCTGTCCTCTGGATGCTCCATCCTCTCCCTCCCCTGCCAACCGGCTGCTACCTGAGTCTGTCACTGTACCCGGGTTGCCGACATGGCGCGAGGTTGTGGTGTCCAGCGACTCAACACTCAGCGCCACTGGTCCGGCTCTTTTATGTTACTGTTTCATGTTATGATTGTTGGTCATGTGTTTATTGTTATTTTGTATTTACACTTTGTTATTAAATATAGAATAATGCATGGGGAAGTGTGGTTAATGAGGATTTTATGCACATCTGAGGTGTGTGATGTCTCTTTATAAAGGCATCACATACTGAGGGTGTGCATAAAATCTGAATTCCGCATTTTCCCATATTTTATTTTTCATATTTACCGGTTCTCTTACTTTTGTTATTTTTTTAATCCAGTTCTGCCATCGGCATACACGTAAATTCTGCTGACTCACCGGTCTCTGACAGACACTTCGAAAACAGCTGGATGTCACTCTTTTTTTTTTTAAATATGTTTTTTGTTCTCTTGCTCTTCAATAAAGTTTAAATGGTTGAATTCAGTGCCTAGCATAAACTGAAAAGAGCTTGCCATTTTTATGTTGGTTTGCCATGCTTGCGCGGCAGTCAACATATTGGGAGAGTGCAGCTTTGTGGGCGCGGCTGCTGTTGGGCGAATGCAGGGCATGCATCAATAGGTGCATCCCTCATTCCCAATAAGCCAGCATGCTAGTGCTGACGCCAATATTATGTGTGAGTGGGGTCTAACAAGCGCCGCCGCAAACGAGCATAAGCCTCACCGCGCAGCTGCACTTTGTTTGTAGTTGTCCACTTTACTACCCGCCGCCCCCGCACAGGTTGCCACGCTGGGAGCCCACCCCAGCATGGCAACTGATGCCATGGGCACACGGGGTGCCCAATCCCTGTTGGCTCCACTGTCCTCCCCTGAGTACAGGGTGCCACGCTGGGAGCTCCACCCCAGCATGGCAACTGATGCCATGGCCAACGGGGGTGCCCAATTCCCCCATCGGCTCCACGCCCCCCCAGCCATCCTTCTGCCAAGCTGGGAGCCCACCCCAGTGTGTCAAACGTCCCGCGTCATCTTTTTTTTTTTTAAACCTGCAAATTAAAAACGGTCCCACGGCGCTTCTCCCTGCCCCCCCTCCCACAACCCGCACCCACCCACTGCGTACCCTGTCTCCCCACACCCCCCTCACCCCATACTTACCTCCGAGGTCTGGCATGATGATCTTCGGTGGACCGGGAACACGTCTGCACTCTTCAAAGCCGACCGCGAACTGAGGAAATGCCGGTAAGCTGTATAATGGGCTAGATAGGGTTTTTTCAACTTTGTTGCATATCTCAGGCATTTTTTGGAATTTTTGCACCACATTTTCAACATGGGGTTTTTGGGGCCCCTCCTCATGAATTTTGTCACTGTCATGAGCGTTATCGGCCCTCAAAAGGTGATTTTGCAGTCACTGCGCCGAATCACCTTTTGGGGCCCATTAACAAAATGACAGTGGCAGTGTTCATGAGGTGCCCTCTTAAAAGCTAAGTTCCAAATTTGGTGGAAAAATCCAACAAATGCCTGTTTACAGCGTCGTTGCGCGGTTACTCACGGAAACGTAACTCGCCAGCGATTCACAATATTTAACTGCTGGATTTTCAGCATTGTCATTTTGTACACCTCCTTGTGAACAGTACAGCTGTCATTTTCCACATCCTGCCCGAAATGTGTTTCCGCACTTCCGGCGCACAATAGGCGCAGTCGCTGTGGGAAATCAGTGTTTGGGCCAGATTATGAAAATGACAGTGACACAGTTCATGAGCAGAGGACCTAAAATGCCTATGTTGAAAATTTGGTGATGATACTCCATAAAATAACTGTGTTACGAGCATGCGTTGGCAGATTGCACGCACGCTCATACTGTCGCGCATTTGTGATATTTTCAGTCTGGATTTTCACCATTGCCATTTTTCCACACCTCTTGATGAACAGTACAACTCGTCATTTGACATATCGTGGCTCAAAATGTGTTTTGCACTTCCGCGCAGTATAGCGTGGTCACTGTATAAATCACTTGGGACACTTTGAGGAAATAACAGTGACACTGTACATGAGCAGAGGTGCTAAAATGCCTATGTTGAAAATTTGGTGCCGAATCGCCATAAAATGGCAAGTGTTGCAAGCATGCATTGCATATTTCCCACACAACCTAGTAGCTTCTGAATTTGGTATATTTTCATGCCACATTTTCAACACTGGTATTTTTTTACACTCCTTATGAACTGTGCAGCTGTCATTTCTCACATCCTGCCCGACATGTTTTCCCGCACTGCACTACTAAACACCCAAAGGGACACCCTAATGCTTGTCACTCTCTGCAGGGTGGGGGTAGGTTGGCATCAGTTCAATACTTCACTGCCATTCCTATGATGCATCTGTCTAACTCCTGCACTACCAATGCCAATGCCAGCAAGCCAACATTCGGCATTGACAAATGCTTGTTTACTTAGGCTTGCTGAGATTTATTCTAGGTATGTTTCTCTGTTAAATTTTTTCCCTGTTGCCTGATGAGAAAGCTGCTCAAGGTTTGGCAGTTTTCTGGCTGTGGCATGAGCAGGATGGCAGTGTGAGGGTAGACAGCCATGGAGCTTCTCGACTGGCAGCGCATAGGCAGGCACAGGGTTCAGGGAAGGTGCTCGGGGAAAACTCCATTATTCACGGGTCATTATTCATATGTGTGAATAATGGAGTTTGCCAGCCACTGCCAGTGAGTGATAAATAAGGGTAACCAGTAAATATTGTATAATAAATTAAATAAAATTTAAAAAAAGTAATACAACATATCCAAATAAAGTACACTGCTATACAGCATACAGATCATATATCATATGTAAGCAATAAGGCACGACAGGGTGTAGTATATCATGGGATATCATCATGCCTCGGGTGGTTGGGCATAAGGCCGCAGACCGAGTGCATCCAACCGTCCAAGAAGTGATGACATCCCATGATATACCACACCCTGGAGTGCCTTATTGCTATTATGAACTGGATCAATTGATATTTTATGCATTTAATGTAAAAAAAATAAAGTTTTAAAATATTTTAATACTGTTTTTATATGAGTGTAGGTAGACATTTTTTAAAAAAAGTTTGTGTATGTCATGTTTTGGGCATTAGGCGGTGCTGTTTCCATATGTTGCTCCCCATCAGCATGGTGTGCTGCTGTTTGGTACCAGCCATTGCTGTGTACATGTTACACACAGTTACTCCCCCACCCCAATCACTGAGTTTATTTTGGATTTCAGGGCTATGGAAAGAAGGAAACAGTAATCTGGTAAGTCTAGTAAGAGCTGGTGGTCTGCAATATGTAAAATATGCTGGTCAAACATTGGGGCGCTGGCCTCGAGCACCCCTCCTTACAAACTGAGTGTCACTTTATGCAGCTAAAAGTAGAAGTAGAGGTTGAGCCATGGGGTAAAGTGAAGGGGAGCAGCCGTTCACTGAATAAACCGGAGGAGCTAGCATTTGTTACAAGTGAGTGGGACCTGTCATTGCGTAGTCTGCGAGAGGGCGAGTGGGTTGAGGTGGTGTTGGAGTGTTGTCTCTGAGAGGAGCTGGTGGGTTGAGGTGGTGTTGGAGTGTTGTCTCTGAGAGGAGCAGCTGGGTTGAGGTGGTGTTGGAGTGTTGTCTCTGAGAGGAGTGGGCAGGTTGAGGTGGTGTTGGAGTGTTGTCTCTGAGAGGGTGGGTGGGTTGAGGTGGTGTTGGAGTGTTGTCTCTGAGAGGGCGGGTGGGTTGAGGTGGTGTTGGAGTGTTGTCTCTGAGAGGGCGGGTGGGTTGAGGTGGTGTTGGAGTGTTGTCTCTGAGAGGAGTGGGTGGGTTGAGGTGGTGTTGGAGTGTTGTCTCTGAGAGGGTGGTTGGGTTGAGGTGGTGTTGGAGTGTTGTCTTTGAGAGGGCGGGTGGGTTGAGATGGTGTTGGAGTGTTGTCTCTGAGAGGAGTGGGTGGGTTGAGGTGGTGTTGGAGTGTTGTCTCTGAGAGGGCGAGTGGGTTGAGGTGGTGTTGGAGTGTTGTCTCTGAGAGGGCGGGTGGGTTGAGGTGGTGTTGGAGTGTTGTCTCTGAGAGGAGTGGGTGGGTTGAGGTGGTGTTGGAGTGTTGTCTCTGAGAGAAGTGGGCGGGTTGAGGTGGTGTTAGCGAGGTAGTCGGCATCGGTTTCTTTCAGTCAGCAGGAGACAGAATTAGGGCAGCACGTGAGGAGCTGCTGTTTCTGTACTGCAGTACATGGTGCTCTGAAGGAGAGCAAGAGTTTTCTTTTTCCTGTGGAGCGCAAGTACTGTGGGTAAAATGTAAGGGGAAGGGGGGACAGTTGTCAAGGTTTTGTTTTTTGTTTTAAATAGTGGCTGACTGTGAACTGTGGGAAATGGGAAACATTGCGCTGAGTGTAAGAAGGCTGATGGCCAGAGCTTTTTTGAAGCTGTGATGATGTAGCCCGATATCTTCACAGCTTCAAAAATCTCTCGGCCAATCAGCTTCTGGTATTTACGATTCCCCAGTTCGTAATACTGATCACAGAATGACATATATCAGTATAATGCATTATAATACAACATATTGAATACAGAACAACATTATACAGGATACATATTACATATCATATTACTGATCACAGTTTGTCTCCCCTGCCACCACCCTCTCTGTAAAGTAGCACTTTCTGACATTCCTGCTGAATTTACCACACACACACACACACACACACACACACACTGTTTTGATACTATTTCCCCTCATGTTCTTATTTTCACTGTGCCTGGACAGTTTTCTAGAGTCCACCTTGTTCATGCCCCTCATGTATTTAAAGATCTCTATCTTATCCCTTCTCTCCCTCCTAGTCTCCAGCAAGAGCATATTTATACTCTCTGTCTCTGCTTGGATGTATTACCGTGCTACTCCAAATCATTTATTTATTTATGTCTTTGATAACCGGTTGGGTGTACTGATCCAAAGTACCGTTTTCAGGCACGACCCGAGCCACAACATGGCACATTAAGCAATACGGGTGTGGACAACAGTAAACACAGGCCTCAAGATGAGGTGCAGGAAATTACAGAACAAGGGGTCATTACATAAAGTGCAACTACATAAGAATACAAGGTGTCAAAGAAGGCCAGCATACAGGTCAAAAATGCATAGTCACAGAACAAGCAACAGGCTGATATATCAGTCACAAAACACAGAGACCAAACATTAGTCTCAGATATGATACATACAGTGCAAAATGCATTCAGGTACACTAATAGTGCACAGGTCAACAAGCAGAATGGAACTCTGAAATCGAGCACAACACTTCCCCTTAGCAAATGGAGATGGGAGTTAGAATAGGGAAGCAACATCGGAAGCCCCAAAAAGTGGATCAAGAGGACAGGACTGGTAGTGGTGACTGTAGCAAGGATGAGACACTGCTAATAGGTGTGTGTGGGAGGGGGGAGAACGGAGGGAGGGGATGCCAGAGATTACCCAGGAGAGTAGTGGCATTTGGCTTCAGACAGTAGCCACTCTTTGAATTTTTTTTTTTTTTAAACTTTCTTTATTTATTGATTTTATAGAGACAGGCACATACAAAATACATTCATTCTTCTGTCAGTACATAGTTACAGGTGAGAGTTCATAGGCAAGTTCAGTGTATACAACCAGTGGAATAGGAGTTCTAAATAAATAAACAAAAACAAAAAAAAACATTTAATTTAATCATATGGGTCAGCCAGTTTCCCATACACAGGTAGAGTCCTGACTTCATCAATTACCTACTCCATTTAGGGTTCCCTTGTAAAGACTGGAGGTTAAACATGAAATGGGAGGTTCCTGTACCACCTCTAGAAAAATGCTAAGAGGCCCCTGTATTTCTGCTTGGGCCCGTCTATTCTCCCTAAGTGTCCCAGAGCCTATGGAGTAAAGTCAGGTCTCTCCCCCGCCATATATAGGACCCAACGTCTCCACAAGATTTCAAATTGAGTAGTTCTTTTGTTCAGAGTGGCTGTTAATGCTTCCATCCTACATATAATTATCATGATGTCCTGCCATTTAGTTATAGAAATAGGAGTATGAGATTTCCAGTTCTTAGTTGTCACTTTCTGTGCAGCCAAGAAGGCTATTCTCAGAAATTTCACTGACAAAGGGTCTCTTATTCTCTGTGGAATCTCTAGAAATACATAACACATGGGAGATAATGTCAAGTCAGGGATAAATAGTTCCCTTAAGGCTTGCTGTAGCTCCATCAGGAAAGTGGAAAGTACTGGGCATGTCCATAACATGTGTAAATATGATACCTGCACTGGCCACATTTCCCAACACTCTACATGGTCTTTGGTTAGTATCTGACTAATTTTCTTTGGGAGTAAGTATTCAACAAAAATTTTCCAGGAAAATTCTTGCCAACCTATAGCTGATAGCCCCCAATGTGATTTAGATTGGGCATAAAGCCATATCTCCTGTGAAATACAGCTGCCCAAATCTTTTCCCAGGCTCTTTTATAGATTCTGTGGAGTCCCCCTTCCAGTCCAATAGGTCTCTGTATACTTTGGAAATAATATGTGTTTTGATGGGTGTGCCTTCTAGCACGGTTTTAAAAGTGAAAGCTATTTGGGGAGGTGAGGTTACTCCCCAGTTAGAGTCTGAGGTAAGCTCTTTTATAAAATTCCTAACTTGAAAATATCTAAATATGTCCTGCCAAGAGATGCTGAAATTATTTTTGAAGGAAAGATGGGCGGTGGAAGATCAGAGAGATGTATGGAGAGGGCAGAGACAGAAAAGGCTTTGCCATCCATGGTAGAGGAGATTCCTGGAACTACCGGAGGAAGGGGATGGATGATTCACGGAGGCTCATAGCTGCCACTCTGCCGACGAGGAGGGATGAGTACGGGGACAGGTGTCTACCTCTCAGAGTATTGTCAACTAAGCAACCAAGGGCATAGTCGAACTGTCCTTGCAGTGGGAGCCAACCGAGTGACTGGTACAACACATAATGATGGGTAGAAAAGGGGGTATGGAGGACAAAGCATTAGATACTGTTGCAAACTGAGTTTAGTCTACAGTGCAGAGTTGAGGATATGAGGGATATAGACAGGAGAGCAGTATTCAAGGAGCGGTTGAAGGTTTCCTTGTGCAATTGCTGGGTGTGCCTCATAAGAGAGGAACTGATTTAGGCGATAGGTGGCACCTAGCTTCTGATTAACTCTGTGCACAGAATTATTGACATGGTCCACGAATGTAAGGGAGGGTCCAGAGTGACACCTAAGTATTTGAAACTAGGGGCATTTTCAAGGGGGGGGAACCAACAGGTGTGGGTACAAGGAGGGGGGAGTTTGTCTTGGAGATCTTTGTGAGGAATGGTTTGGATCCAATAGCGTTACTTTTGTTTTCTTTTCATTTACCAAGAGTCTGTTGGAAAGAAACCAACTGTGGGCAGCACCATAGTTAAGTGTAAGTGTGGAGGAGATGTTTGCAAGAAACTTGTCGCTATGGCAAAGGACAAGGTCATCCACATAGAGGAGAGCCTCACAGGTAAGGCTTTCAGCCGGGAGTGCGTTAATAACAATGGAAAAAAGTAGGGAGCCAAGGATGGAGCCTTGGGGAAGCCCTGTGGCTACTGATAGGGCAGGGGAGGAGGCTGTACCAATTGTAACAGACTTTATCATATCTGCTGCCCTTCTCTATACTGCCTCCAGCTTGTTTATGTTCTTCCTCAGTTATGGATTCCAGAACTGGGCACAATTCTCCAGGTGCAGCCAAACCAGTGTTCTGTACAGCGGCAGTATAACCTCTTTCCTCCTGCTGCTGACCCCTCCTCCATATCCTTGCATATAGCCCCTGTTGAGATTTTGGTGTAAAGCTCTATGAAAACTTAAAATATATGTTGTTTTTACTGGTAGTATGTACTAGAAATAGAAACTCTAAAATGAAAACAAGTTCCTAATCGTACTATCGAGTTGCGACAATGTACGTTTTTCATTGCTGACCCTTTCCTTATCTCTCAGGTCCACAATACCATTAATGGTGTCATTTTAGCCCTTACATTCTTTAATTATTTCTACCCTCAGCCCTTTGTTAACAGTATATTATTGAAAAGGTAGAAATATATACAATTATAGCACATGTGCAAGGGGTGATCAAATATCGCAAAATCTGTTCCATCAGTATGATTTAACATTTTAGATTACCCTAATCTGAACTCTGAGATTGATCTGAGTAATTATTTAATTACGTATTTAAATTCCAGATTTCAGACTCAGATTTTATCATTCAAATCCAATCATAATTCTAATAATTAGGATTTCACATTTTTCAGCAACTAATTCCTAAAATCCTAAATATTAACTTTAGGTGTACAGATGCAAAAATGGAGATCCGATCCCCCTTAGTACGTACCATGCTGTTCATTATGAAATGGGTAGAATGAATGCTGAATTCTGATTGGCTGAGAGTTGCTTTCGGTTGGGCCGTTATCCCAACACAACGGCCCAGCTGAAAGTATTATGTTTAAAAATGCATAAAATTTGCTAAAAATTACCCATTTCATAATCGCAATAAGGCACTCCAGGGGGTGTGTTATGGTGGGCTAACGGCCCTTCTCAGGTGGTGGAAGCCCTTGGCTACACCTCGTGCTTCAAACCACCCCGAGGTGGGCCGTTATCCCACCATAACACACTCCCTGTCATACCTGATTTAGCGGGTGGAAACCTATGCTAAGACTAAGAAGACGGCATGCCAGTTTACCATGCAATGTTGTGACTCTGAGAGATCAGGACAGAGGGTAGCGACAAAAATGCATTTTAGTGGCACACTTCCACCATATTTATTTTAGTTAAATGTCAGAGTCAGTGGCTCAGCATGCTGCACACTTGGCTCTGAGGCCAGAATATCAGAAAGTGGTGGGTTCTAGCCCCACACCAGGAACTTGGGGTAAATCCCAATACTGACACTGTAGTGCATCATGAGGGGGATGCTGCATTCCTTAGGTACCATCTTTTGGATGAGATGTTAAACTGAGGTCCCGTCTGCCTGTTCTGGAGGTTCAGATGGATGTTAAGGATCCCACGGCACTTCTTCACAAGAGTAAGAGAATTTCCCCACAGTCCTGGCCAAATCCCCCCCCCCCATTCACTAAATACTGCCAGTAGCTTAACCTAATTCAATATGTCAGTTTGCATCAGTATCCCCCAATCTGAAAACAGGCTGCTAGCCCTTATTTCCTGGTCAACAAAAACTAGCTAACTAACTAAATAAACACTGTTTTGTTATCAGTACATCTTAGCTGGGACACTTCAGCTGGGAAACAGCACAAACTATGTTTTTATTTTCAAAAATCATTAACACCCACCCACCCAATAACTAGCATAATATCTACAGTAACTATAAAACGACCATGGTTACAATGGGGGAGAGAACAGAAGGTACATCAGTAATGCAGCATGGGGCAAAGACCAATAAAAAAGGAACATTAAGAGGGTACACCAGTGGCGTAGATTATGGGGGCAAGCCACCCCCCCCAGATGTGCAGAGCAATTGGAGCGGGACTTTTGAAGCCCTGAGATTTTAGTTTCTTTTGTATTGGGTGCAGCCAGGAATCGGACTCACAACTTGAGTTTTGTGTGTGTTACTGTATATGAGGTGAAATGGCATAATAGGACATGCCTGTGTCAGCGATGCCTGCCGTCCCTTCCTTTGTACTGCAGTTTTTAAATGTTCCTGGAATCCTGAACACAGTGACTGCAGCCAATCAAAATAAAATTTCCGGCCCCGAAATTTTCCCTTGATTGCCTGCAGTCACTATTCTGCTCTGCTCAATGGCCAACTGAAGCGGCCAATGGTAGTGGGTCAAGCTTGTGCCCGAGCGGCAATAGTTGTTGGAGCGTGCCATTAAGAAGCACATTGGCTCCATGTTGTGTTTTTCTGTGTCGGACATGGACTCTGTTTGTGATGCGGGTCGCCACAACTTGTCAGGACCGCATGTGTGTTGCGCTGTGCATCAGTGTTCGGCCGGAAGTGTCCTATGGTCTGCAGCAGCTTGATAAAGCAGTCTGGAAGGTGGCAGTGAGTAGAAGGAACAACAACTCAAGGTGGATTATTTTGTTGTAATCTGACTTGTTGTCCAAGTGTTTAGGGCAGGCAGGTCAGACTCAACAGTTAAGTCTGCCCTCTGTTGTTTCAAGCCCCACACTTTTATTCCTTTAAATGAAAATGCTTTCGTGCCACACACAGTGCCTCTCATTCTGGTGCCTAACCACAATTTCGTGTGGTGTAATAGGGGTGTATTTGTCATGGAGCCAAGGAGAGGTGAGAAGTGCGGGACACAATACTGTTGAAACGGGATTCGGGAAGTATGTTACTGGATAAATAAACAAACATACAGTACTATGGGCTGCTTGTTTAGGGTGCTTGGATCCAGACATAGGACTAAATGAAATCAGGAGTGTGACTGGTCCATATTTTGGTGATTGTGGAACTATTTGGACTTACAAACTTAGATCCATAAAACTGATATTTTTTTTTACATTTTATCTGGTAGCGGAATCCTGTAGTCTGGCAACATATATAACTTGTAATCTGTGGTTTGCACTCTGTAATCTATACAGTATATACAGAGGATAGTGGGGTGTAGACCCCCATCACAAGTGATGATGTTTCAGTTTAAAGTATAGGATCATGATGATCCAAAAAAGATGTAGAGTATATTACACAGGTAAACATGACAAACTGAATGTGGCATTGTAAAAACACTATTTGTGTGAGAGGATCTGCTATCTGAATTCCTTGACCTCTTCACTGCATGCATGGAACATGAGACAGCAGAGACATTTTGAAAACCAAATACAGGCAAAATTGTTTTTGTAATTAAAAAAAGAAAAAAAAAAGAAAAATAGACTTAAAACTTTGTAAGAAAAAATAGTCGGGGGGCACTATAGTTTGCAGCCTGTTGTACTAAGGTTTGCTGCAAAACAATCACTGACCCTTTGAGCAACAGCCTGTCTGCAAGGCCTTCTATCTTAGTGCTCCTGTAGCAGTAGGAAGTTTGGTTAGGTACTTACAGGTCATTAATTCTGTAACATTTTCTGTGGGGTCTAGTGGCTGGATATGGATATGGTAACCAGGGAACTGCAGGTTGAGGTTCAAACCTCACTAGAGCAAGAGACTTGCCGTATGACCTTGGACAACTCACAAAATCTCCCACAGTGCTCTGTCCCATCCACCCAGCTACTGCAGTGGAGTAGAAGCAGGACCCCACTGGAAGCTAGATGTTTCTTCTCAGCTAGGCTCTACTGGGTAAATTGTGACTAAAAAATAAAAAGTGAGATAGCTAGTGCCCACGCTGTATTTTTTTTTTCCCTTGAGTATTCTCTGCCTCTGGTTGGGGTTGGGGGCAGCTCATTGCAGCTGCATCCATGGGCTTTCAAGTGCCCATGCCCCAAATAAGGCTGCAACATCATTTTAATGTTTTATGCTTAAACACGTGCACACTTACTTGTGTTTAAACAGATCATTTAATTTTTTTACACTAAAAACAGTTTTGTAAGGGAAAAAAGATCCAGTCTAGAGCATTTCCTGGGGAATTAATGACCTGCTGAGCTGCTGGTGTATTTGGGCATTGTTGAGTGCCTGAGCCTGACAAGCGGGCCCAAATTATTTCTTAGGGAATGCCCTAGCTCTTGTAGTGTTCTTTGTGGTTAAAGATGTATTGTTAGTGCTGGCCCGGTGGTGGTGAGGGTTGAGGCACTGGACGCCACACCTTGCACCACACCGGCGACCCAGGTTCGGGAATGGACTTGGGCCACTGGGGGTTGGCAGGGGAGAGGAAGGATCGAACGTCCCATGACTGCTCTCCTTCCTCTGGGGAGGGTTGGGGCACTGCAGTGCACTGTAGCAACAGCTGGTGGAGGCCGGCAGCGCAGCAGTGAGCAGCAGAATGGGGAGAGCGCAGCGGGCTTCGGCATGTTGTGCCTTGACGCCATTGCATGTCCGGCTCTCGGGGGGGAACAGGTGGAAAATAGTGGAGTGCGATCTTGGTGGCTCATGGTTTTGCCCAGTGCCCCCTGGTACCCAAGAGGATCCTGCATACAGGGTGCATGAGCAATTAAAGGCTGTCCCTGTGGGGGTGCCAGACCGGGCCTGGGGGGTGTGGGTGTCGGTGGCCGGAGATCGTGAGGGATCCGCTCCACAGGAGGAGAAATAAAAAAATGCTATAAAGATGTATTGTTAGTGACAAAAAGTAAGCTGATCTTTGATCAAATTCAGCCTGTGACCAAAAAAACAAGTTGCTTGCCCCTCACCTACTCAAACAAGACAACATGGTGATGACCTTAGCTACAGCAAAGGTTTTTTTTTTTTGTCTTCTTTTTCCCCGGGAGGTCCTCCATCAATCTCTGCCCTAGTCATGGCCCCCAGAGCTTCCACCAACTACCTATTACCCGCATACTCCCGGTTACCCCCGGAGGGTGGGGCAGTGGCACTGGTTCCCCTAATTCCAGTGCCATGGAACCAATATCTAGTTGGGAGTGCAGCGGCAGTGACTAATTGAAGCCCAGGGAGGGCTTCATGTAGACGGAGGCTCTCCCCTCTATTTTCTTGCTTTTTTCCTCTGGGAGGCGGGGACATGCAATGATGTCCAGCGTCCGCCCCGCCTCCATTTGCAATGAGTGCCAGTAGCTGCGAGATCCCCGGCCTCTGCCAGGGATTCATCTCATGCTGGGCACTTCCCCACCCTCCCTCCGGAGAAGGAGAACAGTCCATAGGACTCTCTGTCCCCCCCCAGGTGGCCCTCCGGTGACCTGTGTCAGTTCCTGAACCTGGGTCACCAGCGTCGCAAGCGGAAATCCAACCGCTGCACCAGCAGGCCAGCAGCTACAGCAAAGTTAATCATTTTGGTAGTGATATCTGTTGTTTGCAGCAAGTCAAAGAATACTTTAAAAGCAGCCAGAATGTTTCAAAATGATCCTCAAAATGCACCAGGATGCATCTTAAACCTGATAGCTTCTGGGGGCCTAAGCGGCCCCCAGACGCCTGGCCTGTTAGTTTTGTATTTAGTGAGAGGACCATGACTTTTTTCTGTCTTTGCCACCCCTGTCAAAAAAGCAAACTACGTCCCTGGGGTACACAGAGTGGAAGGTCATGTGCACAAATGTCCGCAGTCTGGGAAACAAAATCCCAGACCTAACAGCACTGATGGTAGACACAAACCTGGACATTGTGACTATTATGGTGACATGGTACGCAGGGAACCATGACTGGGATGCAACCATACCAGGGTATACACTTTTTAGGAAGGATAGGGAGGGCAAGAGGAGAGGAGGGGTTGCTATGTATGTAAAGGAAGGGATTAAAGTTATGGAGGCTCAGGGATCCAAGGAAGAAGCAGAGGCATTGTGGGTCACTCTGGAGTCGGGGAACAAAATAAACAACCATCTGTGCTGGAGTAGTTTACAGGCCTCCTGTGCAGGGGGAGGATATAGATCTAGTATTAGTGGAAGCCATCCATAATATGGCAGCCAAAGGGGAAGTACTACTAATGGGTGACTTTAGTATGCCGGATGCAGACTGGAATACCCAGTCTGCAATTACATCAAGGAGCAGGGACCTCATATCTGCCATGTATGGGGCAAACCTAAGGCAGTTAGTGGTTGAGCCCACCAGGGAGGGAGCTGTACTGGACTTAGTGCTGACAAACGGGGACAGAATCATGGATGTTGAGGTAGGCGGTCCCCTTTTGTACCAGTGACCACAGAACTGTGTGGTCTAGAGTCAACACGTTGGCAGAAGAAAGCCATTCAAAAATTAAGATCCTAGAGTTCAAGAAGGCCAACTTTATGGAGATGGGGGAACAGCTCAAAATTGCTCTAGCAGCAGAAGATACAGGGGGAAGGGTAGAAGAACAGTGGCTTAGGCTCAAGAGATCCATAGCAGGAGTGACAAGTCATTGTGTCAATGTGTGGTTCTCTAAGTCAGTAGCTGAGAAGGTGTGAGGAACAAAGTAAGGCATTCAGGAAATGCAAAGAGACACAGAAAGAAGAAGACAGACCGACGTATCTGGAGAAGGAGAGAGAAGCTGGAAAAGCTGTCAAAGGAGCTAAGAAAAGAACAGAGGAAGGAATAGCACAGGCTATTAAGAAGGGGGACAAGCCCTTTTTCCGTTATAGTAGAGAGAGGAAGAAGACCAGAAATGGTATTGTTAGACTAAAGAAGAGAGAGGGTGGTTGAGTGGAGGATGACCTTGAAAAAGCTGAGACACTGAACAAAATATTTTTGCTCAGTATTTACCAAGGAAGAGGCAGAGGAGGGGCCAAAATTCACGAGGAACGATGTGCAGGGGGAGAGGTGGACACCAGCCCATGTACGGTGGCTAGAGTCTTGGAGGAACTAGGAAAAGTAAAGACAGACAAGGCAATGGGGCCAGATGAGCTTCACCATAGAGTGTTGAAAGAACTGAGGGAATTCCTAACAGGTCCGCTGACAACCCTCTTCAACCAATCACTAGAGACAGGAGAGGTACCTGGGGACTGGAGAGGGCAGAGGTGGTCCCCCTGCACAAAACTGGAAATAGGGAGGAGGTAGACAAGTACAGCTCTTTAAGCCTGACCTCAGTGGTGGGGAAGCAGATGGAGTCCCTGCTTAAGGAGAAAGTGGTGAAGTTCCTGGAGTCAAGTGGTGCAAAAGATCCAAGGCAGCATGGATTCACTGAGGGTAGGTGCTGTCAGACTAATCTTATAGATTTCTTTGACTGGGAGACCAGGGTGATGGATTAGGGAGGGGCAGTGGATGTGGCCTACCTGGATTTCAGTAAGGCCTTCAACACCGTTCCTTATAGAAGGTTGCTTAACAAATTGGGCAATCCGGGTGTGGGCTCTAAAGTGGTGAAATGGGTTGGAAACTGGCTAAAAGGCAGGACCCAGAGGGTGGTAGTAAATGGTATAAAATCAGTGGAGGGGGAGGTGACCAGCGGGGTTCCACAGGGATCAGTGCTGGGTCCAGTTCTAGTCAATGTCTTCATAAGCGACATTGCAGAGGGACTGGAGGGGAAAGTATGCCTGTTCACAGATGACACCAAGATCTGTAAGAGTTGACACATAGGAGGGGCTAGATAAAATGAGAAATGACCTAAAACTACTTGAAGAATGGTCAAGGGTTTGGTAGTTGGATTTCAATGCTAAGAAGTGCAAGATAATGCACCTGAGACACAAACGCAAGAGACGAGTACAGGATGGGGGCAGGTTCTAGCCACCACAAGTCAGAAGACAGACCTGGAGGTTATATCCAGTGACCTGAAGTGAGCCAAACAATACAAAAAAGCGGTGGGGAAGGCAAACAGAATGCTGGGGTGCATAGGAAGGGGCATAACCAGTAGGAGGACTAAAGTGGTGATGCCACTGTATAGATCACTGGTGAGGCCTCATCTGGAATACTGTATCTAATTCTGGAGACTGCATCTTGGGAGGGACATAGACAGAATGAAAGCAGTCCAGAGAAGAGCAGCAAAAATGATGCATGGACTGCACCACAAGCCTTATGAGGAAAGACTCAAGGAACTAAGCATCTATTCACTGGAAGAGAGAAGGGAGAGAGGGGATATGATAGAGACTTTCAAATACCTTAGAGGAATAAAGAGGGTACAGGAGTGGAGCATATTTCAGAGAAGAAAGTGCACAAGGACAAGGGGACATAACATAAGGCTGCAGGGAGGGAGGCTTAGGGGGAATGCTAGGAAGTATTTTTTTCACGGGGGGGGTAGATCCATGGAGCAGCCTACCAGTGGAGGTGGTGGAAGGAAAAACAGTACAGGGACTTAAAAGTGCATGGGATAAGCATAAAGGCACCCTGCTATACAGCAGAGGGGGGAAAGGCAGTCCAGATAAGTGTAGGGATTGCCAAACCAAGTAGGGAAATGGGCAGACTAGTTGGTTGTATGGTCCTTATCTGCCGACAGATTCTATGTTTCTATGTTTCTAATATTAAAGTAAATGACTTCAACAATCCACAAAATGCATGCAAGCACATACTAACAAATTTTCTGTTTGCTTGTTCTCAGTTGTAGAATTTAATTTATTTCACTGTTTCTTTTATTTATTTATTTGTTTGTTTGTTTGTTGGTTGGGTAAGTACACCCAGTCCAAAGGACCTTTTTTCAGGAATGACCTGGGCCTAGGTAGGCAAAGAAAAGGTGGAGATAGGAGAACCATTCTTATAAACAAGCTGGCAAATACATTTTCAAGAGTAATTGAAGATACAGATAAAAACAAAGTAAAAATAAACTTGAATGCAATTTCAATAAAGTGGCACAAATGACTCACATGAATCAATCAATTTATTTTGCAAGAATGCAATACTGGTGCTAATATAGCCTACTGAGTACAAGCGAGTGAGTTATCCAGGATACCCCAATCAAGCAGCAACATCTCATTTCCAGTGGGGTCCTGATTTTACCTAATTTTATAGCTAAGTGGACTTGCAGCACCGAGAGGCTAACTGACTTGTTGGTGCTCATAATGAATCAGTGGCTATGGAGGGATTTGAACATGTGATTTGTACCATATTGGTTAGTTTAAAAGACTGACTTGTCAAAAGGATTGAATGATAGAAAACCTGGTATGTTTAAACATAAACAACCGAATTAAGCTCGCAACACTGACTACTTTGTTCAGTAACATTGAAAAGAGACAACAATGACAACAGAACTATTTGCCCTAGTTATAGCTCTTCAAAATGTAGTATCTCATCTAAATGAGGCTGACAGCAAATAAATAAAATATTGCTATCATAGACCCTTTTACAGTTAGAAATGTGTTAGTGGGGAAAAGGTTTTACAGACCACAGAGAAAGTTTAGAGGCAGCATTATTCAAATGTCAGGTTAGTGCTGCCACCTTTTGGTAATAAGCTGCATTTAAAAAAAAAAAAAAAAAGATTTACCCAGGATGGCCCATCTGAGATTTAACATCTCAATTCAGTGGGGTCCTGCTTTTACCCATTTCTACAACTGGGTGTACTGGGGCTCTGGGAGGTTGCAGTGATCCAGTCCACTCAGCTGCAGAAATGAGTAGACACAGGACCCCACCAGAAACTAGATATATTGCACCTCAGCTGGGCTATCCTGGGTAAATGAATTTGTAACAACAAAAAATGCAGCATATCGTCAAAAGGTGCACTTCCCTGGTTTCTGACTAATGCAGCTGCTAATGTTTCTCTGCAGACTGTTAAACCTTTACACCACAAGTTTCTAATTGTAAAATGAGCCTATATTATTTTATTTATTGATAGCCTTATTTAAGTAAGAAACCACATTTTCGAGAGGGTTGGGGTGGGCAGCAATAGTGGGATTCAGCAAAAGCACTCTTGACCCTGACCACAAAAACCCTGGCACAATCTATCAGTTGTGGGGTGAGGATATAGCATGCACCAAGCAGGAAAGGGATCTTGGGGTTATCATCTCTGATGACCTCAAGGTAGGGAAACAGTGTGACAAGGCAGCAGGTAAAGCAAATAGGATGCTGGGATGCATAGGCAGGGGCATCACCAGCAGGAAAAGGGAGGTCATCATTCCACTATACAAGACACTAGTGAGGCCCCACCTGGAGTACAGTGTACAGTTCTGGAGACCTTACCTACATAAGGACATAGACAGGGTAGAGAAGGTTCAGAGGAGGGCAACAAAGATGGTGCATGGATTGCATCACAAGTCCTATGAAGACAGGTTGAAGGAATTGAATATGTACTCCCTGGAGGAGAGGAGAGGAGAGATAGAGGGGACATGATAGAGACATACAAGTATCTTACAGGGAGGAACAGGGTGTAAGAAAACACTATTTTTAAGCGAAAAAGATGTTCCAGGACTAGAGGGCATGGGATGAAGTTGGAGGAAGGACGATTCAGAGGAAATGTGAGGAAGAATTTCTTCACAGAATGGGTGGTGGACAAGTGGAACACCCTGCCTAAGGAAGTGGTGGGGGCTGAAACAATCACGGGATTTAAGAATGCATGGGATAGACATAAAGGAATTCTGGAGGTCGGGGGTAAGGGGCAACAGAGTTCTAGGAAAACATAAACTGAAGTTACAAACTCAAATGGGCAGACTAGATGGGCCATAGGCCCTTATCTGCTGACACTGTCTATGAATCTATGTATCTATGACTCTGTGGCAGAAGGCCATGGGGTGGGCTGATACTCAACACTAACACTGCAGTGCAGTACTAGTGCTGTGCTGTGGTGTGGTGTGGTGTTGTAGGTATTGTCGTTCAGGTGAAACTTTAGTTGAATCTACCCATTGTTGGCAATTATTTAGCTGGAAGTTAAGGGCCATATGTCAGTTTTCAAAAATAGTAGGGGAAATCCCTGGTGCTCTGGACACCATTTCTTCTCTGAACAACACAAGTTTTGAGATGGTGCTATGAAGAACGGCTAGAGGTCCTAAACTTGTATTTACTAGAGGCCAGGTTGGGGGGGGGCATGACTGAAACATATACATTTCTATGGGGTATAAACAGGGTCAACAGTAAACTACATAGACTTTTTTTTTTAGAATCAAGCATCTGCTTACCCAGGAGGCCAGAAAAAGCTTAGTACAAACCACATTCCTAGCTATCTTGGACTATGCAGACTTCCCGTATGGCCAAGTCCCAAAAACTGCCCTATCTAAGCTTGATGCCCTTTATCATAGAGCCTTACGTTTCATCTCAGGTGCGGCGTATAATTAGGGCTGTGCGAATACCTTTTCCCAAATATTCGGTATTCGGGTTCCAAGTATTCGGTATTCGTTATTCGGCCAGAAAAGATGTTTTTTTTAAGGAAACTTTAAAAAAGCATTTCAGCAACACCATTAATCACCCATTGAACCTGGTATACCATATACACCTCATTGACACTTCAGCCACCAACATTGAGCTCTCACTAATGCAACACAAGCTTCATGTGGCACACTCGATCCACCACAACACACACATAGCACTCCGAAAATGATATCAAACATTGCATTGGGTCAGCACTAGAGGGCGTTCATGGTCACAGACATGGGGTAGAAGGTGCTTCAGCCATGGGCATAGGAATAGTGGTAGCAGTGGCTGCAGTAGTGGTGACAGCTGAAAGGGTGGCTGCTGCAAGAATGGCACTGGTGGTGGTGGGAAGCACACTGGCTGTGGATGTAGCAGCCATAATGGTAGCAGTGGGGACACTGGTGGTGGTGTCTGCTGCTTGCTGCACAAAGCATGTATGCTCTAATTCCCCCCCTACTACTGCACAACAGGATGTGACAGTGAACGTACAGATGGGCAGGTGGTGACACTAGCAGTAGTAGTAGTGCTGCTAATGGTATTAGTGGTAGTAGTACTATTACCAATGCTACAAGGACTAAAAGGTTTGCTTGGGGAGAACAATATCTGAGCCCATCGAATAAAGAGAGACACCTGTATGTCATTGTCTATGTAGTCTATCTCATCACCTTCTCTGGAATTGTATTATGTATCAATAATTTACAGAGGAGCAAGACAAGATGCAATTCAGTACTTTGCAGTAAATGACATGCCGCAAAATATTGGATGACTGGAGGGCTTAATTGCCATTAAATTACATTGCTCCTTGCAGCATACTGCAGCATTTTACAGCAATTTTGCAAGATACTGCATTGCGTACTGTCTGGCATCACAGTATGAACTATGTTCTATAATCTTGATGCAGTGTTTCATCCTTGGGTATGTTAGATGTGGATTGTTTTGTTACAAGGGCATCTCAGTCTCATTCATTTTAACTTCACTTATTTATAGTGTGTGTTTCTTTAAGGGTTGTATATTCGCAGTGTGTTTGTATGTTCCCAACATGCACCCTGACAAAGACCAGGTTTTGGTCAAAGCACCAGAGCTCTATTGGCATCCTCCAGCCTTAGCACAAACAAATGTATTGAAACTTTATGCTGCACTGCTCTTAACTGTATTTTGTTACTGCAACCCCCCCCCCAACCCCTGCTGAGTGCTTCCTTTGTTCTACATAGATTGTTTGGGGGTTTGACAGCCCAGGGACAACACTAGCAGTAATTGTGTGGATGTGTTGTATGTTTGTGGTCTATCATCCTGTCCCTCACCACTTGGTGCCAGCGGTGCAGATGCTTTGCTGGGGCTGGACCAAGGCCAAGCATGTTTGCAAGATTGCTGAAGACATGATGGATCAGGTCACTAGTGGTTACTGGGTAAAACACAAACTATTACTACGTAGTACCTGTGTGTGTGATGCGTTACTTAGTGCCTGTGGAACTACAGTAATACACCAACCTTTCCAGTTATACTGCAGCACAAAAAAGTAGCAGTAAAGAAAAACACTGCTACTAAGAAGGGGAAGAAAAGGGCAACCTATTTAGTCAAACATGGAACCGAGCAAGGAACAGACAGATGACATACAGTTAACTCAGTGAAACAAGCCTGCCCCACTAAGTGCAGTGGTTTAATTAACAAAACAACAATAAACAAACACAAAAAATGCATGTGCACAACTGTGCACACACACACACACAGCACAGTCTCGCAGGGGGATATATTTCACAAGCACAGCTTAATTGTGTGCAGTGGGCTATAGAAGTTGGGGGAAGGGGGAGGGGAGTCAGCCGCCATGTCAGCGTGGCTCAGTTGGTAGCACATCCACCTCTGGACCAGAAGATTGTGGGTTCTCGTCCCACACTGGGATTGGACTTGCACCTAAAAATCGCTGGCATCCGAATGCAGTATTGGGGGGTGCTGTACTGCTGGGGTGTACCATCCTTTGGATGAGACGTTAAACTGAGGTCCCTTCTGCCCATCTTGGTGTTGTCCTGGTGGGTGTCCAGGTGGAAGTAAAAGAACCCAGGACACTCTTCGCAAAGAGTAGGGAACATTCCCGGTGTCCTGGCCAACATTCCCCTTCCCATAAACCGGTTCATGCAATTATCCAGGCTGTGTGTGGGTGATGATGTGCGATATGGCTGCCACCATGCATTTAGTCACTTCACTACCAGTCTAGCATTGCTTGTAAAGCACTTTGGGATACACTGTGTATAAAAAGCACTATATAAATGTTGATTCTTCTTCTTCTTCTCCTCATGTTTACAGGGATCTATCCCCAGAAGCAGAGGAGACTAACGATACTAATTCAGTAAGTCAAGCCTGACTGGCTTAGAACTGAAGAAGTTTATTTCAAAATCTGTGTGCACACAGCTGTGCACACGTGTGACCCTGCCTCATGAAAAAATATATTAAGAATGCACATGCAGGATGAAGCCTCACAAAATCAAATATTTTGCACATATACAGCAAATTATAAGCAGTGGCCTGCAGGAAGGGGAGTTAGCAGACACCCTCATCAGGAACCAAGCCTGGAACCAGACAACAGCAAAAAAAACCAAAAAAAACCCACAAAAATAAAATGTGCTGCACCCAAAAAAAATCACACTGGAGCTATGTCGGACAGCAGCAGAGAAGGGGTGTTAGCAGACAGCCCTCCTAGTCCCTGTAACTGAGTGCAGCAATAAGGATAAAATACTGTCAGAAAATCAAACATAGCTTTTCTGACACTGATCAAAAAAACTATGCTGACCCAAAAAAGCCTGTGAAGCAAAAATCTATTTCTTTTTTAGCAAGTTTAAGGTCTCAAAAGTACTGCAGAGCAGCTCTCAGAAACCACTGTCTCCTGTCTTCTACCAGCTCAGAGTGAGGAAGTCACATGGTGTGCTTGCCTTTGAGCTCAAGAAACAGTTTTTGATTGGCCAACAAAGCTCTGCGAGACTTGGAAATCTCACCGAATAGTAGTTCCCGAATAGTTGCCGAATAGTAAACTATTCGGAAAATGCATCCAAATATTCGGGAAGCCTACTATTCGTGGTATTTGGAAAATACTATTCGACCCATGCACAGCCCTACATACAATACCCATCACTGTGTACGCTATTCCACAGTAGGATGGACCTCACTTACGTTCAGGAGACAAAGGAACGCTATACTATGGACTTATAGATTTATATCCAAGATGCTACCTTCCTACATTTCTGTCTGCCCTCCTGCACCTTATGAAACTATGCCTTGAGAAGCCATTCGTACATCTGACTAGCTGTGCCTAAAGTCTTTTCCCATTTTGGCAGAGCCTCCTTCAGCTATGTGCTGCCCCAGCTGTGGAACAACATCCAGAAATCCTTAAAATTGGTGCATCCTATTGGTTTTTCGGAATTCAAGTCACTCTATTCGAGATACTTCTTAGAGCCTTGTCAATGCCCTAATTGTAGCCATGTATTGCTATTCTTACAGTCAATCCTCTACACTTTCTATCCTCTCGTTAGAATTACCCTGTGCCATGTTCCTGGATTTATCATTGCTAGCTACTTGCTGCTGAGCCCCCAGCTTGCACTGTTGCTAGCATTAACTCTGCTCTACTAGAGCTATCAGTGTCTAAAATCACTGGTTTGGCACATTGGTGCTGACTTGCTTCCACCTCCCTGCTGTACTGTTTACTGGGATGAGGTTTCACCTTACGACCGGGCCTCATTGATAGTCATTGTACGTCGTTTTTATTGCTATGTATTGTATTATTATGCCCATCTGTGCTATATGTTCTATTGTGCTACTGTATTATTTATTCTGTACCAGGCTGTCCTTGAAAATGAGCTTGCTCAATGGAGTTTCACCTGGCTAAATAAAGATTGATTGATTGATTGATTGATAGATACATAGACACAATCGGCAGATAAGGGCCTACCCACTCTGCCCATTTGAGCTTGTAAATTCACTTTATGTTTTCCTAGAAGTCTGTTGCCCCTTATCACTGACATCCAGAACTTCCTTATGTCTATCCCATGCATTCTTAAATCCCGTGATTGTTTCAGTCCCCACCACTTCCTCTGGTAGGGTGTTCCACTTGTCTACCACCCGTTCTGTAAAGAAATTCTTCCTCATGTTTCCTTTGACTCGCCCTCCCTTGAACTTCATCCCATGCACTCTAGTTCTGGAACATCTTTTTCACTGTAAAATAGTATATTCCTACACCCTGTTCCTCCCTGTAAGGTACTTGTATGTCTCTATCATATCCCCTCTCTTCCTCCTCTCCTCCAGGAAGTACATATTCAAGTCCTTCAGCCTGTCCTCATAGGACTTGTGATGCAATCCGTGCACCATCTTTGTTGCCCTCCTCTGAACCTTCTCTACCCTGTCTATGTCCTTATGTAGGTAAGGTCTCCAGAAGTGTACACTGTACTCCAGGTGAGGCCTCGCTAGTGTCTTGTATAGTGGAATCATGACCTCCCATTTCCTGCTGGTGATGCCCCTGCCTATGCATCCCAGCATCCTATTTGCTTTACCTGCTGCCTTGTGGCACTGTTTCCCTACCCTGAGGTCATCAGAGATGATAACTCCAAGGTCCCTTTCCTGCTTGGTGCATGCTATATCCTCAGCCCTCAACTGATATATTGTGCCAGGGTTTTTGTGCCCCATATGCATTATCTTGCACTTCTTTGCATTGAATTTCAACTGCCAAACCCTTGACCATTCTTCAAGCTTCTGCAGGTCCCTCCTCAGTCTGCCTACACCCTCTGGTGTGTCTACTCTGTTACAGAGCTTTGCCTCATCAGTGAACAGGGAAGTTCTGCCTTCTAGGTCCTGCTCAATGTCACTGATGAAGACGTTGAACAGGACTGGTCCCAGCACTGATCCCTTGGTACCCACTGGTCACTCTTCCCTCTATGGAGTGACAGCCATTTACCACCACCCCCCTCTGTGTCCTACCACCCAGCCAATTACCTACCCACCACACTACTGTCATTCCCACTTCCATATTCCCCAGTTTGTTTAATAGCCTTCTATGTGGCACAGTGTCAAAGGCCTTGCTGAAGTCCAGATAGGCCATGTCCACTGCCCTCCCCTGATCCACTCCCTAGTCACCCAGTCAAAAAATTCAATGAGGTTGGTCTGACATGACCTCCCCCTGGTGAAACCATGCTGCCTTGGGTCCTGTAGTCCATTGACAACCAGATGTTCCACCAATCTCTCCTTCAGTAGTGCTTCCATGATCTTTCCCACTACCGAGGTCAGGCTAACTGGTCTGTGGTTCCCCGCTTCCTCTTTGTTCCCACTTTTGTATAAGGGGACTACATCTGCTGTCCTCCAGTCTTTGGGTACCTCCCCTGTTTCCAGTAATTGGCCTAACAGGATTGCCAGAGGTTCAGCCACCACCTCTCTTAGTTCCTTTAGGACCCTGGGGTGTACCCCATCTGGCCTCATTGCTTTAGCAACTCTTATTCCTTCCAGTTCCTTCAGGATCCTTTCCCGTGTAAAGGGACTTGTGTCCATTTCTGCGCCATTCTCACCCCTTGTACTCCCTTCAGGCCCATTACCCTCCTCTTTTTCAGTAAAGACTGAGCAGAAATACCTGTTCAATATGTCAGCTTCACTGTTGTCATCCTCCATGCAGCCCCGATCCTCCTCCTTCAGCTACCCACTGATTTTGCGATGCACTCTTCTGTTTGAGCTTTGGCTTCCCTTACTGACTTTCCTGCCTCCCTTTGCTTCTCCTGGTACTTCTCCCTATCCCCTTTTGCCTGTGTCTTTTTGTATTGCCTGAATGTAATCTTTTTGGCTTTCACTTTCTCTGCTACCTCCATAGAAAACCATGATGGTCTCTTCCTTTTCCCCTTGCTAACTTGCTTAATGCATAATTCTGTTGCTCTTGTAATCCCTGTTTTAAATATTGCCCACTGTTTCTCAACCCCTGATTCCCTCCCCATTCCTATTAATGCCTCTTTCAAGCATCTCCCCATTTTCCCAAAGTCTGCCCCCCTAAAATCCAGAATACATGTTTTTGTGCGGTTTGGTTCTGCTTCTTCTGTGATTTCAAACCACAGTGACCAGTGGTCACTGTTCCCCAGGTGCTCCCCCAATGTTACCCCATCACACTGTCCCCGTTAGTGAGCATGAGGTCCAGTATTGCCTTCTGCCAAGTTGGTTCCATGACCAGTTGCGTGAGGAAGTCACCTTGAAGGGAGTCCAGGATAAATATGCTCCTGGTTGATGCTGCTGCTGAGAGGCTCTAGTCCATGTCTGGAATATTGAAGTCTCCAACCAGCACCACCACCTCACCCTTGTTTGCCATCCTTTGGATAGCTAGCATCAGCTCCCTGTCTGTTTCTTCCTCCTGGACTGGTGGTCTGTAGACCACCCCTGTGCGGATGGCTGACCCCATTTTCCTTTCCAGCTTAACTCACACTATCTCTCCCCCATTTTGTTCCTCCTGGATCTCTGTGGCCTTTATGCCAGCTTTCACATAAAGTGCCACTCATCCTTCCTTCCTGCCTGCCCTGTCTCTTCTGAATATGTTGTAGCTGGGTATGGCCATCTCCCAGTTGTGGTTATCATTACACCAGGTCTCTGTGATGGCCACGATGTCTAGGTCCGACTGCACCATGACAGCCTCCAGATCCTCCATCTTGTTGCTAAGGCTCCTGACATTGGCACACATGGCTTTCCATGATTTGAACTCCCTGGACTGTTTAGCTGTTCTACTCCAGCCCCCTCCCTGGCTGTCATTTATCCCTTTTTCTCCCTGATGTCTGCCCTTCTGTTGAATGTTGCCCCCTTTCTGCCTATCCACCTCTTGGGTGCTTATCTCCATCTTTTGCACACTGCTTTGTAGAGATATTCACTCCTCCTATTCACTGGTTCCACTGCTAGCTGTAGGGGATGGACAATTAGGTACCCCCCTTTCTTACCCCAGGAGTCCTTTAGCATCAGTAACTTTTTGCACTTAGCTGGCTAGGTGCAGTTCCCCTGGAGGTGTGCCTTTAGGAGATTTTTTAATGAGCGTAGGGCTACCCAATCAAAAGACAGGAGGGGGTGTGAACTGAGTGAAAGCTGTTAACTGCTTCAGAATTTTTTCTCCACTGGACTGATCATATTGCCTCTGAGGTGTCTCCCAACTTTCCTTGTTGACAGCCTCCTAGTGCTTATCTGGGTAAAGTTTTCCTCATAAATCTTTTCCTTTAGTGTGCTGAGTGACAACTTTTACTTTTTTATTAGCGCCTCGCAAATTTTTTATTTTAGCGTAATGGCACTATTTAGACTTTATTTTTACCATGACTATTTACTTTAAAGCCTAATTTTATAACGGGTGTTTATTTTCGACGGTTTCCTTCATTTTTGACTAATTTCTTGTGGGAACCATCGAATTAGTGACAGTTGCCTTGTTTTTTACCTCAGACCTCGCTGGGTTTACCATGAGGCACGTGCAGTAGATTTCAAACTTAAACAGTTCGTGGGGGTTTTCTCTCTAGATTGGCAATTTCGAGGAAACCTTTTTTGTTATATTACTGGACCTTGGTATCATCTTTGTCAGGACTGTCTGTAAAGGTCCAGCAGCCACCTGTGCACAGTTGAGTATTACTGGTTTTCTGTTAAGATTGGCACTTGTATAGATCTCAGTTTTACAACCAAAAAAAAAAGGCACTGGTAATAGACAGAGTTTATTAACTGGGGCAGGACTGGCCGGTGGCATTTTCACAGAAACCTGCACTCAGTTCATAGGTCCAGAACTGGTTTGCTTTGCTTAAATTGGTGAACATAGCAACAAACCTTTGTTAATTATGGCTGAGGATAAATCAAAGGTTTCCGATGAGGGGCCATTCAAAAATACTAATACCAAAAGCAGAGGTGCTGAGGAACTCTCCAGATCCCAGTCAAAAAATAAAGCTTCCAAAGATGAAGTTCCTCACAAATTGAAAAATAATAAGAGTGATGAAAAAAGGAAGCTTGATCAAGCCTCTGTTGAAGTGGCTAAAAAGAAACTCTGTCAAGACAGATATGCTCCCGTTGCTCCTGGGAAAGCCAATAGTGAGACAACAGGCAGCTTACAGCATTCAGAAAAAACAAAGCACTTACAAACTGCGTAGGTTCTTCCGTCAGTGCAAGATATGGAAAAAGCATGCTAACTGTTTCAGACCCTTCAAAAGATGGGTCCTCTATTTACTGGGGCTGGCAAGCACTCTTCCACAGTTCTCTGTTCTGTAGACTGTGAGGGTGATGCAGATGATGATCAATTCTATGATGCCCCTGACATGGATTTTGAGGCCCTTGAGCCCCAGGAGTCCCCAGACCCTCACCTTGGGGATCCCCCGGGTGACCACGAGGATCCTTCCTCTATGTTTTCATTTATACAAAATATGCTGGATACCCTGGACCTCCCTACACAGGAGCCCAACCAGGATGTTGATGAAGATGAATGTAACCCCTAGATGGCGTTATCCCAGGGGCTACTACCCCTGCCTGATTTGCCACTAACAGGTTGAGGGGCCTGGATCCAATGGCGGGTGCCTCCACCCAGAGGTCAGGGTTTGCAATAGTTAAACTAACTTGGTCACAGCCTCTGGGACACTGCAACCCCTTTCTTCCCACTAGTGGCCCACACAATATATCAGAATTACCTTCACAGTATACACTTACCCCAGGTCTGGTTCTGGCACTGGGACCTCCTGTGAAATAAGATACAGTGCAACAATCACAGTACAGTACTTTAACATAGACAAATACCTCAGGCAGTATAACTTTGCTGAAACAAGCAGCTCTGATTTATTTAGGGGATATAACAAGGACGGAAATCAGGTTAATTAGCTTATCACTTTACTATCTACCTATGGCTCTGTGCACGGCCTATCCCTACCAGTTACTGTCCTGGGTACCCAAGCCCTAGTGGCTAGTCCAAAGCGTGGCAGCTGTAGGGGCCCTTTCACACAGTGAAAAGAAAAATTAGCTAAACAGTCAGCAGTACAGTGATTCCATTTGGATTTAATGTGGCAATTCAACAGGAGGCGACCCTGAATTAGTACTCACGACCTCCAAACAAGATAAGGGTCCTTCAACGTCCAGCAGGGCTACTTTTGAGCTCACGAGACTCTTCACACATTTATATGGTAAAAAAAGAAAGTACTATACCAGGCAGGCTGCTTCTCTATCCGATCGCAATTACTGCACAATACCTGGGAGAACACACAGCAGATTCAGTTCCTGACAGACCAAGTGCAATTCAACAATTTCTCCAGTCTTCTAGGGTGAGCCTGGTTTCTACTCTTCAGAGATCCTTTGATTCTTTTCTCAGGGCAGTTCAGTCCTAACAAGCAGTTACACAAGCTGCAGACCGGAACTCTGGGCCTTACACACGTTTTTTGACTGAAACTGTGCACTGAAGGAGCACAGGGTTTCTTTCCCCTTCACTCCAGAGCTAAACTGAAACTCCAACAGACAAAACCGAGCACTTCCTTTGAGTTCCTTCCAGTTCTTGACTGGATTGGCTGTCACTCACAATAGACTGCTGCTGTTGATCCAAAAAGGCGCCGAAGTCTAAACTACATCTCCCAGAGTCACTGCCCATACAATCCTCTTGTGGCTGGCTCAGATTATGAGTCCAAGTTCTGATTCGGTCCAAGGCACCATTTTAGAGTAGCTTACCCCACACTGATTGGTCCAGTTCAGCAGTTCAAAACCAGAATGGGGAACTAGGCAGACACAGTTCTGACTGCAAAGAAAGTTAGACAAACTGTAATTTCATTATTACTCTAAATGGTTTCTGGCAAACAGTTACATCTTTCAGATAGGTTCCTTTGCACTCCTAGTGACTGCAAAAATGGGTGACTTGGCAGCAGCTTTAGTGGTACTCAAACAGAGAGCACACAGTCCCCCATACAAACTAATTATGTCTGCAAGCAGGCCGGCTCTTAAAGAGACAGTACCAGAGGCTCTAAAACACTCACTGATAAATGGCTTAAATGCCAAACACCATTCAGGCTTGGAGCATTCAAGCAAGCTCCTGGAAGTCTTTTGGGAACCCCCATTTGCAGGGGGGTTACACGAAGATTATAAGGAGATGAAGGGTCTTTCATCCTCAAAGACCCTGGTCATCCCCATCTATAATGCATTTAGAAAAAATACCATGAAGGTGCTTCAACACCCCACTTCAGTACTAGGGGTTGATAGGCAGCTTGAGAGAAAATATAAATTGTCTAAAAATGATACCGAGTTCCTGTCAGCACACCCTAGCCACGAGAGTATAGTGCAGCAGGCAGGTTGTGAGAAAGCTGGTGTCTCCTTGTTGCCCTCTCCCCCAACAAGGATTCCAAGAAAATTGAATTTATAGCAAAGAAAATGTATGCCACAGCTTCCCTGCTTCTTAGGCTTTCTTCTTACATGGCATTCACAGCCAAATATCAGAAAGCCCTTTGGAAATCTGTCCAGGCTATCTCCTGCAACGGATCTGATTCTACGGTACAGAAACATAGAAACATAGAAACGTAGAATTTGATGGCAGATAAGGACTGCTTGGCCCACCCAGTATGCCCATTTCCCTGCCTACTGGATAAGCTGCAGATCCTAGTTAACCAGCAGCCTACTTCTTCCTAACCACACCCCCTAGAATTGCCTTATGACTGTCCCATGCATGCTTGAATTCCACCACTGTTTTAGACTCCACGACCTCCTCCGGAAGGCCGTTCCATGCATCCACAACCCTCTCTGTGAAAAAATACTTCCTTAAATTACATCTGAGCCGCCCCCCATCTTCAAATTGTGCCCCCTTGTTCTGCACCTCTTTTTTTGAAAGATGCTACCCTCTTGGACTTTGTTGATTCCCTTGAGGTACTTGAAAGTTTCTATCATGTCCCCCCTCTCCCTCCTTTCCTCGAGGCTATACATATTAAGCTCCTTAAGTCTCTCTTTATATGTCTTCCGGTGAAGACCCTGCACCATTTTAGTTGCCCTCCTCTGGACAGCTTCCATCCTGTCTATGTCTTTGTGAAGACTGGGTCTCCAGAACTGCACGCAGTACTCCAGATGTGGTCTCACCAGCTGTCTGTACAGAGGGATAATAACTTCCTGTTTTCTACTGGTGATGCCTCTCCCTATGCATCCCAGTATCCCCAGCTCTCCTTGCCCTCTCAATTGCTTGCCACCTTTAGGTCATCTGATATGACTACCCCAGGTCCCTTTCCATTTTTGTTGTTGTTAGTATCTCACCCCCACTGTGTACTCTTCCCTGGGTTTTGTTTCCCAGGTGCATTACCTTGCACTTCTTAGCATTGAATCTAAGCTGCCATACATTTGACCATTCCACTAACCTTGCCAAGTCCTTTTCATCCTTTCCACCCCACCTTGTGCATCAACTCTGTTGCAGATCTTTGTGTTGTCTGCAAAGAGACATACTTTTCCTTCCAGTCCTCTGCAATGTAAACATAAAGACATTGAAGAGGACCGATCCAAATACTGAACCCTGCGGTACCCCACTAGTAACCCCTCTTTCTTCAGAGTGGACTCCATTTACTATTACTCTCTGTGTCCTATTCCCCAGCCAATTTTTTACCCAGGCTGTCATCATGGGAGCCACTCCCAGGCTAGCTAACTTGTATATTAATCTTTTGTGTGGGACTGTGTCAAATGCCTTGCTAAAGTTGAGGTAGGCCATGTCTACAGCCCATCCCTGATCTACTACTTTGGTCACCCAGTCAAAGAAATCTATCAGATTTGTCTGGCTTGACATTCCTGCAGCACTCAGCTGTGGCTCCTGAGTGCTGCAGATGACACCTGGGGTGGGACATTGAGAACTGTGCCAGGCAGGAGCGTAAGGGAGCATAAGCTGGTACACACCAACATTTCAGAGGATCCTTATTTAAAACCAGAGCAGTCTCTACATTTCTGCAGCACTCAGCTGTGGCTCCGTGCTGCACCTGACACCAGAGGAGGAACATTCAGAACTGTGCCTGGCTGGAGCATAAGCTGCTACACACCAACATTTCAGAGGATCCTCATTTAAAACCAGAGCAGTCTCTACATTTCTGCAGCACTCAGCTGTGGCTCCCGAGTGCTGCACATGACATCTGGGGTGGGATATTCAGAAATGTGCCAGGCAGTAGTGTAAGCTGGTACTCACCGACATCTCCGAGGATCCTCATTTAAAACCAGAGCAGTCTCTACATTTCTGCAGCACTCAGCTGTGGCTACTGAGTGCTGCACATGACACCTGGGGTGGGACATTCAGAACTGTGCCAGGCAGTAGCGTAAGCTGGTACACACTGACATTTCAGAGGATCCTTATTTAAAACCAGAGCAGGCTCTACATTTCTGCAGCACTCAGGTGTGGCTCCTGAGTGCTGCACATGACTCAAGGGGTGGGACATTCAGAACTGTGCCAGGCAGGAGCGTAAGCTGGTACACACCGACATTTCAGAGGATCCTCATTTAAAACCAGAGCAGTCTCTACATTTCTGCAGCAGTCAGCTGTGGCTCCTGAGTGCTGCAGATAAAACCAGGAGTGGAACATTCAGAACTGTGCCGGGCAGTAGCATAAGCTGGTACACACCAACATTTCAGAGGATCCTCATTTAAAACCAAAGCAGCCTCTACATTTCTGCAGCCCTCAGCTGTGGCTCTGTGCTGCACAAGACACCAGGGGTGGGACATTCAGAACTCTGCCAGGCGGGAGTGTAAGCTGCTACACACCGACATTTCACAGGATCCTCATTTAAAACGAGAGCAGGCTCTACATTTCTGCAGCACTCAGCCGTGGCTCCGTGCTGCACATGACACCTAGGGTGGGACATTCAGAACTGTGCCAGGCAGGAGTGTAAGCTGGTACACACTGACATTTCAGAGGATCCTATTTTAAAACCAGAGCAGGCTCTACATTTCTGCAGCACTCAGCTGTGGCTCCTGAGTGCTGCACATGACACCAGGGGTGGGATATTCAGAACTGTGCCAGGCTGGACCATAAGCTGGTACACACCAACATTTCAGAGGGTCCTCTTTTAAAACCAGAGCAGGTTACACATTTCTGCAGCACTCAGCTGTGGCTCCTGAGTGCTGCAGATGACACCGGGGTGGGACATTCAGAACTGTGCCAAGCAAGAGTGTAAGCTGGTACACACTGACATTTCAGAGGATCCTATTTTAAAACCAGAGCAGGCTCTACATTTCTGCAACACTCAGCTGTGGCTCCTGAGTGCTGCACAAACACCTGGGGTGGGACATTCAGACCTGTGCCAGGCAGTAGCGTAACCTGGTACACACCGACATTTCAGAGGATCCTCATTTAAAACCAGAGCAGTCTCTACATTTCTGCAGCACTCAACTGTGGCTCCTGAGTGCTGCAGATGACACCAGGGGTGGGACATTCAGAACTGTGCCAGGCAGGAGTGTAAGCTGGTACACACTGACATTTCAGAGGATCCTCATTTAAAACCGGAGCAGGCCCTACATTTCAGCAGCACTCAGCTGTGACTCCTGAGTGCTGCAGATGACACCAGGGATGGGACATTCAGAACTGTGCAAGGCTGGAGCATAAGCTGGTATACACCAACATTTCAGAGGATCCGCATTTAAAACCAGAGCAGTCTCTACATTTCTGCAGCACACAGCTGTGGCTCCTGAGTGCTGCAGATGACACAAGGGGTGGGACATTCAGAACTCTGCCAGGCAGGAGCGTAAGCTGGTTCACACCAACAGTTCAGAGGATCCTCATTTAGACCAGAGCAGTCTCTACATTTCTGCAGCACTCAGCTGTGGCTCTGTGCTGCACATGACACCAGAGGTGGGACATTCAGGACTGTGCCAGGCAGGAGCGTAAGCTGGTACACACAAACATTTCAGAGGATCCGCATTGAAAACCAGAGCAGTCTCTACATTTCTGCAGCACTCAGCTGTGGCTCCTGAGTGCTGCAGATGACACTAGTGGTGGGTCATTCAGAACTGTGCCTGGCTGGAGCGTAAGCTGGTACACACCAACATTTCAGAGGATCCGCATTTAAAACCAGAGCAATCTCTACATTTCTGCAGCACTCAGCTGTGGCTCCTAAGTGCTGCACATGACACCAGGGGTGGGACATTCAGGACTGTGCCAGGCAGGAGCGTAAGCTGGTACACACTGACATTTCGGAGATTCCTCATTTAAAACCAGAGCAGTCTCTACATTTCTGCAGCACTCAGCTGTGGAGCCTGAGTGCTGCACATAACACAAGGGGTGGGACATTCAGAACTGTGCCAGGCAGCACCGTAAGCTGGTACACACCAACTTTTCAGAAGATCCTCATTTAGACCAGAGCAGTCTCTACATTTCTGCAGCACTCAGCTGTGGCTCCTGAGTGCTGCACATGACACCAGGGGTGGGACATTCAGAACTGTGCCAGGCTGGAGCATAAGCTAGTACACACCGACATTTCAGAGGATCCTCATTTAAAACCAGAGCAGGCTCCACATTTCTGCAGCACTCAGCTGTGGCTCCTGAGTGCTGCAGATGACACCAGGGGTGGGACATTCAGAACTATGCCAAGCAAGAGTGTAAGCTGGTACACACCGACATCTCAGAGGATCCTCATTTAAAAACAGAGCAGTCTCTACATTTCTGCAGCACTCAGCTGTGGCTTCTGAGTGCTGCACATAACACCTGGGGTGGGACATTCAGACCTGTGCCAAGCAGTAGCGTAAGCTGGTACACACCGACATTTCAGAGGATCCTCATTTAAAACCAGAGCAGTCTCTACATTTCTGCAGCACTCAGCTGTGGCTCCTGAGTGCTGCAGATGACCAGGGGTGGGACATTCAGAACTGTGCCAGGCAGGAGCATAAGCTGGTACACACCGACATTTCAGAGGATCCTCGTTTAAAACCAGAGCAGTCTCCACATTTCTGCAGCACTCAGCTGTGGCTCCTGAGTGCTGCAGATGACACCGGGGTGGGACATTCAGAACTGTGCCAAGCAAGAGTGTAAGCTGGTACACCCCGACATTTCAGAGGATCCTCTTTTCAAACCAGAGCAGGCTCTACATTTCTGCAGCACTCAACCATGGCTCCGTGCTGCAGATGACACCAGGGTGGGACATTCAGAACTGTGCCAGGCAGGAGTATAAGCTGGTACACACCAACGTTTCAGAGGATCCTTATTTAAAACCAGAGCACTCTCTACATTTCTGCAGCACTCAGCTGTGGCTCCTGAGTGCTGCACATGACACCTAGGGTGGGACATTCAGAACTGTGCCAGGCAGGAGCTTAAGCTGGTACACATTTCAGAGGATCCTCATTTAAAACCAGAGCAGTCTCTACATTTCTGCAGCACTCAGCTGTGGCTCCGTGCTGCACATGACACCAGGGGTGGGACATTCAGAACTGTGCAAGGCAGGAGCGTAAGCTGGTACACACCGACATTTCAGAGGATCCACATTTAAAACAAGAGCAGTCTCTACATTTCTGCAGCAGTCAGCTGTGGCTCCTGAGTGCTGCACATGCACCAGGGGTGGGACATTCAGAACTGTGCAAGGCAGGAGCGTAAGCTGGTACATATCAACATTTCAGAGGATCCTCATTTAAACCAGAGCAGTCTCTACATTTCTGCTGCACACAGCTGTGGCTCGATTGCTGCACCTGACATCAGGGGTGGGACTTTCAGAACTGTGCCAGGCAGTAGCGTGAGCTGGTACACACTGACATTTCAGAGGATCCTTATTTAAAACCAGAGCAGGCTCTACATTTCTGCAGCACTCAGGTGTGGCTCCTGAGTGCTGCACATGATACAAGGGGTGGGACATTCAGAACTGTGCCAGGCAGGAGCGTAAGCTGGTACACACCGACATTTCAGAGGATCCTCATTTAAAACCAGAGCAGTCTCTACATTTCTGCAGCACTCAGCTGTGGCTCCTGAGTGCTGCACATAACACCAGGGGTGGGACATTCAGAACTGTGCCAGGCAGGAGCGTAAGCTGGTACACACCAACTTTTCAGAGGATCCTCATTTACACCAGAGCAGTCTCTACATTTCTGCAGCACTCAGCTGTGGCTCCTGAGTGCTGCACATGACACCAGGGGTGGGACATTCAGAACTGTGCCAGGCTGGAGCATAAGCTGGTACACACCGACATTTCAGAGGATCCTCATTTAAAACCAGAGCAGGCTCCACATTTCTGCAGCACTCAGCTGTGGCTCCTGAGTGCTGCTGATGACTCAAGGGGTGGGACATTCAGAACTATGCTAAGCAAGAGTGTAAGCTGGTACACACCGACATCTCAGAGGATCCTCATTTAAAACCAGAGCAGTCTCTACATTTCTGCAGCACTCAGCTGTGGCTCCTGAGTGCTGCACATAACACCAGGGGTTGGACATTTAGAACTGTGCCAGGCAGGAGCGTGAGCTGGTACACACCAACTTTTCAGAGGATCCTCATTTAGACCAGAGCAGTCTCTACATTTCTGCAGCACTCAGCCGTGGCTCCTGAGTGCTGCACATGACACAAGGGGTGGGACTTTCAGAACTGTGCCAGGCTGGAGCATTAGCGGGTACACACCGACATTTCAGAGGATCCTCATTTTAATCCAGAGCAGGTTCCACATTTCTGCAGCACTCAGCTGTGGCTCCTGAGTGCTGCAGATGACACCAGGGGTGGGACATTCAGAACTATGCCAAGCAAGAGCGTAAGCTGGTACACACTGACATTTCAGAGGATCCACATTTAAAACCAGAGCAGTCTCTACATTTCTGCAGCACTCAGCTGTGGCTCCTGAGTACTGCACATGACACCAGGGGTGGGACATTCAGAACTGTGCCAGGCAGAAGCATAAGCTGGTACACACCGACATTTCAGAGGATCCTCATTTAAAACCAGAGCAGGCTCTACATTTCTGCAGCACTCAACTGTGGCTCCTGAGTGCTGCACATGCACCAGGGGTGGGACATTCAGAACTGTGCAAGGCAGGAGCGTAAGCTGGTACACATCAACATTTCAGAGGGTCCTCATTTAAACCAGAGCTGTCTCTACATTTCTGCTGCACACAGCTGTGGCTCGATTGCTGCACCTGACATCAGGGGTGGGACTTTCAGAACTGTGCCAGGCAGGAGCGTAAGCTGGTACACACCAACATTTCAGAGGATCCTCCTTTAAAACCAGAGAAGTCTCTACATTACTGCGGCACTCAGCTGTGGCTCCGTGCTGCACATGACACCAGTGGTGGGACATTCAGAACTGTGCCAGTCAGTAGCGTAAGCTGGTACACACCAACATTTCAGAAGGTCCTCATTTAAAAGCAGAGCAGTCTCTACATTTCTGCAGCACTCAGCTGTGGCTACTGAGTGCTTCACATGACACCAGGGGTGGGACATTCAGAACTGTGCCAGGCAGGAGCATAAGCTGGTACTCACCGACATTTCAGAGGATCCACATTTTAACCAGAGCAGTCTCTGCATTTACGCAGCACTCAGCTGTGGCTCCTGAGTGCTGCAGATGACACCAGGGTTGGACATTCAGAACTGTACCAGGGAGGAGCGTAAGCTGGTACACACCAACATTTCAGAGGATCCTCATTTAAAACCAGAGCAGTCTCCACATTTCTGCAGCACTCAACTGTGGCTCCTGAGTGCTGCAGATGACAACAGTTTTGGGACATTCAGAACTGCACCAGGCAAGAGCGTAAGGTGGTACACACCGACATTTCAGAGGATCCGCATTTAAAACCAGAGCAGGCTCTACATTTCTGCAGCACTCAGCTGTGGCTCCTGAGTGCTGCAGATGACACCAGGGTGGGACATTCAGAACTGTGCCTGGCTGGAGCGTAAGCTGGTTCACACCAACATTTCAGAGGATCCGCATTTAAAACCAAAGCAGTCTCTACATTTCTGCAGCACTCAGCTTTGGCTCCTGAGTGCTGTACATGACACCAGGGATGGGACATTCAGGACTGTGCCAGGCAGAAGCGTAAGCTGGTACACACTGTCCTTTCAGAGATTCCTCATTTAAAACCAGAGCAGTCTCTACATTACTGCAGCACTCAGCTGTGGCTCCTGAGTACTGCACATAACACCAGGGGTGGGACATTCAGAACTGTGCCAGGCAGGAGCGTAAGCTGGTACACACCAACTTTTCAGAGGATCCTCATTTAGACCAGATCAGTCTCTACATTTCTGCAGCACTCAGCTGTGGCTGATGAGTGCTGCACATGACACCAGGGGTGGGACATTCAGAACTGTGCCAGGCTGGAGCATAAGCTGGTACACACTGACATTTCAGAGGATCCTCATTTAAAACCAGAGCAGGCTCCACATTTCTGCAGCACTCAGCTCTGGCTCCTGAGTGCTGCACATGACACCAGGGGTGGGACATTCAGAACTGTGCCAAGCAAGAGTGTAAGCTGGTACACACTGACATTTCAGAGGATCCTATTTTAAAACCAGTGCAGGCTCTACTTTTCTGCAGCACTCAGCTGTGGCTCCTGAGTGCTGCACATAACACCTGGGGTGGGACATTCAGAACTGTGCCAGGCTGTAGCGTAAGCTGGTACACACCGACATTTCAGAGGATCCTCATTTAAAACCAGAGCAGTCTCTACATTTCTGCAGCACTCAGCTGTTGCTCCTGAATGCTGCAGATGACACCAGGGGTGGGACATTCAGAACTGTGCCAGGCAGGAGTGTAAGCTGGTACACACTGACATTTCGGAGGATCCTCATTTAAAACCAGAGCAGGCTCTACATTTCAGCAGCACTCAGCTGTGGCTCCTGAGTGCTGCAGATGACACCAGGGGTGGGACATTCAGAACTGTGCCAGGCTGGAGCATAAGCTGGTACACACCAACATTTCAGAGGATCCGCATTTAAAACCAGAGCAGTCTCTACATTTTTGCAGCACACAGCTGTGGCTCCTGAGTGCTGCAGATGACACCAGGGGTGGGACATTCAGAACTCTGCCAGGCAGGAGTGTAAGCTGGTTCACACCAACATTTCAGAGGATCCTCATTTAGACCAGAGCAGTCTCTATATTTCTGCAGCACTCAGCTGTGGTTCCGTGCTGCACATGACACCAGAGGTGGGACATTCAGGACTGTGCCAGGCAGGAGCTTAAGCTGGTACACACAAACATTTTAGCGGATCCGTATTGAAAACCAGAGCAGTCTCTACATTTCTGCAGCAATCAGCAGTGGCTCCTGAGTGCTGCAGAGGTCACCAGGGGTGGGACATTCAGAACTGTACCAGGCAGGAGCGTAAGCTGGTACACACCGACATTTCAGAGGATCCGCATTTAAAACCTGAGCAGTGTCCACATTTCTGCAGCACTCAGCTGTGGCTCCTGAGTGCTGCAGATGACACCAGTGGTGGGTCATTCAGAACTGTGCCTGGCTGGAGCGTAAGGTGGTACACACCAACATTTCAGAGGATCCACATTTAAAACCAGAGCAATCTCTACATTTCTGCAGCACTCAGCTGTGGCTCCTGAGTGCTGCACATGACACCAGGAGTGGGACATTCAGGACTGTGCCAGGCAGGCACGTACGCTGGTACACACTGACATTTCAGAGATTCCTCATTTAAAACCAGAGCAGTCTCTACATTTCTGCAGCACTCAGCTGTGGCTCCTGAGTGCTGCACATAACACCAGGGGTGGGACATTCAGAACTGTGCCAGGCAGGAACGTAAGCTGGTACACAACAACTTTTCATGGAATCCTCATTTAGACCAGAGCAGTCTCTACATTTCTGCAGCACTCATCTGTGGCTCCTGAGTGCTGCACATGACACCAGGGGTGGGACATTCAGAACTGTGCCAGGCTGGAGCATAAGCTGGTACACACCGACATTTCAGAGGATCCTCATTTAAAACCAGAGCAGGCTCCACATTTCTGCAGCACTCAGCTGTGGCTCCTGAGTGCTGCAGATGACACCAGGGGTGGGACATTCAGAAGTATGCCAAGCAAGAATGTAAGCTGGTACACACCGACATCTCAGAGGATCTTCATTTAAAACCAGAGCAGTCTCTACATTTCTGCAGCACTCAGCAGTGGCTCCTGAGTGCTGCACATAACACCAGGGGTTGGACATTTAGAACTGTGCCAGGGAGGAGTGTAAGCTGGTACACATCAACTTTTCAGAGGATCCTCATTTAGACCAGAGTAGTCTCTACATTTCTGCAGCACTCAGCTGTGGCTCCTGAGTGCTGCACGTGACACCAGGGGTGGGACATTCAGAACTGTGCCAGGCTGGAGCATTAGCTGGTACACACCGACATTTCAGAGGATCCTCATTTTAAACCAGAGCAGGCTCCACATTTCTGCAGCACTCAGCTGTGGCTCCTGAGTGCTGCAGATGACACCAGGTGTGGGACATTCAGAACTGTGCCAGGCAGGAGCATAAGCTGGTACACACCAACATTTCAGAGGATCCTCATTTAAAACCAGAGCAGTCTCTACATTTCTGCAGCACACAGCTGTGGCTCCTGAGTGCTATAGATGACACCAGGGGTGGGCCATTCAGAACTCTGCCAGGCAGGAGCGTAAGCTGGTACACACCGACATTTCAGAGGATCCTCATTTAAAACCAGAGCAGGCTCTACATTTCTGCAGCACTCAGCTGTGGCTCCTAAGTGCTGCAGATGACACCAGGGGTGGGACATTCAGAACTGTGCCAGGCAGTAGTGTAAGCAGGTACACACCAACATTTCAGAGGATCCTCATTTAAACCAGAGCTGTCTCTACCTTTCTGCAGCACTCAGCTGTGGCTCCTGAGTGCTGCAGATGACACCAGGGGTGGGACATTCAGAACTGTGCCAGACAGGAGCGTAAGCTGGTACACACCGACATTTCAGAGGATCCTCATTTAAAACCAGAGCAGGCTCTACATTTCTGCAGCACTCAGCTGTGGCTCCTGAGTGCTGCACATGACACCAGTGGTGGGACATTCAGAACTGTGCCAGGCAGGAGCGTAAGCTGGTACACACTGACATTTCAGAGGATCCTCATTTAAAACCAGAGCCGGGTCTACATTTGTGCAGCACTCAGCTGTGGCTCCTGAGTGCTGCACATGACCCTAGGGGTGGGTCATTCAGAACTGTGCCAGGCACGAGCATAAGCGTAAGACATTTCAGAGGATCCGCATTTAAACCAGAGCAGTCTCTACATTTCTGCTGCTCTCAGCTGTCGCTCCCAAGTGCTGAACATGACTCCAGGGGTGGGATATTCAGAACTGTACCAGGCAGGAGTGTAAGCTGGTACACACCAACATTTCACAGGATCCTTATTTAAAACCAAAGCAGTCTCTTCATTTCTGCAGCCCTCAGCTGTGGCTCCGTGCTGCACATGACACCAGGTGTGGGACATTCAGAACTCTGTCAGGCGGTAGCGTAAGCTGCTACACACCGACATTTCTCAGGTTCCTCATTTAAAACCAGAGCAGGCTCTACATTTCTGCAGCACTCAGCTGTGGCTCCGTGCTGCAGATGACACCAGGGTGGGACATTCAGAACTGTGCCAGGCAGGAGTGTAAGCTGGTACACACCAACGTTTCAGAGGATCCTTATTTAAAACCAGAGCAGTCTCTTCATTTCTGCAGCACTCAGCTGTGGCTCCTGAGTGCTGCACATGACACCTGCGGTGGGACATTCAGAACTGTGCCAGGCGGGAGCGTAAGCTGGTACACACCGACACTTCAGAGGATCCTCATTTAAAACCAGAGCAGTCTCTACATTTCTGCAGCACTCAGCTGTGTCTCCTGAGTGCTGCACATGACACCTAGGGTGGGACATTCAGAACTGTGCAAGGCAGTAGCGTAAGCTGGTACACACCGACATTTCAGAGGATCCTCATCTAAAACCAGAGCAGGCTCTACATTTCTTCAGCACTCAGCTGTGGCTCCCGAGTGCTGCACATGACACCAGGGGTGGGACATTGAGAACTGTGCAAGGCAGGAGTGTAAGCTGGTACACACTGACATTTCAGAGGATCCACATTTAAAACCAGAGCAGTCCTTACATTTCTGCAGCACTCAGCTGTGGCTCCTGAGTGCTGCACATGACACCAGGGGTGGGACATTCAGAACTGTACCAGGCAGGAGCATAAGCTGGTACACACCGACATTTCAGAGGATCCTCATTTAAAACCAGAGCAGGGTCTACATTTGTGCAGCACTCAGCTGTGGTTCCTGAGTGCTGTACATGACACCATGGGTGGGACATTCAGAACTCTGCCAGGCGGGAGCTTAAGCTGGTACACACCGATATTTCACAGGATCCTCCTTTAAAACCAGAGCAATCTCTACATTTCTGCAGTACTCAGCTGTGGCTCCGTGCTGCAGATGACACCAGGATGGGACATTCAGAACTGTGCCAGGCAGGAGTGTAAGCTGATACACACCAACACTTCAGAATATCCTTATTTAAAACCAGAGCACTCTCTACATTTCTGCAGCACTCAGCTGTGGCTCCCGAGTGCTGCACATGACACCTGGGGTGGGACATTCAGATCTGTGCCAGTCAGTAGCATAAGCTGGTACACACCGACATTTCAGAGGATCCTCATTTAAAACCAGAGGAGGCTCTACATTTCTGCAGCACTCAGCTGGTGCTCCTGAGTGCTGCAGATGACACCAGGGGTGGGATATTCAGAACTGTGCCAGGCAGGAGCGTAAGCTAGTACACACTGACATTTCAGAAGATCCTCTTTTAAATCCAGAGCAGTCTCTTCATTTTTGCAGCACTCAGCTGTGGCTCCATGCTGCACATGACACCAGGGGTGGGACAATCAGAACTGTGCCAGGCAGGAGCGTAAGCTGTTACACACCGACATTTCAGAGGATCCGCATTTAAAACCAGAGCAATCTCTACATTTCTGAAGCACTCAGCTGTGGCTCCTGAGTGCTGCACCTGACATCAGGGGTGGGACATTCAGAACTGTGCCAGACAGGAGCGTAATCTCGTACACATCGACATTTCAGAGGATCCTCATTTAAAACCAGAGCAGGCTCTACATTTCTGCAGCACCGAGCTGTGGCTCCTGGGTGCTGCAGATGACACCAGGGGTGGAACATTCAGAACTGTGCCAGGCAGGAGTGCAAGCTGGTACACACTGACATTTCAGAGTGTCCTCATTTAAAACCAAAGCAGGCTCTACATTTCTGCAGCACTCAGCTGTGGCTCCTGAGTGCTGCACTTGACACCAGGGGTGGTACATTCAGAGCTGTGCTAGGCAGGAGCGTAAGCTGGTACACAACAACATTTCAGAGGATCTGCATTTAAAACCAGAGCAGTCTCTACATTTCTGCAGCTCTCAGCTGTGGCTCCTGAGTGCTGCACATGGCACCAGGGGTGGGACATTCAGAACTATGCCAGTCAGGAGCGCATGCCTGGTGCAGCGCAACTGGGATGCACCAGGGCAGTGTCTTGGCGATATTCGATGGTGCTGCACCATGGTTCCGCACCACTGAATATGTCACCATCATCACCCGCTTTATGCATGGTGCAGTGTCACTGCACCAGTGCAAGTGGGCAGAGAGAAGCAGGGGGATTCGCTAGTGCTAGTGCTGTTGCGCTAGGCACAGGAACTGTGATATTCAGTCGTGGACATGGGGACATAATGTATGCAAGGTGCAAATGGGGCCATCTGCATGTCATTATGGCCCCATTTGCATTCAGGTGTGCCAATTCCCATGACTTGTGCCTGGCGCCCTGCCAGGCTGCAGCCGTCAGGGACTGACTCCCTCTGCCTGTCACCGGCAACTCACTCCATTGCCCGATCATGGGCTGTAAATTAGTTCAAACTCCCTGGTGGCCTAGTGGACCTAACTCCATGCCTGATCATGTGCTGTAAAGTAATTCAAACTCCCTGGTGGCCTAGTGGACCTAACTCCATGCCTGATCATGTGCCATAAACAAAGTCTAACTCCCTGGTGGTCCAGCGGTACCCGTACCCCCCTCCCAACCTGCCCACTCATACTTGCCACTCCGCTCCCCCCAGTCAGCTGTGGGTGGCAGCACCCCACCCGCAAGCCACCTGGCTGCCTGCTGACAGACAGCTTACAGTATGGGCCAGTGGGTGTGCAGATCATACTGTACTACACAGTCTCGATATGTAAATGGTTCCATTCACATATCGGGGCTGTGTAGTACAGTACGGTCTGCACGTCCATTGGCCCACACTGTGGACCAATGAGCATACAGCCGTACTGTACGCTGTCGGTTGGTGGGTGGCTAGGCGGCTTGGGGGTGGGGTTCTGCCACCCGCCACTGACTGGGGAGGAGCGGGGTGGCGGGTATGAGTGGGTGGGTTGACAGGGGGGTACAGGTACCACTGAACCACCAGGGAGTTAGACTTAAATTACAGCCCATGATCGGGCATGGAGTTAGGTCCACTGGACCACCAGCGAGTTTGATTTATTTTACAGCCCACAATCAGGCATGGAGTTAGGTCCACTGGACCACCAGGGAGTTTGATTTATTTTACAGCCCGTGATCGGGAACAGAGTTATGTCCACTGGACCACCAGGGAGCTAAATACATATTAGAGCCTGCGATCGGGCATTGGGGGGCACTACACCACCGGACAGTGCCTCCAGGGCTCGGGTGGCCACCCACACCTGGCAGCTGCCATGTTGCACCCAGCAATATGGCAGCCGGCCTGTAGGTGGCCAGTCCTTTCTCCTGTATTTTTTGGGAACATCTTTGCATCCCCTCCCCATGTGGCGCAAGGTGGGTATGTGCCTCCATATGCGCCGCACATCCTGAGCTGAATATCTGGATGTGCCACATGGGCACGTCCCCTGCACTTGCGATGCATACATTAGTGGTGTGCCCTGGCACATTAGGATTTACATGGAGCAAATTCCCCTTTTGAATATCATGCTGGGGTGCATCAGTGGGTTGCACAACCCCTTTGAATATCACACCCCAAGAGTAGATTATCTCAAAACAACCCTCCCCCAAAACAAATTTATTTATTTATTGCAATCTTGGACTAAACCATTTGAGCTCAGAGCTCCTTACACAGGTTCCATGACAGGATTTTCAACAGAACAGTTAGGTGAGTTTGTACAGAGGATTGCAAGATAACAGGATATACAACAGCAATTATATAATGAAACACAATACAAGTATTGAATGAGGGAAAGGAGGCTTGAATATACATACAGGTTATGATGCTCAATGCTGATACCAGCAAGTTGTCAGCAGCCAGGGTGCTTAGAAAGATGCTACGTGTGGGGGGGGTGCAAGTGCCACGAGCAACGAGATAGTGTGGTATTTGGTTAGCAGAATGGGGAGGGGACTAGCATGGAGGCAGAGGGTGAGTGTGACAGGAGAGGGGGTGGGGAAAGGGAGGATAGGCCCAGGAAGGAGGGGGGATTAGGAATTGTGGTGCTGCAGATGGAAGTACAGTAACTCTGAGGGTGGTGGGACCTTACCTCTCAACCTCTCAGCATTAAAAATGATAGCACTGACCTACAAAAATCATAGCAAATGGCAAGAATGTGGAGTACATTCTTATTTTAAGGGATAACATGTCTACAGATACTGGGCCCCATATAGTTAGTGACAAGGAATGTTTCTGTTTACTTACTTCAGGGGTTCTCAAATGGTGAGAGGAAGGGGTTGCAGCGCATGGTGGCAAAGATGATCAAGGGGCTGGGGGACTTATCATACGAGAGGAGGCTGAGAGCATTGAACATGTACTCACTTGAGGAGAGGAGGGACAGGGGTGACATGATTGAAACCTTTAAATACATGAAAGGAATAAACAAGACGGGTACAGAGAGGCTGTTCAAAGTAAGGGAGGGGAGGGACAACAGGGGCCATGATATGAGACTGGAGCGAGGAAGGTTCAGGAGGGAGATGAGGAGACACTTTTTTACAGGGTGGCTTGCTGGAATGCGTTACCTGCAGAAGTGGTATGCAGTAGAACAGTGGACTGCTTCAAAAGGGGATGGGACAGGACTAGGAGGAGGGTCAATGAAGGGGAAGGGTGGAAGGGAGGGGCAGCTGTAGAATAAGGGGTGCTAGCTGCACATTCGAGCAGACTTGATAGACCTCTAGGCCTTTACCTGCTGGCAAATTTTGTATGTTCGTGTGTACAAGGTAGCATCTGCTGCTACTGTCTCGAGCCTGGCAGCCCAATCTATGATCCCCTTCCCTGGTCAAAGCCCATTCACTTCTGTTTCTCCAGGGTTACATCTGCTGCTGCTGTCCCAAACACTGCAAGGACCCCCCACTGATAACCATCCCGATGTGTAAAGTGAATTAATCCCCGCTGCTAGTGGACCCCCCCCACACTGATCACCTGCCCGATGTGTGAAATAAATCAGTCCCTGGTGCTAGAGGACCCCCAACTGATCACCAACCCGATGTGTAAAATGAATCAGTCCCTGGTGCTAGAGGCCCCCACTGATCACGGCCCGATGTGTAAAATGAATCAGTACTTGGTTGTTAGAGGACACCCCACTGATCACTGGCCCAATGTGTAAAATGAATCCATCGCTGGTGCAAGAGGACCCCCCACTGATCACCAGCCCGATGTGTAAAATGAATCAGCCCCTGGTGCTAGAGGACCCCCCACTGATCACTAGCCCGATGTGTAAAATGAATCAGTGCCTGGTTGCTAGAGGACCCCCCACTGATCACCAGCCCAATGTTTAAAATTAATCTGTTTCTGGTGCTAGAGGACCCCCCCACTTATCACCAGCCTGATGTGTAAAATGAATCAGCTCCTGGTGCTACAGGACCCACCCACTGATCACCAGCCCGATGTGTAAAATGAATTAGTCCCTGGTGCTAGAGGACCCCCAACTGATCACTAGCCTGATGTGTAAAATGAATCACTCCCTGGTGCTAGAGGACCCACCCACTGATCACCAGCCTGATGTGTAAAATGAATTAATCCCTGGTGCTAGAGGACCCCCCCCCACTGATCAGCTGCCCGATGTGTGAAATAAATAAGTCCCTGGTGCTAAAGGACCCCCCCCACTGATCACCAACCCAATGTGTAAAATGAATCAGTTCCTAGTGCTAGGGACCCCCCACTGATCACTGGCCCAATGTGTAAAATGAATCAGTCCCTAGTGCTACAGGACCCCCCACTGATCACCAGCCCAATGTGTAAATGAATCAGTCCCTAGTGCTAGAGGACCCCCACCGATCACCAGCCCAATGAGTAAAATGAATCAGTCCTTAGTGCTAGTGGACCCTCCTACTGATCACCTGCCTAATGTGTGAAATAAATCAGTCCCTGGTGCTAGAGGACCCCCCACTGATCATCAGCCTGATATGTAAAATGAATCAGCCCCTGGTGCTAGAGGACCCCCCACTGATCACCAGCCTGATGTGTAAAATGAATTAATCCCCACTGCTAGTGGACCCCCCCCCCACTGATCACCTGCCTGATTTGTGAAATAAATCAGTCCCTGGTGCTAGAGGACCCTCCCACTGATCACAGGCCCGATGTGTAAAATTAATCAGTTCCTGGTGTTAGAGGACCCCCCCCACTGATCACCGGCCCGATGTGTAAAATGAATCAGTCCTTGGTTGTTAGAGGACCCCCTCCCCACTGATCACTGGCCCAATGTGTAAAATGAATCAGTCCCATGTTGCTAGAGGTCCCCCAGACTGATCACCAGCCTGATGTGTAAAATGAATCAGCCCCTGGTGCTAGAGGATCCCCCACTGATCACCAGCCCGATGTGTAAAATGAATCAGCCCCTGGTGCTAGAGGACCCCCCACTGATCACTAGCCCGATGTGTAAAATGAATCAGTCCCTGGTTGCTAGAGGACCCCCACTGATCACCAGCCCAATGTTTAAAATTAATCAGTTCCTGGGTGCAAGCAGACCCCCCCACTGATCACCAGCCCGATGTGTAAAATGAATCGGTCCCTGGTGCTAGAGGACCCCCACTGATCACCCATATGTCTAAAATGAATCAGTCCCTGGTGCTAGAGGACCCCCCACTGATCACCGCCCGATGTGTAAAATGAATCAGTCCTTGGTTGTTAGAGGACCCCCCACTGATCACTGGCCTAATGTGTAAAATGAATCAGTCCCATGTTGCTAGAGGTCCCCAGACTGATCACCAGCCTGATGTGTAAAATGAATCAGCCCTGGTGCTAGAGGATCCCCCTACTGATCACCAGCTAGATGTGTAAATGAATCAGCCCCTGGTGCTAGAGGACCCCCCACTGATCACTAGCTCGATGTGTAAAATGAATCAGTCCCTGGTTGCTAGAGGACACCCCACTGATCACCAGCCCAATGTTTAAAATTAATCAGTTCCTGGGTGCAAGCAGACCCCCCCACTGATCACCAGCCCGATGTGTAAAATGAATCGGTCCCTGGTGCTAGAGGACCCCCCCCACTGATCACCGGCCCAATATGTAAAATGAATCAGTCCCTGGTGCTAGAGGACCCCCACTGATCACCGCCCGATGTGTAAAATGAATCAGTTCTTGGTTGTTAGAGGACCCCCCACTGATCACTGGCCTAATGTGTAAAATGAATCAGTCCCATGTTGCTAGAGGTCCCCAGACTGATCACCAGCCTGATGTGTAAAATGAATCAGCCCCTGGTGCTAGAGGATCCCCCACTGATCACCAGCCCGATGTGTAAAATGAATCAGCCCCTGGTGCTAGAGGACCCCCCACTAATCACCAGCCCAATGTTTAAAATTAATCAGTTCCTGGGTGCAAGCAGACCCCCACTGATCACCAGCCCAATGAGTAAAATTAATCAGTTCCTGGTGCTAGAGGACCCCCACTGATCACCAGCCTGATGTGTAAAATGAATTAATCCCGGTGCTAGAGGAACCCCCCACTGATCACCTGCCTGATGTGTAAATAAATAAGTCCCGGTGCTAAGGACCCCACACTGATCACCAGCCCAATGTGTAAAATGAATCAGTCCCTAGTGCTAGAGGACCCCCACCGATCACTAGCCCAATGTGTAAAATGAATCAGTCCCTGGTGCTAGAGGACCCCCCGCTGATCACCAGCCTGATGTGTAAAATGAATTAATCCCCGCTGCTAGTGGACCCTCCCCCCACTGATCACCTGCCTGATGTGTGAAATAAATCAGCCCCTGGTGCTAGAGGACCCTCCCATTGATCACAGGCCCGATGTGTAAAATAAATCAGTCCCTGGTGCTAGAGGACCCCTCCCACTGATCACCAACCCGATGTGTAAAATGAATCAGTACTTGGTTGTTAGAGGACACCCCCACTGATCACTGGCCCAATGTGTAAAATGAATCCATCGCTGGTGCAAGAGGACCCCCCACTGATCACCAGCCCGATGTGTAAAATGAATCAGTCCCATGTTGCTAGAGGTCCCCCAGACTGATCACCAGCCTGATGTGTAAAATGAATCAGCCCCTGGTGCTAGAGGATCCCCCCCCACTGATCACCAGCCCGATGTGTAAAATGAATCAGCCCCAGGTGCTAGAGGACCCCCCATTGATCACTAGCCCGATGTGTAAAATGAATCAGTCCCTGGTTGCTAGAGGACCCCCCACTGATCACCAGCCCAATGTCTAAAATGAATCTGTTCCTGGTGCTAGGACCCCCCCCCCACTTATCACCAGCCTGATGTGTAAAATGAATCAGCTCCTGGTGCTACAGGACCCACCCACTGATCACCAGCCCGATGTGTAAAATGAATTAGTCCCTGATGCTAGAGGACCCCCCACTGATCACTAGCCTGATGTGTAAAATGAATCACTCCCTGGTGCTAGAGGACCCTCCACTGATCACCAGCCTGATGTGTAAAATTAATCAGTCCCTGGTTGCTAGAGGACCCCCCCACTGATCACCAGCCTGATGTGTAAAATGAATTAATCCCTGGTGCTAGAGGACCCCCCACTGATCACCTGCCCGATGTGTGAAATAAATAAGTCCCCAGTGCTAAAGGACCCCCACTGATCACCAACCCAATGTGTAAAATGAATCAGTCCCTAGTGCTGAGGACCCCCCTACTGATCACTGGCCCAATGTGTAAAATGAACCAGTCCCTAGTGCTGAGGACCCCCCACTGATCACCAGCCCGATGTGTAAAATGAATCAGTCCCTGGTGCTAAAGGACCCCCACTGATCACCAGCCCCATGTGTAAATGAATTAATCCCTGGTGCTAGAGGACCCCCCACCGATCACCAGCCTGATGTGTGAAATGAATCAGTCCCTGGTTGCTAGAGGACCCCCACTGATCACTTGCCCAATGTGAAAATAAATCAGTCCCTGGTGCTAAAGGACCCCCACTCATCACCGGCCCGATGTGTAAAATGAATCAATCCCTGGTGGTAAGGACTGCTCCACTGATCACCAAGCCGATGTGTAAAATGAATCTGTCCCTGGTGCAAGAGGACCCCCACTGATAACTGTCCTGATGTGTAAAATGAATCAGTCCCTGGTGCTAGAGGACCCCCACTGATCACCAGCCCGACATGTAAAATGAATCAGTCCCTGGTTGCTACAGGACCCCCCCACTGATCACTGACCTGATGTGTAACATAAATCAGTCCCTGGGTGCTAGCGGACCCCCCCCTACTTGTCGACAGCACAATGTGTAAAATGAATCAGTCCCTGGTTGCTAGATTGCCCCCATCCCACACTGATCACCAGCCAAATATGTAAAATGAATCAGTGCCTGGTTGCTAGAGGACTTCACCCCCCACTGATCACCAGCCCAATGTGTACAATGAATCAGTCCCTGGTTGCTAGAGGACCCCCCCACTGATCACTGGCCTGATGTGTAACATAAATCAGTCCCTGCGTGCTAGCGGACTCCCCCTACTGGTTGACAGCACAATGTGTAAAATGAATCGGTCCATGGTTGCTAGATGGCGACCCCCCACACTGATCACCAGCCAAATATGTAAAATGAATCAGTGTCTGGTTGCTAGAGGACTTCACCCCCCACTGATCACCAGCCCAATGTGTACAATAAATCAGCACCTGGTTGCTAGAGGACCCCCCCCCACTGATCACCAACCCAATGTGTAAAATGAATCAGTCCCTGGTGCTAGAGGACCCCCCCACCACTGATCAGCAGTCCAATGTGTAAAATAAATCAGTCCCTGGTGCTAAAAGACCCCCTACTGATCATCTCCCAATGTGTACAATAAATCAGTGCCTGGTTGCTAGAGGACCCCCTTCCCACTGATCACCAGTCTGATGTGTAAAATGACTCAGTTCCGGGGAGCTAGCAGACCCCCCCCCACCGATCACCAGCCTGATGTGTAAAATGAATCAGTCCCTGGTGCTAAAGGACGCCCCCACTGATCACTGGCCTGATGTGTAAAATGAATCTGTCCCTGGTGCTAGAGCACCCTCCCACTGATTGCCAGCCATTCATAAAACAAACTTTTCCCCTATGCATGTGCCCCCTTCCCCCATTGCTGGCTCAACATAGAAACATAGAATTTGATGGTAGATAAAGACCACTTGGCCCACCCAGTCTGCCCATTTCCCTACCTAATGGATAAGCTGCAGATCCTAGTTAACCAGCAGCCTACTTCTTCCTACCCCCACCCTCTAGAATTGCCTTATGACAGTCCCATGCATGCTTGAATTCCACCACTGTTTTTGACTCCACAATCTCCTCCGGAAGGCCGTTCCATGCATCCACAACCCTCTCTGTGAAAAAATACTTCCTTAAATTACCTCTGAGCCACCCCCCCTTCTATCTTCAAATTGTGCCCCCTTGTTCTTGCACACCTCTTTTTTTGAACGATGTTACCCTCTTTGTGAAATAAATCAATCCTGGTGCTTGTGATTCCACTCCTCACCAGCCACTATCCTGATGTTAAATATAAAGCATTCCCTGGTGTCCAGGGATCTCTTCCCCAACCCGATATATACATTTATTGTTTTCTGGTGTCTACTGATCCCTCCCCCCACCTGATCCCTATCTGATCATAAAAATAACTTTCCCTGGTGTCCAGTGGTCCCTTCCCCGCACCCAACACCCACCTGATGTATAAATGCAATGGTCCCTGCAGTCCAGTGGTTCCCCATCCTGATCCCCTGTATCTGAAGTTATGTCATCTCTTAGTGTCTAGAGGCCCCCCTCCCAACCAAATTGTCAGCATAGCCTTCTTATTACCCCACCTCATGTATGCAGTACAGAAACTTTCCAAATCCCAGCAAAACATGATGCCGCACCACCATAACATTATTTCATGGCACAGGTGCAAAAAGACAGTTTTAGCAGGATTTGAAAAATGACAGATGTAATGTTCATGAGGTGGTATAAGAAATGGTTATGTTGAAAATATGATGTCAACATTTTTAAAGAACTACTGATGCCTCAAAGAAAACTAAAAAAAAACCCATAATAATTAGGTACAATTATGCTTGCATTCCATTGATATGTTATATATCTCTCTCCTTCCCATAATTTAGTACTAATGAAATGTGTACAATTATATGATAGTTGTCCCTTAGAGATCATTTTGAGTTCATCTGCTTCTATAGTTTATTCCCTACTTCAAGTCATAATCCTCTGTTGCGACATCACAATCTGTTGCCATGAGTGTAACTGCGATATTTCAAGCAGTACTCTTTGACTTCAGGTAGGCAAGGCAAGTAGTATTTTTCAGGTGGCCAATCCCTATCTATACATCTGGACCATACAATAAAAACACACTATCAATACAACAATTTAAAATAATATTAAATAAAAAGAATAATAATAATAACAGGATAAATTAATATAGTCTGTAACCAGATATTTTAAAAACAGGTTCTCAGAGGGAAAGGAGCAGGGGTTCCCAAGGAGGACTAATATATAAGGTCTGGAAAGGCCTGATTAAACTGGAATGACTTGAGGCAGGCCTTAAAAACCTCGGCTGAAAGTAGGGAGAAAGCAGCAGGAATTGATTAACTCTTCACAAGCAAAGATACTATTTTTATGCAGATGACTGCACTACAAATTAATGGGGGAGGAATACAGAACAAAAGGGAAATACAAGCTAATATGTTTTGTTTGAGTTCTTCTGAATGTGTCACCAGCCCTTTAAAATGACAAAGTTATGAACAAGCATAGCTAAATTTAAATGGATGCACAGAACTTTGCTATTTTTACATTTTGACCCCAAATGTTCAACATACCCTTCATATAAGCCCACCTCATGAACAAGGGCAGCGCAAATTTTCAAATATGAACAAAAGGTGATTTTACCAACTGACCACAAAATCACTTTTTGGGCTGGATTAGCATAATTCCACTGGCATTGTTTAGGAGGTGTGGTCTTAAAAAGGCCACATTGAAAATCTGGTCTCAAAATATGCAAAAAGGGCAAAGTTATGGCACAAAGTTGAAAATCCCATTGAAATACACTGAAACTATTACCTTGGTTTCTCATTTTGCAGTCGACAATTCCAGCAACACGAAGTGTCTATGATTGCAGAGTGTATGTTCACTGTGGGACCTGTTCAGGTGAGTGAGGGTGTGTATGGAGTATGGGAGGTTGTGGGGTCATGTGTGCTGAATGGGAGGCTAGGGTGGGGGTGGTCAGATCAGCAAGGGACCATTTTCATTTTTACAGGGTTAACAATAAATGAACAGACATCGAGGGACCATTTACAGGATTAGGGAATAAGTCACCTATGCCAGGATACTACCATGTTTATTTCAGTCCCCATCCTGTCCATAGCACCCTAGCAACCTGTAACATGAAGTACAGTACACCTGCAGCAAAACTACTCTGCTACAGCAGCACAAAGGTTGACCTGAACCCACCTATTATCCAGATCTACCTGTCAAAAGATTGACAGCACTAAGGTGCAGAGGGCACCAGTTAGAGCAGCACCAGAGTGGATAAACAAATCACAAATGTGTGGGCTGGATTCTGCACGAATCCCTAATGGTACTGTCAAACCAGCTGCCCGCAGCACAGGGACCATCAGAGAAAATGGAGAACAGACCTAGAGCAGGGCCGATAAAGGACATTAGTGTCTGGGGTCTGAGGACATTAAGACAATTCTTACAATGTAATGAAGGGAGAGGAGAGCCAAAGGATTGAATTGGGACTGTCTTATCCCATGTAAATGTAACACCAAACCTTACTCCAGTTTCCAGTGGGCACAATTCAATGACTGCATCAAACACTTGTGAGGGAGCCTTCACAAAACCTCAATCGGTCAGCATAGGTTGCATGCTACCTGAGTCACCAAAGGGCAACAGCAAGCAGTTTCCCACAATCTATCAGAAGGGACAGTTATGATTAGAAGATATCAAATGAGCATCATAACTCACTGTTTTGGCCATCTCTGTGGGATAATCCCCCCACCGATCCATTGTCTTAATCTTAATTTCAATACAGGACCACAATTAGAGAATGGGGGGGGGGTGACACTAGACATCAGGGAAATAGAATTTAAATATGGTGATAGCAATTGGAGAGTGGGGGAGCCAATAGACACTAGGGAGACATGATTTAAATATGGGGATGATGATCAGTGGGAGGGGGTGCCAATAGATATCTGGGAAAGCAACCAACTCTAGAACAGATTCAAATTGTTTCACCAAACCAGGAAGAGTCACATTTGTGAGCCAGCTCCTTTTCACCCTGAATATATCAAACCAACATTAAATACGTCTTGGTGCTAGGCTCTTCAATAAAACTGCAAAAAGACTGAGTTTTTCATTCATACAAAATGTTTCATATGAATGTCAAAATAAACAAGCAGAAATGAGTCAGAAAAAAAGATTTAAAATATAAAAAAACACATTTTGGAATCCTTTATGCAACAGTTAACTGCAGAGCAGACCTAACATGAGTCCAGATGAGCAACACAAATGTGTTGATCTCCCTCCATCATCTAATTTTTGTGGGTCTTAAAGCTGAATTTTTTTAGGAAAATACAAACAAGAAGATAGTAGCAAACTAAAATAATGATTTTCTCCTCATGAAAAAAACTGACCCCATATGAAAAAAAGATTATTTTTCTGTTTCATAGTTATTGTAAGTACTTTCGGAGCATACTCAGAACCAAATGTGATAAATTTCAAAATTAAATAAATTTGGAGCAAATTAATATTTTTTCACCAAACAAGCAAAGGGCACATCTGTGGGCCAGCCACATTCTACCATGAAAACATCAGATGAAAATTCCAAGCCATCTGGATTGTAGCCAAATTCACAGAAACCCAACAAAATGAGTGGGGAAAAATCCCCCCAAATTTTATTTTTTCTCTATCTAGATCTCAGAATCTGAAAATCCAACCAGAATGAAACTTGGTACTTCCAGAGATCTTCCTCATGGGACAGTGCATGTACTGTAAAATTTTGTGCACATCCATTGAACAGTCACAAAATTATAAAAGTGTAAAAATTGGGGTTTAACATTAAAGTGCCTACTCAACCCTAACTATAGTGATGTTAATGCAATACTATAATATTCATATATTAAACAACACACACATACTGTAGATAAAAGAGCCAATGCAATCCCCAAGGGATAAGATCAGAACAATAATGATAACAGCTTGAGTTTCACGTCAAAGAATTTAGAGGTACTTTTTAACAAGTATGAAATAGACACCATTACTGGACAAACTGACAATCGGTGCAGACAAGGAAGCTAACATATGTCAGTGTGAAGAAATAAAAGAAAAAATGGCAAACCCGGATTAAATGAGTTTACATAATACTTTTTTTGTATTGAGCAGACACAAAACTAAGTTAATGTCTAATAAAATAAAATGCAGCTTTACCATTGAACTTGAACAGTCTAGAAATATCTTGTAAATTCTTCTGCCCTGTCCTGTGTTCCCATGGTAAACTGTTACTGCATACTGTTTCTGCCTGCTGCTGCCAGTGTCTACATCCCCCAAGGCATTCAGCTTAAGTATACAGTATCTTTAAATGTTCAACACAAGCACATGTTAAGGGTTAGTACATTGTTGCAAAGTGTTCCCTTTGATGTTTGAAACAGTGAAACATTTTCAATAGTAAGTTGCATATCACAGATAATAAATACATTGTTGCAATGTGTTCTTTTCTCACAGAGAACCCTTTGGTGCAACGTATTACCTTTCTGGGTCAGATATAATGTACAATATCTGTGATCTTTTTTTAGGACAAATGGAGAGCTCTATGTCAAAAATTGCTAACAGTTAACTGGCTACATTTGCTGATTTTTTCTGTAAAACATATAAACTTTTTCTTCCTTTCTTTCTTGGGAGGGTCTTGTTTTGAAAACTGTCCATTTACAAAAATGATGATGGGGCATACTTTAAAAATGTAAGCAACATTTATAATCATGCAGTTTAAAGCAGCAGTACTATGAAAAAAAATGTATTTTTTTTTTTACAGTTTATTCCCTGTGCTCTGCTGATCATATACCTGGCATTCTTTCCTGCCGGCATTGTACTATCACCAAGTAATTTGTTCAGTTATCCTCTGCTTTTTTTTATATTTCTGCCACCAAACATGTTGCACTGGAACCCCCTCTGCTGCCAACTGCACATCTGTATAAGTTGCAGGGATATTGGGAATGGTCAGCAGAGGGTCCCACTGCAGGTATGGAAACTGCAACTTTGCCCGCATGCTTACAGCCAAAAAGTAGAATTTTGATAGATCACTACTTGATTTGGTAGTATTGCTGCTTTAACAAAACATTATTTGACAACTATTTATATTTTATATAAACATGCTGTGAAAGAAAACCAGGGGATTCAACATCCCTAAACCGCTTTCCTGTACTGGTACTTATGTATTGCTCCTCTTTTCCTGTTTAACTGACTGTAGCACAAGAACCTAAAGAAAACACTTTGCAATACAGTTTTCAGGGATGGGGTGGGGGGCTTAGCTTAAATAAGATTGGAAGCAAAAAGGTTTCTATCATACACCTCTTTTAGTCATAAGTCAGATTTTCCATTTATTAAGCTGTTGGTCTGACTACTCTCTTTAACAAATCATGGGAGGATAGGGTGGTACCTGAGGACTGGAGAAGGGTGGATGTGATTCCTTTTCACAAAAGTGGGAGCAAGACAGAGGCAGGAAACTACAGACCAGTTTGTTTTACCTCAGTGGTAGGGAAAATGGTGGAATCACTTCTGAAGGAAAGAATTGTTGAGTACCTAGAGGCCAATGGGGCACAGGACCCAAGGCAGCATGGATTCATGATGGGAAGGTCATGTCAGACAAATCTAATAGATTTCTTTGACTGGGTGACCAAAGTAGTAGACCAGAGAGGGGCTGTGGACATGGCCTACTTAGATTTTAGCAAGACATTTTGTAATGCCCCAAAGTTGGTCATTCCAGAAAGTTCAAATAAAAATAAATAAACGCAGAGTACTCAGGTGCTCAGAGTACCTGCTGCAGGTGTAGGTGGCAGGGTACAATGCTAAAGGGCCCCTAGACATAAAAGTCAACCTCCCTGCACACACAAAACACTGTAAATAATATAAAAGGTGCACTTGTGCACTTACAGCTGGTCAAAAGATAGATTTTGTAAGCATTGCATGTCATAATGGTCTGGATGGAATGCTGTGCTGAGTGGCTCATGCACAGCATTCCAATCCAGCCATTCCAGAATCCAGACAGTTTTAACTTTTAAATATAATTCCACAAGAGTTGAGCTGATCCTGGGCAGCGGTTGAAGAGACAGGACACAGAAGTCTAGGGACAGTTTAGGGCTTACCTTGTGTTGAAGCCATCCCTTGGGGCTTGCTGTGGTCCTGTGCTGCCTCCCCTGCCTGAAGACTCTATGCCCAGCATCAGTCCTGTGGTCCGCGGTGCCATTGGGGCACCAGAAGAAAAGAAACCATCCGTTTGCCGCGTTTATGGGCTTAAAAGCCCTCCGTTTACTTATTTTGGCCCCCTGAGATTATTTTTAGTTTAATTTTGGTCCCACATCGGTGGCATTCAAGCGCCGCTCCGTCGCACTCCCTGTCGGCCCGCAGAGGCCCCCGAGTCATCCCCCAGCCACCTGTACTGTTCCCTCCCACTGCCAGCATCCCTCCCGCCTCCCAACAGCACTTCTACCTGCTTCAGGATGGCAGAGCGGTGAGTCGGCGGCAGCACAAGAAGAGTGCTGACCGCCTGTGTTTTAAAGGAGACTGCCGGGTGTTTTAAAAGCGCAGTAGGCGCTTGAAAAGGTGGCCAAGCGCCGCGGGGACCATCGGGTCGTTAGGACCCACTATTTTAATATTAAAGAGGGAGGCGGGGCTGGCGACGCCCACAGGGAGGGGCCATGACATTAAGGCCAGTTTAAAGGCCTATAAATATTCATTAAGGGGCGGAACTGAGGCGGGGTTTTGCAAGATAACAGACAGCAGCTCTCTGTGAGCTGAAAGATTTAAAGGGGCAACAGTATTTAAAAGGGCAATTCCAGCCCAAATATAAAGTAGGGCATTGGCCCAATATAAAGTGGGGCATTTGGCCCAAAGTGTTGAGGGGCATCAGGCCCATTATAAAGTGGGGCTCCAGGCCCAATCTAAGGTGTGGCACCAGGCCAAAGCTGACATAGGGCTTCAGGCCCGAGGTAAAGGTAGGGCATTAGGCCCGAGGTAAAGCCTGGTACTAAAGGGAGGCCCCGGCCTAGCAGAATAGGGCAAGCCAGCCTAGTGGTACTAAAGGGAGGCCCCGGCCTAGCGGAATAGGGCAAGCCAGCCTAGTGGTACTAAAGGGAGGCCCCGGCCTAGCGGAATAGGGCAAGCCAGCCTAGTGGTACTAAAGGGAGGCCCCGGCCTAGCGGAATAGGGCAAGCCAGCCTAGTGGTACTAAAGGGAGGCCCCAGCCTAGCAGAATAAGGCAGGCTCAAGCTAACATAGGGCTTCAGGCCCGGGGTAATGGTAGGGCATTAGGCCTGAGGTAAAGCCTGGTCTAAAGGGAGGCCCCAGCCACAACGGACAGTAAGGGATCCTATCCCAGAAGTACCCTACCTATAGAAACAGGGGTTCATTTGAGAGTGTTCTAATTGCCTATACTGTGAATTTACTGTGATTACTGTACTGCTTATGCTGAACTATTGCTCTAAGTACCTGAACTATTGCCCTAAGTACCTGAACTATTGTCCTAAGTACCTGAACTATTGTCCTATGTACCTGAACTATTGCCCGAAGTACCCGAACTATTGTCCTAAGTACCCAAACTATTGTCCTAAGTACCTGAACTATTGTCCGAAGTACTTGAACTATTGCCCTAAGTACCTGAACTATTGCTCTAAGTACCTGAACTATTGTCCTAAGTACCTGAACTATTGCTCTAAGTACTTGAACTATTGCCCTAAGTACCTGAACTATTGCTCTAAGTACCTGAACTATTGTCCTAAGTACCTGAACTATTGTCCTAAGTACCTGAACTATTGCCCGAAGTACCTGAACTATTGTCCTAAGTACCTGAACTATTGCCCTAAGTACCTGGACATTGGCCCTCATCAGTAACAATTACCCCTGAAGTTATAATTTGCCCTCCCTGACAAATTATTGTACTATTCCACAGTTCTTTGGGCATTCTTCAGTTATATGTTTACTACTGTATGAAGACAGTCTCAGTCTTCTACCACACTGCAGTCTCCTAGTGTGGTCTGTTACACCACGTGCTCAGAATCAGTCTCTACTCAGAAGAAGACATCCTTCCAGCATTCTTCACTCCAGGAAGATCCTCCATCAACTTATCCGGTCCGTTCGTGTCATCCGCCAAAGTCGAAGTCCGTCGTCAGTTGTACCAGTCGTACCTGCGGTTTTCTTGTTTTCACAGCTTGAAAGTACGTCCGCCAAAACGCATCATGACAGCCATGCCAGTGCCGTTCTGTATAGTTCCTGTTCCAGATGTCCCGAAGTTGGTCGCCCTTTACAGAAGAGAGAGAGCTCAACTTGGAGAACCTGCTCTGCGCCCCCACCTGGTCGTTCACCGAAAGTCGAGTCCGTTGAAGCCCAGTCTGGGACGCGTCCGCCGTTTCTTTGTTTTGTGTTAGTCCCTGACCTGAGGATTGCAGATTCAACCATCATCTCTTCAGATTCCTATGGTTCCTGGTCCTGTCAGAGTTCCTTCCGATTCCAGCTGGCCCTTGGAGTGGTGCAGCATCAGTCGGATCGTGGTAGTCCTCCATTGGATTCATCGCCACGCAGATCTTGGTCTTTCTTTATCCTTGGCAACCCTAGAAGTGGGTTTTGGCTGAGGAACCTCTTGCTTCAGTGTGTGTGTTATTTCAGGAACCAGTTGCTTTGGTTCTACATTCCAGCAGCCTCGGAGAGAGTGGGCTTTTGCCGAAGATATATGGTCTGTTTACCAAACCTCTCACCACCCCAGTGGACTTATCTAGGTCCTTGCTGGGAATTGAGATTAGGGTTCCACAGTTCTGTTTTATTTCCCTTGTAGCTACCAACGAAGAACGACGGTGTACACGAAGATGCTGGATCTCTGGACCTTTGTAAAATTCTGGACTCTTTGTAGATGTGTGATGCTGATCATCCTAATGTAGTGCTGAGTAGCCTAAGACTGGGTTCTTGTGTAAAGTATAGAGTATAGTATAAACTAGTACTAGAATAAGAGTGGCAGTAGGCCTGCAGGTTATATTTGCTGAGGTAAACATTAAAGTGGTAGATCAAAAGTATTTCAGTATCCTCGTTATAATCTGCCAGATTGTTAATCGGGCAGCCCCTACTCTTCTTGTGACTGTGTCTGTCTACCCTCCCCTTTGGTTCCAAATAAACGTCCGCCCTGCGGGCATTTAAAAACTACTAAGTCGACTCCTGCCTCTCCTTGTCCGGATAGCAGTTATCCTATCCAAAATATAATTCAGACCTTTGGTGCCTCATCATAACATCATCTCGAGCACCACACAACAAAAATTATTGGCGTAGTCAGCAGGATTCGAGATAATTTATCCGAGGAGTCCAAAGTTGGTGTGGCTTAGTAAGAAGCACCAATGGAGCCGGGGGAAAGTAGTGGATTGTCCGGAGGAGACCGAGATGGACTTAGAGGGAGTATCCCACCATCTCCCCTAACCATGCCATACTACTTTGGAGCGCCATGGCTTCCGCAGTTTTCTGGAGAGAAAGATGGAGACGGAACCAGCAATCTGGGAGAATTCCATTCAAAAATGCAAGCCATGTTCCGGTTGTATCAAATCCCAGAGCCACAAAAAGTTGAAATTTTGATCGGGCAATTGAAGGGAGCTGCCCACCGTGAAGTCCAATCATGGCCAAGTGGAGCAAAAGCCACAGCAGACCAGATACTCCAGAGGTTGCAACAGATTTTTGATGCTAGGACCGTATCCGACCTCAAGATGAAGTTCTTATCACATACCCAAAAGTCTCAAGAGACCCTGAGAGAATTTGCATTAAGTCTACAAGAGCTGTTACGAGCAATAGAGAGAGTAGATGCGGCAGAGGTCCGGGATGCAGACAGAGTCCTAGTTGAGAAATTTGTGGAGGGAGTACAAAGTGAGGCCTTAAAAAGAGAACTACGGCTGTTGCATTTGCAGAACCCTGAAGTGGACTTTCTGGATTTTAAAGAGAAAGCTATCCGTATATTTGGTTCAGGGCATCCTAGAGAGGAAGCTCCAGCATATCCCCAAATCTCTATGGGATCTCAATGGCCGACCTATACTGACAAGGGTTGGAAAGAGGATCAGTCCTGGCAACTAGGCCTCCAACCAGAAGTGTCCGTACGAAGGCAAGAGCCAGGAAGAGAAGCTGTTGCGTACCCAAGCCGGCATTCCGAACATGATCATATACATGACCCCAGGTCATGGACCCTGATATGCTCGGTACAGATGGGCGCTCAACACCATTCAGAGCTGACAGAACAGATTGCCATGCTGACCAACCAGATGGCAGAAATGCATAAAGAAATGCAAAGCTGGAAGGCTGGATGGAAGAACGAGAAAAGCTACGGTCCATCGGAGAAAGAGAGAAAGCCGACCGAATGAACCACTCAGGAGGAGCGAGGGAAGAGCGCTCCAGATGGATTGATGGCCAAGGTAGGCCCATATGTCTCCGGTGCGGTGAGTGGTCATGTCGAGTGGAGATGTGGTCAACCAGTCAACAACACCTTAAGTTTAAACAAGAATTCTTCGGAGATGAGGACCGACCCCCGAAGAACCGACGAGCAGGTCCAGCAGTTCCGCTAGAACAGTCATGTTTTGTTGGCGACAGCCTGATGATTCCAGTTAGGGTCGATGGCATCGAGCTAATGGCGCTATTGGACACTGGATCGCAAGTCACCACCCTGCAAGGAAGAGAGTTTCGAAGGTACTGGATGGCCAATGATCTGAAGTCACCTCCTAGATCTTGGGTAAAGTTAATTGCAAGCAATGGGGATGAAGTCCCATACCTGGGTTACCTGGAAGCTGATGTACAGCTCGGGGCTAACGTTCAACATAGCATGGGCATCATTGTGAGCGACATTGAGAGTGATCAGCTACCACCACTCATTCTCGGGATGAACGTGTTGCAGAATTGTTTCGGCGAACTAATTGGTATCCTTCAGCAGCAAGCCAACCATGTGCCTCGAATGGAGAAGCATGCCCTTCAACAGACCATACGCAATTTGCAATGCCACCAAAGATTCGCCAATGCCGAGGGTGAAATCGGTAAGGTACGGGTGACGGATACTAGACCTGTAACCTTAAAGCCGGGCACCGAAACAACTTTGTGGTGCAAAGCAAAGGTGGGCCCGAGGGGTCAAGACTACGACGCCCTAGTAGAACCCTACCCTATGAATAAGGAAGAGCCCATAATAGTGGCTAGAAGCGTAGCCACGGTGAGCCAAGGGAGAATACCAGTCCGGGTGCTCAATTACGGGACTCATGACATACAGCTGTACCGGAACCAGCCGCTTGCGCAGATCCACACAGTATGTTTTCAGGATATAGTTGAAGCTGGTGAAGAAACGGAGAAGGTGCCGGAATATGGGATGGAAGAAGACCAAAGACCAGAGTGGACCAAGGAGATCAAAGTTGGCAATGCAACGACCAGCATAAAGCAAAAAGCCGATGTTTTGGAGGTGATTTTGCACCGGAAAGAAGCTTTCAGCCAACATCCCTTGGATTTTGGGTCAGCTTGAGGGGGTACAACATCACATCAGTACCCATGGACATCCACCTATCCGAGAGAGATTCAGGCCGATTCCACCAGCTATGTACCAGCAGGTCAAAGAGATGATCAAGGAGATGAAAGAGGCAAAGGTGATAAGAGAAAGTCACAGCCCTTGGGCAGCGCCAATTGTTCTGGTCAAAGAAGGATGGTAAGATCCGGTTCTGTGTGGACTACCGCAAGTTGAATGCCATCACTAATAAAGACGCATACCCTCTGCCTAGGATCGAGGATTCCCTCACGGCTCTTCAGTCAGCAGCCGTATTCTCCACGCTTGATCTGACCAGCGGATACTGGCAGGTTCCTCTGGCACCTCAGGATCAAGAGAAAACAGCTTTCATTACTCCCATGGGATTATTTGAGTTCACTAGGATGCCTTTTGGTTTGTGTAATGCACCTGGAACTTTCCAAAGGCTAGTGGAACATTGTCTTGGGAGCCGGAATTTCGACACCCTGCTGTTGTATTTGGACGATATTATCGTATATTCCAAAACACATGAAGATCATCTGCGCCACCTGGACGAAGTATTCCAAAAGCTGATCCAGTATGGGTTGAAAATTAAACCATTCAAATGTCACCTGCTGCAGACCAGAGTAAGTTACCTGGGACATATCGTCTCCACAGATGGAGTGACACCAGACCCAGAGAAGATCGAAGCTGTTAAGAAATGGCCTGTTCCCATCACCATCAGAGAGGTCCGGAAATTCTTGGGATTTGTTGGGTACTACCGAAGGTTTATCAAGAATTTCGCAAAGATTTCAGTGCCTTTGCATGAACTCCTGAGAGGATCAGCAGAAGGTAGAGTCCCGAAGAATCGCCTGGTTACATGGGGTACCAAACAACAAGAGGCCTTCGATCAACTAAAGACCATACTTACTGAAGCTCCCATCTTAGCACATCCAGACTATGCAAAACCATTTCTATTGTATACAGATGCCAGCAACAGAGGATTGGGTGCGGTACTGTACAAGAACAAAATGGTGTAGAAAGGGTGATCGCATATGCCAGCAGAGGATTAAGAGGCTCTGAGTGGAACGATGCCCGCTATAGCTCTTTTAAATTGGAATTCTTTGCACTAGTCTGGGCCATCACTGAAAAATGTAGACAATATTTGACCGCCACCCCTTTCACAGTCTTCACAGACAATAACCCGTTAGCACACCTGAATGCTGCAAAGCTAGGAGCCCTTGAGCAAAGGTGGGCTTCTCGACTTGCAAATTACAGATTCTCCATCAAGTATCACTCAGGTAAATTGAATGTGAATGCCGATGCCTTGTTCCGGATGCCTAAACACATAGAAGCAGAAATAGATGACAGCCAGCTGGAAAATATTGAAATGCCACCTTTCTTACAAGTACCCGCAGAGACTGTGCAGGCATGCTGCCTACTTGCTCCGGAGGTTGGAGAGGAAGACCAACCAGAAGTAAATGACGTGATTGCTAATCAAAAGAACCTATGGGCGAAACTACAAAGCCAAGACCCCATAGTGCGTCGAGTAAAGGATCTAGTTGCGCAACAGAAGCACATGAACAGAAATGAAAGAAGGAAATTGACCACAGAGATGACGAAACTGTGGAGGCACAGGACCCTCTTGACAATAGAGGATGATCGTCTGGTGAAAAGGAGTAGAGATCCCACCACCCACACTGGGATAACTCAAATCGTCGTTCCAAAGACCAGTGCTTCAGTAGTGTTGGAAGCATACCATGACAACTCAGGGCATTTCGGTCACAAGAAAATGGAAGCTTTCATCAGAAGGCGATTCTATTGGGTAGGAATGCAGTGATATAGCAAAATGGTGTGAGAATGTCCAACATGCAACTTAAAGTGCAAGGAAAGGGGAATCAGAGAGCTCCTCTCCATCCAATAGTCAGTAGCGCACCATTGGAACTAGTCGCTCTTGATCACTTGAAACTGGATCCTAGTTCAAATGGACACGTTTACATCCTCACTATGGTGGATCACTTTTCCAAGTTCATAGTTGCAAGTGCAGTGAAGGATCTATCTGCTCGAACCACCGCTGAAACCTTTATGAGATGTTTTGTTCAACCTTATGGATACCCCACTAAAATCCTAACAGATCAAGGAACATCGTTTGAATCTCAACTCTTTCACGAACTATGTGCTCTATATGGGACTCGTAAGTTAAAGACTACTGCGTACCATGCACAAGGGAACGGACTTTGTGAAAGAACAAACCAAATTCTCTTAGAAATGTTGCGAGCTCTACCAGAATATAAACGTCCTTTCTGGCCTGCTTTACTCCCGGAACTCACGTATCTGTACAACAATACGATTCATTGCTCCACAGGTTATACCCCACACTACTTGATGTTTGGAAGACATGGAAGACTCCCAATGGACTTAGTATTGGAAGTGCCACCAGAAGAAGTTAAAGGAAAGAAGCCAGTGACAAACTGGGTCCAAGAGCATAATGAACGATTACAAGAAGCCGGAAGAATAGTTGGAAAACACATGGAACAAGCACGGCAGAAGCAGAAAACCAACTACGATACCAAGGCCAAAGCTGCACCTTTACTTATTGGAGAAAGGGTAATGTTGAAGAAGACCCAGAAATGTAGTAAACTTTCTTCAAAGTGGAATCGAACCTTATTACATCATCGAGATACCTTACCCTGAACTGCCGGTCTACAAGATCAAACAAGAATTTGGACATGGCACAAAATTGTCCATCGCAACCTACTAAAAGCGTGCACTTTCAGAGACACTGTGATCATTAAAGAACAGGACAGTCCTAAGCTGAAAGAGAGGCAGGAGTCCACCAAAGACAAACTATGGAAACCAGAATCACGAACAAATTGGTGTACAGAACCCTGGATTCGTACTTCGCATATGCATTCCCTTGACTGTTCGAACTATGTACCAGAATTAGCTCCAGAAATACCGGATTTCCTGGAAGGAGAATGTCCTGTTCCAGAACCTATTGATTTCCAACCCCGCAGATCTCAAAGATCGAACGCAGGTATACCTCCTAGAAGGTATATCACAGAAGTTTCTCAACTCGTACCTTGGTACAACAGGTAGATCTAATTCCAGTAATTTTCCAGACACAGTCACTTTAGGGTAGATCATTAAAACAAAAATTTGTAGTACAGTAGATGTTTTAAGAATATTTTAGAGATTTTAAGAATGTTTTATTAAAGTAAGATCTTCATAGAGTATTAAGTAAGATTTTAGAGGTTGATAAGATGATAGATTTTATAGAATGTTAAGGGAATACATGGGGACATGTATTGTTAGGTAGGCCCGAATCTGTAATGCCCCAAAGTTGGTCATTCCAGAAAGTTCAAATAAAAATAAATAAACGCAGAGTACTCAGGTGCTCAGAGTACCTGCTGCAGGTGTAGGTGGCAGGGTACAATGCTAAAGGGCCCCTAGACATAAAAGTCAACCTCCCTGCACACACAAAACACTGTAAATAATATAAAAGGTGCACTTGTGCACTTACAGCTGGTCAAAAGATAGATTTTGTAAGCATTGCACGTCATAATGGTCTGGATGGAATGCTGTGCTGAGTGGCTCATGCACAGCATTCCAATCCAGCCATTCCAGAATCCAGACAGTTGTAACTTTTAAATATAATTCCACAAGAGTTGAGTTGATCCTGGGCAGCGGTTGAGGAGACAGGACACAGAAGTCCAGGGACAGTTTAGGGCTTACCTTGTGTTGAAGCCATCCCTTGGGGCTTGCTGTGGTCCTGTGCTGCCTCCCCTGCCTGAAGACTCTATGCCCAGCATCAGTCCTGTGGTCTGCGGTGCCATTGGGGCACCAGAAGAAAAGAAACCATCTGCTTGCCGCGTTTATGGGCTTAAAAGCCCTCCGTTTATTTATTTTGGCCCCCCGAGATTATTTTAGTTTAATTTTGGTCCCGTGGCTGACATTCAAAAGCGCCATCGTCGACTCCTGTCGAGCCGTAGAGGCCCCGAGTCATCCCCAGCCACCTGTACTGTTCCCTCCCACTGCCAGCATCCTCCCGCCTCCCAACAGCACTTCTACCGCTTCAGGATGGCAGAGGCGGTGAGTCGGGGCAGCACAAGAAGAGTGCTGACCGCCTGTGTTTTAAAGGAGACTGCCGGGTGTTTTAAAAGCGCAGTAGGTGCTTGAAAAAGGCAGCTCAGCGCCTCGGGGACCATCAGGTCATTAGGACCCACGATTTTAATATTAAAGAGGGAGGCGGGGCTAGTGACGCCCACAGGGAGGGGCCATGACATTAAGGCCAGTTTAAAGGCCTATAAATATTCATTAAGGGGCGGAACTGAGGCGGGGTTTTGCGAGATAACAGACAGCAGCTCTCTGTGAGCTGAAAGATTTAAAGGGGCAACAGTATTTAAAAGGGCAATTCCAGCCCAAATATAAAGTAGGGCATTGGCCCAATATAAAGTGGGGCATTCGGCCCAAAGTGTTGAGGGGCATCAGGCCCATTATAAAGTGGGGCTCCAGGCCCAATCTAAGGTGGGGCACCAGGCCAAAGCTGACGTAGGGCTTCAGGCCCGAGGTAAAGCCTGGTATTAGGCCGAGGTAAAGCCTGGTACTAAAGGAGGCCCGGCCTAGCTGAATAGGGCAAGCCAGCCTAGTGGTACTAAAGGGAGGCCCCAGCCTAGTGGAATAGGGCAAGCCAGCCTAGTGGTACTAAAGGGAGGCCCCGGCCTAGCGGAATAGGGCAAGCCAGCCTAGTGGTACTAAAGGGAGACCCCGGCCTAGCAAAATAGGGCAAGCCAGCCTAGTGGTACTAAAGGGAGGCCCCAGCCTAGCAGAATAAGGCAGGCTCAAGCTAACATAGGGCTTCAGGCCGGGGTAATGGTAGGGCATTAGGCCTGAGGTAAAGCCTGGTCTAAAGGGAGGCCCCAGCCACAACGGACAGTAAGGGATCCTATCCCAGAAGTACCCTACCTATAGAAAGGGGTTCATTTGAGAGTGTTCTAATTGCCTATACTGTGAATTTACTGTGATTACTGTACTGCTTATGCTGAACTATTGTTCTAAGTACCTGAACTATTGCCCTAAGTACCTGAACTATTGTCCTAAGTACCTGAACTATTGCCCGAAGTACCCAAACTATTGTCCTAAGTACCCAAACTATTGTCCTAAGTACCTGAACTATTGCCCGAAGTACCTGAACTATTGTCCGAAGTACCTGAACTATTGTCCTAAGTACCTGAACTATTGCTCTAAGTACTTGAACTATTGCCCTAAGTACCTGAACTATTGCTCTAAGTACCTGAACTATTGTCCTAAGTACCTGAACTATTGTCCTAAGTACCTGAACTATTGCCCGAAGTACCTGAACTATTGTCCTAAGTACCTGAACTATTGCCCTAAGTACCTGGACATTGGCCCTCATCAGTAACAATTACCCCTGAAGTTATAATTTGCCCTCCCTGACAAATTATTGTACTATTCCACAGTTCTTTGGGCATTCTTCAGTTATATGTTTACTACTGTACGAAGACAGTCTCAGTCTTCTACCACACTGCAGTCTCCTAGTGTGGTCTGTTACACCACGTGCTCAGAATCAGTCTCTACTCAGAAGAAGACATCCTTCCAGCATTCTTCACTCCAGGAAGATCCTCCATCAACTTATCCGGTCCGTTTGTGTCGTCCGCCGAAGTCGAAGTCCGTTGTCAGTTGTACCAGTCGTACCCGCCATTTTCTTGTTTTCACAGCTTGAAAGTACGTCCGCCGAAACGCATCACGACAGCCGTGCCAGTGCCGTTCTGTATGGTTCCTGTTCCAGATGTCCCGAAGTTGGTCACCCTCTACAGAAGAGAGAGAGCTCATCTTGGAGAACCTGTTCTGCGCCCCCACCTGGTCGTTCGCCGAAAGTCGAGTCCGTCGAAGCCCAGTCTGCCAGTCCGGCCGCTTTCTTTTGTTTTGTGTTAGTCCCCGACCTGAGGATTGCAGATTCAACCATCATCTCTTCAGATTCCTATGGTTCCTGGTCCTGTCAGAGTTCCTTCTGATTCCAGCTGGCCCTTGGAGTGCTGCAGCATCAGTCGGATCGTGGTAGTCCTCCACTGGATTCGCCCACGCAGATCTTGGTCTTTCTTTATCCTTGGCAACCCTAGAAGTGGGTTTTGGCTGAGGAACCTCTTGCTTCAGTGTGTGTTATTTCAGGAACCAGTTGCTTTGGTTCTACATTCCGGCAGCCTCGGAGAGAGTGGGCTTTTGTCGAAGATATATGGTCTGTTTACCAAACCTCTCACCACCCCAGTGGCCTTATCTAGGTCCTTGCTGGGAATTGAGATTAGGGTTCCACAGTTCTGTTTTATTTCCCTTGTAGCTACCAACGAAGAATGACAGTGTACACGAAGACGCCGGATCTCTGGACCTTTGTAAAATTCTGGACTCTTTGTAGATGTGTGATGCTGATCACCCTAATGTAGTGCTGAGCAGCCTAAGACTGGGTTCTTGTGTAAAGTATAGAGTACAGTATAAACTAGTACTAGAATAAGAGTGGCAGTAGGCCTGCAGGTTATATTTGCTGAGGTAAACATTAAAGTGGTAGATCAAAAGTATTTCAGTATCCTCGTTATAATCTGCCAGATTGTTAATCGGGCAGCCCCTACTCTTCTTGTGACTGTGTCTGTCTACCCTCCCCTTTGGTTCCAAATAAACGTCCGCCCTGCGGGCATTTAAAAACTACTAAGTCGACTCCTGCCTCTCCTTGTCCGGATAGCAGTTATCCTATCCGAAATATAATTCGGACCTTTGGTGCCTCATCATAACATCATCTCGAGCACCACCATTACAATTTGATATAGTCCCACACAAAAGATTAATACACAAGTTAGCTAGCTTTGGAGTGGGTCCCAAGGTAGTAGCCTGGATTAAAAATTGGCTAGACAACAGGACGCAAAGGGTAGTAGTAAATGGAGTCCACAGTGAAGAAAGGAGGGTTACTAGCAGGGGTACCGCAGGGTTCAGTACTGGGACTGGTCCTTTTTAATGTCTTTATAAGTGACATTGCAGAAGAACTGGAAGGATCTTTGCAGATGATACAGAGATCTGCAACAGGAATGATACACAAGATGGAGCAGAAAGGATGAGAAGGGACTTGGCAAGGTTGGAGGAATGGTCAAATGTATGGCAGCTCAGATTCAGTGCAAAGAAGTGCAAGGTAATGCACCTGGGAAACAAAAACCCAGGGGAAGATTACACAATGGGGGGTGAGATACTGACAACAGTAAAAATGGAAAGGGACCTGAGGTTAATTATGTCAGATGACCTTAAGGTGGGCAAGCAATGCGAGAAGGCAGTAAGGAAGGCTGGGGGGATATTGGGATGCATAGGGAGAGGCATCAATAGTAGAAAACAGGAAGTTGTTAGCCCTCTGTACAGACAGTTGGTGAGACCCCATCTGGAGTACTGTGTGCAGTTCTGAAGACCCCATCTTCACAAAGACATTGACAGAGTGGCGGCTGTCCAGAGGAGGGCAACCAAAATGGTGCAGGGTCTGCACCAGAAGACATTCGAAGAAAGACTAAAGGAGCTTAATATGTATACCCTTGAGGAAAGGAGGGATAGAGGGGACATGATAGAAACTTTTAAGCACCTCAATGGAATCAACAAAGTCCAAGATGGTGGCATCTTTAAGAAAAAGAGACGTGCAAGAACAAGGGGGCACAATCTGAAGATGAGGTGGATGGCTCAGAAGTAATGTAAGGAAGTATTTTTTTTACAGAGAGGGTTGTGGATGCATGGAACAGCCTCCCTGAGGAGGTCGTGGAGTCAAGAACAGTGGGAGAATTCAAGAATGCATGGGACAGACATAAGACAGTCCTAGTGGGGGGTATGAGGAAGTAAGCTGTTGGTTAACTAGGATCTGCAACTTATCTGTTAGGTAGGAAAATGGGCAGACTAGGTGGGCCAAGTGGTCCTTATCTGCCATCAAATTCTATGTTTCTATGGTCAGCAAAGTCCAGTTTAGCTTCCCAATTCTGATGCGCAAGTTATTTTGTCTGCTTCTGCCTTCTAAATCTTCTATTTTTGCTTCCAATTTGGAGATTCTTTTGTTGCTGGTTATACCCTCTCTGACATCTTTTTCCATTTTATCCTCCACACTACTAATCCTGGACTCAGCATCTGAAATCCGTATTTTGTGTTCGTCTGTTTCTATTCTTAACTGCTTTAAGTTGCTGGACATATCATTAACAGTAACACATATAGTTTCCATCTTGCCCATAATTTGATTAAAGTGGGTAACTGTAAGTGGTTGTGAGGAAACTTGTGTGGAGATTTCCTGAGTCTCTAAGCTATCATCACTATCTGTGCTAACTTCAGAAATTTGCGTCTTAGAAAGATTTCCCCCCATCTTTTTCTCTGAAACAGAAATGCTAGTATTGTAGGCATGCACCTGTTGGTATTCTATTTTTTCACAGTCCATTACAATAGGAACAGCATATAGATATTTGCTTATTCCTATTACCCAATTAAGCTATTGATTGTATAGTAAAAGTAAACAAGCTCTCTGTCCCATTAAAGATGTAAATTTCCTGAAAACGTTCCTATGAGGAAATAAGTAAGGGCTCTCAGTTAGGTAACGAAAATGAGTCTAAAAGGAACGGAGAAAGCAGCCTTAGCCAGTCTACAATCGGATTCAGGGAAAAATGCTTTCTCTTTTTCCCCAGTAATATTGAATTTGTCAGACCTGGATACTGAGGTGTTAGGATGCTCTCAAAACATTGTGTTTCAGTCAGTGCGAGGAAAATAATAACAAAAAATGTTTTTTTTTTCCTTTCTGTACAAGCGACTGACATGTAAATCGATTTGGTTAGAGGGCTAGAGCATTACTACGTGTAATTATAAAGAGGGAATGATGAATAAATAGAAACAAAAATTGCCAATAGTTTGTGCGAGTGATGGGTAGGCCGAGAGTATCATGAAGCTCAACGAAGTGCGACCTCCTCAACCGCCTGCATCCGATCGAATCCCAAGTCAGTTGGGATATGGTGATAGAGAAGGCTGAGAAAAAGGCAGCCATCTTGAATGACTACTTTTGCTTAGTATTCACTAAGCAGTATTGTGAGTCCATGCCAGAGAGCAGCAGCAAAGTGGCCGCAAAGGGAGTCCTGTAAATGAGTCAGCCATTGTTTACTAGTAACAAGGTCCTGAAAAGGCTGGCAACTCTTCAGATAGATTAGACCCCCGGCTCCAGATTCATTGCATCTGAGGGCTCTTACAGAGTTAGAAGTGGAGCTGGCTGAACCACTGACTGGGCTGTTCAGCAGCTCACTCAGGTCTGGAGAAGTTCCAGGAGACTGGAAGATGGCAGACATTTTTCCACTATGTGTGTGTGTGTGTGGGGGGGAGGGCAGTGATAAAGAGCTGTGAGAGAATTACAGGCCTATCAGTCTGACATCTATCGTGGGAAAGCAGATGGAAACTCTGATAAAAGAGGACCTTGTAGACTACTTGGAAAGCAATGGACTCCAGAATAGCAACAACATGGTTTTGTGGCAGGAAGGTCTTGTCAGATCAATTTGATAGTTTTCTTTGGCTGGGTGACTAAGGAGATAGACACGGGTCATGCCATGGAGTTGCTGTACTTTGACTTCAGTAAGGCCCTTGATTCAGTATCACACAGGAGATTGCTTATGATGATGGAAGACCTGGGTGCAGCTAAAAGCCTAGTGAACTGGGTGGGAAATTGGCTAGCAGGGAGGTAACAGACAGTGGTGGTCAATGGATTTAAGTCAGAGGAGAGAGAGGTGAGAAGTGGAGTTCAACAAGGATCTGTTCTGGGTCCATTCCTCTTCAACTTGTTCATTAGTGATGCTGGTGAAGGAATCCAGGGTAGGTTGTGTCTCTTCATAGATGACACAAAACTAAGTGAGAGGGTGGATAGTGAAGAGGGAGTAAGGGATATGTAGAAGGACATACAAAAGCTTGAGGGGTGGTCAAAGGTCCGGCAGTTAAAATTCAATGCTAAAAAGTGCAAAGTAATGCACCTAGGGAAAAAGAACAAGTCCCTTGGGGGGGCTGAAGATCCACTGCCAGCCCATCTTCTGAGGAGGGTGAGGACAAGTTCCTCTGTGGGGTGAAGATCAACTGCCTGCTTTTCTGCTGAGGTGGGTGAAGACAAGTCCCTCTGTGGGGTGAAGATCAACTGCCTAACTGCCAGCCCATCTTTTCAGGTGAGTGATGACAAGTCCTTCTGTAGGGTGAAGAGTGACTGCTATTGCTGGCCCATCTTTTGAGGTGGGTGAAGACGTCTTCCTGTAGGGTGAAGAGGATCATTGTCATCATCTACACCAGCCTAACAGTTTTACCTGACTGCCAGACAGGGGAGATGTCCCCCAATGCCTGCACCACCTGGTTACCTAAAGGCCATGAGTTCTAGATTTACCCAAATAATTGCTATTTTAACTGTCCAGCTAGCTAGCTAGCTAGTTAGTTGAACATCTGGGCTTCCTCTGCGACCTTAACCTAAGTCCACAGCAACAGTTACAGCCAGAATCATTTGATGTTTCTATTCCACCAGTGTTATTTGTGTCTGGCAGCTGCAGCTCCACCCAACTGTAATGGTGCTGCACCCAGTGTCCATTCATCACAGGCCTGTAGCTCCTCATTGGGTGTACACTAAGACTATTGTGAGATCCCTCAGGGACTGTGGTGTTAACTAGCACCCCAGTGGGGGGAGAGGGACTGGGACAGAAGTCCTACCATATAGTGGTTGTGTTACAGTATTTATTTATAGCTGATTGGTTGATATTTTTACTCCCTTTGTTTCCCTTGCCCCCGCCTTATTTTCCAAACCCATCTGGTTATTTATTTGCAGCTGTTGAAGTATTTGCCATTATTGTGTTGGTGTGACATTTGCCTGTTTAGAGTGATAAGTGGGGAGGGGATTGTGTTGCTAATCTACCTGTCACCAGTAGAGGGGGCTATATTCATTTCCTGTTGGGAAGCCCCCTGGCAGCATACTGCTATAAGGATCCCCATAGTTGGAGGCACCCTCCAATTACTAATCCAATTCTAACCATGAACCCAGGTGCCAACCTACATCTAATAGGGAGCACAACATGTGGGTGATTGTGCAGAGAGTAGTAGATGGGGTGGTTACGTGTGTGTGTGTGTATACATCTATAAACTGTGTGAGGCCAGTGTGCAGTACTGCAGATCTGTTATTGTAGACCACATTGATATAAACTTAGGAAACTTATGGCAAAATGCATTTCCAATATGAACTTCCTCACATGGAGAGGATGAGGCAAAAATATAGGACTTGAAACCATACCCCTTTTTGAGTACGTGAATAATTCATTCTTTAGAAAGGAAAGTTAATATTAGACATTCACCTGTCTCTTAATGTGAAAAGTATAGAAAACCTAGTTTCTCTGAACCGAGTGTTTTTCGTTGTGTCCACTGGTAGTGTTTGCAGTATTGGGGATTTTCATAGGATATCATTGTCATAGTACAATTTCTGAGTGCTTCATCTCTTTTAAGTGTCAGTTTCCTAGTTTATTCCTACCTACTCGGAGCATTTTAATTATTTCCTTAACAGAAGTTCAATAAAATTGTGCTGATTGTTTTGGTTATTGCTCAAGTTCATATGGCAAAAGCAATAAGCTACACACAATAGTGATTTGGAACATTTACAGTATTTAACGTGCCCATTTCTAGGAAGAGCACCCCTCCCCCAAGGACAAGTGAGTGACTGAAGTGCTGGGCTCTGTATTTTGCCTGTGAAGTGAACACAAAATAAATGTGCCCATTTTTGCAAAATGTTAGACTTCTTTGTGCAGCTCAGTGGTTCTTCTCTCTTGTAATTTTAGAAACACAGAGGGCTCCAGACTATACTACAGGGATGGGAAGCACACTGTTTTGAACCAGATCCATCCTGCATGAATGATGTAGGACATGGTTAAGATTTTTAGGGCAGAAAAAATCATAAAATTCTAAGAAGTTCAATCCAAGGTAAACTATAAAAAATAGTTACTTGTTATGTTTTCTGAATTTTTATCTCCACATTTCATGACGTTCTCACACTATGAGGGCCAGTATCCCAAATTTCAGCCTCAAAAGTTAAGAGGTGTGAGCTAATGTACTGGGTCAAAAACAGCAGCGGCCATGGTGGAGTCAGAAATGGGCACCCTGCCAGATTGGAGACATATGTGAAGTGGTTTGGGGGCCGGGGTCAAAGAGGAGTGGATAAGTGCAGAATTACACCAGGGAATAAGACTGTTTTGAAGGCATTCTCCATGATATCCCTTCACATAGCTACTTGCCAGCAGTGCTGTATGAAACAGAATTATATTGTATACTATTCTGAACAACGTCTCTGGTGATAACCAGGTCCCTACAATTGCAGCTCTGGGCTGTTCAGGGTACAATAAAAGGTACCTGTTGAATACTTAGTAACTCTGTAACCTGAGAATAACAGTACAAGTTATACATTGTGGGTGATTTGATATTTTTTCTTGGAAGGTATCAAATCATTTCAGTTTGTTCATTATTTTGTACAAGGACCAAAACTGCTACAGTCTCTAGTACAAGTTACAGTACTAATATTTTTATTTATCAATTCTAGGATTACAAATACCTTTGAGCCTTGGCTCTTTTACAAAGGTTCCACGTCAGAGAAATACAAATTATGGGGAACATCAAGACAGACATTACAACAATGTGGACATTGCAAACAGAGTACAGATTAATACAATTCAAGGGTAGCATTGTAACAAGGCAGCCAGCGGCATTTGTCAGAGAAAATAGACAACAGATAAGAAGTGCCAGAGTCATAGGGAGAGGGAAGAAGGGAGCGGGGGAGAATGAATGTTGGAAGGGTGGGGAGAGGGTGAAAAGTGCAGCATTGGGTATACCAAGATGTGAGGGTAGAATCCAGTGAGGAGGGGAAGGGGGGACAACTAGAGCTGAAAGGGAAGTGGAGAAACATGGTTAAGTTGTTATAAGTTAAGTAATATTTCACATTAGTTTCCCTGTGTCCAATGAAAGTATGGGGTAGTAAAAAGCTAATGCGGGGAATTTCCTGTTAGTAAGAGGGAATGCAGTTTGTTATTGTGCAAGATAGCAAACTGCAGCCGATGATCTCCATTCACATTCACTCTCTGCACTCGTTTCCCTCCATGTTTGTTCCTCTAAACAGGTTGCTCATTCTGTGAAGCTCTGGCTCCTCCTTGTGGTCAAAAGCAGCTCCACACAGTGTAGCAACAGTAGTTCATTTTGCAATTCTAAATTAATCTGCTAGGAAGTAATCAGGTTTTTTGGTACATAGACACTGTCAGCAGATAAGGGCCTACGACCCACCTGTCTGCTCATTTGAGCTTGTGAGTTCATTTTGTTTTCCTAGAAGTCTGTTGCCTCTTTCTACTGACCTCCAGAATTCTCTCAGGTCTATCCCATGCATTCTTAAATCCCGTGATTGTTTCAGCCCCCACTGGGAGGGTGTTCCACTTGTCCACCACCCATTCTGTGAAGAAATTCTTCCTCACATTTCCTCTGAATCGCCTTCCCTCCAACTTCATCCCATGCTCTCTACTCCTAGAACATGTTTTTCACTGAAAAATAGTGAACTCCTGCACACTGTTCCTCCTGTAATATACTTGTATTTCTCTATCATATCCCCTCTCTACCTCCTCCCATCCAGGGACTACATATTCAAATCCTTCAAACTGTCCTCATAAGACTTGTGATGCAATCCATGTACCATCTTTGTTGCCTTCCTCTGAACCTTCTGTACCTTATGTCCTTATGTTGGTAATGTCTCCAGAATTGTACACTGTACTCCAGGTGGGGCCTCACTAGTGTCTTGTATAGTGGAATTATGACCTCCCTCTTCCTGCTGGTGATACCCCCAGCCTATGCATCCCAGCATCCTATTTGCTTTACCTGCTGTCCTGTCACACCGTTTCCCTATCTTGAGGTAATCAGAGATGATAACCCCAAGATCCATTTCCTACTTGGTGCATGCTATATCCTCACCCCCCCAACTGATATGTTGCTCCATGGTTTTTGTGCCCCATGTGCATTATCTTGCACTTCTTTGTATTGAATTTAAACTGCCAAACCTCTTATTATTCTTCAAGTTTCTGCAGTTCCCTCCTCATTCTGTTTATACTCTCTGGCATGTCCACTCTAGTATAGAGCATTGTGTCATCAGCAAACAGGTAAATTCTGCCTTCTAGGTCCTGTGCAATGTCACTATGTTTCCATTCCCTTGTCCAAGCCCATTCAATTCTTCCCCTCCAATATGGCATCTGCTGCTGCTGTCCCAACTGCCGCCAGCCCAGTCTGCTACGAATTGCTTCCCTGGTCCAAGACCATTCAATTCTTCCAGTCTTAGGTGGCATCTGCTGCTGCTGTCCAAACCACAGCAAGCCCCATCTGCTGCGATTTCTTCCCTGCTCCAAGCCCATACACATCTTCTTCCCCTCCAAGGTGGCAACTGCTGCTGCCATCCTGACCCCCACAAGCCCCATCTGCTATGATTCCCTTCTCTGCTCCAAGCTCATTCACTTCTGTTTCTTCCAGGTGGCATCTGCTACTGCCGTTCCGACCCCCACCAGCCCTTTCAGATATGATTCCCTTCCCTGGTCCAAAGCCATTCACTTCTGTCTCTCTGAGGTGGCATCTACTGCTGCTGTCCCAACTCCTGCCAGCCACATCTGCTATGATTTCCTTTCCTGGTCGAAGCCCATTCACTTCTGTCTCTCCACATTTTTCTGCCTTTGACAAGAGCCCCTTCAAACAAGCAGTAACTGCCACCTTTCTTAACCAGACTGTAGGCAAATATAAAACCAAATTCAGTACAAGAAAAGATGACTATTTACCACACAGCTCTCTCTCCCCAACACACTTTTCCCAGCTTTAAGGCCCTCATGCCCCCTCCCCCCAATAATCCTGATGGACCTAATAAACTCGGTACCCAAACCTCTCTTCTACTGGCATGCACCCCCCCAATCAGACAATATCCTCTGGATTGTTCCACTCCTGTCTCTCAGTTATTGACCAGTTACCCAACTGGATAACGGATGAGAGTATGCTTGTCTTTGTAAAACCTTAGTTATAACCATGTTAGACTACTGTGTAATTATTGTACCCCAAGTCCTGTATGTCTTGCTTGTAAATTTACTGCCCACTGTCTGTAATGGAGCTGCTCAGCCACAAGCCAGCGAGGCTTACCTGGTGGGCTCTTTGAGGACACCAACCTGTGTGCCATCCACGCCAAGAGGGTCACCATCATGCCCAAAGATATCCAGCTGGCATGCCGCATCCGTGGGGAGAGCATAGATCTTAAACCGCCAACCTGAGATAAATCATAACGAAAACCCAAAGGCTCTTTTCAGAACCACCATCCACTCACTAGAGAGCTGCAGATCATTCAGCGTTTTGTGCATTTTATTTAGAATTTACTGATAATGCCGAGTGTTATGCAAGACTAAAACAAATATTGAATGGCTAACTGAATGTAATTTGGGTACTGGCTTCAGACTGATTAAACATGTGTCCTAGATATATGTTGTTTTAAAATTGATCAGCAGTTATGGCACAACATTTGGATTTCATAATTACTCCTGCTGAAGTTCTTTTTTGGTTGCTAATCAGCTGGTTTGCTTGTGTGACGTGAATAGTAAAATAAATGAAATGCTTAGGTTCATGGCTGGGTTATGGAATGGGAAACGGGACAATGTCGGGTGACCAGAATTGGGTCCCCCAGTCCTGGTGTGGTATTGGTGAATGTCTTTGCAACACTTCGGCTTCAGCTAAAGATAATCCTAGAATGGTGGCTGCAGCACTCAACACCTTTCTTAGTCATTCCTATGGAGCAGAGCAACAGTCTCAAAATATTCTGCAAGCCCGATTCAGGGAATTTCTGTGTACATGTGTGAAGGGCCACGCCCGAATCGATGGAAGAGTACTCCCCACACTAGTGAACCAGTTCCCACAGCTGTACTATGGAGCAGTTTACACTTGGGAGATGAATACAGAGAGAGCTCATTTTCAGCAACCCATTCATTGACGTCCCCTCCCTGGGTCATGCCCGAAAATAGGCAGGATTTTTCTAGTGCACTTACCCGGTCAACAATAAAATAAATAACACGATCTCCAACACCCGGTGTACTCCTCGAGATCACCCATTGGTCAAAATATCCAGTGCCAATGGCAGCAATACATATGGTACTATGGTTAAAGGGGAGGGGGAAAGAGAGGCATCCACAGTGGCACAGTATACTAGCGCTCTACTGTTTCAACCATATGTATGCCCCAGAGCCCATGATCGAAACCAGGAAAAGGAAACGTTTATTTCTTCAGTGCCCATTCCTGGAGGCTCTGGGTGCCTTACACAAAAGCATAAAAATAAAATACACTACGTACACAAATACAGATAAACACACAACAGAATACCAAAACAGATGTGGAAATTCAGAATACTAACAGCGAGTACAGCTTTCTGTGAAAGGGTGGGTGGCTCTGAAAAGAGCCTTTGGGTTCCAATTCCTTGTTCCTGGGTTGTATTTGGGTCCCTTTTACTTTTTGGGCTTTGCTGCTGCTTTCTTAGCCTTCACTGCTGCTTTGGGTTTGGCAGCCTTGAGCTTGGCTGCCTTCGGTTTAGCCGGGCTCTTGGCTGCCTTCTTTGGCTTGGCAGGTTTAGCCTTTTTGGGGCGCTTTGCTGCCTTTTAAGCCATCGCTGATGGTTTCTTCACTTTCTTTGGAGCCTTTTTCTTGCTACCTCCTGCTGCTGCTGCTACCTTTTTGGGTTTCTTGACTGCTGCTGGTTTCTTGCTTTTGGCTGCTGCAGGCTTTTTCTTGACTGCCTTCTCCTTGCTCTGCAGCTCCTTCTTGTTCACTTTATATGAGCCCTTCATCTGCACCAGTGTGCCTTTGCCCACCAGACTCCGAAGGGACACTAGCACTCGAGCCTTGTTCTTCTCCACATAGTAGCTGCCGGCCACCAGAGCCTTCTTCAGCACCGGCAGGGACACCCCATGCCACTCTTTAGAGGTGCCCACCACCTTAAGGATCAGATCGGCCACGCTGGGCCCGGAAGGTTTCGTTTTTGCTGCCGCCTTCTTCTTGGGAGCCTTGGCAGGAGCTGCTGCTGGTGCCGCAGGTGCTGTTTCCGCCATTGTTACAGACAAAAAATTACAAACTCGACCCAAGCAATCCAAAAACTGAGCTGTAATTATGGCTACAATGCAGGCGGGCAGCCCTTATTTATAGTGCTCTGGCAGTGGGCGGGGCTAGGGAGTGTCTCTATCTCTGATTGGTCAGCTCCTTTGCTGGAAAGGATTGTACTCACAGTTTAGCCCCACCTCTGAAATGGCAGCTGCTTTGAGAGTTGTGTTTCTTTCGCTTACAAATCCGGGTGAAAGTAAATCAATTATCCATTATGTATTTAAAATGGAAACCAATCATGACAGATAATTAAATGGATTGTAACATAAATCAATTATTCCTACCATAGCTTTAAACATGGGCTTTTAAAACTAATGGAAAGGCTGCTTGATTGTTTCGCTGGACAAGCTGGATTAGTAGTTTATGATTTCTGTTTTAAATTCCACATCATGCAGATAAGGACGTTATTAAGAATTAAACTTGATTATAACTGTCATGATGTGAATTATGTGTTTATGGTTCTATAAGGTGCCTGCCTCATACCCTTTTTGTAATTAAAAATGTTCATAAAATCGGTGGACTAACACAACAGGAAAGCCTGCAATTGCTCCTGTTAGAGGCGAGCTGGAGCAGTTTCCTTACTGGTAAAGGGACTGCGTGTTTGTCTTTTGTGCCTCATCCCTAAACTTGAATTCCTTCTAGCTGTAAACTGTATCCACCCTCAACCACCAGTCAATTAACATAGATATGTCTAGAGAAATATTATTTTAACTTTTAACAAATCAGTAATTGCTGTCAATGCTCCCTATGTGACCCGTGGTATCTCAACTTCCTGATCCCCCAGTGGTTTCCTTCCTTCCTTTTCTTTCTTCAGTAAATCATGATGTAGGATTCGGATTGGCATTGGAAGTATAAGAACATTATCAAAGAAAAAGATGACTGGGTTAGAAACAGTATTGTAGTGGGTTAACGTTCTGAGCCCTGAAGATCTTGGGTTTGAATACCACAGCTGCCTAGGTGCATACTGGGTGATCCTGAGCAAGTCACTTAACTCCCTTATGTTCCCAGGACACATCTGGAAACAAACTTCGGACTAGTGTGCTATCTACTCCTGGTTAAACAATGTTCCCTTTCCCTTCCCTTATACTGAAAACTACCGGTCATGGGGGTTTTGATGCTATACTGTTTCTGGGAAAGGGAAGGGGTACTATCTCGCCTTACCAGCACATAAGAGGTTACAAAACACAGTACCTTAGTTTAGAAGATTAGGGATTCCACCATTGACAGCATGATCTCCGATGAAGTGCAGGTTAGCTGGACCTCCCCACCTAACACAACTGTTGATCAGAAAGGCTTTTCTGGAAAACATTTGGTTAGGCAGGCAGCACAGCAATAAGATTTCTAGGCTTCAACATGATTCGGTCCCAAGTGGAATTAAACTGCAATCAGTCAAGTTTTTATTTTCTTTCCAAAAGCAGTCTCCACATTTCTGTAGCACTCAGCTGTGGCTGAGTGCCGCAGATGACACCAAGAGTAGATGACCTCAAAACAACCCTTCCCCCAAACAAATGTATTTATTTATTTATTACAATCTCAGATTAAACCATTTGAGCTCAGAGCTCTTTATGCAGGTTCTAGGTCAGGATTTTCAACACAACAGTTAGGTGAGTTTGTACAGAGGATTGCAAGATAACAGGATATACAACAGCAATTATATAATGAAACACAATACAAGTACTGAATGAGGGAAAGAAGGCTTGAATATACATACAGGTTATGATGCTCAGTGCTGATACCAGCAAGTTGTCAGCAGCCAGGGTGCTTAGAAAGATGCTGTGTGCGAGGGGGGTGGGGAGCCCCAAGTGTCATGAACAATGAGATAGTGTGGTATTTGGTTAGCAGAAGGGAAGGGGGAGGGGACTAGCATGGAGGCAGATGGTGAGTGTGACAGGAGAGGGGGTGGGGAAAGGGAGGATAGGCCCAGGAGGGAGGGAGGGGGGTTAGGAATTGTGGTGCTGCAGATGGAAGTACAGTAACTCTGAGAGTGGTGAGATCATACCTCTCAACCTCTCAGCATTAAAAATGATAGCACTGACCTACAAAAATCATAGCAAATGGCCAGAATGGGGAGCAGTTTGTTATTTTAAGGAATACAGTGTCTACAGATACTGGGCTCCATATAGTCAGTGATAAGGAATGTTTCTATTTACTTTGCTAAATGATTTAATAGTTTGGGGGTCCAGAAATAGCTCTAACATTATTAAGAGCACCAGTAAACCTATGTGGAGCAAGGGTAACACTGAGTGTGAAAATCACAGCGCTATACGAAATCCATAGCAGTTGAGAGGTATGGGTGGGATGGCGGAGCTAGCAATGACAGTCGCAATGGGATTCGTACCCCCAAATACCCCAAGTATATAAGTTCCACAGAAAAGTCAGAACATGCAGCTCATTAACTGTATACAACTTTTGACAAAGAGCCTGAGCTGCTGCTTTTGTTATTAGTTTGTAAACGGGAACACTGAGCCCTGTCTCCTTTCTAGGTGTGACCAACGATAAAATACCCATACAGGGACAGAATAACATTAGTAAGTACAGCACAGAATAATAACGCCAAGTACAAAAGAGCGGATATATACAACAGCACCTGAGTAAAACAATAATATATATATATATATATATATATATAACCAATAGCATAGCAATGTTTAAAACAATGCAGGGCTGGAGTATCAGCACCAAGTCAGAGAATGACAGTAGCGGATATGTTGCTAAGAGAACTATCATTTCAACGCAGGTTAGACCAGGCAGAATGGACTATTTGTTAAACTAAAACTAGGCCTCCCTGCATTTAGGATACGGAGGACAATGGCACACAGCAAATGTTGCAGTTACAAGGCTTTTATCTAGGGTTCCCATTCCAAAATTCATTATCTGACCACTGGCTGTATTTGTCAAATACTACAGTACTGCCTGCACTACCTTTACAAAAACAAGCATTTGTCAATGCCGAATGTTGGCTTGCTGGCATTGGCATTGGTAGTGCAGGAGTTAGAGAGATGCATCATAGGAATGGCAGTGAAGTATTGAACTGATGCCAACCCACCCCCACCCTGCAGAGAGTGACAGGCATTAGGGTGTCCTTTGGGTGTTTAGTAGTGCAGTGCGGAAAACATGTCAGACAGGATGTGAAAATGACGGCTGTACAGTTCACAGGAGGTGTAAAAATGCCAGTGTTGAAATGTAGCGCGCAAATATACCAATTCCATGGGTTACAAGGCGTGCGGAAATATGCAACGCGACGCTGCAACATCGTTATTTTATGGGTGCTTGGCACCAAATTTTCAACATAGGCATTTTAGCATCTCTGCTCATGTAAAGTGTCACTGTTATTTCCTCAAAGTGTTCCAAGAAGTGATTTTGCACAGTGACCACGCTATTCTGGGCTGGAAGTGCGAAAACACATTTTGGGTAGGATATGTGAAATGACAGCTGTACTGTTCATCAAGAAGTGTGGAAAAATGGCAGTGGTGAAAATCCAGACTGAAAATATCACAAATGCACGACAGTATGAGCATGCATGCAATCTGCCAATGCACGCCCGTAACACAGGCATTTTATGGAGTATCATCACCAAATTTTCAACATAGGCATTTCAGGACCTCTGCTCATGAACTGTGTCAGTGTCATTTTCATAATCTGGCCTGAACACTGATTTCCCACAGCAACTGCGCTATTGTAGTGTCAGTGGCTCAGTAGGTAGCACACTCGCCTCTGAGGCCAGGAGATCAGAGGCTGTGGGTTCAGTTCCCACATCTGGCACTTGGGTTAATATCCCAGTACTGACACTGTAGTGCAGCATGAGAGGGGTGCTGAACTTCTGAGGTGCTGTCTTTCAGATGAGATGTTAAACCGAGGTCCCATCTGCCTGGATTGGTGGTAGTTCAGGTGGATGTTAAAGATCCCATGGCACTTATCGAAAAGAGTAGGGGAATTTCCCCAGTGTCCTGGCCAAATTTCTCTCATTCACTAAAAATACCACCAACAGCTTAATCTGGTTCAAGGTCAGTTGACATTCATCTGTATCCCTCCCCCCCGGGTCGTGCCTGAAAATAGGCAGGATTTGTCTAGTGCACTTACCCGGTCAGCAAAAACTAAATAAATAAAAACTAAATAAAATTGTGCGCCGGAAGTGCGGAAACACATTTCGGGAAGGATGTGGAAAATGACAGCTGTACTGTTCACAAGGAGGTGTACAAAAATGACAATGCTGAAAATCTGGCGTTAAAATATTGTGAATGCACAAAGTTACGAGCCTGCGTAGCAACTGCGCAAGCACGCTCATAAAACAGGCATTTGTTGGATTCTTTCCACCAAATTTGGAACATTGGCTTTTTGAGAGGCCACCTCATGAACACTGGCACTGTCATTTCGTTAATGGGTCCTGAAAGGTGATTTAGCGCAGTGATGGCAAAATCACCTTTTGAGGCTGATTAACGCCATGACAGTGATAGAATTCATGAAGAGGGGCCCCAAAAACCCCATGTTGAAAATTTGGTGCCAAAATTCCAAGAAATGTCTGAGATATGCAGCAAAGTTGAAAAAACCCTATTCACTCCATTATGCAACTTACTGGCATTTCCTCAGTTCGCGGTCAGCTTTGAAGAGTGCAGATGTGTTCCTGGTCCACGGAAGATCGTCGCCCCAGACTCGAGTAAGTATGGGGTGGGGGTGAGGCAGGGTGCACAGTGGGTGGGTGGAGGTGGGGAGAGGCAGCGAGACTACGAGGGATGGTTTTCGTTTACAGGGAAAAAAGGAAAACCATTGCAGGACAGTTTTTGTGTTGCAGGGCATTTGGTACACTGGGGTGGGCCCCAGCATGCCAACTAACTGCTTTTTGAGGTGTCCAGCCGATGAGGATTGGCCACCTCGTTGGCACACAACAAGGGAAATAATGCCGGCGGGATTAGGCACCCCCCGTCGGCAAACAAAGAAAGTGGGAGGTGTGAGCTCAGAGATTGGGCACCCCATTGGCCGTCAACCATTGGGGAGGTGATGCCCGGCAGTAGCCCCGCTCGGCATACAAAGACAGGGGGGCCGTGAGCCAAGGGGGATTGGGCACCCACCTCGGCATTTCACATTTGGGGGGGTATGCCAATGGGGAGTGGGCCCCCCTTTGGCACAGTAAAGCAGCGGGGGGGTTACCGACATGGGGATTGGGCACCCCCGATGTCGGCAGCCGTAAGCTGCTCACCGACCATGCTCATAATGGTGGCTAGCACGCAAGCAAAGGATTGCTGCATAAACGAGCTTTGCTCAGATTGCAGCAGAGCTTTGCTTAGATGTGCTCACCCCATTATGTATGCATGGTGTGGTGCCGGCTTGCAGGCTGATTGGGAAATGAGGGACGCACCTACTGATGCGTGCCCTGCATTTGCCCAACAGTGGCCGCGCCCCCAGATCTTCACTCTCCCTATATGTTGGCTTGCGCGCAAGCACAGCAAGCCAACATAAAAATGGTAATATAGTCTCTCATTTATCTTAGAACGAGAAGTCAGTGTGGCCAGGAAATTCATTCCACTGTCAAAATTCTGCATTGATTAAGTGTTTGAGTAGGATAGTTGATAACATTGTGAAATGGCCTTATGCAGTAAAATAAAGACCATCTGTTCTGCTCCCTCAGTGTAGAGGAGTCCCCCGGGTGATTCCTTCCTGACAAATGTGTGTCCTGACATTGTGCAAAACAAATTTTTGCTACACTGAGCAATTACACATTTGACCACTAGAAGGCGTCAGAGCTCCACAGAACGAACAACTTGATAGGGGCACAGAAAAGGCAGGAACCGAGGTCAGAAAATTAAGGAATGAGAATAGAGTTATTTCACAGGCTGTATTTCCCCTTACTAACTGGAATGTCTTTTTTTTTTTATTTTGTGACTACCCTGAATTTAATCTGGAACATACAAACTAATCTGAACAATATTTGCTTGTATCATCTCACTATAATTTATACTAGACATTGTAGTCATATGTGTCCTTGTACAAATAGATCAACACAACTAATGATGTGATGCTTACTAAGTAACCCACTTTGTATAACTTGTATTGTCAAGTCTCGGGGTGCAACATTACTTATCAAAGTATTTGACATATACATATTCTGCCTTTGACATCCCCAAGTTGTAAGTGTATGCACCTGGTTATGGTTCAGAATTCAGCTGAGGAGTGACCTTGAAGGGACACCATGGAGAAAACCTTCAGAAAACCTCATATTCTGGTGTAATTCTGCAGTCATTCACTCCCTTTGACAACCCTCCCCTACACAGTAAAGACATGCCTCCAAGTATGACAATTCACCCTTTTCTGACTCCATGAGATCGCTGCAGTTGTCAATCAGTTCTTCAACTGGTACCTCCCAACATTTTGACGCTGAAAGTTGGACAGTCTGGGATACTAGTCCTCATAATGTTGAGACATGAAACAGTGAGACAAAGCTCGGTATACTAAGATAGGAAACTCTTTTTATGGTTTAACTTGGAGTCAGCTTCTTAGACTTGTATGACCTTCTCCCAAAAATGTTAATCTGAAGACACTTTTTTTGTGTGAGCAGAACCATGCCCATGCAGTATGGATGTGGGGTAAAGCAATGTACTTTCCATTTCTGTACAATCTTCATCTCCTCAGTGTTTCTAAAATTACTGAAAGAGGCACAACTGAAACACACAAAAAAGCATAACATTTAGCAACAAACAAACAAAAAATGAATACATTTATGTTGTGATCACAAGCAAAATACTGAGTATCATCACTTCAGTCACCCATGTGCCCTGTGTGTGTGTGTGTGTGTGTGTGTGGTGTGGTGTGGGGGGGTCCTAGAAATAGAGACTTTATTAGCTAGGAATGAACTAGGCAATTTTCACAAAAAAGGCAGAAGAGCTCTAAAATTGTACAATGACAAAATATTACTCTCCTATGAAAATCTATAATACCTACCGCAAATATGACCAGTGGACACAGTGAAACACACTTTATTCAGAGAGACTAGAATGGTGCATTTCTATGTACCAGAAGATTAGACAACCACTACTACTAGTACAAGTAATGAAATGTGAATGAGCTTGGTACATCCAGCAGACCAGACCTGGGTTTGATTCTCACAGGATCTGCAGCATATCCTGTAGGTAGGGAAATGGGCAGACTAGGTGGGCCAAGTGGTCCTTATCTGCTGTCAAAGTCTATGTTTCTATACTATGTGACTCTGAGCAAGTCACTTAAAGAACAGGTACCCATTGTCATGCACCAAGCCCCCCTCAAACATATATAATAGCAGACCTGCTACACTGTTGAGGGGTATTAAAAATTATATGCACTTCCCTCTGGTTAAAAAGTTATAGTACCCCAAATTTTCACCCCCATAAGAACAGAGCCATGTCTGACATGCCCTCAATCCCCTTTTGTGATGTCAGAAAATGAATATTGAGGGTGCATTTTATTAATAATCTGTATGTATGAGATATATCTATGTCTTTTAGTTCTATTTAGAGGTGCCATGTAGGAATATCAAAGCAGCCCCTGGATTAATAGTCCCTGATTACTGGAGTGGTCACTTTCATTTTTTCAAGTAGCAATTCTAAATATGACTAACAGTCATTGAAAAATGGTGCCAATACAGGTCTGTGGAACACACATACAGCCTTCATTTTCTGACATTACAAAAGGGGGTTGGTATACCTGCCTGGGGGCATGTCAGACATGGCTCTGTTTTTATGGGGGTGCAAATTTGGAGTGCTATAACTTGTTAACCAGATGGAAGCACATGGATTTTATAATACCCCTCAACATTGGAGCAGGTCCACTATTATATATGTTTGAGGGGGGCTGGATACATGACATTGGGTACCTGCTCTTTAACTGCCCAATGCTCCCAGGTCACCCCTAAAAACAGGCACTTGTGCCTAGTGGGTCTTATCCAGTTACCAAAGACTAATCTAAAATAAATGCAACAAAAATAATAATAGAGTCGATGTAGATATTACCAGTGCATGTTATAAGGGATGACAGGAACCATTATCAGATATGGCTCATTCACTGTGCATTGTGCAATGTCTGGAGAGAAACAATATCTGTGGAGAAGACTGTATATTTATGCATCAGATCTCTTTGATGTAAAATTCATACTTCTACACCCAGTGGTCAGGAAATGGAAGAACACCCCAAGTACATTTTAAGGGAAGAAAGAGGCGTGTATTGGGTAGTAAATTGATCAGGAATAATTTCAGATCATATAGCTTTGTTTAAAACATGGGATTATTGACTGATAAAGGAAAATGTGTACTTATGCTGGACATATGGCCGGTGACTGTGCAAATCAGTTCACATGTCCCAAGATACAGGAAGGACATTGCCTAATGCCTCTTTTCTATATTCTACAAACAACAAGAAAAAGTAATAAGGAGTTATGCAATATTAAAAAAGGGAAGAAGGGGTTTAAATTTCAAGAAAAGGCCTTTTTATGTAAAAGGTAACCTGCACATATGTTACATTATAAGGGTGCGGTTGTCCAGGTGAATTATGAAGAAGTATTGCAACATTATTGTTCTCAAACTATATATTTGTACATTATTTTAATAAGTTGGAAAGATTGCTTTTAAACTGCTGAAATAATAAGAATTGGTTGATAGTACTGTACATTCATAAGCAGCCTCTCAGATGAGTTGCATAAAGCACATTGTTTCCTTTTTTTCCCCCTCATTAATGTCTTTATTGATTTGGCCAAACACATCACAGGAATTTAGCTGGCCACCTTCCTGCTCCAATTCTTTCTGCTAGCCCACTTACCTTCACCAGTAGTCCTGGGATCTAGTGGAAAGGGCAGGGGATTTTTATCTGTTTGTGGCTCAGGGTGGCTTATGATATTGAGACCACATAAACAAATTGAGGTAAAACAAACATCACCACAGATGTAAAACAGCAGAAAATAAGTAAATGATAAATAAAAGCTAAAAAAAAATGTTTCCCATACTCAGCGTAGGCCTGCCGAAATGGAATGGGTTTCATAGAGCCCTTTGGAGCCTAATAGCCCAAAATCCAGTTGATATGCATTTCTAACAAAACAGTAATCCGGTTGATATTTATGATCCCTAGTAATTACAATTTTATGGAATGAATGTTTTATAACTTTGTGTACAACACTATGGCCTCATTGGAATAACGTTTTCTAAATAAATAAAGATTGATACTGAGATTTATGTATGTGGGAAAAAGAAGGGGCCCTGAGAACCCTGGGGGACGTCACTGGCTATGGTGTTTACCACAGATAGGGCATTCCCTGTTTTGACAGCCTGTTTCCTGTGGCCTTGGTAGTCTTTGAACAAGGTGAGTACAGGGGGCTCAAGGCCATGTTCGAGTAGCCTGGAGGTTAATACTTTGTCAGTGACCAGCTCAAAAGCCTTGATCAGGGCCACAAACACATTTCCAGTAACAAGGCCCTTATCCATTGCTTTATAAATGGCATCTGTGAATTAATCATGGCAGTGACAGTGCTGTGCCCTTTACAGAAGCCATGTTGCTCAGGGCAAATGAGGTTATATTGCTGCAGGTTGACAACTAGTTGGCAATTAACAATTTTCTCTTGTGGCTTGGCAAGAGCTGAAATAAGTGGGATTAGCCAATAATTTTCAAGAGATGTCTCTTTGCCCTTGTGGAGTGGTACAATTGTCAATGTTTTCCAGAGGTCTGGCACTTTCCTGGACAAGAAGGATAGTTTGAGGAGTTTGGTTAAGAGAAATGCTATTTTTGGACTGACTAGTCTGGGGAATTTGGGGATGGGTATGTCTGGGCCAGTGGATTTGTCAGTTTTAAGGGCAGCGAGATGTCTGTGGAATTTGTGGCGTGTGACCCTTTTTATACAGAAATGAGGCCAATGTGGCCCACTTGCAATGATGCTGGGTCTGTGAGAGGAGCAGTCATAAGATTTATGACTGATGACTGGCAACAAGAGGTGGAAAACAAAAAATTGTATGTGCCATGTTCCTGGACCTTAGCAAGGTCTTCAACACTGTCGACAACTGCTTGCTTCTTTCCACCCTAAAAGTGATAGGTCTGGACCTGACCTCTCAGTGCTGGTTCAATAATTACCTTACAGATAGACTTCAGCAGGTCAAGACCAAACGGGAGCTCTCTCCACTCAAACCACTAAAAAGAGGCATTCCACAGGGATCCATCCTGGGACCTCTCTTGTTTGCCATTTATATAAACAATATTGATGTTGGCATCAAGGAGGCCAATATTCACCTTTTCGCTGATGATACAGTGTTGTACCTAAGCCACCCAACTCTGGAAGCTGTCTGTAGAGATTTACAGACAGAATTCAACTTGTTGCAGAGTCAGCTGCTGAATAAAAAACTCTTACTCAATGCCAAAAAACCAAAAGCCATGCTGTTTTCTCCGGCTACTCATTCGGTGAACCCTGCTATCTCCGGCTCCTTACCTCCTATAAGCACTTTACTAGGAGAGAGGTTGGAATTTGTTACAAAATTCAAGTACCTAGGGTCTGGCTAGACCACAAACTCTCCTTCATGGAGCATGTCGAGGATCTGCTGAAAAAGTTGAGGCAGAGACTTGTTCTCTTCTTTAGAATAAACTGCCTGCTGACCAAAGATGCCAAGATGCAGTTAGTTCAATCCACGTTTCTATCCCTAACTGATTATGCTGATTTAATTTATAGTCAGTGTAATGCCTCCTGTCTTATTAAACTGGACACCTTATACCACAGAGCCTTGAGATTCATAACTGGTCTACCTAGCACCACCCACCACTGCTCCTTATATGCAGCTGTGGGGTGGACCTCTCTTCAGTACAGAAGGAATAGAAATGCGGCTCTCTGGACTTACAGAGTTATTACCAACAAATTACCCCAATATATTTCTAACTGTTTGCCATTATCGTGGTAGGCAATCTTCGCACTGAAACTATTCTCTGCTTCTACTGAAGGTACCTAGGGCCAATACAAAAGCTTTGGGAGAGTGGCCATAGACTTTGTTGCCCTCACTCTGGAACAAACTTACAGAAATCTATGAACTGAGTCTCCTTGTTAGTCTTACCACCTTCAAGACCTTGTATGCCAAGGCTGTTAAGGAGCTATGTCGCGTTTCCAGCACGCCTTAGCGTGCTAGAGTTCCTGCTTACCTGCCCACTATATCTCCACCTATATCACCCATTTTTCTGCTAATCCACCACCTTTCTTACCTTCAGACTCCTAACATATATGTCCCAGCCATCTACGCATGCACCCCTCCTAGAACAGCTGCAGTACTGGCCTCCTCCCTCCATATCTGCCCCTTAAGTTTGTATATGTCCTGACCAACGATATGCCGTGCTATTTGCAAATGTTTTAATATGCTGGCTGTTTCAGAATGTTTTAATTCCCCTTCTCGTACCGTTCTTCCTAACCTTGTTAACTCTATACTTGAAATACTTGTTGTTGCTCTGTGTATTTTTTTTCTATTTCTGTATAATTATATCTATTTATTATCTGTACATAAAAGTGTTATTCTTGACCTTGTATAACGAAGGTCCACCTTGTAAATGAGCCTGCTCAATGGTTTTCACCTTGATTTATTGATTGATTTATAATTGGACAGATCACAAAATAAATAATTGAAATGGCTTGCAATTTTTGGAGAGTCCATATGTTTATTGCCATTGAGGTCTAAGGATAGTGGTGCGGGTTGTGAGGAGGCATTTAATAGGGAATTTACTGACTGTCAAAACTTCTTAGGGTTGTTTCAGTTCAGTGTCTGTTGGGTCTTTAGGTACTGTTTGTGACCTTAAGATTACTTGTTTGCATTCATTCCTTTGGGACCTCTAAGCCAGCACTCATTCACATTTGGCAATTAAAATACATCTTCTAGCTCTGAATGCTTTCAATATATAATACAGATCACTGCTCATACTTTATTGTGCTGCTACATAATGAACTGGTCTGCAAAGCCCTTGCTCCTTATGTAGGGCCAAAGTACAGCTAATGCAAATCTATATTTCTTCCTCTCTCCTGATTATGGGGGCATTCTCTACAGACACTGCTCTGTTGCCCATGTTTCCAGACTCAGCAATCTGTGCCATAGAGCCCTTAGATTTAGCACTAACTCTTCCTATAGTGCTCATCATTGCTCTCTTTATGCTGACCTTGGTTGGCCTTCCTTAAAACTCATTGCCACTCACCCACCTGGAGTGCTTTTAGAAGTCCAAGTTTTCCATTGCTTAAGCTGGATACAAAATGGCCACAGAGGTATTTATTTATTTATTTCAGTTTTGGATTAATACCTTTGAGTCCAGGACTCATTTTCAAAGGTTCCAGGTCACTGTTATACAAACATTACAAATATAACAGTGTTTACAGAGAACAGAAAACAGTTACACAGACATTCAAATACCAACAAAATCTTATATATCCAACTAAAGGATGAAGAAGATAGGGTAAATAGGGTTTAGCCTTGTAGTTCACTATTTAGTTGGTCAGTCTAACCTAAGAGGCTGTGAGGGGTCAGCCAGGGATGGCATCATTGTGGTCGAAGTGGTTTGTCAGCTGAGTGGGCTTCGCTTGGGGATGGGGGATGATGAGATAAAAGGGGGGGTGAAAGGGAGAGGGTTGGGTAGCTGAAATTCTGCCATAGTAGTGCAGGCAAGCACAATTCTTTTTTGTGTCAAGAAGGGATCTGATCCCAGATTTGAAGGTACTAATCTTGGGTGATTCTATAAGGTAAGCAGGTAACTCATTGTACCATTTTGTTCCTTGGTACAGGATGGAGTTCTGGGCGAGTTTCACCCTTTTGAAGGGAATCACCAACCTGTGTGTAGCCATGCTTCTTGTTGATTTGATGGGAACTGCTTGCATAAAGAGGCAGCTCAGTGCAGGGGGGAAAGCCCAAGAAGCACTTTTCTCAGAAGTAGGCAGGTTTGGTATCGTGCTTTAAGATGGAGTGGGAGCCACCCAGTTTCGGTGTAGAGCATGCAGGTGTGGGTGTCCCTGGCAGCCCCTATGGCTAGTTGACAGGCCTTATTTAGTAGTGTGCTGACCCTGTTTAGGGCAGTTTTAGTGCCTGCCCCATAGATAGGCAGCCCATAATCTATGGAGGACATCACTGAACTACTGATGGCAAGTTTCAGAGCATCTGGTGTCATAGAGTGCCCATGGTGGTAGAAGACCCCAAGTTTTGTATTCCTTGACTTGATGACTGAGTCTATATGGCCGGAGAAGGTTAGTGTATCATCAAAGGTGATGCCCAAGTATTTGAACTTTGTTACTTGTTCCAGTGTTTCACCATTATGGTTCTGGAAGAGCAAAGGCTGGTATTTCTATTGCTTTGGAAGGTAGAGAAGAGTAGACTTTTCATTTTTTTATGGTTTAGTAGTAGTTTGTTTTGTGTGAACCAGGATTCAAGCTTGGGGAAGCTGTCTTGGAGTTCGGTTGTGATGTAGTTGTGATCTTTCCCAGGGACTGATATCACTGCATTGTCAGCATAGAGAATAGTGTTTGCTGTACATGCAGATGGTGCAGAGTTGATGAATAGGCTGAAAAGCAGTGGGCCAAGAATAGAGCCCTGTGGGACCCCGAGGGACACTTCCTAGGTGATAGGGTGTCTCAATTTTGACTCATTGTGACCTGTTTGTGAGTAGCTTCTTGAACCACAGTACCGTGTCCAGGGATAGACCTGTTGAATGGAAGCAGTTTAGGACTAGTTTATGGTTAACAGAGTCAAAGGCCTTTCGCAAGGTCGATGAAGACTGATCCAACTGCCCCTTCCCCCATTATCTAAGGCATCATAAAGCTGGGAAAAGTAATCAACAAGGGCGGTGAGTGTGGAGTGCTTTTTTGGAACCCATGCTGCTGTGTGCAAAGTAGGTTATATTTATCAAGATACTCTGTAAGCTGCTCCGAGGCCATTCTTTCAAGTGCTTTAGAGAGGGGTGGTAGAATGGATATTGGTCTGTAGTTGGATGTTAGAGTTTGTTCCTGGCATTAAAGACAGGTGTGACATTGGCTAACTTCCATAGTTTTGGCAACACCCCCATTCTTAGAGATGCATTAAACACCATTGAGAGGGGACCAGCCAATTCATTTAGAAGAATACCCATGAGTTTCATATCCAGTAGATTAGCCCCCATCCTGGTCTTGCCAAGAACCCTCTTAATGTGCTTGGTGGTTTCAGACTTGGTGACCTGCTTAAAGTAGAATGATGGTATTGCATCCTTTGGAGGGTTAAGAGGGGTAGTGGGGTGTGTTGCCCAAGCTGATCTTTAAAGTAGTCAGCAGAGAGTACTCCAGATAGCTATGTGAAAGCATGGTTGAGCTCATTTGTGATGTCAATGGGTTCCTGAGGGGGCCCCTCCCTTGATACTAGTAGATCGGGTGGGGCCTTAGGGGTCTTTCCTGTTAGGGATTTGATGGAGTTCCAGAATTTCCTACCAGAGCCCCAGCTCTTGCTTAAGAGGTCCTTATAGTAGGAAGCTTTTGCCTGCCAAAATGAGCTTGGTATAGGCATTTCTAGCTGCCCTATATGCAGGGCCCCTACTTTTCTGTGGCACAGTGTGACCAAGTTCTGTGGCAAGACTACCATTTGCTGCAGAACTTCTGTGTCGGTGGTTTGTAATTTCTGCAGAAGTTCTGCAGCACTAATAAACTACCATATCACAGTGTCAGCTTGTCATCCTGACTTCACTTTCATGGCAGTTTTTATAGCAATCAGGATGATGGAAAGCACAGTAACACCAGTTCAAAAAATAACAGAATTATAAAAATAATTTTATGCCTAAAAAAGCAAAACAAATGTCTCTCCCTTAAGGTCCTAGCCTGTTACATAAATGACATATGCAGAGGGGATCTTATGTGATAAATAAGGTATTTCTATATGCATGCTATCTATCCAACTAATTAGGTCTCCACTGTCTATCACTTATATATTTGTAAGTGCTTTCTACACCACTCATGAGGTTCCCACTGTGTATCTCTTATATATTTATATGCAAACTGTATCATACACACAAATGTGTGTGTGTGTGTGTGTGTGTGTGGTGTGAGAGACATAGATACTGTATGTGTGTGTGTGTGTATATGTGTGTGTGTGTGCGTGCATGTGCGTGCGTGTGTGTGTGTATATATATATATATATATATATATATATATATATATATATATATATATATATATATATATATATATATATATATGTATATATATATATATATATATTAATTTCCATGAACTTGCATCCTCATTCATACAGGTTCCATTAGAAATGGAATAGAGGATTATTCAAAACTCATTTTAATGTCAACCTGCTTTCCTGACACACAAGTAACACCATCAGGCCATGACATGCATGTGAACTGATTGTGAGATAGAGCTCTCCAGACTAGCACAATGTGTCCACCATGTGACAGAACACTGCGCCATACCTTCCCAGGCTCTGAGCAATGACGTGTTCCATGAATCCTTGTGCTGCCCAGCCAGCTCCCAGAGCTAATCTCTGAACCTGAGTTGCCGGCACGGAAACACAGCATGCTACCCTCTGGCCCAACAGCTGTCCCTGCACACAACATTTCTCCATAACGTTTAGGTGATTCTATCAACCAATGACAATATATAATCAATAACCCTGGCAAAAATGCATACAGTGCAATTATTTATTTAACAGGTCTAATCTTTCAACAGGTCTACACATTATTATATTCCACTTTTCTAGGCATAATTACTTTATTTTTCTTACAAATGACAGTTAAATTCATTTTACTAGTTATTCATTTCAGATGGCATCTCTATATTTTAAAGGCACAAATAAGTTTGTACAAAGTGAGGTATGGACTTAACAGGTCTGTGCTATTGACAAAGTTTTGTTTAAGTTGGCCCTAGTGCAACAATGAAAGACTGAAAATTGTATTAGGCTGTAGTGCAGGTTGAGCAAATATCACCATGCATGATGTGCTGTGCCATCGTCTCTGGCAGTGGGAGCTGTGGTAGATAAGTGACTGTTCATTTCTGTTGCAGATTGCAGCCATTTCATTACCTAAATTATGATGTTATAGCAATGATAACATCACATTCTGAGCATATAGGGGGTTTAGGATATAACAAAAAGGAGAAGAGAACCAGATTCTATGGAAAAACAGAAATATTAATAAAAAATCAACAAGAAGAGTGAATTCTGTGGCACCGCAGAAGTTCTTCGGTAGATTGCAAGTTCTGCGCAAAATTCTGAGGCCGCAGAATTCTAGGGGCCTTGCCTATATGCAATGAATGATGCAGGAGTTCCAGATGATTTTGCAATGTGCCAGAGATTGTCTCTATTCTTCATTAAACTGATCAGGGGGTTAGTAAGCCATGGGTTGGAGGTACCCCTGACTTTCTTTGTTTTGTACAGAGCAAAAATATCACAAGCTTGGTTGAAGTTCATTATGAAATAATTCACAGCCTAGTTACCATCAATATCTCCTGCCAAAGGAGACCATTCCAGTTGTGATAGGTACTGCTTGAAATGGGCAAGTAGCCCCGGCCTCAGGCAGCAAATTTTGGACACCTTAGGTGGGCCTTTGGTGAAATTGTTTGTCCAAGTGCACTTCACTGGGGAGTGATCACTGAGGCTGTCAGGCAGGATGGTGACATCTGCTATATGCTCTGGATGTGTGGAAAGGAGCCAGTCTATAAGGAGCTGCTCCCTGTTTTGTAGTTGACCCAAGTGTTATCGGTTACCTTCTGGGTTAAGAAAAGGCTGGATATTAGATCCCTGGCTTTTGTCTTCTTCGGGGAGTGCCAGTCTATGTTAAGGTCACCTATAACGATCTTCTTTAAATTAGTACCTGACTGCTGCAGGAGTTCGGTGCCCAGGTGGTATATACAGTATATATACTGTATATACACTGTAGAGAGCAGTAGTGTTTTGTCCTGTTGACCTATGCTTAGCTTAAGATTCAGTATTTGGACCTCTTTACCTCTTTTGTGTGTAGGCTGGAGTCAAGGGCCTGTACCTTTATTCTGGATTTGGTAAAGACTAGGCACCCTCTTCCATGTTTAGTGATTCAATCTTGCCTGAAGGAGTTGTATCCATCGAGGGAGATTGATGCATGCAGGATTTTCGAGGAAAGCCAAGTTTCTGTGAGTGCAATAATGTCTAGGTTAGTCACCTGTACCCAAGCCTGGAATTAGGAGAACTTGGATAGGAGACTGTTGATGTTTAAAGAGACAATAGTGAGTTGCCCTTTCTGTTTAGGCAGTCTAGTGGGGGTGGGTCCAGGGTTGTGGTGCACATTACCTGATAGGAGCAGCAACAGTAGGACAAGAGAGTGAAGTAGATGGTACATGATGATCGCACAGGAGCAAGTGCACTTTTTCCTCGAGGGGGAGGCTTGATGAGCAGTGTGAAAAATATGGTCAGATGTTTATCAGTGCAGCTACTAGGATCAGGTAGGTGAATATGTAGTATAATAATCTTGTCCAAGGTACCAGGAGTCAAATGATGGATAAATAATCAAATCCACAGGAAATGGCGAACTACTGCGGACCAGTAAACCGATGTTATTGTAGATCAAAGACCCAGAATGTGTTAAATTCCTGAAGGTGATGAACACTGGTCTGGGGCATATGCAGGATACAAAAATCCTTTGTTAGTGTCTTCCCTTTGTTCTCCAAAATGATTGTGAATAGACCTCAAAGACAAGCACAGATCTTTAAAGGAACAAGTCAGATGGAAATGTGGATTCAATGCAGCACTTCACAACTCAGAGCTTGTATAACAGATTTACTGACCTTATTTTTGCTTTTGATGGCTTCCAAAAAAGTTGATTTATGATGAGAATGCTAATATCTGGTGGTGATGTTTTACATGTTCTCATTCCAGGAAATGTTCATAGATGTCATGTCCAAGAATGGTCCACTTCCTCCAAGCAGAAACACATGAAAATCCACAAAAACTAAACTACTACTGACAGAAACAAACACAGACAGACAGCCACATGTTGGTCTCCTGAATGCCCAAGGTATAACTGAGTTAAACACTAGAAGACTGAGAAATGCTACTATGTTGGCCTACAGAGCCATAATAGGCAAGCTTCCCCAATATATCACTAAGCTTTTAGTTTTTTCCCGCTGGAACCTATTCCCCTGAAAAGATATTCCTGTATCACACACTCAGTACCCCTAGATGCAGAATTCGGTACTGCTGGAGTCATGTGATGGCAGCCTAGTCAGCAAACAGCAGACTCCTTTCATTCCATTCTGAGCCCACAAAAACCCACCACTAAATCATCTCTTCAAAGGACTTGACAAGTAATTTCTCTCTGACCCAGCGTCTAAACACCAGCTGGCTTCTACTAACTTCCAACAATGGAAGTTTACATGTGCAAAGCGCCGCCAAGACACTCTCTGCCACCGTCTCCTAAGAAGGACAAGGCCCTGAAGATGGCCTAAACAGCAAACACCGAAAGCTACTCCGTGACCAATCCGTCAACTGAAGAACGCTTTCTGGAAATCAAGAAACCAATGCAGTAATCAATCACTAATATTATGGAAGAGCTGCATGAAATAAAAATAGCTACAGATGCCCTTACAACAAGAGTCGGCAATTCGGAAGCCTGAATAATTTCTATGGAAAAAAAACAAGATAAGTCATCAATAGACCAAACCTAGAACAGTGGAGACTTAAAAAATTGGAGGAGAAACTTGAAGATCTGAAGGGGAGAAGCCGTAGGAATAATCTCCTGTTGATCGGTATCCCAGAACAGGAAGAGAGTGCTTCACCTATTCTTTTTATCCAGAAATTTTGTGAGAAGATTGCAGGCCCTTCTCCAAACGGTACTACATATGTAGTAGAGAGAGCTCACCAAGTGCTGCATCCGCCTCCACCACCCGGTTCTTCACCCAGGCCTATTATTTTTAAACTACTTAATTTTCTGGATAAGCAGCACATCTTGGCCCAGGTGAAAACATTACAGAAGGTCTTATGGGAAGGAAAATGAGTGAGAATAGCTCAAGATTTGCCCCAGTTGGTCAGGTTGAGCTGTCAGGAACTACACCCACTTGTCTCCAAACTGATCGCAGCTGGCAGGCCATTTCGGGTTAGATACCCGCAGTTCTACAAGTTGAGCTGGGGGACCAGTGGCAGACCGACGAAACACAAGATCAAGCCTTATCTGAGCTGAAAACTGCACTACCAGATTTGTTCAAATGAATCCCTCATTTATGGCAAAATGGCTATTTAATTCAACTAAGTGGCAGTAGTGGCAGCTTTTTAGTGTCTCTGCTCCCATGACTTTATTGTGATTGCAGTGTGATCACATTGCTGATGATCTACATCGCTAATTAGTCCACTTCCTCGCCTGAATTGGACGGGCCTTCCAGTAGGTATCTCATTACCATCAACCCTACAGACCTTGCTTTTAACTGAAAAGGCTTTATATTAATATAGCTTCATGTCTAGCTTTGCAGACTGTCCACTGCAAAAACAAACGGTGACTGATTATAGAGACTGCTTGTGAAGTAACAAGCCATGTCTAGAGTATTACATATTTGCTTGTAGTTGACTACTTCGTTATATAGAATGACTGATTTTTCATTATTGCCAAGAGAGATGTCCTCATTAAGTAAGAGGTATAGCTCAGATAAGCTAACTTCTGCTGCCTACAGAAATTTGATAATTCTTTACTACCTCTTGTTGTTATCTTTCTCTTATGAATATATAATTACTTGCTTAATAAAAAGTGGAGGGAGGGAGAGGGGTTGCAAAGGGATTTGTCATCTATAGGTTTGCTTTAAGACTTCGCCTGACAGGTTAAATTTACTGGTACAGTTGGTAGAACTGGGGGTAGTTATTAAGGGAATTTTGGGGGTTTTGAGAGTGGGAGGGAGGATCAAAGAATTATTGCATTATCTTTTCTTATTCAAACTAGAAAAAGACATTGAGTGTACATATTTACTATTAGTCATAATGCTCTTACAACATATCACCTATTACTCATAAGGCATTCCATTCCACTACCTAGTTAATTTAGAATGTCTGGCCCATAAATATGTTTAAGCTAGAATGTGAAAGGTGCCAGGGATACATGTAAGCGGCAGGTTATCCTCAAGCACCTATGGAATCTCAAAGTAAGCATTGCTTGGTTGCAAGAAATCCACCTCAAAAGAGACGATGTTCTCCTCCTATGCAGAGGTTGGGTAGGACAAACCTTTGGAGCAGGGGCATCCACTAACCAGGGGGGAGTTGCTATTTTATTTCATAAAAACGTCCCCTTTCAATTGACATGTGAGCTCTGGGACATTCAGGGATGTTACATACTACTCCAGGGTCTCCCGGGCTCCCGTCACATTACAATCAGCTGTATATATGGTCTGAATGTAGACTCCCCAAAATTTTTTACAAATTAGACAGAACTGGCTTCTTCCAGTTCATCCCAAACAACTTTTCTAGGAGGAGACTGGAATTTTACTCCACAGCTTATACTAGATAGATCAGACTCTAGACGGTCTGTCCTTTCGCCTGCACAGAGAGCCCTAAAATAACTTATGAAGGGCTTAAATCTATTGGATATCTGGAGACTACTGAACCCTACTGAAAAAACAATACACTTTTTTCTCTTTTCCCCATCATGCATGCTTGTGTTTAGATTACTTTCTGGCTAGTTCTCACATTTTACCAGGCATATTGGGTGCAACAATTCTCCCACGGATCATTCCCCCATCTCTCTTACATATATTCTGGGACCTGCAATTAAAAGAGACTCACTCTGGTGCTTAAATACGCAGTTACTCCAGATCCCCACAACAAAAACCCACCTCAAAAACTTTATTACATCCTTCCTAGAGTGTAATATTGGTTCAGTTCCCTGCATTACGTTAGTCTGATCAGCCTTAAAATGCACATTGAGAGGGGAATGTATACACCTAGCCTCTACCAGAGCTAGGAAACTTAAAATTCAGACAGAGAAACTGCTTCAAGACATTAAATCCCGGGAACTCTCCATTAGTCAACATTCCCTAGAAACTGACTGGATTAAATTACATATGCTTCACTCCCAATTCTCTGATCTTATGTCCCAAAAAGCCAAACTTTCCTTAAAAAGAACCAAAATTAAGTATCTAGAGTCTGGGAAAAGAGCTGGAAAACTCCTGGCTATTCACATTAAACAGGTCGAATCTACTCAACAGGTTCCTGGTTTATACCTTGCAAGAAATGGCCCATTAGTTACCAACCCAAAAGAGATAGTCTCAGGTGTTGCACAATACTATGAAGATCTGTATAATTTATCAGAAGAAGAGATCCCAACTGAACAGCAGATTCAAAATTATCTTAATCAACTGACTCTCCCAACTTTGCCTGCAGATAATATCCCTTCCTTGTGTTCTCTTATTCAAGAATGGGAAGTTGAGTAAGTGATTAAACAACTCTCCACTGACAAATCACCTGGTCCAGATGGCTTATCGGCTAATCTATACAAGCTATACATCGTGGAACTCTCCCCTATTCTGACAAAAGTATTTAATGGTTGGTATGAAAATGGTATTACTGACCATACATTTCTTGAGGCTTTGATCACCACAATTCCCAAACCAGGTTGAGATCCCCACTACACTGGAAATTATCATCACATTTCTTTACTCAACGTAGATGTCAAAATTCTGGCTAAAGTATTAGCCAACCGCATGGGACCTTTATTAGATGCACTCATTACTAAAGAACAGGTTGGTTTTATGACAGGTAAATCCTCAGCTGATCACATGCCTCACCTTCTACGTCTTATTTCCCTAACCAGTAACTCAACTATTCCATCTGCCCTCATTGCCCTCGACGCAGAGAAAGTGTTTGACTGCATTTCATGGCACTTCCTCTTTATGGCTTTATCACGTTTTGGCTTCCCACAGTCATTTGTTACTTGGGTCAAATTGTTATACACAACTCCCACAGCCTGTGTCAGGTGCAATGGCTTCCTTTCTAAACCATTCCCATTGCGCAGAGGTACCAGGTAAGGCTGTCCCCTCTCTCCCCTTCTTTTTAACATCTATCTTGAGCCCTTCATAAGAAGATTGCTCACAATGCCTAATTTGCAGGTAATCCACATGGGAACACAACAACACCTTTTATCAGTTTATGCTGATGATCTACTGCTACATATAGAAAACTCTATTGACAGCATTCCAGTTCTGTTACAAGAGATTGAGTCTTTCACCAAGGTATCTTACTATAAACTCAATATAGCAAAATCTAGTATCTTTCCTCTAAATAATAAGCTTCTGTGTGCAGATGTGGAAAAATTCAGATTAAATTGGGAATCCAAAATGTTAATATACTTGGGCATTAAAATCTCCAAAGAACTTCCCACGATTATTAAAGAGAACTTCACTAAATTAATTCAGACAGTACAACTTGATCTGGAGAGGTGGAGTGCTTTGCCAGTATCACTATGGGGAAGAATTAGCAACGTCAAGATGAATGTGCTGCCCCAAATTTTATATCCTCTAAGTATGTTAGCTCAATATTTCCCCAAATCATGGTTTCTCACTCTCTGGAAATTACTTAATAAACATATCTGGAAAGATAAAACTGTTCGTAGGGCATATCAAAAATTAACTGCACCAAAATCTAAAGGGGACCTCTCTTTACCATCCTTCTTTACTTATTATGGCACTATCCACATCACTAAGTTAACACAGTGGATATCCTTACCACATGGAGAATGTATAGGGTCATATTCCCCATCCTGGTTAGATATCGAAAAAACCCTAGCATCCAAAATGTTCTGCTCCATACCCACTCTCATATATTCCTCCCAGAAACATATCCCCAAGGAACTCTGGAATAATCCAATAGGATGGTCCTTGTGAGCTTTACATCAAGTCCAACGCCACTTGAATTCAAACTGGCATGTAGCCGAGGAGCAGACGCTTTTAAATAATCTGCACTTTAAACTTCAGCAACGACGCATTTCAGTAGCATTTTGGCCCTCTCTTTGGGGGAAGAAACTTATGGATATTGCTCCTAATAGTGCAGTTTTATCACATAATCAGTTCCTGCAAAGCTTCCTCGATCTTGAGGAATGCCCCTTTAAATACTGGCAGGTTAGACAAGCAGTAGTCACCTTTTAGCTATAATGGGAAACTAGATTTTCCCAATGCTGGCCTATCTTCACTTTTAGATATCACGGGTCAATTGCATCCAGTTTCTAAAGTCTATAAAGAACTGCAGGTCCTGGCTACCCAAAGGCATATGTTTCTACTGGGTCCATAAATTATCTCTCTCACCTGAAGTGGACTTCTGGCAGCAAACCTCTATTAATTGTTACAGATTTGTCAAGCAAGATAGATTACGTCTCACACAATTTAACATCATGCATACTCTCTATTTTACCCCCCAGAAAATCCATAAGATTGGGAAATTTCCCTCTTCTCAATGTCCCCGGTGTTTAGCATCTAATGGAGATCTATATCATATGTTATGGGCACGCAATAAAATTCAAGTATTTTGGCATAATATCCAGAAATCATTAAATCCTATACTAGAATTGGATTCCCTATTCCTGCCAGAAATCTTTTTTTTTTTTTTTTTTTTTACCATCTGCTTGCTTAATCACTACCCTGTAGATACTGTAAAACCCAGGAAACCCCTCATAGCCCCAATTGCTGCTGTTGCCAAGCTAGTAATCATGAGACACTGGATAGATGACTCTTTGCCTACATTATTAAAATGGCATAGAGAAATATTACTGGTCCTTCAGGTAGAAAAACATATTGCCAGGATGAGTAATAGATTGTCACATTATTTAGACAAATGGGGCACTTTGGACGCTTTATTATCTGCATGGAAACCCTAATAAATGTAAATTCCAAACTAGAAACTGACACTGATTTTCCTTTTATTGGTGATAAGTTGAACCTAAACACTTAACACCTTTTAAAAGGGGGCACAGGATTATTAAAGATTTAATCTGGGACTAATTTTGTTTTAGTATTGTTTGTTTTACTTTTTTGGACTCTTATATTGGGGGTTTGCATTGGACATAACTAAGCATAACTTACAGTGGCATAAATGTATCTAACTGTCTTCTTTCCCTGTAATTGATTGTGTAAACAAATTGAAAAATTGAAGTAAAGCTTACTGAATGAAAAAAAAAAAGAATTCAGTACGGCTTTTCTTCTGTAAGCTACACCCTTCCTTCCATTTGGAATGGAATCCTCAAAAAAATCTTAAACTCTGACAATTTGTCAAATTGTCTGCCTTCAAAGTGGAGATCTGTAACCTTGTAACCAATACCTGTAAATCTTTTAAGCCCTAAGCTCTTCTTATTTTTCCTAGATAGATGAAGAGATAGATAGATATTTTATTTCTAAAGTACTCAATTCATAAGGCTCTGAGTGCTGTACAGTAAAAACAACAATACAACCAATCACACCATACAGCATGTATACAATTATAATAAAACACCTTTAGTTGCATTTCTGAGTCAATCAATTACAGTCTGTTGGAACAGGTAGGATTTTAATCCCCTTTTAAAGGCTTCTAACAAGGGAGCCCTCCTCAGATCATCAAGCAAGGAGTTCCACAGGGTCAGCACATTCACAGCAAATGTTCTATCCCCAAAGTGCCACGATCTAACCCTGGGAACTCCAGGAAGGCCTCCCTCAGAAGAATGGAGTGCCTGGTCTAGATGGTAGGAGACATAGATCTCTTGCAGATAAAAGGGACCCCCTTCATGCAGGGTCTTATCAGTAAGGAGTGCTGTTTTGAAGACAATTCTCCAAATGACCGGCAAGCAGTGCAGTCTGTGGAGGACCAGGTTAATATGATCACATCTCTTTGCTCCTGTCAGAAGTATCACTGCCACATTCTGCACTAGCTGCAGGATGTAGAGGTTGCCTCCAGATAACCCAAGGTATAGGGCATTACAGTAGTCCAGCTTGGAAGTGATGAACACATGTATCAGTGTGGCCAGGTCATCGGGGGAGCCAGGGTTCAGATTTGGGTGATATTCATAAAATGGTAAAATCCAGATTTAACCATGGCCAACACCTAAGCATCAAGCATCAGTCCCTCATCTAGGATCACATCCAAATACCTCTCCTGCCTGGAGGGGGCAAGCAGAACCCCACCCAATACTAGATTTGGGAGTAAACCCCCACCCTCCGCGACATCCTGGTTCCACCATCAACACCTCTGTCTTATCTGTGTTGAGCCTAAGCCAATTCTGAGTCATGTATGACTTGATTTCCTTGAGACAGCTATTGAATACAGAGTCCAACACCTGAGAATCAGGTGGACAGGACAGGTACAGCTGGGTATCATCTGCATAACAGAGAAAACCCAGCCTGTACTGCCTGATAATGTCTCCCAATGGCAGCATGTGCACCGTGAATGATAAGGATAATGACTGAACCCTGTGGAACCCTGCAGTACAGAGGCTTCAGGGTAGATGAGACAAGTCCCATTACCACCTTTTGCACTCTGTCTGTCAGGTATGACCTGAACCAGATGATGACATTACCGGACAGGCCACACCAGAACCACAGGAGGTCAAGCAACACCTCATGGTCAATGGTATCAAATGTCACAGAGAGATCCAGGAGAACCAAGATGGTACAAGCTCTCCTGTCCCTCACCATCAGGAGATCATTTAACACCCTTACCAGGGCAATCTCTGTACTATGCCCTGCTTAGAACCCATACTGGAAAGGCTCATAGGCAGGGGCAGAGACAAGGTGTCTCTCAAGATATATGACCACCACCTTTTCTATAACCTTCCCAAAATTGGGGGGTTTGAGACCAGCCTGTTGTTGCTGAGGCAGTCCATGACCAGACAGGGCTACTTTAAAAGGGGACTAACCAAAGCCTCTTTCAAGAACAGTGGAAAGACTCCACTCCTCAAAGAACTCCAGATCACCTCAGCAACCACAGGTCTAATCTGGTTCAAACAACCAACCAACAGGTGGTTTGGACCTGGATCTAGATCACATTGTGCTGGCCACAGTTTAGAGATTATCCCCATTATTTCAACCACCCCTATCAGCTCAAATTCAGCCCAGAGAAGGAGGAGTGCTCCACTACAACTCAGGCTGAACACTGCGACCCCTTTGAGAGCTACTCAAAGAGATCTCGGCTCTGCTAGAGGACATCTTGTCAATGAAGAACTCATTGTATGTCTCAGCTTCTCTTTTTTTTCAGCACTCCATCATGAACTGTACCTTCTGTATACTGTTTCTTTTCTTTTGTTGTAATTTCATGTATTGGTTATTACTGCTGTATTAGCTACTCTGTACATACTCTCCATTTGTATTTGTTCTTGTATTTTGTCTTTATTCTGTTTTACTTACCCAGGACCCCTTTGCAAATGAGTTATCCCAATAGTGCTTCTCCTAGTAAAATAAAGATTGATTGATTGATTGATTGATTGAAAGCAGAGATCAGTCCTAATACAGTGTATACACCAAAGAGTAACTTAATTGTAGCTTTTTATATTAGTGTCCAGTTTGATAGTAAAGCTTCAGCAGTGTTCTGAAATACTGGAAACATTAAGGGGAAATTGTTTAACCAGGAAAAGCACATGGTAAGCTGAAGCTTGTTTTCAGGTGCAATCTGGGAGCACTTGAGGAACTTAAGTGACTTGCTCCAGGTCACACAGTATATTTGTGGGGGTCAGGGCTGTAGGATTAAACAACTGGTCTCCAGATTTGCAGCTCAGAGCCTTAAACCTCTACACTATACTGCCTCTAAACATTTGTTAACAAAAAAGTTTCACATCAATGAGGAAGAAAGAAAACCCGCACTGCCTGAAACTGATTCAAGTAATACCATGAGCAGCTGCAGGTTCTCCTGTAGTGTGCAGACAGTGAGATTGAGATTTTCATACTATAAAACAGATACAAATAAAAAATGTAGGAAAGGGGGATTCAGAAAGAGTGAACACAAATGTGGGGAGTCATCTGTGCCAATGTAAGGCGCCTTACAGATAAAATTCCTTATGTTAAAGGCAGACCTGGATCTGGTTGCCATGACTGAGTCATGCTACACACAAAACAAGGACTGGAATATGATCATAGCTGGCATATGTTTTTAATACATGCCCTATCCTCAGTTTAGCAAATGAACATTTCTCAAAACAACTTTTCCTCCCAAAAAAATACCCCAAGTATATACTGTATGTTCTACAAAAAAAGTCAGAAAATGCAGCCCGTTAATGGTATACAATTGTTGTCAAGCAGCCTAGCAATGTGCCACATCTATTCTGTTAGGCACAGAAAGATGATACACTGTGTGGGAGGAAGTCCTAGCCTTCTGCTAGGCTCCTTGGGCAGACTTGGTGGGCCAGGTGATCCTTTTCTGCTGACATGTTTCTATATTTCTATGTTTCTATATGTAACATAAAGTTATCTTTGAGAAGAGAACCCTTTGCAACAATGTACAATATTTAGGTGTATCTGTGATTTGCAACTTAAATGTATCATTGTTTCAGTCATCAAAGAGAACCATTTGCAACAATTTAGTAACCCCTGCTGTGTCTTATACAAATATGTCTGTTTTACTTGAGTACACCTAAACTGAATGCCTTAAGGGTGCAGCCCCGACACCAGTATATGGAAACAGCATGCAGTCATGGATACCATGGGAACATAGGACAGGGGGTGCTGAAATATTTATTTATTTTCATTTGAGTTTTGGTGACCGGGTAAGTCCACTGAGACAATACAGTCCCTTTTTCAGGGTCAACCCGGGGTTTTGGTAAAATAGCAGAGAGACAATTGCAAGAATACATTGGTACAAAATGCAGTGGCAGATAAGGAGCTACAACAAGTACAATGGCAGACATTGAGGTACAGCATTGACAATGGTAACAAAATATAGAGATACAGCATACAGGTATTTACAAAAATTAGTCAAACAAGGAATAAGTACTTCAGAAACAATCACAATATCAAAGATATATTCAATAAACTTAGAATAGCAACTAAGAGCTAAAGGAAGAAGGAGAGGGGGGAAGGGAGGGGGAGGGGAGAGACGATGAGGAAGAGGAGGGTGCAGGGCAGAACACAGTTTGCCTCATAGGGTAGCCAGTCTAGAGAGGAGAGGACATTGCAGTGGTGAGAGTGGGCATTTGCCCCAGTGCAATCCTCCCCACCCTATGATACGCCTGGGTGACAAGGGTCAGGGAGGAGGAATTTGCAGAGAGCAGGAATGGAGCACCATACATTAGGAGTGGCAGGAGAGACACAGTAGCTATCTTATGGCAGGAGGCAGAGGAAAGAAAGGGACGGATGTGATAACGGAGGCCACGTTTCTGGTACAAGGATTTGGTGACACAGGAGACATGCAGGATAAAGGTGAGAGCAGTGTCCAACAGGATACCCAGATATTTGAACATCTGGATTTGTTGAGTGTTAATTTTTCATTAATATATTTATTTATTGTTTTTGTTGCTTTTGTTATTAATGAGTGAGGATAACTCCAGTCTGTGGTTCTGTTGAGGGAGGGAGCTGCAGAGGGAGAAAGGCACATTTGTTTTTGTTTTTTAAATCTGTGGACCAGTTCATGGGATTGACAATTAGTTAGTTAGTGATTTTACTAATCAGTTGGAGACAGTCCGGTCACTGGCTTTGTTGGGAGAGACAACTTCAGTGCAGGAGAGGAACATGTCTATATTAATGGGTCTCAGTTTATTGACCCTGTGTACAGTATACAGTTGCAGTATTGAGTACAGTGGCATTGAATAAGTTTTTTATTCAGGAGCTGACTCTGCAACAAGTTGCACTCTGTTTGTAAATCTCCACAGGCTTCTGGAGTTGGGTGGCTTAGGTACAACACTGCATCATCAGCGAAAAGGTGAATATTGGCTTCCTTGATGCCAACATCAATATTGTTTATATAAATGGCAAAAAATAGAGGCCCCACGATGGATCCCTGTGGAATGCCTCTTTTTAGTGGTTTGAGTGGAGAGAGCTCCCCTTTGGCCTTGACCTGCTGAAGTCTATCTGTAAGGTAATTATTGAACCAGCACAGAGAGATCAGGTCCAGACCTATCACTTTTAGGGTGGAAAGAAGCAGGCAGTGGTCAACAGTGTTGAAGGCCTTGCTAAAGTCCAGGAACACATCACATACAAATGTTTTGTTTTCCAGCTCTTTTTGCCAGTCATCAGTCGTAAATCTTATGACTGCTCCTCTCACAGACCCAGCATCATTGCTAATGGGCCACATTGACCCCATTTCTATATAAAAAGGATCACATGCCATAAATTCCACAAACATCTTGCTGCCTTAAAAACTAACAAATCCACTGGCCCAGACATACCCATCCCCAAATTTCCCAGACTAGTCACCCGAAAAATAGCATGTCTCATAACCAAACTCCTCGAACTATCCTTCTCATCCAGGAAAGTGCCAGACCTCTAGAAAACATTGACAATCATACCACTCCACAAGCACAGAGATATCCCTTGAAAATGATTGGTTAATCCCACTTTTCAACTCTTGCCAAGCTGTAAGAGAAAATTGTTCATTGCCAACTAGTTGACAACCTGCGGCAATATAACCTCATTTGCCCTGAGCAATATGGCTTCCATAAAGAGCATAGCACTGTCACTGCCATGATTAATTCACAGATGCCAGTTATCAAGGAATGGATAAGGGTCTTACTATTGGAAATGTGTTTGTGGACCTGACCAAGGCTTTTGAGATGGTCACTCACAAAGTATTAACCTCCAGGCTACTCGAACTTGGCCTTGAGCCCCCTGTACTCACCTTGTTCATGGACTACTTGGACCACAGGAAACAGGCTGTCAAAAGAGGGAATGCCCTATCTGGGGTAAACACCATAGCCAGTGATGTCCCCCGAGGTTCTTAGGCCCCCTTCTTTTTCCCACATACATAAATCTCAGTATCAATCTTTATTTATTTAGAAAACGTTATTCCAGTGAGGCCATAGTGTTGTACACAAAGTCATAAAACATTCATTCCATAAAATTATAATTACTGGGGATCATAAATATCAACCGGATTACTGTTTTGTTAGAAATGCATATCAACTGGATTTTGGGTTATTATGCTCCAAAGGGCTCTCTGAAACCCATTCCATTTAGGCAGGTCTACTCTGAGTATGGAAAACATTTTTTTTTAGCTTTTATTTACCATTTACTTATTTTCTGCTGTTTTACATCTGTGGTGATGTTTACTTTACCTCAATTTTTTATGTGGTCTCAATATCATAAGCCACCCTGAGCCACAAACAGATAAAATTCCCCTGCCCTTTCCACTAGATCCCAGGACTACTGGTGAAGGTACGTGGGCTAGCAGAAAGAATTGGAGTAGGAACGTAGCCAGCTAAACTCCTCTGATGTATTTGGCCAGAACAATAAAGATGTTAATGAGAAAAAAAAGGAAATTATGTACTTTATGAAATTCATCTGAGAGGCTGGTTATGAATGTAGTATCAACCAATTCTTATTAGTTCAGCAGTTTAAAAGCAGTCTTTCCAACTTATTAAAAAAATGTACAAATATATAGTTTGAGAACAGCAATGTTGCAATACTTCTTCATAATTCACCTGGACAGCAGCGCACTTGTAGTGTAACATATGTGCAGGTTACCTTTTACATAAAAAAGCCTTTTCTTGAAATTTAAACCCCATCTTCCCTTTTTTAATATTGCATAACTCCTTATTAGTTTGTCTCGTTGTTTGTAGAATATAGAAAAGAGGCATTAGGCAATGTCCTTCCTATATGTTGGGACATGTGAACTGATTTGCACAGTCACCGGCCATATGTCCAGCATAAGTATACATTTTCCTTTATCAATCAATAATCCCATGTTTTAAACAAAGCTATATGATCTGAAATTATTCCTGATCAATTTACTACCCAATACACACCTCTTTCTTGCCTTAGAATGTACTTGGGGTTTTCTTCCATTTCCTAACCACTAGGTGTAGAAGTATGAATTTTACACCAAATAGATTTGATGCATAAACATACAGCCTTCTCCACATACATTGTTCCTCTCCAGACATTGTATAATGCACAGTGAATGAGCCATATGTCATAACGGTTCCTGTCATCCCTTATAACATGCACTGGTAATATTTACATCGACTCTATTATTATTTTTGTTGCATTTATTTTAGATTAGTCTTTGGTAACTGGGTAAGACCCACTAGGCACAAGTGCCTGTTTTCAGGGATGTCGCAGGAGCATTGGGCAGTTAAAGAGCAGGTACCCAATGTCATGTACCCAGCCCCCCTCAAACATATATAATAGTGGATCTGCTCCACTGTTGAGAGGTATGAAAAATTTGATGTGCTTCCCTCTGGTTAACAAGTTATAGCACCCCAAATGTGCACCCCCATAAAAACAGAGCCATGTCTGACTTGCCCCCAGGCAGGTATACCAGCCCCCTTTTGTAATGTCAGAAAATGAAGGCTGTGTGTGTGTTCCATAGACCTGTATTGGTGCCATTTTTCAATGACTGTTAGTCATATTTAGAATTGCTACTTGAAAAAATGAAAGTGACCACTCCAGTAATCAGGGACTATTACTCCAGAGACTGCTTTCATATTCCTACATGGCACCTCTAAATAGTACTAAAAACACAGATATATTTCATACATAAAGTTTAATAAAATGCACCCTCAGTATTTATTTTCTGACATCACAAAAGGGGTCTGGGGGCATGTCAGACATGGCTCTGTTCTTATGGGGGTGCAATTTGGAGTACTATAATTTTTTAACCAGAGGAAGTGCATATAATTTTTAATACCCTCAACAGTGGAGCAGGTCTGCTATTATATATGTTTGAGGGGCTTGTGCATGACAATGGGTACCTGTTATTTAAGTGACTTGCTCAGAGTCACACAGCATGCAGGTGGAGGTTGTGAGAATTAAACCCAGGTCTGGACTGCTGGATGTACCAAGTTCATGCATATCTCATTACTTGTACTTGTAGTAGTGGCTGTTTAATCTTTTGGTATGTAGGGATGCGCCATCCTAGTCATAGAAACATAGAATTTGACAGCAGATAAGGACTGCTTGGCCCACCTAGTCTGCCCATTTCCCTACCTATCAGATAAGCTGCATATCCTAGTTAACCAACAGCCTACTTCCTCCTACCCCCCACTAGAATTGCCTTATGTCTGTCCCATGCATTCTTGAATTCCCCTACTGTTTTTGATTCTACAACCTTCTCAGGAAGGCTGTCTCATGTATCCACAACCCTCTCTGTGAAGAAATACTTCCTCACATTACCTCTGAGCCGTCCCCCCATCTTCAAATTGTGCCTCGTTTTTACACATCTCTTTTTCTGAAAGATGCTACCCTCTTGGACTTTGTTGATTCCCTTGAGGTATTTGAAAGTTTCAATCATGTCCCCCCTCTCCCTCCTTTCCTTGAGGCTATAAATCTTTAGTTTCTTTACTCTTTCTTCATATGTCTTCTGATGCAGACTCTGCTGCATCATTTTGGTTGCCCTCCTCTGGACGTTAATAAGAAAAAAAAGGAAATGTCTAGGTAGGCCATATCCACAGCCCCTCCCTGGTCTATTACTTTGATCACCCAGTCAAAGAAATCAATTAGATCCATCTGACATGACCTTCCTGCTGTGAATCCACGCTGATTTGGGTCCTATGCCACACTGACCTCTAGGTACTGAACAATTATTTCTTTCAGAAGTGATCCCATCATTTTCCCCACCACTGAGGTAAAACTAACTGGTCTGTAGTTCTCCTACCTCTGTCCTGCTCCCACTTTTGTGAAGAGAAATTGCATCTGCCTTCCTCCAGTCCTCAGGTACCACCCCATCCTCCCATGATTTGTTAAAGAGAGTAGTCAGCAGTGTCACAAGTTCTACCCTTAGTTCTTTTAGAATTCTTGGGTGAATCCCATCAGGCCCCATTGCTTTGTCCACCTTCAATTTTATTAGTTCTTTCAGAACCCTTTCTTCTGTAAATGGACTGTTATTGACCCCCATCTTCAGAGTGTTTCTCTTGTTTGGTTTAGGCACCTCCATCTCCTCTTCCTTTGTGAATACTGAGCAGAAATATTTGTTCAGTATCCTGCTTTTTCACTGTCACCCTCTGCCCACATTCCCTCCCCTAAATTAAGCCTCAGTATCCTTCCTTTGGTCTTTCTTCACTCCCTAATGCAGGGTTTTATTTAACTCTAAAAATTGATTAGCGTTTTGCTCATAAAAGTTCTAAAACATTGTGAAAATGCACAGCACTTGCCTCACTGTGTTTAACTAACATAACACTTCTAGAAAACCTATATAAATATTTTCTGTACAGTTAGTATTGTCCTAAGGAAAAAAACTGCTAATCAATTATTTAAAACCCTGCTAATGTACCTATAAAAGGTCTTATCCCCCTTCTTAACAGAGTTGGCTATCCTTTCCTTGGTTTGGGCCTTTGCTATTCTGACTGGCTTCCCTGCCTCTTTCTGTTTTAACTGTTAAAGTTCTCTGTCCTGCTCCTTCTGTGTTTCCTTATATTTCCTGAATGCTATCCTTGTCTCTTCTCTTTCTAACACATACTGCAACACAGTACTGTGAAAGGATATGGTGATAACCCATACTGCAATACACTACTGTGAATGCATACGGTGCTAAAACGTATCACAGTGCACTACTGTGAAGGTATACAGTGCTAAAACATATCACAGTGCACTATTGTGAAGGTATACAGTGCTAACACATACTCCAGCACACTACTGTGAATGTACAAGGTGCTAACACATATTGCAATACACTACTGTGAAGGTATATGGTGCCAGTACATACTGGAGCACACTACTGAGAAGGTATACAGTGCTAACACATACGGTGCTAAGACATACCACTGTACACTACTGTGAATGTATACAGTGCTAACACATAACACAATGCACTACTGTGAAGGTATATGGTGCCAACACATACTGTAGTACAGTACTCTGAAGGTATACGGTGCCAACACATATTGTAGCACACTGCTGTGAAGGTGTACAGTGCCAACACATACCGCAGCACACTATTGTGAAGGTATATGATGTTAACATATACCGCGGGCCACTACTGTGAAGGTGTATGGTGCTAAAACATATCGCAGCACCCTACTGTGATGGTATAAGATGTAAAACACACACTGCAGCACACTACTGTGAAGGTATATGGTGTTAGCACATACCACTGCCCACTACTATGAAGGTATATAGAACAGCAACAAAGCAGTCTGTAGCAGTCACCCTCAAAGTAGAGCTGGTTGGAGGGCTTGGTTGGCTGCTATATAACTAATCTGATTTCTTTTCAGGTCACAGCACCTGACAGTGTATTGGGGCTTAATACTGTGGTTCTGCTCATACTGGAAGTAAAGGAGATTTTTTTTTACTTACTTATTTAGTTTTTGTTAACTTGTTAGGTACACTAGACAGCATAGCTGCCTATTTTCAGGTACAACCTGGAAGATTACAACAACGGGTACGTAGACAATAGTAGATACAAAAAAACATCATGGGAACAAGTAAAAGTCAGACATAGTACACTTGTACAACATTTTCAGCAATGACAGTACATTTGCAGGAATCTAAACATAGTAACAAAACAGAAATAAGTGCAAATAACTAACAGTCATAAGTCATACAACTAGTGACTAAGTGCTAGAAGAGAGGAAACAGCAAGATGTCCAGGCAAGTTTGAGAGTACTAGAGGTTGGAGCCAGTAGGCAGCTAGGAGGAACCAGTACAGGAGTGGGTGGATTGAGAACAGGAGCAGGGTTCAGAGCTTAGAAGAGCCATACAAAGCTCCTGTTTGAAGCTGTGTTGAGATGGGGAGATTCTTAGACTCAGGAAGGGCGTTTCATAGTTTAGGGGCCCAGCTAGAGAAAGCATTCTCCCCCATTTTGGTTTTACATCTCAGTTGGACAAGAAGGGATTTGTCAGCTGATCTCAGTGGGTAGGCAGAGGTCACAGGTTTGAGCAGTAGATCCTTTATAAAACATTAGGAAGTAAACTTTCAGAAGGCTGAGGGGGGTAAGCCATTCCAGACTGGAGTATAGTGTGCATCAATGAGTAAGTCTGAGTAAAGACAGAGCAAAACAGCAAATGCTGTTGTAGCAGACATCCCACTTTCGGAGGAGCCCTCCAGTAGTTGCCAGAAAGGCTATTAACCCATATGCCAATTTGGGTCTCAGGATCCCCTGTGCAATGACCATCCTCGCCATGGCCGCTAGGCTATGTCTCACCTTATATGCCAGCCTAAGTTGAATATTGACAGATTTAATGACTGTGGCTAGGTGCAAGTCAAAAGGCAATGTGGGATCAAGGGTTATTCCTAGGTATTTAAAAGAGGTAACTGTGTTAAGGAGAGAGCCATCAAGTGCTCTGATACTTAATGGTTGAGTGCAGGACCGAATTTGTGAACCTAAACTGAAGAGCATAGTCACCATTTTATTTTTATTTAAGACAAGCATGTTTTGCAATAGCCAGCTCTGAAGGGTATTGAAGTTACTATTGTGATTCAGGTTGATATCCGAGAGGTTTGAGGAGGATGAGTAAAGAACAAGATCGTCGGCATATAGCAGACCTGAGCAAGCACCAGTGAGCAGTGGGATGTAGTTTATGAAGACTGTAAACATGAGAGGACTAAGAATCAAACCCTGGAGCACTCCAATCCAAGTAGGGGCAAGAGGACTCTTATCATCTCTGATCTGGACAAATTGTTGATGCTCTGAAAGATAATTTTGGAACCAGGCGATGACAGAGGGTGAGAAGCCTAGGGATGACAACTTTGATAGGAACAGCAGGTGGTCAACTAAATCAAACTCTTTTGTAAGATCAACAAAAGTAGCCCAGTAAGAGAGCCTTTGTCCATAGTGAGTCTGACATCATTTGTAAACTGTGTGAGAGCAGTGGATGTACTGTGCCCACGCTGGAAATCATGTTGGTCAGGGCTGAGGAGTTTGAATGAGTACAAGTAATCCGAGACCTGCGCAGCAACAAATCCTCCAGTATGTTAGATAGGATGGAGAGGATGGCAATAGCATGGTAGCTATCCAGGTTAGTGGTGTCCCCATTTTTGTAGACCCATACAACTCAAGCAATCTTCCAGAAGGAAAGGACATGCCCTATAAGAAGAGACAGGTTGAAAAGTCTAGTCACTGGAGAGACTATAGATGGTGCAATGGTTCTTTGCTGCTGTTCCATGTGGAAGTGAGCTGATTGTTTTTGGAGGAAGGCGATCTCCAGGAGGCCCAGATGTATAGACTATCCCTCCCTCCCTCCCTCATCCCACCCACCCCAGGAGGGTGTACCTTTATAGAAACATCCACAGAAGGCATTCGGGCCTATTCCTGACCAATAGCTGGAAAAGGTACATTCATACACAACTAGGACCTCCCGGACCAATTACCCTCTGCGGACGAGGTGCTTCTGTTGGATGTTGGGGAAATGGCAGATGGTTCTTATAATAAATTTCCCCTTGAATACACAATTTGAGGTGTGCAATCTCTGCCCATGGTGCCTGGAGCTGAGCCCTTATATCTCCAATGGCCTAGCATGTAGGACAGTGTCCTAAATCCTGTAAGACTGCCCTACTGAAAAATGTTCCACAGTACCTGCAGTTAATGATATCCATTCCAGGTAAGTTGCTGGGTTTGTAACATGGTGAGAGTAATTAGAAGGAAGAAAATGAAAGGAAAAATTTGATTTTGTGTTTTATTTATTTGTTTTGTATAACTTGCTATAACAAGTTAAATTACTAGTGTCCCTGTAAATGAGATCACTGTGTGGATACCCCTCTGATCGGCCCCTTCCTACTTTTCTACAGGAGGGGTAGTTGGGTATGGGTGGCTGAGCCCTTCCCCTGCTGAAAAAGAAGAACCATGGATGAAAGAAACAAGGAGGTAGTTTGGGATGGGGGTGGGTGGCTGGGCCCTTCCCCTGATGAAAAAGAAGAACCATGGATGGAAGAAACAAGGAGGTGGTTGGGGATGGGTGACTGGGCCCTTCCCCTGCTGAAAAAGAGAACCCAGGATGAAAGAAACAAGGAGGTAAGAGCAGAAACAATCAGTCAGCAACAAATGCAGTAACCCTGAAAGCTTATCCTAATGCTAGATAAAACTGTAAATCCTGTAAAGCATCACCTGTAATAATTTCACAGAAGATATACCCTGTAAGAAACACTTTGCTACAGAGAAAAATAAAGCAGGAACAGAAGACATACCTTGCAAAAGACAATTTGAATCAGAAGATTACAGCAGTAATCTGTTAGCACACACCTGTAGGCACACCCTGTAATAATGCAGCAGAAGGTATACCCAGAAACAGCAATTTGAATCAGAGAAAAATAAAGCAATAAAATGTTAGCAACAAACAGTAACAATCCCTGTGAGTACAAAATAAAAACAACAACACACAATAAACCTGCATAGCCAAAAGAAGCCTTAATGCTTATTGTTGCTCTGGTAAGGTTCTTTTTCTCTGTCCTTTCAAGCAACCTAGAAGAAAAGAGCTCAGGTGAAGCTAGGTGCCTTGGCCAGCAAACCTAGTCTTCCGCTAGCCACCAGGGATCTATTGTACTTATTTTAACTTAGGCTGTACCCTCCTAAGGTGAAATTTCACCTGTGTATGGAAGATTAAATTTTGCATTCCGCTATGTGAAATGGGTGGAATTTCGTGGATTGCTCCACGAAGCGAATTCAGCCCACTTCGTCTACCACTATTTACAATTCTGTCACTGAAATTCAAACTGAACAGTCAGACCTCCTGTGAGTCTGTGATTGACAGCAGTTCTAGGATGGAAGCCACCTTTTCCTTTCCTCAGGTCAGGAGTGTTGTGATGTAATCCTGCCCCCAGTGCTTTAAAGAGGCCTAGTAGGATAGCCTAAAGGTTAGAGTAATGAGCTGCGAATGAGCTTGGTAAATCCAGTAGACCTGGGTTTGATTCCCATAACCTCTACTGCATACTGTGTGAATCTGAGCAAGTCACTTAACCTCCTCCAGTCCTCCCTGGTCACCCCCGAAAACAGACACTTGTGCCTAGTGGGCCTTACCCAGTTACCAAAGACTAAAACAAACAAAAAAAGCAACAGTACTAGATAATCAGGAAGTGATCAGTTTCCAATTACGTAGCGCCAGAGTAAATATGGCAGCTGCTATCTAGTACTCAACATGTGTGGCAGAAATGTAAACAAAGGACAACTGAGCAAATTACGGGGTAATATACACTGCCAGTGGGAAAGAGTACCCAGTAAATGCTCAGAGCACAAAGAATAAACTGGTGTAAAAGCGTGGAATTTTTTTTAAATCTTGCACTGCTGCTTTAAAGCAGCAGTACTATCCAACCAGGAAGTGAGCCTTTACAGCCATTGTAGCACCACAGAACACATGGCAGCTGCTTTCCAGTCAATGGAGTGGGGAGTAGCACTGTAGAACACATGGCAGCTGCTCTCCAGTCAATGAAGTGGGGGGGGTGTAGCACCAAGGAACATATGGCAGCTGCTCTCCAGTCAATGGAGTGGGGGTAGCACCACAGAACATATGGCAGCTGCTCTCCAGTCAATGGAGTGGGGTAGCACCACAGAACATATGGCAGCTGCTCTCCAGTCAATGGAGTGGGGGTGTAGCACCACAGAACATATGGCAGCTGCTCTCCAGTCAATGGAGTGGGGGTGTAGCACCACGGAACATATGGCAGCTGCTCTCCAGTCAATGGAGTGGGGGTAGTACCACAGAACACATGGCAGCTGCTCTCCAGTCAATGGAGTGGGGGTAGCACCACAGAACATATGGCAGCTGCTCTCCAGTCAATGGAGTGGGGGTAGCACCACAGAACACATGGCAGCTGCTCTCCAGTCAATGGAGTGGGGGGTAGCACCACAGAACATATGGCAGCTGCTCTCCAGTCAATGGAGTGGGGGAGCACCACAGAACACATGGCAGCTGCTCTCCAGTCAATGGAGTGGGGGGGGAAGCACCACAGAACACATGGCAGCTGCTCTCCAGTCAATGGAGTGGGGGTAGCACCACAGAACACATGGCAGCTGCTCTCCAGTCAATGGAGTGGGGGTAGCACCACAGAACATATGGCAGCTGCTCTCCAGTCAATGGAGTGGGGGTAGCACCACAGAACATATGGCAGCTGCTCTCCAGTCAATGGAGTGGGGGTAGCACCACAGAACATATGGCAGCTGCTCTCCAGTCAATGGAGTGGGGGGTAGCACCACAGAACATATGGCAGCTGCTCTCCAGTCAATGGAGTGGGGGTAGCACCACAGAACACATGGCAGCTGCTCTCCAGTCAATGGAGTGGGGTAGCACCACAGAACATATGGCAGCTGCTCTCCAGTCAATGGAGTGGGGGGTAGCACCACAGAACATGGCAGCTGCTCTCCAGTCAATGGAGTGGGGGTAGCACCACAGAACATATGGCAGCTGCTCCAGTCAATGGAGTGGGGGTAGCACCACGGAACACATGGCAGCTGCTCTCCAGTCAATGGAGTGGGGGTAGCACCACAGAACATATGGCAGCTGCTCTCCAGTCAATGGAGTGGGGGTAACACCACAGAACATATGGCAGCTGCTCTCCAGTCAATGGAGTGGGGGGGTTAGCACCACAGAACACATGGCAGCTGCTCTCCAGTCAATGGAGTGGGGGTAGCACCACAGAACATATGTCAGCTGCCTGCCCTCCAGCAAGCCAGGACAATCCCCTTTGTGTGGCTTGTCTGTGTCATAGTGCTCATATTGAACCACACTGTGTGATGATCACTGGACCCCTAGTGCCTGCCCTCCAGCAAGCCGGGACCCTCACCTTTGTGTGGTTTGTCTGTGTCATACTGAACCACACTGTGTGATGATCACTGGACCCCAAGTTATTGCCCATCAGCAAGCCGGGACTCTCACATTTGTGTGTCTTGTCTGTGTCGTAACGGTAATATTCAACCACACTGTGTGATGATTACTGGACCCCAGGTGCCTGCCCTCCAGCAATCCAGGACCCTCACCTTTGTGTGGCTTGCCTGTGTCGTTGAACTTATATTGAATGACATTGTGTGATGATCGCTGCTCACCAGGTGCCTGCACTACATCAAGCCAGGACCCTCACCTTTCTGAGGCTTATCTGTATCATAGTGCACATATTGAAGCACACTGAAACATAGAAACATAGACTTTTGTGGCAGATAAGGACCGCTTGGCCCATCTAGTCTGCCCATTTCTCTACCTACAGGATAGGCCGCAGATCCTAGTTAACCAACAGCCTATTTCTTCCTACCCCCCACAAGAATTCCCTTATGTCTGTCCCACGCATTCTTGAATTCTCCCACAGTTTTAGACCCCACAACCTCCTCAGGAAGGCTGTTCCATGCATCCACTACCCTGTCTGTGAAATAATACTTCCTCACATTGCCCCTGAACCGCCCTCCTTCTATCTTTAAATTGTGTCCCCTTGTTCTTGCACGTCTCTTTTTCTGAAAGATGCTACCCTCTTGGACTTTGTTGATTCCACTGAGGTACTTAAAAGTTTCTATTATGCCCCCTTCTTCCTTCTTTCCTCAAGGGTATACATATTAAGCTCCTTTAGTCTCTCCTCATACGGCTTCTCTTGCAGACCCTGCATCATTTTAGTTGCCCTCCTCTGGACTACCTCTATCCTGTCTATGTCCTTGCGGAGATGGGGTCTCCAGAACTGCACACAGTACTCCAAATGGGGTCTTACCAACTGTCTGTACAGCTGGATAACAACTTCCTGTTTTCTGCTGCTGATGCCTCTCCCTATACATCCCAGTATACCCCCAGCCCTCCCTACTGCCTTCTCACATTGATTGCTAACCTTAAGGTCATCTGATATGATTACCCCCAGGTCCCTTTATTTTTTGTTGTTGTTACTACCTCCCCACCTATTGTGTATTCTTCCCCTGGGTTCTTATTTCTCAGGTTATTGCCCACCATCAAGCCAGGACCCTCAGCATTGTGTGTCACTGTGCGATGTTCACGGGACCCCAGGTGTTTGCCCACCAGCAAGCAAGGATCCTCACCTTTGTGTGTCTTGTCTTTGTCATAGTGCTCATACTGAACCACTGTTTGATGATCACTGGACTCCAGGTGCCTACCCTCCAGCTCTCCAAGACCCTCACCTTAGTGGGGTTTGTCTGTGTCATACTGCCCATATTGAACCACACTGTGTGATGATCACTGGACCCTGATGCCTACCCTATAGCAAGTCAGGACCCTCAGCTTTCTGTGTCTTGCCTGTGTCACAGGGCTCATATTGAACCACACTGTGTGATGAACACTGGACCCCATGTGCCTGCTCCGAAGCAAGCCAGGACCCTCACCTTTGTGTGTCTTGTCAGTGACATAGTGCTGATACTGCACCACACTGTGTGATGATCATTGGACCCCAAGTGATTGGCCACCAGCAAGCCAGGTCCCTCATATTTGTGTGTCTTGTCTGTGTCGTAGTGCTCATATTGAATGACACTGTGTGATGATGAACTTCAGACCCCAGCTGCCTGCCCTCCAGCAAGGCAGGATCCTCAGCTTTGTGTGTCTTATCTGTGTCGTAGAGCTCATATTGAAACACACTGTGTGATGATCATGGGACGACAGGTGCTGCCCACAAGCAATCCAAGACCCTCTCCTTTGTGTGTCTTGTCTGTCATACTGCTCATATGGAACCACACTGTGTGATGATCACTGGACACCTAGTGCTTCCCTCCAGCAGTCCAGGACCCTCACCTTTAGGTGGCTTGTCTGTGTCTTAGTGTTAATATTGAAACACACTGTGTGATGATCACAGGACCTCAGGTGCCTGCCCACAGGCAAGCCAGGACCCTCACCTTTGTGTGGCTTGTCCGTGTCATAGTGCTCATATTGAACCACAGTTTGATGATCACTGGACCGCAGGTGTCTACCCTCCAGCAAGCCAGGACCCTCAGCTCTGTGTAGTTGTCTGTGTCATAGTGTTCATATTGAACCACAGTGTCTGAAGATCAGTGGACCCTAGGGTGATTGCCCACCAGCAAGCCAGGACCCTCACATTTGTGTGTCTTGGCTGTGTCGTAGGGCTCATTTTGAACGACACTATGTGATGATCACTGGACCCCAGGTGCCTGCCCTCCAGGAAGCCAGGACCCTGACCTTTGTATGGCTAGTCAGTCTCCTAGAGTGCATATTGAACAACACTGTGTGATGATCACTGGATCCCAGGTGACTACCCTCCAGCAAGCCTGGACACTTAGCTTTGAGAGGCTTGTCTGTGTCATAGTGCTCATATTTAACCATGCTGTGTGATGATCACAGGACCTCAGGTGACTACCCACTGGCAAACCAGGACTCTCACCTTTATGGATTATCTGTGTCATAGTGCTCATTCTGAACCTCACTGTGTGATGATCACTGGACCCCAGGTGCCTGCACTCTAGCTAGGCAGGACCCTCAGCTTTGAGTGACCTGTCTGTGTCATAGTGCTCACATTGAACCACACTGTAAGATGATCTCTGGACCCTAGGTGGCTGCCCTCAAGTCAACAGGGACATTCTCCTTTGTGGCTTGCCTGTGTCGTGGTTCTCATATTGAACCACACTGTGTGATGATTACTGGAACCCAGGTGCCTGCCCTCCAGTAATGCAGGACCCTAAGCTTTGTGTGGCTTGTCTGTGTCATAGTGCTCATATTGAATGACACTGTGTGATGATCTCTGGACCCCAGGTGCCTACCCTCTAGGAAGGCAGGACCCTCAGCTTTGTGTGTCTTGTCTGTGTCATAGTGCTCATATTGAACCACACTATGTGATGATCATGGGACCACAGGTGCCTGCCCACAAGCAAGCCAGGATCTTCACCTTTGTGCTTCTTGTCTGTATCATACTGCTCATATTGAACCCCACTGTTTGATGATCACTGGACCCCAGGTGCTTGCCCTCCAGCAGTCCAGGACCCTGACCTTTGTGTGGTTTGTCTGTGTCTTAGTGCTCAAATAGAACCACACTGTGTGATGATCACTGGAACCCGGGCAACTACCCTACAGCAAGCCAGGACACTAAGTTTGTGTGGCTTGTCAGTGTCGTAGTGCTCGTATTGAACCACACGGTGTGATGATCACAGGACCCCAGGTGCCTGCCCACAAGCAAGACAGGACCTCACCTTTGCGTGGCTTGTCTGTGTCACAGTGCTCATTCTGAACCTCACTGAGTGATGATCACAACAACCCAGGTTCTTGCACACCAGCAAGCCTGGACCCTCACCATTGTGTGGCTTGCCTGAGTCATAGTGCTCATACTGAACCACACAGTGTTTTGATCACTGGAACCCATGTTCCTGACCTTCAGCAAGCCAGGACCCTCACCTTTTTGTGGCTTGTCTGTGTTGAAGTGCTCATATTGAATCACACTATATGATGATCACTGTATCACAGGTGCCTAAACTCTAGCAAGGCAGGACCCTCAGCTTTGTGTGTCTTGTCTGTGTCGTAGTGCTTGTATTGAACCACACTATGTGATGATCATGGGACCACAGGTGCCTGCCCACAAGCAAGCCAGGACCTTCACCTTTGTGTGTCTTGTCTGTGTCATACTGCTCATATTGAACCCCACTGTTTGATGATCACTGGACCCCAGGTGCTTGTCCTCCAGCAGTCCAGGACCCAGACCTTTGTGTGGTTTGTCTGTGTCTTAGTGCTGAAATAGAACCACACTGTGTGATGATCACTGGAACCCGGGCAACTACCCTACAGCATGCCAGGACACTCAGTTTGTGTGGCTTGTCAGTGTCATAGTGCTTGTATTGAACCACATGATGTGATGATCACAGGACCCCAGGTGCCTGCCCACAAGCAAGACAGGACCTCACCTTTGCGTGGCTTGTCTGTGTCACAGTGCTCATTCTGAACCTCACTGGGTGAAGATCACAACAACCCAGGTTCTTGCACTCCAGCAAGCCTGGACCCTCACCATTGTGTGACTTGTCTGAGTCATAGTGCTCATACTGAACCACACAGTGTTTTGATCACTGGAACCCATGTTCCTGACCTTCAGCAAGCCAGGACCCTCACCTTTTTGGGACTTGTCTGTGTCAAAGTGCTCATATTGAATCACACTATATGATGATCACTGGATCACAGGTGCCTAAACTCTAGCAAGGCAGGACCCTCAGCTTTGTGTGTCTTGTCTGTGTCATAGTGCTCATATTGAACCACACTGTCTGATGATCATGGGACCACAGGTGACTGCCCACAAGCAAGCCAGGACCTTCACCTTTGTGTGTCTTGTCTGTGTCATAGTGCTCATATTGAACCCCACTGTTTGATGATCACTGGACCCCAGGTGCTTGCCCTCCAGCAGTCCACGACCCTGACCTTTGTGTGGTTTGTCTGTGTCTTAGTGCTCATATAGAACCACACTGTGTGATGATCACTGGAACCCAGGCAACTACCCTACAGCAAGCCAGGACACTCAGTTTGTGTGGCTTGTCAGTGTCTTAGCGCTCGTATTGAACCACACGGTGTGATGCTCACAGGACCCCAGGTGCCTGCCCACAAGCAAGACAGGACCTCTCCTTTGCGTGGCTTGTCTGTGTCACATTGCTCATTCTGAACCTCACTGAGTCATGATCACAACAACCCAGGTTCTTGCACTCCAGCAAGCCTGGACCCTCACCATTGTGTGGCTTGTCTGAGTCATAGTGCTCATACTGAACCACACAGTGTTATGATCACTGGAACCCATGTTCCTGACCTTCAGCAAGCCAGGACCCTCACCTTTTTGTGGCTTGTCTGTGTCGAAGTGCTCATATTGAATTACACTATATGATGATCACTGGATCACAGGTGCCTAAACTCTAGCAAGGCAGGACCCTCAGCTTTGTGTGTCTTGTCTGTGTCGTAGTGCTCATATCGAACCACACTATGTGACGATCATGGGACCACAGGTGCCTGCCCACAAGCAAGCCAGGACCTTCACCTTTGTGTGTCTTGTCTGTGTCATACTGCTCATATTGAACCCCACTGTTTGATGATCACTGGACCCCAGGTGCTTGCCCTCCAGCAGTCCATGACCCTGACCTTTGTGTGGTTTTTCTGTGTCTTAGTGCTCATATAGAACCACACTGTGTGATGATCAATGGAACCCAGGCAACTACCCTACAGCAAGCCAGGACACTCAGTTTGTGTGGCTTGTCAGTGACGTAGCGCTCTTATTGAACCACATAGTGTGATGATCATAGGACCCCAGGTGCCTGCCCACAAGCAAGACAGGACCTCTCCTTTGTGTGGCTTGTCTGTGTCACAGTGCTCATTCTGGACCACACTGAGTGATGATCACAACAACCCAGGTTCTTGCACTCCAGCAAGCCTGGACTCTCACCATTGTGTGGCTTGTCTGAGTCATAGTGCTCATATTGAACCACACAGTGTTATGATTACTGGAACCCATGTTCCTGGCCTTCAGCAAGCCAGGACCCTCACCTTATTGTGGCTTGTCTGTGTCGAAGTGCTCATATTGAATCACACTATATAATGATCACTGGATCACAGGTGCCTAAACTCTAGCAAGGCAGGACCCGCAGCTTTGTGTGGCTTGTCTGTGTCCTAGTGCTCATATTGAACCACATTGTCTGATGATCATGGGACCACAGGTGCCTGCCAAAAATCAAGCCAGGACCCTCACCTTGTGTGGCTTGTCTGTTTCATAGTGCGTACATTGAGCCACACTGTGTGATGATCACTGGACCCCAGGTGACTAGACCCCGCAAGCCAGGACCCTCAGTTTTGTGTTGCTGGTCTGTGTCGTAGTGCTGATATTGAACCACACCGTGTGATGATCACTGGACCCCAGGTGCCTGCCCACCTGCAAGCAAGGACCCTCACCTTTGTGTATCGTGTCTTTCTCATAGTGCTCATATTGAGCCACACTGTTTGATGATCACTGGACCCCTGGTGCCTGCCCAGAAGCAAGCCAGAACCCACACCTTTGTGTGTCTTGTCTGTGTCATAGTGCACATATTGAACCAAACTGTATGATGATCACTGGACCCCCAGGTCCCTGCCTCCAGCAAGCCAGGACCCTCCCCTTTGTGAGGCTTCTCTGTGTCATAGTTTGCATATTGAACCACACTGTTTGATGATCACTGGACCCCAGGTGCCTGCCCACAAGCAAGACAGGACCTCACCTTTGCGTGGCTTGTCTGTGTCACAGTGCTCATTCTGAACCTCACTGAATGATGATCACAACAACCCAGGTTCTTGCACTCCAGCAAGCCTGGACCCTCACCATTGTGTGGCTTGTCTGAGTCATAGTGCTCATACTGAACCACACAGTGTTATGATTACTGGAAACCATGTTCCTGACCTTCAGCAAGACAGGACCCTCAGCTTTTTGGGGCTTGTCTGTGTCGAAGTGCTCACATTGAATCACACTATATGATGATCACTGGATCACAGGTGCCTAAACTGTAGCAAGGCAGGACCCTCAGCTTTGTGTGGCTTGTCTGTGTCCTAGTGCTAATAGTGAACCACATTGTCTGATGATCATGGGATCACAGGTGCCTGCCAAAAATCAAGCCAGGACCCTCACCTTTGTGTGGCTTGTCTGTTTCATAGTGTGCACATTGAGCCACACTGTGTGATGATCACTGGACCCCAGGTGACTAGACCCCGGCAAGCCAGGACCCTCAGTTTTGTGATGCTGGTCTGTGTCATAGTGCTAATATTGAACCACACTGTGTGATGATCACTGGACCCCAGGTGCCTGCCCACCTGCAAGCAAGGACCCTCACCTTTGTGTGTCGTGTCTTTCTCGTAGTACTCATATTGAGCCACACTGTTTGATGATCACTGGACCCCTGGTGCCTGCCCAGAAGCAAGTCAGGACCCACACATTTGTGTGTCTTGTCTGTGTCATAGTGCACATATTGAACCACACTGTATGATGATCACTGGACCCCCAGGTCCCTGCCTCAAGCAAGCCAGGACCCTCCCCTTTGTGTGGCTTCTCAGTGTCATAGTTTGCATATTGAACCACACTGTTTGATGATCACTGGACCCCAGGAGACTACCCTCGAGCAAGCCAGGACCCTCACCTTTTTGTGGCTTGTCTGTGTCAAAGTGCTCATATTGAACCACACTATCTGATGAGCATGGGACCACAGGTGCCTACCCAAAATCAAGCCAGTACCCTCACCTTTGTGTGGCTTGTCTTTGTCATAGTGCTCATATAGAACCACACTGTGGGATGATCACTGGAACCCATGTTCCTGTCCTCCAGGAAGCCGCGACCCTCACCTTTGTTTGGCTTGTGTGTGTCTTAGTGCTCATATTGAGCAACACTATGTGATGATCACTGGACCCCAGGTGCCTGCCCACCAGCAAGCAAGGACCCTCACCATTGTGTGTCTTGTCTGTGTCATAGTGCTCATATTGAGCCACACTGTGTGATGATCATGGGACCACAGGTGCCTGTCCAGAAGGAAGCCAGGACCCTCACCTTTGAGTGTCTTGTCTGTGTCATAGTGCTAATACTGAACCACACTGTGCGATGATCACTGGAACCCATGTTCCTGCCATCCAGCAAGCCAGGACCCTCACCTTTGTGTTGCATGTCAGTGTCATAGTGCTCATATTGAACCACCCTGTGTGATGATCACGGGACCACAAGTGCCTTCCCAGAAGCAAGTCGGACCTCACCTTTGTGTGGCTTGTCTGTGTCCTAATGCTCATATTGAACCACACTGTGTAATGATCACTGGACCCCAGGTGTCTGCCCACCAGCAAGCAAGGACCCTCACCTTAGTGTGTCTTGTTTTTGTCATAGTGCTTATACTGAACAACACTGTTTGATGATCACTGGACTCCAGGTGCCTGCCCTCCCGCACTCCAAGACCCTCACCTTTGTGGGGTTTGTCTGTGTCGTACTGCTCATATTGAACCACGCTGTTTGATGATCACTGGACCCGTGGTGCCGGCCTTCTAGCAAGGCAGGACCCTCAGCTTTCTGTGTCTTGCCTGTGTCATAGGGCTCATATTGAACCACACTGTGTGATGATCACTAGACCCCAGGTGCCTGCCCCGAAGCAAGCCAGGACCCTCATGTTTGTGTGGCTTGTCAGTGTCATAGAGCTCATATTGAGTAACACTCGGTGATGATCTCTAGACCCCAGGTGCCTGCCCTCCAGAAAGCCAGGACCCTGACCTATGAATGCCTAGTCTGTGTCCTAGAGTGCATATTGAACCACACTGTGTGATGATCATGGGACGCCAAGTGCCTGCCCTCCAGGAAGCCAGTACCCTCACCTTTGCATCGCTTGTCTGTGTCATAGTGCTCATTTTGAACAACACTGTGTGTTGATCACTTTACCCCAGGTGAGTACCCTCCAGCAAGCCTGGACACTCAGCTTTGTGTGGCTTGTCTTTGTCATAGTGCTCATATTTACCCACTCTTTGTGATGATCACAGGACCTCAGATGACTACCCTTCGGCAAGCCAGGACCCTCACCTATGTGGCTTCTCTGTGTCGAAGTGCTCATTCTGAACCGCACTGGGTGATGATTACTGTACCCCAGGGACCTGCACTCTAGCAAGGCAGGACCCTCAGCTTTGAGTGGCCTGTCTGTGTCATAGTGCTCACATTGAACCAAAGTGTAAGATGATCACTGGACCATAGGTGCCTACCCTCCAGTCAACCAGGTCATTCTCCTTTGTGGCTTGTCAGTGTTGTAGTTCTAATATTGAACAACACTGTGTGATGATCTCTGGACCCCAGGTGCCTGCCCTCTAGGAAGGCAAGACCCTCAGCTTTGTGTGTCTTGTCTGTGTCGTAGTGCTCATGTTAAACCACACTGTGTGATGATCATGGGACCACAGGTGCCTGCCCACAAGCAAGCCAGGACCCTCACCTTTGTGTGTCTTGTCTGTGTCATAGGGCTCATGCTGAAACTCACTGAATGATAATCACAAGATCGCAGGTTCTTGCACTCCAGCAAACCTGGACCCTCACCTTTGCATGGCTTGTCTGTGTCATAGTGCTCACATTGAACCACACTGTGTGATGGTCACTGGACCCCAGGTTTCTGCCCACCAGCAAGCCAGGACCCTCACGTTTGTGTTGTTTGTCTGTGTCGTAGTGCTCCTATTGAACCACACTGAGTGATGATCACTGAACCCCTGGTGCCTGCACAGAAGCAAGCCAGGACCCACACCTTTGTGTGTCTTGTCTGCATCATAGTGTGCATATTGAATCACACTGCGTGATGATCACTGGACCCCCAGGTGCCTGCCCTCCAGGAAGCCAGGACCCACGCCTTTGTGTCGTTTTTCTGTGTCGGAGTGCTCATATTGAATCACACTGTGTGATGATCACTGGACTCCAGGTGTCTGCCCACCAGCAAGCAAGGACCCTCACCTTTGTGTGTCTTGTCTTTGTCGTAGTGCTCATACTGAACCACACTGTTTGATGATCACTGGACTCCAGGTGCCTGCCCTCCAACACTCCAAGACCCTCACCTATGTGGAGTTTGCTGTGTCGCACTGCTCATATTGAACCACACTGTGCGATGATCACTAGACCCTTGGTGCCTGCCCTCTAGCAAGGCAGGACCCTCAGCTTTCTGTGTCTTGTATGTGTCATAGCGCTCATATTGAACCACACTGTGTGATGAACACTGGATCCCAGGTGCTAGTCCCGAAGCAAGCCAGAACCCTCACCTTTGTGTGTCTTGTCTGTGCCACAGTTCTGATATTGAAAAACACTGTGCCAAGATCACTGGACCCCAGGTGATTGCCCCACAGCAAGCCAGGACCCTCATATTTGTGTCTTGTCTGTGTTGTAGTGCTGATATTGAACGACACTGTGTGATGATCTCCGGACCCAAGCTGCCTGCCCTCTAGCAAGGCAGGATCCTCAGCTTTGTGTATCTTACCTGTGTTGTAGTGCTCATATGGAACCACACTGTGTGATGATCACTGGACCCCTAGTGCTTCCCTCCAGCAGTCCAGGACCCTCACCTTTGTGTGGCTTTTCCGTGTCATAGTGCTCATATTGAACCACAGTTTGATGATCACTGGAGCCCAGGTGAGTATGCTGCAGCTATCCAGGATTCTCAGCTTTGTGTGGCTTGTCTGTGTCGTACTTCTCATACTGAACCACACTGTGTGATGATCACTAGACCCCTGGTGCCTGCCCTCTAGCAAGGCAGAACCCTGAGCTTTGTGTGGTTGTCTGTGTCATAGTGTTCATATAGAACCACACTGTGTGATGATCATGGGACCACAATTGCCTGCCCACAAGCAAGCCAGGACCTTCAGCTTTTGGTGTCTTCTCTGTGTCGTAGTGCTCATATTGAACCACACTGTGTGATGATCACTGGACCCCTGGTGCCTGCACTCTAGCAAAGCAGGACCCTCAGCTTTGTGTGGCCTATCTGTGCCATAGTACTCATATTAAAAACACCTCGCTGATGATCATGAGACCTCAGGTGCCTGGCCAAAAAGTTTGTAATCACCTTCTGTGTCTTAGCTCGTTTCATAGTGCTCATATTGAATAAACTCTGTGTGATGATCACTGACCCCAGGTGCCTGCCTCCAGCAGTCCAGGACACCTCACTTGTGTGGCTTCTCTGTGTCACAGAGCTCATACTGAACCACACTGTGTGATGATCACTGTAGCCCAGGTGCCTTCCCCGAAGCAAGCCAGGATCCTCAACTTTGTGTGTCTTGTCTGAGTCATAGTGCTCATATTGAACCAGACTGTGTAATGATCAGTGGACCCTAGGGTGATTGCCCACCAGCAAGCCAGGACCATCACATTTGTGTGTCTTGGCTGTGTCATTGTGCTCAAATTGAACGACACTGTGTGGTGATCACTGGACCCCAGGTGCCTGCCCTCAAGGAAGCCAGGACCCTTACATTTGTGTTTCTTCGCTGTGTCGTAGAGCTCATGTTGAACGACACTGTGTGTTGATCAATAGACCCCAGGTGACTACCCTCCAGCAAGCCTGGACACTCAGCCTTGTGTGGCTTGTCTGTGTCATAGTGCTCATATTTAACCACACTGTGTGATGATCACAGGACCTCAGGTGATTCACTCCCTCCGGCAAGCCACGACCCTCACCTTTGTGGCTTGTCTGTGTCGTAGTGCTCATTCTGAGTATCACTGTGTGATGATCAATGGACCTCAGGCGCCTGCACCCTAGCAAGGCAGGACCCTCAGCTTAGAGTGGCTTGTCTGTGTCATAGTGCTCACATTGAACCACACTGTATGATGATCACTGGACCCTAGGTGCCTGCCCTCAAGTCAACCAGGACATTCTCCTTTGTGGCTTGTCTGTGTCATAGTTCTCATATTGAACCACACAGTGTGATGATCACTGGATCCTAGGTGCCTGCCGTCCAGCCAACTGGGAGCCTCACCTTTGTGTGGCTTGCCTGTGTCAGTAGTGCTCTATATTGAACCACACTGTATGATAATCACTGGACCCTGGTGCCTGCCCTCCAGCAAGCCAGGACCCTTACCTTTGTGTGGCTTGTCTGTGTCATAGTGCCCATATTGATCCACACTGTGTGATGATCCCTGGACCCCAGTGGCCTGCACTCTAGCAAGGCAGGACCCTCAGTTTTTTGTGGCTTGTCTGAGTTATAATGCTAATATTGAACCACACTGTGTAATGATCACTGGAACCCATGTTCCTGCATTCCAGCAAGCCAGGACCCTCACCTTTATGTGGCATATCAGTGTCATAGTGCTCATATTGAACCACACTTTGTAATGATCACTGTACCCCAGGTGACTGAACTCCAGCTAGCCGGGATCTTCACAATTGTGTGGCTTGTTTGTGTCATTGTGCTCATATTGAATGACACTGTGTGATGATCTCCTCGACCTCAGCTCCTGCCCTCTAGCAAAGGGTATCCCCCTCAGCTTCAGTGTGTCTTACCTGTGTCGTAGTGCTGATATGGAACCACACTGTGTGATGATCACTGGACCCCTAGTGCTTCCCTCCAGCAGTCCAGGACCCTCACCTTTGTGTGGCTTGTCCGTGTCAAAGTGCTCATATTGAACCACAGTTTGATGATCACTGGAGCCCAGGTGAGTACGCTGCAGCTAACCAGGATTCTCAGCTTTGTGTGGCTTGTCTGTGTCGCACTTCTCGTACTGAACCACGCTGTGTGATGATCACTGGACCCCTGGTGCCTGCCCTCTAGCAAGGCAGAACCCTGAGCTTTGTGTGGTTGTTTGGGCCATAGTGCTCATATTGAAAAACACTGTGTGATGATCATGAGACCACAGGTGCCTGGGCCACAAGTAAGCTTGTGACCCTCACCTTCTGTGGCTTGTCTGTTTCATAGTGCTCATGTTGAACAACTCTGTGTGATGATCAATGGACCCTGAGCTTGCCTCCAGCAGTCCAGACACTCACTTGTGTGGTTTCCTGTGTCACAGAGCTCATACTGAACCACACTGTGTGATGATTACTGTAGCCCAGCGCTGTTTCCCAAAGTGCTTGCACTTTACCTTTGTGTGTTTGTGGTCTGAGTCATAGTGCCTATATTGAACCAGACTGTGTGATGATCAGTGACCCAGGGTGATTGCCCACCAGCAAGCCAGGACCACATTTGTGTGTCTGGCTGTGTCATAGTGTCATATTGAACCACATCAGTGATGACTACTGACCCCAGGTGCTCTGCCTCCAGGAAGCCAGGACCCTTACATTTGTGTGTCTTGGCTGTGTCATAGAGCTCATGTTGAACCACACAGTGTGATGATCACTGGACCCTAAGTGCCGGCCCTCCAGTCAACCGGGACATTCACCTTTGTGGCTTGTCTGGGTCATAGTTCCCATACTGAACCACACTGTGTGATGATCACTGGACCCCAGGCACCTGCACTCTAGCTAGGCAGGACCGTCAGCTTTGAGTGGCCTGTCTGTGTCATAGTGCTCACATTGAACCACACTGTGTGATGATCACAGGACATCAGGTGACTACCCTCCAGCAAACTAGGACCCTCACCTTTGTGGCTTGTCTGTGTCGAAGTGCTCATTCTGAACCTCCTGTGTGTGATGATCACTGGACCCCCAGGGGCTCAGAATTTATCTAGGCAGGGACCCTCAGCTTTGAGTGGCTTGTCTGTGTCATAGTGCTCACATTGAACCACACTGTAAGATGATTCTCTGACCCTAGGTGCCTGCCCTCCAGTCAACAGGGACATTCTCCTTTGTGGCTTGCCCGTGTTGTCATTCTCATATTGAACCACACTGTGTGATGATCACTGGACCCCAGGTGCCTGCCCTCTAGCAACGCAGGACCCTAAACTGTGTGTGGCTTGTCTGTGCTGGCAGTGCCTATATTGGCACTGACACTGTGATCTCTGGACTGCAGGTGCCTGCCCCCAGGAAGGCAGGACCCCAGCTTTGTGTCTTAATTGTGTTGCATTGCTCATATCAACCACACCGTACGATCATGAACCTCAGGGTGCCCATTGCCAAAGCAGGACCCCTCACCTTTGTGTGTCTTGTCTGTGTCATACCGTTCTTTTGAACCCCACTGTTTGATGATCACGGTCCCCAGGTGCTTGCCCTCCAGCAGTTCCGGATCCCTGACCTTGTGGTTTTGTCTGTGTCTTTAGTGCTCATATAGAACCACACTGTGTGATGACTGAACCTGGCTGACTACCCCACAGCGAAGCCAGACACCAGTTTGTGTGGCTTGTCTGTGTCGTAGTGCTTGCTATTGAACCACACGGTGTGATGATCACAGGACCATAGTGTCCTGTCCACTAAACCAGTACCCTCACCTTTGCATGGCTTGTCTGTGTCATAGTGCTCATACTGAACCCTCACTGGAGTGATGATCACAAGACCTCAGGTTCTTGCACTAAAGCAAGTCTTGCCCACCATTGTGGCTTGTCCGAGTTATCGTGCTCATATTGAACCCTTCACAGTGTTATGGCCGGTGGAACCCAAGTTCTGACCTCCAGCAAGCCAGGACCCCGCCTTTGAGTGGCTTTGTCTGTGTCAGAGTGCTTATATTGAACCACATTGTGTGATGATCACTGGACCCCGAGGTGTCTGCCCACCAGCAAGCAGGACTCACCTTGTGTGTCTTGTCTTAGTTGTAGTGTTATACTGAACCAATAACTGTTTGATGATCATCAAATCTTAGGCGTTCGTCCAGCACCCAAGACCCCACCCTTTTTGTGGGTTTGCTGTGTCGTACCGTCTAAATTTAACCACATTGTGTGGATGATGACTAGACCCCTGGTGCCTGTTCTAGCAAGGCAGGACCCTCAGCTTTCTGGTGCCCCGCCCGTGTCTTAGTGCCTGGCATTGAACCACACTGTGTGGTGATCACTGGACCTCAGGTGCCTGCCCCAGCAAGGCCAGAACCTCGCCTTTGTGTCTTGTATGTGCCAAGGTTCATATTGAACCATACTGTGAAGATCACTGACCACAGGTGACTGCCCACCAGCAAGCCTGACCTCACATTTGTGTGTCTGTTGGTTGTAGTGCTGATATTGAATGACTCTGTGTGATGATTTCCGGACCCCAGCTGCCTGCCCTCTAGCAATGCAGGATCCTCAGCTTTGTGTGTCTTACCTGTGTCGCAGTGCTTATATGGAACCACACTGTGTGATGATCACTGGACACCTAGTGCTTCCCTCCAGCAGTCCAGGACCCTCACCTTTGTGTGGCTTGTCTGTGTCATAGTGCTCATATTGAACCACACAGTGTTATGATCACTGGAACCCAAGTTCTGACCTCCAGCAAGCCAGTACCCTCACCTTTTGTGGCTTGTCTGTGTTGGAAGTGTCTATATTACCATATATGATCACCGATCACAAGTGTCTGAACCTAGCAAGGCAGGACCTCAGCTTTGTGTGGTTTGTTCAGTCATAGTACTCATATTGAACCACACTGTGATGATCACTGGACCCCAGGTGTCTGCCCACCAGCAAGCAGGACCTCACCTTTGTGTGTCTTGTCTTTGTCGTAGTGCTCATACTGAACCACACCGTTTGGCCGACTGACTCTAGGTGCCTGCCTCCAGTTCCAAGACCCTCACCTTGTGGGGGTTTGCTTTGTCGCATTCTCATATTGAACCACACTGTGTGATGATCACTAGACCTTGGTGCCTGCTCCCGCAAGGCAGGACCCTCAG